>JAWMRA010000161.1:22165953-22238080 GCA_035584735.1 Pseudotriccus pelzelni
AACTTCAGGGCTATTTTGTATGCGGTAAAGATGCAAAATTACATCCTGAGCAGAAAATAATCCAGTAATAACACAAACAAGAGGAGTTCCCCTTCTCCTGAAGTAGGAGGCCATTGCCAGGTTGGGCTCTGGGACACTTGCTGTGCAGATGAGCAGCATGGTGATACACATGAAAAAGTGTCTTCTGGGACACTGTTTCATCCCTGGTAACACCACTGAGACTGCTTCAAGCCCTACTTTATGCTTCCCACACTTCCTGTGGGGACATATCTGAGCTGAGGTCAGGCTTCCTTTGCAGTTAGCTGTCCTGGGACAAGGAAACAGCAAATAAAATCCAAGAGACAAATGGTGCCTGCAAATCCTTTCTGTGTGTCCCAGCAACTTGGATTTGTAATTTAACAGCCAGCAGCTCTCCCTCTGTTCCCTGGAGACAGAGTGCTCAGCTCCTCACATATCAGGTTCCAGCAGATAGGAGTCCAAAAAGGCTTTTAGAAGAGAAATTTCTGCTCAGTCGTTGGTTATTGATCAGTGGAAAGAACAAAATGCTCCACGTGCAGTGGATACCACAGATCTTTGTATCTTTAGCAATAAGATCAAATACTGGCTTCTGAAGTACAGCCAGGGCACTGCATGGCAGACCCCATACTTCTCACTGGGACCTTGCTTGTGACTTCTGCTTCTAACAACAGGGTTAGCAGAGAGGTTTTTGTGATGAGGTGAGGGATGCGTTTAGTGTTTTTTTTCTTGATTCTTCCAAAGTCTCTGCATGAATGGGTAGTGCAGCTCCCTCTCCCTGCCTGCAAACTTCCTTTCCCAAGAGCCTGAACATGGCAATGTATGCACTTGGTGCACATCAGCGTCCTGTCTACAGGACATGAACCTGGGTGAGCACACTGGGACTGGATGTGATGCTTCTATGAGTCTGATCCAGGGATTTTCTCCTGGCTAGGAAACAAATCCCAGGAGGTGCTGGTATTTAGAAAGGAAGCAATATGGATTGAAGCATGTCACACTCTTCATGCGGGACCAGCTTGCAGCAGAAGAGGTTTTCCCTGGACTGGTATGACAGTGCATCCAAACCCACACAGGATGGATCTGACATGGACCAGTACAACCTTCAGGTAAGAAAGCCACCTGTCTGGATCAGTGGCCTTGCCTGTATAAGAAGCAAAGGGGAATTGTACTGTGCATTACAGATGTATTCTGTATTACCCAGAGAAGCTCCCCTTCGCATGACCATGTGGTACCTGAGGGTGCAGTATTTGTGTCTGCAGCTATGGAGAGTGGCAGAAGCTTTAATGTGGCCCTGGGGTCTCCACAGACCTCATGGGACTACTGTGGTCAAAGGAAGAGTGACCCTTGCTTCCCCTGGACTGGCTGGCAGAGCTGTGCCGGTGTCATGCTGCAGGTGAGAGACACTCCAGCTTGCTCAGGTCTGGGAAGGTTTATTATTTAGAGGATAGCCTCAGAAAACAGGATGCCAGAACCAGATGCCTCCAGGAGCTGTTTTTTATTAATTTAATTAATTATTTATTATAGATCTATATTAATTTTATTCCTGTATTTATTCTTTTATAAATTTCCCTTTTTGGTTTATTAATGTGTTTTACATTGTTATGGGCTTAGCACAGGCAGTGGATTTAGTCACATCAATACCAGATATTGAACTGTTGTCCTGCCAGATCTCAGAGGGCAAAGCTAAGGCTGAACATCCACCCTGAAATCAGCACTTGCTAGTCCTGAAGGCCTAAATCCAAATGGGACTCCCCATGTGTTTAGGATTCTGTACCTGATGTCTAAGTGTCACAATCATTCCACTTTAAAGCTATAGATGCTCAACTATTCACAACAATCAAGTTTCTGGTTTTCTGCCCAACAGCACTGACTGAAGTCTCAGAGATGTCTGGCCTCACCCCATAACTCTGCTCAGACCAGGTTTCTGGACCTCAGATAAATGTCAACAAACATTGCCATATTTGTTTACCTTATCTGCCAGTCCAGTAGGTAGAGCAGTAACCTTTGGAGGGACAGAAATGAAGACTTGGGTCCGATCCTTACTCTGCCTGATTTGGTTCTGGGATTAAACCTGATTCCTCCACTTCCTGGAGGGGAGTGTAGCCAGAGGTAACTGCAGAACCCCTGGCTGTAGCTCTGTGGCTGGTTTTGTTACCCTAGGCAGGGTCTTGAACTTCATGGTTCTGAGGAGAGAGACTTGCTGTTCTTGGCCCAGAGACTGCCACCTAAGCCCTTCTTCTTGGCCCCTCCTCCTAGCTACTTCAGCTGACTTCCAGCTTGCTCTGGAATACTGTAACAGTCTTCCCATCTTGTACAGTAAGCCCTGGCAACCTAATTCAAGACTGCACCTGTCTGTGAGTGGGAAGACACCTGGGAGCTTGGCATTGCCGTGCAACTGGGCTACTTGTGAGCCCTGCTTGCTGCAATCACATCTTAGCACAGCAGCAGCATGTGGGAAGCTGGTTGTGAGGCACCACAGTGCACAACTATTTAAGCCTTTCATGAATGCTCAAAGAATCACAGAAGAGGAAGATTTCAAAACCAGCTCTGGATCCTGGAGCTCACAAGCATCTCAGGAGATGCTTACAAGAACAGGTCTGATCTCAGCCAACGGAGGTCTCTGGTACACACCTTGTGGGCAGTGTGGTATCGAGGAAGGGTACAGGGCTTTGAATTGCTCTTTGATATTTATAATCTTGTTGATTTTTAAAAGCAATTCTTCTGGTGTGTTTAATACCATGGGCACAAGGAGGACTTGAGAGGCCTAAGGCAAGAGAGAGGATTACTCTTTGCATACAGGCTCAGCAGAGCGATAACCTGATGTAACAGGATCAGACACCTGGTTTGCTTCTGCATAGAGGACTCATGGGCAATCAGCCCCATTTGCCCCTGCCTGTTCAGCCGTGACTCCAGGCTGTGAAGAACATGAATTATGTGCAGAAAAAGTTTTGAGACTAAACAAAGAATTAATTTTAGTTTCTTTTCCTTGTTTCCAACTACAGCCTATTGGGTACAACCAGGCCAATAGACTCAAGTACTTTTTTTTACTCAGAAGGACAAGAAATGTTGTTCTTTTCTGAACAGAAACTGAGAATCTTGTGCAAAGACAAAGGCTGGGATTTAAAGATAGTGATGAATGTGTTTTGAGCTATAATAATAAAATCCCAAAGAACATGGGGCTGGATGAAGTACCAGACTGGAATGTGTTTGGGGGCAGCGGGGTGAAGGGAAATGGTTTGCTCTTCTGCAGTCCAGCTGTTAGCCACAAGCCAGCAGTCTTGCACTTGGACTTTGCACCCCTGTTGCAAGGCCTACACCTTCCACATTATAGCACTGTGCCTTCTTTCCCACTCTGCAGCTGCTCCCGAGGGGCCTCTGAGGATGCTAGAGAAGTCCTGTGCTGGAGAGCACTCTCCAGCTGCAGCCCTGAGCTGGTATCATTTCCCACAACTATGGACTTGTCCCATCTTAATGTGATCCCATCTGATCTCCTGGAGAAGCAGATACTTTCAGGGCTGTTTCATACCAGGAGCTGCTGCCTCTGCCCATGGGGCAGCTCTGCTTCTTGCCTCTCTGCCCCTGGGAGCCACTGTTTTGGGGTCACCTGGCAGCTGCAGCCAGAAGTTTTGCTCTTTCAGCAAAACTGGGGTGTGCATCATGATGCCCCTACACTGACTTACTGCCAGCAAGCGCACGTATAGATCTTGCTATATATAAACAAGCAGGGTCAGAGCTCTATTTTTAGCCTATCACAAAATACCTCCCTTGCTGTGCATTTCTTGCCACCGATTTATAGTCCAGTCTCCCTGCTGCCAAAAGTCCTGTGAGGTCAGTGAGGTCTGTCAGCTCTGGGACCAAAGTGGGGCAACAGGGTAAAAAACTTTGCTATAGGATGTCTCACAAAACCAGGCCCTGCCATGAGCACAAAATGGGGTGGGCACTTGTGCTAAAATATCCCTTTGACATTTCAGATGAGGAAATCTCCAGGACAATTTTTACCATGCAGAGTCAACCACCCTGTAAAATGAAAGCCCAGCAGCTCCAGTGTTCCAGAGCCAGCTGCGGGCACAGGCAGGGAGTGTCAAGAAGAGCTGGACAGAGCGGGACACTTGTCACATCACCATAAGCCTCTCCTGCAGATTTTTTCTCTCTAGGGCTGAGCTTTGCTCCCTCTTATAGCTGGTAGGGCTGGGGAGTACAGGGCAAGGGCAGCTAATTTATTTTGTGCTAGTATGTGATGCGATTTGTGCTACCGTGTGATGGTTCCTGTTGTGCTTCAAACATTTTCTGAGAGCCATCACAGTAACAATGAATAAACTGCTACTTCTGGGCTGTGGACCTGGGTGATTTTGAGTAATTAGCTTTCCATCTTCCCGAGGCTACACTGCCTTTGGAGGTGTTTGCAGTGCAGTTGATGTGTCACTGCTGCTATTAAACCTGGCTACATGGGGACAGGGAGTGGCTGACCTAAAGCTGGGGAGACAGGGAATATTTCCATAAAGGGAAACAGACAAGCATAAAAGGCTGCAGGTGGCATAGGAAGAGGATGGAGGTGACAGGTGAGAGGGTAGAGAGAGTGAATCCGGGGGGTGGTGACTACTCCTCTTGCAGTGACAGCTCTTTCCCGTATGGGTGCATGCTCTGCCTCTGGCCCCTTTCCTCTTGCTCCCCGGGATGCACACCCAGCCTGCTCTGGGAAGGTGGAGCAGAGTGCCATGTGGGAGTCTTTCCTGCTTCTCTGGCCCCTGGTGACAAAGACGTCCCTAAGGGACAGTTTGCTTTGAAGGGCTCTGTGTTGCAAAGGGCTCCCACGCTCCCTCGCTTTGCCATAGCATTGCAAGTCACAGTGCAGCTGCTGAGCTGGGCCAGCTGTCTGCGCCTACGTGCTGCAGCCCAGGATGAGCTGATCGTCTTACTCTCTTTCATCACAGGCTGAGCTTAATTTCATTTGCCTGGCAATAGTCCTGGCTCATCCAGCGCGTAACTGGTTACTCACGGTAACTCGTGTCACCATAACTCAACTCTGAGTCCCACCTCTGGCAATTTCACTGTAAATCTTGTGCTATTTCAGGACTTTATTCTTACTATCTTGGCTCCTGGAAGCCTCTGGTCTGACAAAAATCTGTTCTTTTGCTTTTATAACACTTTCCACACTTCCTGTCTATGGAAAAAAAAAAGCTTGAAAATGGGATTCCAGTATTCTTGGTAGGCTGAGAAATGAGAGTGGAAATGCATCAACTATTAAAAAATAATCATGGCTTTCTAGCAGTCTCATATCAGAGGGAGTCAGGGATGTTTTGAAACAACCCTTTCTATTTATTCATTTTATGAACCGTGGCTCTTTGTAACTTTATACCAGTTAACTGAAAGGCAACAGAGAACTAATTGTATCTTGCCTTTCTTAATCTTTATACTAGGGTTAACATGGATTTCTAAGCAGGAAAACTGGAAGTATCCTACTAGATCAGTCAACGGATCTAGTAGAACTCCAGTGCAAAAATCCACAAGCTGCAAATCTATACCAAATGGAAGACCGTGCACAGAATCATTTCAGCAAATATCTGGAGGAGGAAGGCAAAGATTATGAAGATGTGTGAAATGGACAGCTAATTTCTTACAAGTTCCTTACAGTTACCCATGATGCTTTCAAGGGAAAATATTGTACATTAATCTATGTTACATATATGTTTTATAATCATAGGATTAATTCATTAATTCTTTATTTGTAATTAATGAAAAAATATATAAAGTAGAAGTCTTTCAATGCAAAACTATATTTACATGGGGGCAGGAGACTGTTGCTACCAAGCAATAGTAAGCTTCCCAGTTTGGGTTGAGTATCAGTATCAGCGATACCTGAATTTTTGGTTCATGGCTTGCCGATTATCAGAATATAAACTAGGAGAAAAAAGAGTGGTAATGTAGGCTTGGTACAATCTGCTGTAGCCCAGGAAGAGTCTGGAGACTGCAGAAATTTGGGAAAGACAGAAAAGCTGTTGAGTCATAGTGTACCTTAAGGAAGACTTGCCATTAAGTGGGGTACCCCCGTATTTGGAGGGGCACAATGAGAATTTCCTGCCTGCCCCCTGCATTCCTCCCACCACAGATCACTGAGCACTCTCTGCCCACAGTGCATTAATTGCAATCTAGCTTCAGACCCATAGAATGGAGGACAAAACCTGCAACAACTTTGAGGTGCTGCACAAACAGGATGTGAGTGATCAAGAGCATCCCTGGTGTTCCAGGTCCTGGCTGCAGCAGGAAGCTTTGTGTTATAAACTCCTGAGATTATTCTAAGAAACAGACTGTAACCCACCTCCCTGTGAAGCCCAAATATATTGCTCTGTGTGGTGATGCTGTGATATCTGACAAGATACACTGACCCCCTGGAGACTGGGAAAAAGTAAGAAGTAGTTTGTTAAGATTGTAATGGCCGCCTTGTCTGCTGGCTCTGGGGGATTCGTGGTGGTGTGGAGGTGGGAATACAAACCAACCAGCTCATCAAATGAAGACAGGATTCCCATCTTCCTCTGTGAAGTCCTGTCTGGGATCTGGTTGGGTTGTCCCATCTGAGAGGCATTAATTTGGAAAGCTGAGCTGTGACGGCTAGCTTTGGCAACAGGAAATGCTCCTGCATTTGAGGTGGCTATAGGGCCAAGTGACTCTGCTCCCAGTGCAATGCATGGCAAAACTTCTGCTGCTGCTGTCAGCTGCTGTCTTACAGCAGCAGAATGAGCTTTTGGAAATCCTGACCTACCTCTGTCATGCAGCTTGTGTTCTAAGACCACAGGCTTCCCTTTTTTTTCATTGTGCACCTGTCTCCTCACAGCCTCAGCTCATCTCTTCCTCCCATTTTGAGCATTTCACTGAAAATGGCTATTTAGTGATTAAAAATCATAGTGGGAAATTGGCACTGTCCCTCTGTTAACCCATAATATTCTTGCATTTATCTCACTTGCAGCTAGTCGCGAAGAGAAAGACTAAGCAGGATCAGGCAGGCAAAAAAGGTGGCCAGTGCCTAGCTCCTGAGGTATGGTCATTTTGTGCTGAATGGAGAATCCGTGCTGTCTGATGGATGTCGTGGTCAAAGCCCAAATTCCCTGGGTCCATATCATGGGGAAGGGAATGGATGAAGGACCAGAGGAACCTAGGGTTTGAATTTTGGCCAGGGCCTGTTTGCTGCTCCCATCAACAGTGCCCCAAGTGCTAATTATAATTTCCTTATTCTGCTTTGGTCAGGGCATATGACAAAGTGGGGCGAAAGCCAAAAATAAGCAGCCCTCAGAATAGCCCTCTCCACATCTTTCTGCTAATGTCATCTCTGAAGAAGACTGCTTGTTCCCCTTCAGATGAGCTTTCAGAGGCTATTTTAATCCATTTTTAGTGGCAAACAGCATTTATCAGAATAAGTGTGGGCTGGTCGCCAGCTCCTTCAGATCTTTGACAGCCTGGAGGGGAAAGTCTCTGAAAAATAACTGAGTGTGCTTCTACTGCATGTTGTCCTGCCCAGGGGATTTTGGGGACAAAATAAAGAAACATTCATCTGATGGAGCAGAGCCCAGGAACCAGTGCTTTGCTAAAACCAGCAATTCCCCTGTCATCAGCTCCTGTTCTCAGGAATCAGAGCTCTTGTTCTTGTCATCAGTGTGGATGTTTTCAGATTCAATTTAGCAATCATTAGGAGGCAAGAAGCAAGGTTGGCAAAAAGGTTAGAGAGGCACTCATTTCTGAATCACTGCTTAGAACATGACCCCAGCTAATTGTGTTCAAAAATTGTCACTGACAGTCACCTCATGGCCACTCGGTGGTCTCCCGTATGTTTATGATCTTTGGCAAGTTCATAAACTCTTCAAAATTATATTTTTGAAAATGCCATATTGAACACTAATTGGCATTCCCAGGGAAGCAAACCTGGAACAGGCTGTGAAGATTAGATTCTCCCTTTCCCTGAAGGAATTTTGGTACCTCATGTTCTTGCCCTACTGCTCCATCTCAGTGGTCTGTCTTGATCTCTGGGACTGTCATTTTTCACCAGTTCTAAATCAATTTTAACATATCTCAGGAATAATATATGTGGTGGGTTACTGCCTGACTTCCCTGGGCAAGGGGGTGACAGGCAAGGGAGAAAGAGCCACAGAAGGGTAGAGGATAACATGAGAGATCTTGGGGCTTGACAGAGGTTGCCATAGGAGAACTTTAGGAAAATATTGCTACATTTGTGTGTATTGCTGTTCTCTTTTGTCAGAGTGACTTTGAAGACCACTTGATCTGGTTTTAATCCATTGATATCTCTTGTATTCAAAACCAGGCATCTGAAATGCAGATCAGAAGAGGTTCATGAGCAGTACTGTGAAGGAAGTCTGTTGAGTATGTGATACCTCATGCAATTTTGGATCCATGATCCTGGCCCCACATCAGCATAACAATGATAAATTTTTTGCTATGCTGTGGAAAGTTGTTGCATTTCATCAAGAATAGGATGATACACATCCGTTTTTCTCTCTCTCCTAACCTGAGACCCAATTATATGTTTTATGATGTGCCTAATATGTGTTATGTGTTTTGACAGTCACAATAAACGTTTCAGGATGATATAGGAATTTTCACAATGCTGCTAAGTTATCGTTTCTTTATTATTTAAAATGGTGAAGACTGGTAGTAACAGAACCCATCAGACGTGTATATGTAGATGCAAACAAGCTTTAAAGGAATATCAGCCAATCTTTTTCTTCCTATTTGATTTCACTGGCTTTGTGAGAAGAGAGGAGAGGAGACTTGGCTGGAGGTGAACAGGTAGAACACATTTCTAATTATCTCAAGTCTGAAGTCTGACTAGACCGTCCTTGTGGCTATTTTGGACCTCCATCAGTGCACTGTCAGGGTCTTGTGACGTGTGCATTTGTTGCCTTACAAATGCTAATAAACCTGACTTACCTACTGTGTGTCATCCTTTCAACACCAGTAGGGCAGTTACACTTTTACAATGGAATACAGCCTGTTTAACTGGATTGTGTAAGGTTTCCAGCAAAAAACAAATGGCAGTCCTTTACTTACCAGCTCCTGTCAATTCTGTTTCACTTTTTTTCACATATGTCTTTGGCTGTTGAGTGTGACAGTCTTTAAACTTTGCAGTGGGAAGAGTATAGGATGACTCAGTCTGCTGCAGCAAGCTGGAAAGTTTCTGGTCGCTGCCTCCAGACTTATTAATTTATCATGAAAGTGGAGGAGTTTTGGTTTGCTGACTATTGCCATGCTTGTTTTCCCTGCCTGGGCTTCCCCCGTTATTTCTAGGTGTATCTTTAATGGAAAAATCGGGTCTGCCTTCTGTAAGTGCACCCGTCTCTGTGATGATGCTGCAGTCCCAGGTGGGAAACCCCAGCAGTGTTTTCCCTTGTGACTCCAGGTCCCCTGCACCATGACAGCACACCTAGGGCATGGCAGGGACCAGGCTGCTGAGGGCATGCAGGGTAGCAGGGATGGCACCTGCAGTCCCATGGAGAAGGCAGCTGCTCTTGGCACACTGCACCACTCTCTTGGCTGCTTCCTGCCTTGGTGCCTTACCTGTGCCAGCTAGAGCCTTGAGGGAGCTGCTACTGATTTACTAGTTCAATAAATACCCCTGCTGCAAGTGCAGATGAAAGCATCCCCATCTCAGATAGGGCTGGTGCCAGGAGTGCTAGAGAGAAGTCCAAATGGTTGCAGGGAAAGCTGGAAAGGACATTTTATGATCCTAGCAACAGGTTTGAGTCACGAATGCCCTTCCACTCATGCACTCCTGCATTCACAGGCTGAAGTGCCAACTGCCTTGTCACAGCTATTCCTGCTCACTACAGAGATGGATTTACTCTTATGCAGTTCTGCCATGGAGGTCAGTTTTGATACGTGTGTTAGGTAGTAAAGCTTGGGCATCCTCATGACTACTAAAAGTGCTGCAATGCTTTCGACTGGAGAATAAATGCATCTTTGTCACCTTGGCTCAGCTGTATTCTCTTCCCTGTATTCTCAGGGATAGGTGCTGCTCCTCACCCAGGGATGGGGGCATTTAAGATACTGAATTTCTGTAGAGGGTCTAACATTTGGAGTTAAAAGAAAGTTTGCATCTCTGAACATCTAAAAGCGGTAGTGGATGACATAAAACTGAGCACTTGTAGGTAAACTCTTTATAGGCAAAATGAGAAGGGATGAGCTTTGCCAGAGTTTGCCCTTCACTACACCATCTGCAGAAGGTCACAGCCTCTATTTTGTGCTGAGGAAATGCTGAGAGCAGACTGTGAGCAGGCAGGAGGAAGCAAGCAGGGGCTTAAGGAATAAAAGGAGAGAAACCCAGAAATGACACTTGAAGGCAAGAGACTGGCGGAGAACGTCAAACTCGTTAAATTTGCAGGGTTGCAGAAACAAAGGGGAGGCCTTGTGCACTTAATATTTAGTTTTGTCTTTGGATACTTGTATAAATACAAGGGTAGAAGTTATCTTAAAAGGTTTGCGTTGCAGTCTGGCAAGCAACGTTTACTTCTCATCATTTCCCGCAATTCCCTTGGTAGAAGTCAATTCCCAAGGCAGAGGCAGTACACAGTGTGCGCATGTACTGAGGGTGCAGGACAGAAATGAGTAAGCAAAGGGTTGCCTTTTGCCCTGAGTTCAGAGTGCTTGGACATGCTGTCCTGACAGTAGGCACACACCAGAGGTGGGGGGCAAGCTCTTTTCCCGGCAGGCCAGAGCTGCCTTTAGCATCTGCATTCCCATCCAATCCTCCGCCACCCTCTCACACAGGGCGCTTTGACAGAACACTATTTTGGATGGGCTTCCAGAGACCTTTTAAGTTTCCTTTATAGTTTCAATTTCCTGGTAAAACTTGTCTGAATTATGCAGGCTTTTTACTGCGAAACGGGTTCAAGACCCTCTATTTTTAGTCCAACTCTAAACAAGTGAAAGAATTACCGCCTGCTAGTCTCATGTTCCTCTGTGGCTCTCTCCCTCACCAGGGCTGTCAGCTTTCTGTGCCAGGTAGCTGTTTGGTAGCAGGAACAGTCAGAGAAATGGGACTACTTAGTCTCAAAGAAACCATAACCTGCTTTTCCAGGAGCATAAAAAGCCAATCAGCGTTCTTGATTTGTCACAACAAGCCGATGTGACATTAACTTACAAGTCCAGGCTGCTCTCAGAACAGGATATATGCAGGCTTTTAGAAGATTGTTGATCAGGATAGAGCATGAGACAAATGCAACCACGTAACACAGGAGTATTGAGAGTTTATGTGTGTGTACTGTTTATATAGCGATGTATTTGTGCACGATATGTTACAGATATTTAAACGCACATTCCTTGGTGGGAAGAGCTGTACTTGAGAAATCAGTTGCAATCATAACAAGGACTCGGGTTGACCTGAGGTAATGTTAACTGTGGCGGAGTTCCTTACTCAATATCGGTTTATATAAAGCATGTATGTGCTCTCCTTCTGTTTTATACACAAACTCACATGGAGTTCATCCCAGGAAGCTTAGCACTAAAGGATGCTGACTGTGGCATGAGTGGGAATGGCTGGAAAACACACAGGACTCTGCCGTCATAAGAGACAGTGATTGCCACAAACCCATTGTACTAAATCCCTGCTTGTATTGTCTCTCCTCGTTTGACCCCAGCTCCAGCAGGTATGAAAAAACCTTGCAGCACCCCTAGAGCCAATTGCCCCAGGAAGAGCCCTGTGAAGTAGGAATGGTGGGCTAAACTTCAGAAAGGACAAGGTTGCCTCTGCAACATGCACCTTTGTGTCTGTCTCAACTTCAATCCACCTATTGCCTCTTCCTCAAGGCTCTGCTGCAACTAATCAGCCAGCACAGCTTCCTTATAAACACCACTTTGGAGAGAGGATTTTGAAGACTCTGCAAAAGCCATGAAAGCAGCTCCAGCCTCCTCATCCCCTTCTTGGCACAGGGGTCATCCATGAATGTGCAGGAAATGTGCAGCCATATTGCAAAGCCAATTCCCTACCTGCTTTCTTCCCTCTGCTGGCTTCTTGGCTGAAGTTGCCCAGACTGCTGCTGCTCTATCAGGCAGACCCCCACGGCTGAGGATGGTGGCACAAGAAGTGGTAAGTCCCAGGCAGGGGGATGCTTGGCTTTGGATGGCTGGACTGTGTCCCAGGGCTTCTCTGTGTCACTTGATGTAACTTGAACCCTTATGATCCAAACAGTTTTGCAGATGGAGAGGCTCTCAGAGCAAGTCTGGCAGGGCTATGCAGAGTTGGTCTCAAGGGGCTTTTTCACACAGTGAAAGCATGGAGGTTTTCACACAGGTGAGCATGGAGATTGGTTGCACATGGAGGGAGGCAACACACTTCCTGAGAGGTTCCGACCCTCAGCTGTTCTCCGTTGTGTGTAAGTTGTGAAAAACTATAGGGACTTGAATAGGTAAAACCTGTAACTGGCAGATGAGCTTTACTTTCCATCCCCAAAAGACCAATGATAGCTCAGCACAGGTCCCATCCTGCCTCCTGAGAGCACCTGTGAAAGTCTTGTCTCCTGTGACTGTCCCAAGACAGCTCTCTTCTTGTGCCTCTCTCCACCCTTGCCCAACTCACAAGCAGCTCTGAGGATGTGAAAGGAAGGGACAGTTTTTATTCCAGCTCCCAGAGACCAGCCATGCCCTGTGCCTTCCTGGAGGGATTCACCTAGGGCTGGAAAAGCAACAGGCATTGACAGGGTGCAGCTCCCCTGTCTCAGGTGAGCTTTGCACTGCACAGCCTCGTGGGTTGGAAGTCCCAGGGGAGAGTTCTGTGTGGATAATTGACTCTCTGCTTCCTGCAGAGCACCACTGAGGCATATGTTGCTGCTTTTCTGCTCGAAATCTGTTCATCTGCAGACTGAAATGAGAACCAGCTGATGGTTGTTTTGGATTTATTTGGGAAAAAAAAAATCTTCTGTAAAGCATTATTCTGAGTTCCTGTTTCCTTTCCCATCTGCCCAAGGAGCTGGGTTTGTAAGTCTCCCACTGCCTGCATGTCCTCACTCACAGCATGGCTCCTCTGTGCTGGGTCCCAGTGCGGCTCCAGTGGGCAGGCGTGGGGTTACGTTTTTCCCTGGGCTGTATGCAGGGGAGTTTGTGCGAACTCTCTGTTTCTTAGTTCGGCATGTTTTCATCTGCTTACGGTTCCCCTCCTCCCGAGTTTCCCGGATTTGAGCAAACCCAGAAATCTCAAAGCAAAACACTGCTGAAACACCATCTGGTTTCACGTCAAAACAGCACACTTCCCAGCCAGTCCTCTGCCAGCTACTTGACTCTCCATTGCAGCCTGCAACTGCATATTATCACTGGCACCAGCACAGAGTGCCTGGTTTGGTGGTATTTTGCACCCACAAAGCCTCTGCAAATCTGCAAAAACACAAGGCACAAGGCCACTTTTCAAAAACTGGGCAGAGCAAACCCAGCAACACTGAGCAACTTCTAGACTGCAATTTTTACGCCTTTCTTTGTTTTTTGTGTTTGATTTTCTGAGAGTACAAAACTCTGCTTTATTTGTTTAAAAGGAGAGGCCAGATGCTGCTCTCAGTTGCACCAAAAATAATCTGGATTTACACTCAAGTTTTAGAGAAAGTAAATATTTCTCTGCATCCCCTTTTTTGTTTTCTACAAATGCCCTTTCTATTTCCTTCAGTTTTTGGCAGCTACATGAAGGATTTCCTCATTGGATTTTTAATATTTATTAAAGAAATTGTGTCTTTCAAAAAGATTTCACTTTCTTTTGCAACTTCTAATAGTAATTAAAATCTCTTCTGTAACACAGCACAATTTGTTCCGATATCTTTCAGTGCTTTCAGAGGTCTTTGCCGTTCTTCCCGGGCACTTTTCATATTTTTAAGACCAGAGGGATCTTTATGATTATCTGTTCTGACAATAAATCTCACTCAATAATTTCTGCTTCAGTGTTTCTTGAGATGCATTGTATTTTTGAAAAAAGGCTGTTTAGTCTTCAGTTCAAGACCTCAGACTGTGGAAGTTCTACCCTATTCCTACACAAATGGTTCTAGTAGTTAAAGGCTTTTGTTAAACAATGCTCCTTATTGTTTCTCTGAATTTGCTTGGATTCTGTTTCCAATGACCACAAGAAGTTATATTCCTGCTTTTTTTCTCTCTACCTGATTAAAGAGCCCTAATCTTAATAATTCCTTCTTGTTCTGATAATTGTAGACAGTGCTCAAGTAATCTTTTGACCTTCTGTTGGGTAAACTTGGGTTGACCTTAAGTTTCTTGCTAGAAGTATGTTTCCCAGATGCTCTGTCTTTCTTGAAGCTCTTCCCTGAACTCTTGACCATTGCTATGTTGTTTTTGAACTGTGAACACTGACAAATAACCACACATTCTCTTTTAATGCAGTGTAGTAGTTTCTGCTGCTGTTTCAACAGCGTCGTATACTGAGGTAATGCCACCTCTCTGCTTTTACATGATATTTTTGTGCTTATAGGTCCAAGCATTACATTTGTCCTACCAACAGTTTCATGTCCAGGGATCACGTTTAACTGGTGACATACCACGACCCCTGGGTAAAGTCAGATTTGTAATCGTCCCTCATGGAGGTGTTACTATGCAAGGGACTGTCTTCCCCTGTACGCACATAACCATCACCATCCTTCGCTACCATATGAGTGATCCCACTTTGGATGCATTGTAGAAATTAAGTTATCATGCTGGACAGGCTTTTAGGTGAGCCTGTACATCTGAGCATGCTCCTTGGCTTTCCAAACTTACCATTTTTGTATCATTCTTAACGCTACCTGCTTCCCATGAGCAATACTAATTCTGTGGATTGCTGTTTTTATATGACAATGCCAAATGAGGCTGTAAAATTACTCCTGATGTAAACATACTGATAGAGTTATCTACATTAAATAAACTAGTGATCTCACCAAATACAGTGATATATGTTCCCATAAAAAAGACATGCAACTTTCCTAGAGAGAAAGGGGACTCTCTGTCTCCGCAGATACTAAAACTGAACCAGACAAGTCCCTAAGTAACCTGACCACCTAATCACACCTGTTTGCACAGGAGCTTTGATGAGATGACTTCCAGAGGCCACTCCCAACCCCAATTTTTCTGTAATTATATAATTATGTGACTAATTAGGTTACTACTTATAATAACTGTCACTGTTCTCTACAGTCACCTTTCTGCATTTCACGCTGCTCCAATGACAGGTTAACTGGAATAGGCCCCACAGATTTAAATATCTTTTATATTAAATCTGCTTAATGAACTCTGTGGTTACGGATGAAATAGAGAGCACTTCATTATCAGGTAATCCTGCTCATGCCAACTACAAATCAAAGGTGCTTCCAAAAGATGTCTTTCTGTGGAGGCTGACAATGTTTCAGAGGGTGCCTGCTGTCAGGTATGTGTTTTGGGGGCTGACACTGGATAGCCTACAGATATTTGCTGGGGGCCTCTCTTGCAGTCTGCCCAAAGAGAAGCAACCAGAGCCTGTGGTTGTGCTCCTGCCATTCCTAAAGCAGGACTACCAAGCTGGCAGTCTCCAGGAGAGGTCACTCCTGTCTGCCAGAACCTGCCGGCATTGGACTGCCTCTTTCCAGAGCGGATCCTTACCCTCACCTCTGCAACATGCAAAAGCATGATGGGAAGGAAAGTCATCTCATGAGGGTGGAGGAAGGTATTGCTCCTTCTCTCCCCAGTCTGCCTTTCCCATCCCAGATGCATCCAGCAATATCAGAAATGTCAGGCATAAAACCTATTTGATCAAGTTTATTTTAATAACAGAATGTTTCCAAATTGTTCTGCTTTTAATTTCTTTACCCTGATCACAATTCCCTTCCTAAATACTTAAAAAGCCATTCTCAAACTCCTATTGAGGAGCTATTCCAACACTTAATGGTAACTTTTGATCAAGCACCATTTTAGAATCGAATTTAGATTAAAAGAGATCTCTGAAGATACCTGATCCTTACATCCACTCCAAGCAGGACCAACTGCAAAACCGCATTGGGCTGCTTAGGGCCATATCTGTCTGATTACTGAATATCTTCATGAATGGTGATTTCACAGCCTCTCCGAGAATCTCTTGCAGTGCTTTGTAGCTTAATACCCAAGGAAAATTCCCTTGCTCTGTCCTTTGTCAACAGCATGTAATCCTGTTGTTGTGCCCTTTATTGAGATCTTCTAACATATTCCCATGAAGCTTTCCCTTCCATTTTCCATATTAGTCTGGGTGCCCTTCCTGAAGGGTCTAAACTCACAGGGGTTAAGCATGTATTTGCTGTACCTGAGGGAATCTGGAGCACTACAGCTCTGCAAATGTGTTTCATGTTAAGAAATGTGCTCTAGGGCTAGAAAAGAGAAGCATGGTAGAGACAGGAGGAAGCTGGGACCCCTGTTAGCTTCCAGAGAGGCCTCTGGGGTGACACAGGGCACTGCATGCCCGGGGTTGTGTTTGTGCAGCCCTTTGCCCACCTTGAAGACACAGATGCTGCTTTATCGCTGCTGCCTGAGCTGGGTGTTGTGCTCCAACTGCCTTCGCTGTTTGTTTTCCTCCTTGTGAGTTCAGTTGTTTTGCATCTGCGAGGCTGAGTGGGTGGTGTGTAGTTTCTGTACACTCTGTTCTTTTGGTGAGTTTGGTTTAGTCTGTGTTTTTAAATGCAGGTTGTGCTTTGCAGAAGGGACATCACTGTCACTGAACGGCATCATCCATCTAAGTACCTGGTTTAGCTTTTACACCAGAAAATCTGATGAGATACAAGCTGTCATCTTCTTTCTCCTTGGTCTGGTTAGAGGAAGTCACGATGTTTTTTCAGGGAAATCTTTATTCAAAGAACTGAAAATGTATAAACAAGTAGATACTTTCTCTGCTTTCCTTTGTCAGGCTGTCAAAATTTTCCCAGGCCACCCTGGTGTGTGATTTTCACTTGTTATTCCTTCTTCTGGATGACAACAGAGAAATGAGTTGACAGGCAGTGGTGTATGAGGCAGAGACTTGCTCTGGGGAGACAAGTGTTTAGCTTTAAAGAAAACTTTGCTGTGGTTCTGGCAAGGTTGGATCACCGACCCTGCCACAGAGTGATGGTGACTTTCATCTAAGGGTGTTATATTGCCAAAGAATACAAAATGCCTGAAAGAGCTTTTCTCTGTGTTTTGTGGATGGGAAGGTTTGCATGCCTTTTTTTTACAAGGTATATAGGCTAGGCTCAAACCTGAAAACTTAAGCATGTGTTGACTTACTTATAAAGTCAATCTCCTGCCAACAACACAAATAGTATGTAACTTTCCAGACTCTGAAGTGTAGGTCCTTACATTTATTCTACTCTCACTTTTATTTCAGCACGATAACGTGTTGAGGCAGCAGAAAGGCAGGCTCAAGCCCTAGGCCGCTCATCAGTTTGTTTCACTGGGACCCAGTTAGCAGTGTGAAGGCTGAGCACAGGGAGATGACTGGGAGAACTGAGATCTGCCTGGTCTTTGACCTCAAGATCAGACCTTAGCAAATCACAGCATGTAACAAGAGGGGAGAAGGAAGGTATGCCTGGGACTTGCATGGTTATATCGTGTTAGTTTGAACTTAAAACAGCAAAGGGTGAGAAGCAGTGGCTGGTAGTGGTTGTACTGATGTGTAGAATGTCCATGTTGGTTGGAGACAGCAGTCAGAGGGGGAAGGGCCTTTGGTGGGCTCATGACAGGGGAGCAAAAGTGGAGAACCTTAACCATGAGATGCAAGGTGCTTAACTGGGTGTAACTGGTCCCTATCTTTCAGAAATCCATGTGATGAGGTGGAAGAGGTACAGGCTGTGAAAAGAGAGGAGGAGGGTGGGGAGTAGAAGAATACGAGGCGTAAGAAAATGGGGTGGCAAAATAGGAAGGAAAAAGCTGGAGTAGTACAGACTCCCTGCAAAGGGCAGAGTCAGGTTGGTGAAAGATTTCCTGTGTGACTTGTTGAAACTTGGGACAAAATCCAAGTTTTAAATATTGGTTGTGCATTCAGATACAAGGGGACATGTAAGGAAGCTCAAGTTTAAGGAGTGTGACTTGTCCACAGCCCTTGTGTCCTCTGCTTGTTCTTCCTTCTTCTGTCAGCCTCACCCTGTAGCTGAACAAAACTGGAGGTTTCCAACCTGCTACACGTCAGTCTTGTATAGAGTAGCATGGCCTGCTGCCTCCCCTGCTTGTTCCCAGGAAAGGACTCATCATTGCTGTGAGGCATATGAGAACACAGGCACATTGGAGCATTCCAGGCATCTTCTGATCCAGGCAGCAGCCTATCAGTTATGTCTGTGAGAGACTGATAACTGAGAAAGGGTGGGAGAGTTATGGGGAAGAACATAAGGAGTGCGGGGAGGGGTTTGACTTTGGTTGCTTGAGGTGTCCAGGGAGGTGCTCAGCAAGGTGCTATTCTACTTGCCAAAATCCACAACAGATGCTAGAGTTGCCTAGGGATCATAGGCATGGCCATTCCTCTGTCAACCTTCAGCATCCCTTATGGAACTATGTACAGGAGGGAAAAGCCTCAGGCACACATGTTTTCCCGCAGTGGATATGAAACCACAGGTAAAGGTTCTGTAGCCTCATGAAAAAGTTGCTTGTCAGCTGTCTGACAGCATTTTGTCCCTGTAGAGGTTAGTGTTGTGTTGAAAAGTCAAAGGCAGAGTAATGCTCTATTAAGTACTTCCCCACACAGCTGCCTTGCCTGTCCTGGAGGCCCTGGATATGCTATGCTCTGCTAAGCCCAGGCTGCACGGTGTGGGAGTCAAGTGGGTTATGTCTCATGTCCTCTGGAGTCTGTGCAGAGTGCCCAGAGTTGGACCCTGGGTGCAGTGGCAGCTATCGGGTAGGGGATCCTCTGTAGGGGCAACTGCTTCACCCTTGGGCCCACCATCAAACAGTGGTGCTTCCTGTAATGTCCAGGTCAATCTCTCATGGGCTTTATTCTTTGCACGCCTGAAAAGACACCATCCTGATACCGACTCACAGCTGGTTGCAGTTCACGGCATTCATCAGCCTGTTATTGTTGTGATAGTGCTCGTGTATTTCCTTCTCTCACCCACTGCCTTTCCGAGGGGAAGCTGTGATAATGACAGGACTTCTTGTTCTTTGTCACAGAAATTGGGTATAATTGCTCCATTTTGGCGGCTTTAAGAAGTGCAGCAAGGGAACAGGCTGGATTCATTCTTGAGACATCAGTCATCTGAAGTATTTGGTAGATGGCACATCAGAGCTGGGAAATGACTCAACCATCTTTGTTAAAAGCAGTCATTGGGCTCTGGGAATAAAATTAGAGGGAGAGAGCTGAGAGGGGTGCAAGAGGAGAAAGGAGACTTGAGCAACAGAGATGATGCTGTGTTCTGTGCTGCTGTCATAGCAGAGCTTCCTCTTGCCAGAGCTGTACCTGAATCATCCCTTCAATCAAGGAACTAATTCATTAGCCAGCCTAGCCAAGGTACAAAGGGCAAGGTGTGCAAGAGGGGAGAGGTGGCTAGTGGATGCAGCTGGGCTCAGCACAGTCATGCTGCTGTTGTCAGCAGCATAAGGCCAGTGGGCTGCAGCTCCTCCATGAGTGACTACAAATGATGTTATTTCTGTGAGGGTGTTAGAGGGAGTCCAGACCTCTCTCCTAAACCTCTGGGATCCCTTAGAAAGGTGCAGGGAGATGAATGCTCTGGGTAGGTCTCATATACCTCCTGCTTTCAACTTAGTGCTGACATCTCAGCAGAAGTACCCCAGCTTCCCACCAGCGTCTGAGCTGAGATGGGCTGTTACTAGTGGAAAGCCTCTTTAAGGGGAATGAGAATTTCCAGTTACATGGTCTGATTAAACTAACTCCCTGTTTTCAACTGACATTGTGTGTAGGAATCCAACTGAGCCTTCTTTCCAGGGAAGATCTACCTGCTGATGTGCTGCTGACCTGCCTGGATGGGCTGCAGCTTTGCCTTCCTGTCACAGTCTGGAAACATCCAACTTGAGATAATCCTATCCAGGAGCCATTTGTCCTCCTGGCTGGGCTTGCAGAAATGTATTTGGGTTCTAGTTGGCAGGCAAAAGTCTGGCAGTGAGTTTTTGCAGGTCTTGTGTGGCAAACTGCTTGACGGCAAAACAAGCTGCTTTTTAGTGGGCGTAGCAGGGACTGGCTTGTTTGTTTTTCCTGCTGCCAAGGCCTTGCTTATCTAACCTCAATTTCAGTCCTGTTCTGAATGGAAATATTCTTATTTATGCAGCTGGGTCAGAGGTCCTTTTTGTTTTAACTCTTCTTAGTTTGAACTTGTGGAAGAGAAAAACTTTCATGGTGTCCGTCTGTCTTCTGCTGGATGAAATGTGGTGCCTGATACAGGGCTTGTACAGATGAGCACAGATCAGTAAGGCTATCCCCTAGTCAATAATGAGCCATGGTAATTTCTTCAGTGCATTTACACATCTACTTAATTACATCTAGTAGAATCTAATTTGGGCCTTCTTGGTCCTCCATGACAATAACTTCTAGAGGTTTCAAACCTGATACAAGCCAATAACAAGAGCTCCAAAGAGCATTCAGAGATGTAAGTGACACCATAGCTAGAGGATTCCTTTAGGAGCACCACGATCTCCTGAGGCTCTGGAGGCCATCTCCTGGGATGTAACATGCTTGGCCACATCTACTTAGGCTACTCTGCAGTCTGGCCTGGAGGCTGTTCATGAGGGGGCAGACCATTGAGCATGTTATGCTTGTAGCTGCTCTCATACCCCATGTGAAAGGTCCCTGTGTTTAGGAGATCCTACTGCTGTGTCCTGCTTCTCCTGTCTGTACTCTGGGTACCAGCATCCCTGATAGCCAATAGTGACTTGGCAAGGACTGTTGTGACAGTGGGGACCTTATGGTTCACGCATTGATGTGGAAATGAAGGTGACTGGGTTTTTTGTTGTACATTAATATAGAATTCAGTCATTCTCAGAGCATCTTATGCCTCTTATGTTGTTTGTGTGAGGACTCAACAGCCCCAATACTGCATCTGTACCAAGTACTGTTCATTCCTAGGTGAAAGGATGCAGAAATGAAATTTCTTCTATATTGCTTCCTTTTACAGTGTCTCAATGCACTATTTTATGTTTTTGTTTAAATACTCCACACTCTAGGTTTCTTTGTTCAGCACAGTCTGTTCAATATAAAGGAGAGTCAGTCATTAGTGGTTAACTGGAACGCGCCTTCCTTTCTTAGCTGTCCTCTGCTTTCATGGACTGTCCAGGTGCCTGTTTCCAAAATAAAGTTGATCTCTGTGGTTCCGCTCTGAAAAGCATCCACTTGTGCTAGCTTATGCCTGTACAGTGATTACTGAAGAGTTGCAGAGCTGGTCAATGCTGCCTACTTAATTTTAGCCACTGTTTTTCTAAGTACTGTGACAAGTTGGTTAAGGGAGAACATGTTCATGATCTGCTACTGCTGATGCTATCAGTGACAAGACTATACTGCCCATTTGCATGCTGAAAGTACCTCTATTTATAAGGTCCTGGTGACTGCTCTCCTGTAGCCTGCATGAGGAGAAATTGTAATTTTGGGAGCAAGCAGAACTGAGTAGAGCTTGTTAGCAATGTTTCGACAAAGATGATTCAGATAGAAAATGTGTATGTGCTGAAGCAGAATTGTTTCATAGAAACATGTGGTTGGACCAACTTCCATTGTCAGGTTTCTGTTTGATAACTTGCCTGTTATATCATGTTTGATCTTGGAACTGCAGAGAAAAAAAACCTGCTGAGGTTTGCCCAGGAATTGCTGCCCCATAGTCACAGTCCTGGCATCCTCTCACTGGCCAAGATAGGACTTCTTTTTTTCCTTAAAACCTGGAAATGTGGTTCTTGTATGAGGCTGATGTGACTTTTCAGTTTGGTTGTTGCTCACTGCCAAATAAATTTGCTGTCCCTATTCTGTGCTGAGCGGCCATGATATTGGAAAAATACCTGACTATGGTAACTTTACTCAACAGCTACTGAAGTCCTGGGCTACATCTAGTATTTTGGAAACACTATGTTATCAGTGTTTCCGAAATTAAATCTTACAGGATTTCTGTTTCAGAGGAAACTCGCAACCTTTTTATGCCTATTTGAAATTACATTTCAAGCTATTGAAAATGTCTACAGAAGGGAAATCCTGTTACTCAGCTAGCTTGAGATCAGACTTCCACCTTATTGTTGCTGAGATTTTGAGCAGATGTGGCTGGAGGTGTTATGACAACCACTATGCTCCTAGATAGCAATTGCTTTCATTTCTGTATAATACAATATATACTGAGGTTTACTTGCACACAAGCTCCAGAGGCTCGTTCAGTGGAGACTAAGGGCAGACCATGTTTGGCCATTTCTGAAATTCTTCACAAGAAGGAAAATTGTTTTACAAGCTCTGATAAGATATTGCTGTGTTTTGTCTCTACAGAATGAGTTTGAAGCTCAACAGCAACAACAACAAAAAAGTATTACTATTTTCTAGATTGAGGTTACTTTCTTGGGAATTTGGTCACAAGTATATTTAGTGCTTGAAAAAAACCCCCACAAACACTCCAGAGAACCAAAATCTCTAGGGAAGTTTAATTATTGGCTAAAGAGATCCTATGACCCAATTCTGTGTAGTTTTATCCTATTACAGCCTGAAATCTAATCTGATATGTTATGAGTCTAAAGCACAACATGCCTACCACCTTCATTTCCAAGTGGCTTCACAGGATATTGAAATTACACTTGCTGGGGGATTCTTAAGTTTCTCTGTGCTGCAATTTTGCTGCCTATAAGTAAACAGAGACCGAGATCTTAATCAGATGAATTCTAAGAACCGCAATCCTTCAAGAAGAATGCAAAACTCTCCCACAGCCATCAGTATTTACCCTATAGATCAAATCTCAGGTCAGGCTCAGAGGAAAATGTTAAGGATTGAAGTCCTGACCTAGGAATAGGCCAACTGGTTTTGAGTCAGCTGCTTTGTCACCAGTTTTATGGGAAAAATTGGGCAAACAGTTATATTTCACTTTCTGGCTCCTAATTTTCAAAGCGAGGGTAGGAGTACCTTTCTGTCTCACAGGCTTGAGAATATAGTACAGCTTGTGAGGCACTGGGCCACTACTGGTTTGGAAGTACAACAAATCCACCTCTTCTCCTGATTATACAGGTGGCAAAGGCAACACAGAGAGCTGGCTTTGTCTGAGGCAGTGCTAGAAATGACGGACTAATCAGTCTAGTTTGGGAATAGCATGTTCTGATGCCAGATCCCTGCTTTGGCCATCCTGTTGCTGTCTCTGCTATGCTTGGCTTTGCATCTGGAGTGCAGAGGAGTTTTACCTAAGGGAGTAACTGGAGATAAAAACCTCTAGTTTCTCTCCTTCACTGGATGCATTTTTTGTTGGAACTGTTTCAGGTTAGCTCAGTCATTAGACTCTCTAATTCCTTCAAAAAAGGTTTGGTTTTGCTTTCATAGGCTGACGACATGCTGATGCTTGTCACTTGACTTGGCTGTGTAGCACTTCCCATGACCCTGGTAAGATATTTTGGAAAGGATATTAAAACAAGCATAAGTTGGCCCTGAAGAAGAGCATGTTCAGTAAGTGTGTGTTGCAAGCACTTACGTCAAGGAAGCTAGAAATCTATGTAGAACCTTTCTCTCCCTGAAAAACTTGTCATGAGGTAATTTTCCGAGGTGCTGACTACTGATACAAAAGGATCTTGATGCTGTTTATGACAAATCTGGTTGTCCTTCCCTTTAGTATTACAGCACCCTCGTTGATCCCACAAACCCTTGTTGATCCCACATACTAGTGCAATAGAGGAGACTTTGCTTACATTTCTCTGGGAATATTGCACATTCTCATGGTATCACACAACTTAGGGCTCTGTCACACCTTTGGTTTGCCTATTCATATGTTACTGACAAAGCTGAATGCGGTCAATAAAACGTGTGCCCATCTTGGTCACTGACCAAAGGGAAAAATAGTTAATGCAAAGCTATGAGAGAAATTAAATCCAGAAATATGTGCATATTACTTTTGCCCCCCCCGCCCCCTTAGCAGATTTTATTTTGGTGGTTTTTTTTTCCAAAGATTGCAGTACCTGATTGCTCAAAATGATTGATTAGTTTATGTAAAAACAAGCAGATTGTTTTGGCTATCTCTGGCTGAATGTAGACTGATGTATTTTTTTGATGTTTCTGTAACAGGATGTTTCACGTCTTCAGGCTAGGATCCTATG
Source organism: Pseudotriccus pelzelni (assembly GCA_035584735.1). Taxonomy (NCBI): domain Eukaryota; kingdom Metazoa; phylum Chordata; class Aves; order Passeriformes; family Tyrannidae; genus Pseudotriccus; species Pseudotriccus pelzelni. Next base: position 22,190,158 of record JAWMRA010000161.1, read on the forward strand.
CAGAACTGTCTGCCACTTACTTTTGGGTTTCCCAGTCCACTCACTAGGGCAGAAGACACTGTGGTGTGAGAGACCTACATCCAAGGAAAGCCTGATGCCCAGGTGCTTCAGTCACCAGGCAGTCTTCGTTATGTTTTGTTGTAGAAATGCTCGGATGCCTTCAGAAGAGAAGCCTGAATACGTAGGGAACATATTTGATGGTTTGGTGGCATATCTGATGGTTTGTTGTCTGGGACCGTCTAAGAAGAAGGGTACTGAGGGCAGACAAAATTATGTCAGCTTGGGATTTTCTCCTACATGATGATCAACCAGTGCCAGGGCTACTCTGCCCTCTAACTGTCTCTGGAAGACTCTGCTCCTCTTTATTTCCAATAACTCCTAAGGTAAAAGTGGGTTCCATTACCAGGTATTTGTGCAGCCCGTGCAGTCTCATCTCTCTTCTGTAGCCTGGGAACAGTGTCTACTCTTTTGAAAATCCAGACATTTTGTCTGATTCCTTTGGCTTTTGTAGAAAATGCCTCCCAAGGGAAATTATTTGTTTTCCACCTAATAAAACATTTCACTTAATCTAAAGCCAAATGTTTTCAATTTGCCAGATATTCCAAAATATGTCATTCTCAGAGGGACCCACAACAGCACTTCCTTTTTTTTTTTTTTTTCCTGTTCCATGACAGAACAGAATTAATTAACTAGTGCCTTACCTCTTCTCATGCTAGGCAAGGGCTAAAAAAAAGGGCAACACTATTTCCCCTTGCCTTGGGGAGGCTCAAGCTGAGGGAGGCATTGGGGGGATTGATAAGGGAACACCCACCGACCCCAAGATCTAGCTCATGTTTGAAAGAGTGAGTCACACCTGCCTGTTTGCTTCCCAGTGAAGAAGCAGCCCTGCAAAAGGAGATGTGAGCGGTTCATAGGTTCAGGGCTGTCCTCTGACAAAGAGATGAATTTCTCAACACCATCTGTCCTGTGGGCACCTTCCTCTCTATCCACTGATGGCTGAACAGCTCATTTCGCATGCTCTGGGACCATTGAGGTGCTGTTTCTTTTGAGTTGTCTGTCTTTCTTGAACAGTATCGAGGATTACATTTCCTGCTGTCATGACAGTGACCTTCCTCCAGGCACCAAGGAGAGTGTCCAGGGAAGGATGTGGTGATGCCGTGGCTTTAGTTACATTCCTCCCCTGCAGCTGCTGCCTCTGGCTCTCTTGTTTACCAGCAACTCTGCCTGCAGGCATGATGCCTGTCTGTTATGGGGATACCTTCACCTCAGCCTCTAATGTCAAAACTGTGCTTTTGCTCATCAGTCTTTTCTCTCCTCATCTGTCATTCAGCCCATGATAACGCCCCTCTGCTCCTCACGAGGGCTAGATGAGGGAGAGGAGGAACAAGCTGTCTTCCAGCAATGCAGGAGCATAAAGCTGGTGCTGCAATTGCAGTTACAAGCACATAAAAGCCATAATTTCTTTGCCAGTGCACAGCCCAAAGACAAAGCCCCTGCAAAGCCCTGCTGGCAAGCGCCCCAGCCAGAGACATCTGTGCAGCATATCCTCACAGGGGTGCAGAGAGGAGGGGAAGATATGTCTCTACTCTGCAATTAAGGCCCTCATTTTTTCAGTTTTATTCCCTTTTTGTGGAAACCAGCAAAACACTTTGCTTCTTCTCATCTCCCACCCCCGCTGCAGTGCTTTATGGTGCTTGGGTGCTCCCTCCCTGTGCTGCAGAGCAGCTGCTACTGTGTCCCCCTGCCTCCAGCATCCTATTAGAGCTGGGTGAGCTGCCACCCTGCCTGCTAGTTTAAGCTGAGTAGTGCTCTTCTAGCTTTCCTGACCAATGCTGTGAGGCACAGGACACTGCTGCTGGGAAACCCCTGCTCTGAGGCACACTACAAAGACTTTAATTATATTTGTTTGCTTTGTGCGCTTGGAAGGGCTGCTCAGGCCTTTCCCCACCGTTTGTTATTTTTTAAGAATTTTTTGATCAATCCTCTCTCTATGTCTGTGATTTAAGCACTCTCCTGCAGGCCCAAAGTTGTAACCACTTGCCAGCCCAGCTCTCACGTTCCACCTGATGCTGCGCTGCCACGGCACACCAAAGTGCTAAACTCCGAGCAGATGGATTGCATTGATCAGCTGTTCAGATATACAACAGCTGCTTTTGGGATGTTATTGATCCGTTGTAATTCTATGATTTCACAGAGTCTGAAATCTGGACATATCTAGGAAAAAGTCAGGCCTGCTGCACTTCACTGTCCCACTATACCAACACGTGCTGCACGTTTTCTCTCTGGTACCTCCCGCATCCTTCCCCTTAGTACACTCACATACAAAGATCATCTCCAAGCAGAGCTGTATTTCTCAGCATCCTAAATGAGGAGTCACCAGCCAGAATGAGTCACTAGTGAAATTTTCTATAGCTTAATCTAAACTTTTAGGGCCTGGTTTCATTATTATTGCTTACTTCGAGTGGGTTCTTCCTGCGTGCTGAAATCAGCAGGATTTCTTGTGTCACTAGGGTGAAAGGTTTTTAAAAAACACACAGGTTGTTTCAGGTCAGGATTCAGTTAGGAAGTACAGGAAGAAGTGCTGGACAGGTAAACAGAGGTGGTGATGAAAGCTGCCTTCACACAACTTTTCCTGTGTTGCATGTACTTTTGTGTTACTTAAGCACTTGAGTCGTTTAGTAACTTCTGTGAGATTCAGACTGGAGCAGATGGGCTGACATGAGTGGGGTGGAAAGATGGCATTCAGTGGGCAACTAAGAAATGCCATGTCTTTCATGGAAATGTGAAGTTTTTTGGAGAGCAAGGAGTTAGATGCAGTGCTTTTCTTCACATTTCCTTTTCCAATAAATCCTCGCTCAAGAAATGGAATAACTTCCCCAAACCATCAGAGCTGAGTATTCCAGAAAAAGCATTTAGGTCTTTGAAAGTATCCAAGGACCTGACATCTTTTCCTCACATATCACAAAATGGATCTATGTGATTTCTCAGGATGAGTACAAGGATGTTGTTAGGTCATGTAGAAAGAAAATTAGAAAGCCAAAAGCTCAGCTAGAACTCAATCTGGCCACTGTTGTAAAAGATGATAATAAAAAGTGTTTTTATTATTACATTAACAACAAAAGGAGGGCCAAGGAAAATTACATTCTTTATTGAACACCATGGAGAATGTTGTCACCAAGGATAAGGAAAAGGCTGAAGTACTTAATATCTTCTTTGCCCCAGTCTTTAAGAGTAAGACCTGTCATCCTCAGGGCAACTGGCCTCCTGAGCTGGTAGACAAGGACAGGGAGCATAATAGACCTCCTGCAACCCAGGAGGAGGTATTTAGCGATCTGCTGTGCCACTTAGATGCTACAAGTCTGTGGGACTGGACGAGCTTCATCCAAGGGTATTGAGGGAGCAGAAGGGCTTGCTAAACTGCTCCCCATCATTTGTTAACAGTCCTGGCTAACTGGGGAGGTCCCAGATGACTGGAGGTTGGCCAGTGTAATGCCCATCCACAGAAAGGTCCAAAAGGGGAATCCAGGGAACTATAGGCCTGTCAGCATGACCTTGGTGCCTTGGTGCTTTATGGAAGAGATAGTCTTGAGAGCAGTCACATGGCACATACAGGACAACCAAGGGATGAGACCCTACCAGCATGGATTTAGGAAAGGCAGGTCCTGCCTGACCAACCTTATTGACTTTTATGATCAGGTGACCCACCTAGTGGATGAGGGAAAGGATGTGAACCTGGACTTCAGTAAAGTCTTTGATACTGTCTTCTATGGCATTCTCCTGGAAAAGCTGGCAGCCCATGGCTTGCACAGGTGCACTCTTTGCTTGGTTAAGAACTGGCAGGATGGCTGGGCTTAGAGAGCGGTGGTGCCGCATCCAGCTGGGACAACAATCCCAGGCAGTGTACAGGCTGGGGGAAGAGTGGTTGGAAAGCAGTCTAGCAGGAAAAGACTTAGGGGTACTGCTCAGCAGCACCTGAATATGAGCCCAGCAATGTGACCAGGTGGCCAAGAAGACCCATGGCATCCTGGCCTGTATTGGGAATAGTGTGTCCTAAAGCAAGACTAGAGAAGGAGGTGATTGTCCCCCTGTACTTGGCACTGGTGAGGCCACACCTTGAGTGCTGCGTCCAGTTCTGAGCCCTTCACTGCAAGAGGGACATCGAGGTGCTGGAATGTATCCAGAGAAGGGCAATGGTGATGCTGAAGGATCTGGAGGGTAAGTGCTATGACGAAAGGCTGAGGGAGCTGGGGTTCTTCAGCTTGGAGAAGAAGAGGCTCAGAGGAGGCCTTATTGTTCTCTACAAGTACCCGAAAGGAGGTTGTAGCAGGCTGGGGGTTGGCCTCTTCTCCTGGGCAACTAGCAACAAGAGGACATAGTCTCAAGCTGCTCTGGGAGAGGTCCAGGTTGGATATCAGGAGGAATTTCTTCACAGAAAGGGTTGTTAAATATTGTAATGGACTGCCCAGGGAGGTGGTGGAGTCACCATCTCTGGAGGTGTTTAAGAAAAGACTGAACAAGACCCTTAGTGCCATGTCTAGTTGATAAGGTGGTGATAGGTCAATGGTTGGACTTGATATCTCAGAGGTCTTTTCCAACCTAATTCATTCTGTGATTTTCCAGCATCACAGATTATTCCTTTTCCCTCTTGTCCCTTCTTCTGCTAAAACAAACCCAGAACCTCTGCAGGATTTCTTGTTATCTTGGCCAGTCTGACTAACAAAATACTCTTGTACTGAAGCTTTCAGATCTACTCTATTACATTATATTTTCTTTAGTTAAGTGTTTCTTTTTTTATCAAGTTAAGTCCTTTTCACACACATAAAAAAAAATCTTCAGCTTATTTTTACCATATTTGCAGACTTCAGAGCATATCTGTTTTGTCTTTCAGCCAAATGGCAGAGACAGCTCAGTTCCAAGAGTCTAGCTAGAGTTTGTTTTTCTTGTCTGAATTCGCACTTTGATAATGTCTTACCAGCAATGTGCTACACAAAACTGAGCAAAAATATCCAGAGAACATCACCCACAGATCTTAACCAGAAGGACTGGATTGTCCCTTCTGTCCTTCAGGGCATGATACATTTTCTCAGATTCTGACAAAAAAACCTTTTGCAGAATAGTTTCCCCCACACTACCACAGGCTTGACTTTTTCAGGTTTAGTTGAGGAAGGCTTTGACCCTGCCAGATCTAGGGCAAGAGACCCCCAGGGACAGCAAATCGGGTTGTGGACCCCTGCTTCACCTGCGCCAGAGTACTGGCAAGTTAGGTTGGTTATTGTGTTCCCCAGTGAGCTCTGTCCTACTTTCTTTCCTTCCTTTATCCCTTTTTCTCTGTTCCTTTTCTCACGGCAAAAGCAGTTCAGCCCCCTTTTCTTCAGTTAGGAACTTTTTTTTTTATAATTCAGTGCAATCTTCCCACGCTGCAGAGAGAGATTTTTTCTATGCTGGCTGTGATATCACTTTGTATGGAGACCCTTCTATTCCTGTAACCCTTGAAAGTGTGGGTGAAAACGATAACATATATTCAAATGTTTTGAGAAAGCATATAATAATAAAAAGCTAACAAATTATTACCAGGGCCCTCAATGTTCTAATTCTCAAAGCAATTAGGTAATAGAGCAGGTCAAGAATATGCCTTCCCCCACCTTTTTATTTCCCATTTTGCTTATGTCCTATTTCTGTAGCTTTTAATCTTCGTAGCTAATCCTTTTGGAGTAAGGATGAATCCCTTGAGACTAGTGTACCTGGACGGCCTGTAGGTTTTGCTTTTGCAAACACTGGCTTTACCAAACTGCATAGTCTGTGAGAATATTCTGTCTGGCAGTCTATATAAGCCATAGGATCTCTCAGATTGTTATTTGCAGTAGAAAATTTTGAGTCTAAAGGCTGTGTTTTAGCTGGAATGAGGCCTGGTTTTTAAGCTGAGGCACACAGGTGATGAATAAGGACTGCCCTTGCACATCACCCAAGGAATGTGCGTGCACTGATTGATATTTTCTGTGAGGGAGTAACAACACTGTCCTGGTTTCAACAAGGACCCAGATGTCTTTGCCAGAGGTGGGGGGAAGGGATTCTCTGGCTTTCTAGAAGAGGGGTGGGGTTTCCAGTTGAAAAAATGTGGTGAGCGCGGTGGGAAGCTGTCTGCCATTGGCCATTGTCTTGGGGTCGTGGTGAGCAATTTTGCATGTGAATCACCTTGTCTTTTGTATACTTTTGTTATTAATATTTCTGCTGTTACTGTTCATTTTCTTATTTCATTGCTGTTTTGTCTCAGTTTGAGACAATTTAGAGGGGTGGAGAGCTCCACAGAAGTCTTCTCCCTCAGATTCAATACTCCTGTTTCTTTCCAATACAGAGAGAGATACCAAATACGTCCAGATGCAAGCAAAAAAATAACTCATTACCAAGAAGAAATGCTAATAACAATACTGATAAAACTGGGTTAAAGCAACAATGAGGAGAAACTTCCCAAGCCCCATCCACTGGACCAAATCTAGATGGCAGACGGCCTGCCCCAGCTGGAAAAAACACCTGGCCACAGGACAGAGACAAGATGGCAATCCTTTCACGTGGTTCACCTTCCCCATGCTTGGAAAAACCCGGCAAGAACAGTTGGAGAGTGAGGGGAAGGTGAGAGAGTGGCATCTGGTTTGGGAGAGCCTTAATGGGGTACTGAACTGAGGACTGCCATTCCTAAACCACGACAAACACACAGGTGAAATCCAGATTGAAGGAGAATAGAAGTTAACAAACAACAAGCTGGGTCATGAAGAACAGACTAGAAAAGGGAAACCTTTTCCCACCTGGTTTAGCAAAAAGCAATCAAGGGATGATGAAGAGGCTGAGCACAGCTGGCAGAGCTCCTTTTCCCAGATCTGCAGGTGATGCCTGGGGCTCTGGCAGGTCCCCTGGGGACAGCAGCTGTCATGGCTTCCTCTTTGGCTCTCTGTAGACTCACAGCTGGAAAAGTCTCATGGACTACTCAGGCTCCATCTGCTCTCTGTTTGCACTGTGATATGTTTTGCAAGGCCTTACATGCAATGGACCGGTCAAAACAGAGTCTCTGCAGAGAAAACATCCCTTGAGGTTTGGTGTGATGTGCTACATGGAAGGGGCATAAAGCTGCTGACTCTTGCCAGAACCTCCACTGGCTCAGACCTCCTCTGAAAATACAAGAAGCTCAGGTCAGGTGTTTGTTGCTGCTATAGGTTTGAAAAGTATTTCTTTTTCTCAATGTGCATTGTCTTTACATATCTGACACAGAGCTGTGAAACTGCACTTGGTTCATCACCTTCTACAATATTTACTAGGATCTAGAAAGCTAAAAGTCTTAGAGGAAAGGTTGTCCTCACGGAGCAAGTACCCTAGACTAGGCAGGTTTCAGAGATGGGGATGAACTTGCGAAGTCTAAACCCTCATATAGGGCTTTGTTACTGCTCCAACAGAGTTGCATCTGGAAGGGGTCATTGGGCAACCTCTCCTTGGTCATTCTTTTTGAGATCAAGACTTTCAGGCATCTGTCCAAACTATTGCCTGAAATTCCAGGTCATAGCCTGGCTCACAACCCAGCCCACCCATGGAAATGGAAGCAAAATTTCTGACAACCCTGGCTGCCTTAGCTGCCTGGATATTTCGTGAGCTCTCACATACAAAGTCCTCTGAGAAAAAAACCATCTCTGGATCTCTCCACTCTGCACATTTTTTCCTCTCAAAACAGTCAGATGTGATCAAAGCATAAGCTGGTTTGCAAAGCATTTGTGAACTTGAGCAGACTTGGCCTTTACTGCAGCTTGTAATGAAACTCCAGACCAAGGGCACCTCGCCTGGTTCCAGGCTAGGTTTGGCTCACCAGCTGGGATCAGTGCAGACTCAGCCAGTTGGGTTTAATTGCTACAGATGACAGATTCTGTGTAGTGGGATGCAAAGTGGAAAACAAGCTTTCAACCCCTCGTGTTCTCAACAGACAAACACAAAAAGGGTCCAGTATCTTCAAAGTGCAGAGGGTTTGGATGGGAGTCATAGGGAATTTCCAGGGGGAATTCTGGTGGAGCTAGGTTTGCACAGGGGCCAGGAGTATTCCTGGTGCAACACTGTTAACGTCAGCACCTCATGCATTCAACGTCAAATCCTCATTTGTATTTTCACTTGAGCTCATATGGCCAGGCATTTGGTTTGTGCTTTTGTTGTGGCAGATGTTTGCTGGTCTGGCTGCCTCAGTAATTTCCCTGGTCCCTGGAAAACCCACACAGGAGCCTGTCTCTAGAGCTCTGTGATTGCTCTCTTAAACGCAGGCTTCCCATATTGAGTCCCTCTCCACAGACTAATTCATCTGACTAATTATTCCCTTCTTGGTGCTAGTTTGTTGTGAATGCAGAAATTTGGTCATTACAATTTGTTCTATTCTTGAAAATTTCAAAGTCATTGAATAACAATGAATAGAAAAAGCCTTTTGTTAATTCAAATTCAGCAGTGAACAGTGATAGCCTCTCTGATGTGCGGTTGTCTCTTCCAAAAAAGTGAGGCTGTGGCCGCAGAAATTCAGCTGCTTCAGAGAAGTCAGGGGGGAGGCTGCTCCGTTGTCCAGTGCTGCAGCAGGTATTGCTTGCATGTGCTTTCCTGAGCAATATACAGGTGAATTATTGGGAGGGGTTTTTTTTCAGTGGGAAAAATGAAGGAAAACCACTGGGACCTAGAAAGAAAAGATGGATTTCCCTTAGTGGAAGTGGTTTAGAAGATGAAATGTCTATCAGAACCTTATGAGTGCAGTACTCTAGCACAGGAATTGCCACACTGGTTTAAATGAAGGGTCCATCACTGAGCCTAGCCTTCATTGCTTCAGAGGACAGCACAAAACACCATTAAAATGGACAGTGGGTATCAACATGTTAACAACCATGTTTGACTATGGAGAGTACTTGTGCTGTTTCCATAAATCTCTGCTGGATTTTTTTGCATTCCTGTGAACACTTTGTCTCAAGCAAGATCTCAAGACAAGGACTGTGTTTTTCAAATTCCTGTGGAGCCATCTGTGCAGCTGTACGGTGCACATCGTAACTCAAAAGGCTTGGCTTCAGCTTTATGCATCTCTCTAGCAAGTAGCAAGCTCTGCAGGTGGGTGGGACAGTTCTACATTTGGAAACTCTGTAACTGTGTGTTCTCTGGGTCTTCTGTTTTAAAGTGAGGTCATTGGGTATGTCTAAATGATCTCGTCCATGATTATGCTTATGCCTGCCTTCTCCTATCCTTGCTCACCTGCTTTCTTTCACTCGTAACAGAACCATTTAATTGTATTCCTCTCTGTATTTTTATATGGATTTTCAAATCTTTCTAGTGCCTCCTTCACAATTTTCAATTTTATTTTGGCTGCTTCTTTTGAAAAAGAAAAATGAGCACTGTTATTTCAGAGAATGGGCTACCATAATGCCTATAATTCTATTATTTTTTCAATATTAACTAATTCCTTATACTTTTCAGTATTTGTAATCTTTTCAGCATGCCTTAAGATCAATTGGTTTTGATTGTTGCTAAAAACTGAGCAATATTTTTGTATATTGAATTATTTGTAAGGGGCTAATTTTGTTTCTAGAACACCAGCAAAGTCAGTTTGCCTAGTCTCTCATTGCCCTGTTCTTTTGGTAAGTTAGGAACCTCTGAAACTCCTAACATTGCCTTTCCTTGATGTCAGGGGTAAATGATGCACACCCTTATTCAGACACTCCTAGGCCAAAACTGACTGCTTATGCCATGTTTCTACCTCCTGCATTTTTGCTGAAATGGGTATTTTGAAATTATCTGGATGAGCATTCCTATTGCAATATCACCTAATTTTGGGGAAACTGAAAAAAAAAATTATCAGCACCTATTTATGCGTCTCTGAGAGCAACTCCCAGACATTCCTGATTGCTAGATACAGTGACGTTTTGGTTTCATGGAAACTAAGTTAGAGCTAAAATTCCCTGAAAGAACACAACAGATTGACTCAAAGTCCATGAAAACATTGTTATCTCAAGACACTTCTGAAATGGAAGATCCTTTTGCATCTGTCAGCTCCTTGACTCCTTCTTGAGATCGTAGCAATCAGGTTCTCACCTGGTGCTGTTTAGTGGCATGTTCTTAGGGGCAATTCTGTTCCAGACAGAAACCACCACAGCTTCCATCTCATTGGTCACATCATAGTGCAAAGTAAAATTTGAAAGAGAAATGCAGTTCACTGCTTTCTGATCTGTAGGTACATCCTTTTCCACTTACCTTAAACATGCTGGTTTAAAAGAGATCACTTTATTATTAATGTAAATTGGTAGCTCTGGGGCTTTTCTTGGTGGATGTGTCTTAGGTTTTTTCTCCAAAATTGTTTGAGGTGCAAAGTGACTTGTGTTCAGAATATTTGCTCTGGTTAATTGTAGAGAGGACCTGTGAACCCAGAATCAGACAACAGTGGGGGAAAAAAGACCAGTGAGACACGGTCACGCAAAAATGAAGAGAACTACTATGAATGGAAGATTTCCTATAAAAGGCCACATAGTGTTACCTATTTATTCTCATTTGTCTCCCTGGAAGGTTTGAGACTGTGCTGGAACACAGCTTTTTCACATTCTTTTCTGCGTATTGTATTCTCCACTTCCTCTGCTCCCTTCCCCCATCTCTAATATTTTTGAGTTCAAGCTGGACACAGTGGGAGAGAGATTTGGGTTCCCCCCTCCTTTTCCCCCATGATCTCTCATGTCTTATTTATGTCTGTAAATGTTTTGTTTTATTGATGCACATTTGCCAGAGAAATGCTGGGCCCAGCTCCAGGCAGTCTCATTTCCATCTTCCATCGTGAGACATTCCAGACCTGAACAGCATGAACTTGCACAGCCAAGTATTTAGGAGAAAGCAATGAATCCGTGTGGCTAGAAACTCTGAATATCCTTCAGAATAAAATGTTATTATTTAGTATGTGCAGAAAAAGATGTATCACAACATTTCTACAAAAGGTATTGGAGCAGAAAGGCCTATGCTTAAAGTGTTAACCATTGTAATTGACATAGCATTTCACTTAAGTCTGATATCAGAGTTAAAGGACCAGCATACTCAACTCACATCTAGCCCCAGACCACTGAAAGATCACAGTGTGGTGGTGACTTTTTAATCCTGTAGGATCCCAGACCCCTCCTAGCACCAGATCAACTTCTTTCACTGAAGGTCATCAACTTTGCTTTTCTTCCTCTCACTCCCCTTTTAATATTTCAGGACTTTCATTGAACAGGGAGCAGAATTATGGGTAAATGTGTTTCAGTTGGAGCACATCTTTGTTGAGACAAACATCACCTACTGCTGTGAAAGCTTAATGTGGCACCAGGGAGTTTGCAAAGGTTTCTGAGATTTTTAAACCTCTCTTAGAAGTTGGTGCAGAAGGTTGCCAGAGGTTACCACGACCTGTAGGAGTGATGCTCTTCAGCAGAGAAGTAAAACAGACAGCTGGGACTGTCTGCCTTGCTTATATTGTTGCAGATAATTTTGGCAGAGTATGTAAACCAGAGCACAAGGCCCGAAAAATGTACTAGAAGTTTGGAATAGCTTCTAGGTGTTAGTGCTTGGAATCAAGCTCCAAGCCTTCAGACTGGACATGTCCATGAAAGCAGATCTTTTTCCTCTGCTGCCACATGCCCTGGACATGAAGGCAGCAGAGGAAATTGAAACCAAATGAGATTCTGGAGAAGGAGGTCTGAAGTGGTGCTGGAGTAACTCTGCATGGAAGATCCTTCATGTCCAGATAAGTGAGGCAGACAAGGACCTTTATGCGCTTGCCCTGTTTGGTACTGACTGGAGCACGCTGCATCTTTCCGTTGCCTCCTGCCCATATGAAAGGTTTTAAGAGCTTCTCTGATCAAGTGAGGGCAACACTGCATTTAATCAGTTGCCTGCCAGCTGGCACAAGGCCTTGAAGAGGTTTGGGAGAGGGAATAGAGACACTGCACACCTGCTTCCAGCCACTGCCCAAGATCTGCTCAACAACCCTACACACTCCCATTTGGTTTGCTTCTGGGCTACAAGCAAGTATTAAAACAGGGCTACTGGTTACTCAGACATGCAGTACCTTTGCACCAGCCTGGGCACAATGCTGCACTTGTTAGCTCATCAGTTTGTCGGAAACATATAAAGCCTGGTCACACGCAAATCAATATTTCCAGTGGATAAAAGGGAGGGAAAGAGAGAGGGAAGAGCTAAGGCAACAACTTGACTGAATGCAAATGGGAGAGGAAATAAACCAGCACTGCATGCTGAAGCCTGGATTTTTCTATAAATCTTGTGGGTGTTTTTGCTTTTCTTAATGCCCCAGCTTCATGGAAATCAATGTTTATTTATTCATATTTAAATAATTTTTGAATGCTTGCTAACTCAATATATTGATAATAAAGTTTTTGGTGGAAAATAGATGCTGGTTTAATTTCTAATTTTATTAATTGGAATGGGGAATGCACAGACGTCCTGGAATTATATATTTTTGTGTCTATTAATATAAATATATCTTTTTCAGATGAGCATCTGATAAAGAAAAAAAATCTATGAAAGGTGTAAACAAAACTCCTTTTCTTCTTCCTTCTTGTTGTGTAAATAACTACAATTGATTTTGGACTGGAGGCCAGACCTTGACCACTTAATCAGTGCAACAGCTGTGCTTTTTCCCCAGTATAACTTGTGAGCATCTGGCATATTCTCCACATGGGAAAGGCACGTGACTTGTACCTGGGTTTGGAAGGGAGACAGCAGTGATCTTGCTCTTACCCCTGGGGCTTGGGGCACAGAAGAGTGTCTGGTGAAACAACATAGCTAAGGTGACTCCTGCTTGCACACAGATCATCTGCTTCTCCACTCCTGAAGACATGTAAGTGAGAGACAACGCTGCCTCCAGAGCACCGAGCGACCACTGCCGCTTAGCAAAGCCCCCGCATCAAAGGTTGGTAATGCAGATGAAATTTGGAGTGGTTTAAAACTAGCTTCTACTATTAAAGCAGATTAATATTAGCTTAAACAGACTCTGGTACTTTCTGAGAGAGGTATTCTTCTGTCTGCGGACAAAGAAGCTCAGAGTATGCAAGTGAGGGGAGTTGGTTTGGAAATTTCTGCTGTCTTTCTGAACATAACTATACTCTTATTTCTCTCTCTTTGCATATTTGCATGGAGTTAGAGTGAAAGAAATTCCATCCTTTAGACTCAAGCAGCCTGCACAGTGTGGCAGAACACACTTCAATGTATACTGCCTCTGCTTGCCAAAATATTTCTTGCCTCCAATTGGGAAAAACTGGGACAAACAGCCTGCTTGAGTCATGACCTCTGGGCCAGCAACACTTAATGACTTTTCTGTGAGTTTTTCATCATTCCTAAATAACTGACTTGAAATGTAACTAATTTTCTTCATAAATGTTTCTGTAATTTTTACTTCTGAATGAAAGCAGCTTCAGTCAAACTGAAAAACAGGAAAGCAGAGGGAGAAAAGATGGCCATAATACACACATTTTAAAAGGAAAGTTTATTGCATGTCTTCCTTGATAATTACCCTATTCAGTCACAATGGATCCAAAACTGCAGAGGAGAAAGGGTGAAGGGACATGAACTAAATGTGGTCAGTAAGTTAACCTTAGGATAGACTCAAATTTGGGTTCAATTAAAAGAAAGTCTCTTAAGGGTCGGCAAGATACTCAAGGAATGTGCAGTCAGATAACAGGACAGACTGAAAGGCTGAGAAATTGGGAAGATGATGCGAAGACTCTTCTTTGTAAGTCTTTGACAGTACTGCAGGTGAGATTGGGTTTCCTCTCTTCCACCTGTCCTTCATTTACTAAGGATGAAGGCTGCTACTACAGTCTTGGTTAGAGACATTTAACTCAAATTCAAGCCAAGCAGCTCGCATCTTTAATATTGGTGATCTCCATTTCCTTCCATCTGTTAGCTAGGGTAGTGATAGTCCTGGGCACGGTCCAGTAGTCTGGAGGGGAGATTTTGGTGGAACTAGCCTCTGCTCAGTTTCCACTACACAACTCCCATGGCACAAAAGCAGTTCCCTTTCTGAAGTCTTGCCAGATGCATTGAAGACTTAAACAGTGACTACAAGAATTCATCTCATCTTTTGCAGTCACCCACCAGTTTCAAGCTGTGCAATGATGGCAGGTTGCATGGGAAAGGCTTCCTTTGTTGACTGAACACGACATGCCCCTTCTGGCTGCGCTTCAGGGTATGAGTACCCATATTCAGTTCACTGGCACTGCACTTACCTACTCTTTTAAAAAACAACCTACTAAACCGGAGGAGATTATTTTGCTCCCACCATGTAACATATTTGGAAAGTAACCTCAATGTGTCAGCAGCAGGAACTGGCTTTTAGTAGACTTGAGAGACACATACCTGCAAAGGGTGCTGCGCCTCAGCTTGCCAGAGATTTATTAGCTTTGGAAAGAGCGGTTCACAGTATTGCCACAGGCTCTGGAACGGGAATTTGCTGTGACAGTCTCAGGTTAGAAGGTGACTCTGCAGAAACCCTCATCTTTTCAATTCTGAAGTAAGAGGTTGAAAAGCATAGTCAGCATTGGCATTTTTCAAGGCACCAACGTCTGATTATTATTGACGTCTGGACCAGTAAGTAGCTGAATAACCTGTCACTTGTAGATTTAGAAGTATTTTCTTAAATGTTTTTAGAACTTTTCATGAAGTTTCCTGGAATGAATCACTGTTTAACAACAGCTTAGTAAACATCATACAGTTAAAATTATTTGAACATAGTACAGTTTGAACTAAGATTGAGTCTTCAAAGAAAAGGTTTGCCAGAAACTGCAAAACAAACTCTGTTCTTTCCCTTAATGCAATAAAACACCTGTCAGCCTCCAAATAATCAGATTTTCAGAAGGTTCTAGTAATAGCTGTGAATTCTGAATGTTCCCTTCCACCCCAGAAGGCATACACCTGATGATTTATAACCAGCATGCATTCTGCACTTTAAATACTACAAGAAAGGTACATGACCCTAACCAAGGGCACAAGGACATGGCTTCTGATTGGGAAAACCTTGCAAGGGGGTGTGTGATTCTCACACATGCTTTTCTAGGAGCTCCTTGATGCAATCTGAGTCTAATGAACACACCTGACAAAGTAAATAAACACCAGAGAGCACTTCCTCAGCCTTTTTCCAGAGTTATAACTGCAGCTGTACCCAGGATCATAAGGTGAAATCAACTGACTGTCTGTCAGTCTGTCCATTTCTTCTACCGGTAAAGTCCACAGGTAAGAGCACACTAATTAGTATCTTATTCCAACTCTGTTTTGATTCAGCTGTAAGGTGTGGAGAAGTATTTTTGCTTGCTTTAGACAATGGGTATAGTAATTTCTGGGGCAATCTAGATGTGAATAAATGATAGTATTGTTGTCATGAGGCACTGAGCTCTGAGAAAACATGGTGATGCTTCTTCCCACATATTCTTTCTGACCTTTGCCAAGCTTCTGAATTGCTCCATGCCTCTCCTTCTTAGATGTAAAGTGGGAGCAAGCTGTATGACTGTGCTATAATGTTACACTCAGAAACACACATGAGGCACTTGCCTATTCTACAGTAGTAAACAAGACTGGGATGACAAACAGCTGTATTTTTAGGAGTAATTATTTCCCTCTGCCAACTTCTTTGGAACTGGACCAGTGCGGTGGGATGACTGTTAGTCAACACACCATTAATTGCCTGGAAGGGGAGAATAGCTAGTTATTGGGATGGAGGAGCTGTGTCTTGAACCAAATCAAACCCAGGAACCGCAGATCTAAATAGTTTAGTGGCAGTCTCCTGGAGTGTCTTCATTCCTCTACTCCATGGTAATGCAGGGAATGAGAAGAAACAGTGGGGTCTGGCAGAGATACTGATGTCAAACTCAACATTGCACGAGTGAGGTTATTGTGCTTTGAGGACTGGGTTGGCTCCAGATCAACTACAGCTACAGACTCACCCTAAATGTGAAACTCATGTAATATGAGTGCACAGTCCCATGGGAAGGCTTATTCACTGAACAGCCCTTGGAACTTTGCATCAAACAGGGAGAGAGCAATGAGGGACTTGTTAATGGCTCTGTAGGTGCAACAGAGACAATGCTTATCAAACAATATGGCAGTGTCATGCCGACAGGCATGCAAGCATATGGGAGAACAGGGTCAGAATTTGAAGGGGTCTTCAGGTGCTGGAGGACCAAATGAAATAGTATTCAATATGGACAGGTACAAAATAAGAAGGAATAGTCCACTGCACAAATACAAAATGATCACAAAATGAATGTTTCAAATGCCTTGCTACCGTTAAAAGACCAGCATTATCCTAGGACAAACAGACATGAGTATAGACTCTAAAATAGCCTCCTTTCTCTGCATAGCATTGGTGGGGTTTTGGCTTGAGTGGGCTGCCTAACTGTGGATTGAATATTTCACAAAAGCTGTAGCTTAGTTTAAAAGAGTTGAGACAAGAAAAAACAAAAATAATCAGAAGTCTAGAGAAGATATTCACTGCATTTTTTGAACTTGTTGAGAAAGCTGTACACTAACTTCTCGGCCTGTTGTGAAAGAAAGAAGACATTTTTCTGAGTCAGTGGTAGACAGGATAAGAATGCTTCCTTAGAACTTACATTGTAGCACAAGATACAAGAGTTAGACTTTAGAAAGCCCTTTTCAGGCCAAATGAGGTAAAGCACTGAGTAAGTTGCTTAGGGGAGGTTGGGGGTCTTTTGTGTGAGATTTCAAAAACTTTACATCTTCCAGGAATTGTCATGGTAGTGCTGCCATGAGTAGAGATGTAAATAACACAAGAACAACAGAGAACCCAGATAGTATAGCTGTGAAAACCAGACAACCCTTTGGGCAAAGAAGTTTCTTTTCCACTCTCAACCTATTGGTAATCTGGTGGAAAGACCAGACAGTGTCCCTACCAGTCTGTGCTGAGGGCAGGAGAAATCACTCAGTAAGAAAAGAGATGCTTGGCAGCCTTTTTAGAAACAAAAGTTTCATCAGCACCACCTGCACACTTCTACTGACTATTTCTGCCTTATTTTAGTCTCTAAATACTAATGACAGATTGTGCAACTGTTGAAACAAGAGGATCTTCTCCTCAGCTTCAATTTAAGGGTCTGGGGGCCACTGGCTTAAAAGGGATTTCAAGTTCTGGTTTGGAGTCATGTGAGACATTGGAAGGATTTCCAGTCTTGAGAGATTTGACTTCCATCCCAACCACTTCCACGTTTCTTTTACTGACCAATTTTTTTCATCCATTCGCTACTCTGAAGGGAAGATAGACTCTTAGCAGCACTGGCAGGTATCTACTTACAAGTATCAGAACTTTGTACTAGTCTGACTTCTGTTTAAGTCTCATTTCCAAACAACAATCAGTCCAGTGGGGTTATTTTAATTTAAATGTTAGCATAAAATTTCTGCTAGCTTTACTTAAAAAATTATTTCAAGAAGCTAAAAAAACCTCCCTCTCATTTGCTCCCTTGCACAGCCAGACAGCGCCTTCTCTCAGTAAGTTTGCCATAAAATAGTACTTAAAGTAAAATAGTATTTTAAAAATGGGACTTTATTTTTGGGCCACATCAAATTCAGATAATGACAATGTAGCTGGATGCAGCACCAGTTGTACAGCTCAGGCAGCTGGCAGCACACTGGTCAGCAGGACCAGTGTTGACCTACAGAGTCTCAGGCTGTTCCCTGAATGTGCTGATAGTTACACAATGAGAATAATGTTACTGGGAGCAATTACTGACTTTTTAAGGGCAACATCCGTGGAGCTCTTGCACGAGATGGGGAGAATGAGGGAAGGAGAACAGAAAGGTCTCCAGCTCTCATGAGGTGACTGCAAGGAAAAGCTTAAAAAAAACGAAAACCAACCCAGAATAAAAGAGTCTTTATTAGCACTTATTAACAAAGGATAGACAGCACTGACAATGTGTGAGGGAAACATCCCTTTTTGCGGATTATGCTTGGTTCAGGAAAGCAGAAGCTGAGCACAGCTGAACTGGATGGGTATGTTGTTGTTGCCTTTGTAGCTCTCTGATCAAGGCAAGCAGTTTTAAGTTTTGTGGCTTCAACTCCAGAAGCAAGGCTATCAGTGTCAGCATCATTTGTGATTCTCAGGCCTGGCAAAGCAGAAAAGAAGGTCAGGATGAGGACGATGATCTGCTGTCAGTGCAATGAGCCCAGAGTAGAATAGTTGTGGAGCTCTGACAGGACTGAGTTGCAGTGGCAAAGCCCTGTGGAAACCAAGGACACCCATAGCAGGGGGTGTTGCAGGCCAGCATTACAGCTTTAAGGGAAAGTTGTCTTTACGTTCATGGTTTCTCGGGTGTAAACCACTTCATTTATCCTGTAATTGCAAAAAACTACATTGACACCACCAACCCTCACTGCCATCACCACCCTGCTTAAAAAAGACTCACTGTGAACAAACAGGTCATTTGGGGGAACATTAGAAGTATCCTCTCAGTCATGCTACAGGAAACAAGATCACTGTTTCAACTCATGTAGTTATTTCAGGCAGAAGCAATGTAAACTCCTCACAGTTATAAATTAAAATACAGAAGAATTCTCATCCATGGTTTTATATAGAAATTGAATTCAAATTGTTTACTGTATCAGACTGAACACGGAGGTCTCTGTGTCTGTATTTAGCATCAGATGAGGGCAGTTAGTCTGCTTTTCTTTGGCTTTTCTGTTTTAAGGCAAATGTAACAGATCCTGAATATTCCTTACATAAAACTAGAGGAACAAAAAAACCTTGTGGCAACTGAAGGGCACAGTCCAACCAGCCACATTAAGAGAAATGGGTTGATACCTTATTTTGTTGTGTCATTACTTGGGGAATTTTATCTCTTTTATTTATCTCAGTGATCCACAATTGTGAGTTTGGAGGCCACAAAAGGGGCCAAGGGGTTCTTGGCTCAGTGTCTGTGGGTTCTGAAATGACCCACGTTGTTTTCCGGCAGCAGAGAGGGAGAAAACATTTCCAAAGAACTCACAGACCAGAGCCAGCCCAAGAAGCAGCAATAACAAAAAAGAAAGAAACCAGACAAATAAAAATGCATGACTAACTAATATAAACATCATGTCAAAAGGGAAACAACTTCTAGTGCTCATTTCCTAGCTAGAGCCAGTAGCTCTTCTTTTCCTCTACTCTGTTCAACAGGGTTTTTCTTTGCTGTCCTCTTCCAGTATCGGTGACGATGAAGAATCTGCAAACAGAGGTCACTTTATCAGTTGCCACACCATGTCCTTCATGGTGAAGGCTCTCAGGTTTCTTTCTCTAGGGCAATACATGTTTAGACTGAAAAGTTTCAACCAGCCCTGCAAGGAGCTTAAATTTACATGTGAATCTGCAAGTGCTGAGATGCCTTTGGTTGTCTTGGCCACGAGTGCCTGGCAAGCCTTAGTGGGGGACATGAAGTACTGCAAGAGCTTTCTCTGCATATAGTATGACATGTGTCAGTGTCATATGGAAAGTTAAATTTATTTGTCCTAATAGAAATATTGGGTTTGATTTCTTGCCTGAGGCATCAGCCACTGTTGCTTCACCATGAAGAAGAAAATGTCACTCCCTAGTTGAATGCAGTGTGCTCATCAATTTAGCAGAAGTGCAACCTGCTCCTGCCTTGAATTTTGCCACTATTTCTTCTGCAACATAAACACTTATTGAGTCACACTTACAGAAATAATGTTATGGCAGCTAAATCTACAGGAATTTAGGTATCTTCAAATAAGAGAATTGGTCTCCCTTTGGTTGAGTTCTGTTCAGGGCTACAACTGCAGAAGTAGGCTTAGTCATAGGAATCTGGTCCCATTTCTTCTCTTGCATCCCTCTAGCAAATGAATTTAGACACTCAGATTCACTTTATCTCTGTTTGTTATTAGTCACAGGGTTATCCAGTACTTAAAACACATCCAACCTGAACACTGCTTCCTGCTCCAGGGAATACCTTTAAATAAAAGCAGACCAGGCTCTTATCAAAGTAATTTGCACAGAAAGTGTGAAAACCACAATTTCTTAGTTATTTGTGTAGATGTAACTCTTACTGTGAGGGTGGAAAACACTCAGCATTTCCAACAGTTCCCTCTGCCCTCAGTAGGATAGATCCTGTGGGTCTGCCCAGAGTTTCAATGAAAACAAAATGTGCTGTTTAATCAATTACAAAACTGACACCTGGGGGGGGGGGAAAGAAGAATCAGTTACAGAAAATCTAGGAGTTGAATACCTAAGCTTTTATTTTCTTTTGCTGTTTTCCTTGTCCAGCTTCGCTTCGCAAAAGATTTTTGAAGACTGTCCTACTGCCCGCTGTGGGCTTTACTGTAAAGTACCTTAAATAACCCTTTGGGCATGTGTTGGGACAACATGTCCCATGTTGGGACACAGAAACTTTTGCTTCTCTCATGCCCATGTGCTGCAGCTGCTTATTAAAATGATATCTTAATTTTACGAGGCCAACTGTGCATCCTCCGTGCCTTCCAATGCAATAAGAAGCCTAAGAGAAGGCATCTGTAATGGCTGTTTGGTCTTGCTTGTTCTAAAAGCCAGTGAGATATAAACTCATCTCCAAACAAACATACAGAAATTAAAGAAATAATGATAAGTTTGGAAGGAAGATCCTGCTACATATGAGATCCTGCCTTAGTTTTGGTTGAGGTGCTTTGTTTCAGTCATCATTTAGTGGTTTTCAGGGGCTAGGCTAACGGGTTTTGCAAGGGAGTTGAGTGGATGATAAATATTGCTGTAAGATTTATACATTAGAAACTCTTTGTGAAGCAGAAATGGTATTTTTTGCATTTCTCTACAATGGTCAGTTTTTAAAGAATGTAAAAATAACTGCTTCTTTTTAGCTTCAGCTGTTCTGTGTCCCTTGGCAATCTGGGGAATGAGATGCAGAACAGACAGTGCCTGGGGGTGCTCTTCTGCACCATCACTGTCCAGGGCATTAGCTCAGCTCCAGAGAAACTACAGAATTCAGAGAGTTTCAATTTGTTCTCATTTGTCCAGTAACATGGCTAAAACTCATATTTATTTATAGTACCTACCAAACTAGAGAGCTGCAAGAATTTTTTTTTCTCAACAGTCTATTTGGATTCTAATTTGTAAGCTGCAATTATTGCAATGGATTTTTACGAGTGCCACCTTCAAGGAACTATACCAGAGTGTGCTCAACTTGTCTGTTTCCAAGTCAGTATGGAAATGGGCATTGGATGGTTGTGGTTTTGGTCATGATGCTTCTGGGCTTTAAGTACTGCCAGTAGCCACTACACATCCTAGGGAAGTAACCTTCCTCTGATCTACAGCATTGTAAGAGCTAAATCAGCATCATTCCATGGGCTGGAGGCTGTTGAAAGTGATTGTTTTACTCGGCTGCAGCAGAAACTCCCATTTACACCAAACCATGGAGAACCATAAACTGAACTTCTGAAAAACAGGCCTGTGGGGAACTGGCCCTCCGGTTAAATCTTCTGCTAACACAGTTCCGCCTTGCCAGAGTGTTCGTACGTGTTCCTTCCCACCGGTGGGTTTCCACGCACACTCACTGCGCCAGGCAGAGGAAGGTAGTCGGGGCTGGAGCACCCTCTGCAGGGACGTTCCTCCCATCACGGCGCCGGCCGCGGAGCCGCCTGCCCGGGAGGGGGTGGTCAGGGACACCTCCAGCCCACCGCACTCCTCCTCACTGCCGAGATGGGCAGACTCAAAAGGGCAGAGGGATTGTGTTGTGCAAAGCCTCGGCTCAGGGATGTCAGCAGTGGGAGCTGTGAAATACCTGCTCTGCTGGGAGGGAATGCGAAGGATATTCTTTGGGATGCAGCTTGATTATGGAGATGATAACCCAGGTGCTGCTTGGTACGAACCATCCTCTTTGCAGCATGAAGGCATCTATAATTTTAAGGCTTTATTATTATTTTTAAAAAACTTCAGTAATTAACAAATTAATTTATTATTACCATCCGATATTGAACTAAGTTGCAAGGCCTCCATTTGATTTTGTGGAAGTTTTCCCTACCGAAACCACTGTGATGGTTGTCCGATTTCCCAGCTCAAGGCCTCATACTCAGCTTTCAAACGTGCTGGAAATAAACAGAAATTCTGGCTTCCAGGGATTTCATTTCAGTGCTGCCTGTGACCATGCCATTGAGCAAGACTCCAGATTTGACAAACATTTGTTTTGAATATCATTGCTTACGGGCACTGGCAGAGGAGCACAGTCCCCTGCTGCAATGGCTTGCAAAGTGTAGGGCAAACATTATTGCCTAAGATTTAGCCGATTGACAACTAGTTGCATCAACATCTTGTAGTCCTATAATAAACTAAAAGGAACAAAATAGTGAAGCTTAATACCCTCTTTTAAAGGTAGTATGTTCAGGATTACATGTCACAGCTTGCTAGAAGTGAAGTTGTGGTACACAGTTTCTTGGGGAAGGAATGCTCTGTAACTGCAGCACTTGGCTGTCATCTGCTGAGAAGAAACTGCAGTATTAAATTTGCTGTAAACAAGGAAGGAACTCTATGACAGTACTTGGTTTGCATTCCTGAGCTTGCTGCATGAAAAGGGAAGGTAGAGAAGGGTTTCTTTGTCAAAAGAGTGTTAAAAGAATTAGCCTGTCTTGGATACATCAATATCCACCTATTAGTATGGCACCTATATTTTTGTCACTTCAATAGGTATACCAAAAAACTCAGAAAATAAGGTCTTTTCAGTTTTGCAATTCTCAGTGGCTTGCTCTGTGCACATTTCAACACCATCACTTCTTGCACTTAGCGAACACAAACCTTATTAGTCCTCTTTTCCATTTGAATTGGAAAAGTAGCTCAAAGAACTGGCAGCTCAAACAACTATCTCAGCAATATAACAGCATGTGATATGTTTCTTCTCAATCTGATATGTGCCTGACCCATGATTGCAAGGGAAGCTCTTAATCTCATTTTAAAAATCAAGTTTCCACTTTGCAAGGCATAAAAAGGTGAAAACATCTGACCCATGAACAATAGTTCAAGATTTATTTATTGTTTTATATTATGAATCTAAATTCCATTCCTTTTAATGTTTATGTTTTTAAACAGTGGCTCTTTCTGAAGCCAGTGCATAAATCGAGTTACTTTTGAGAACGGTCTACTGCTGTCTGGCTAAGTTATGGCCCTCAGGTATAACAGGCTGCAGCCAAGCTTCTTTGAAAAGCTTTTTAAAAAGACTCTTCCATGCTGCCTTTAATGTATTTATATTTACTATTAAACTTCTATCATCAGTGGCTCTATTCATTGTTGCCCTGGTCTTTGTGTGCTCTCCTACACAATCAGTGTAAAAGTTCTTACATAATTAAGTCTGTACTTGTAAAATATAGAGTGCCATTCCCATGGGAAAAAACAAACAAACAAAAATACAACAGGAAAGTAAAGGCCCATCTTTCTTATGGGCATGTGGAAATACAACCTCTAGCTAAGCAGATCACTGGAAAAAATCCAAACTACTCTCTGATCATAAGTTACTAAGAAAGGTAGTGTCATTTTTAAGGCTGTCTTGCCACTTTCTCCCCCCATACAGACAAGTATTCGAAGTATTTCACAAAATGTTATGAAGATCAAGATTTTTGTTTCCATTTCACAGTCCTAGAAATGGAATAATAGTGGCCATGAATGATTTATTAAAATCCAGAGTGAAGTTAATAAGAGTGGGATAAAAAACCTACAGTGCTGCGACAAAGTAGATCTTTTGGTCTAAATAGAAAATCGTGAACTTCGTATGTGCTTCATCACCTATACACTGGCCACAGGTGACACAGGATATGGGTACACTGGATTACATTCTGTTTTTCTTATAAATTACTGGTTTTATGTTTGTACTCGCTGCCTTAAGGTTAGGTCCTTATCCTGCCAGGCTCGGGTCTGGACTGAAATTTCCAAACCGATGGGCCACGGTACTGCTAGATCTGTCCTGCAGTATGGCTTGAGGCATCTTCATGGCTGATGCAGCAAGACAGCGCTGTGAAGTCGAGTTCTGCAATTATAGATCTCTGCAGTGAATTTGAGCTGGCGGTGTAAAGGGAAAGTAAGAAATCCTGCATTCGCTCTCGGCAGTCAGAGGACGGGGGATACTCGGAAGGATTGGAAACCAGCAGTTGACTGACGGTGGGGTGTAAGCATAGGAGCGAACTAGTATAGCGCCCGGTCCCTCTGGACGGCCGACCTGGACGCACGAGTCCTTTGCTGGTGTCCAGGGGCCGTAGGCAGCGATCCGTCCCCTTGCCTGTCCCCGAGCCCTGCCCGAGTGGGCTCGGCATTCGAGGCTGGAGGGGCCGTGCCCGTCGGCGCCGCTCCCGAGGGCTCAGCGCGGCCGGGGCCGGGGCGACCCGGGCGCAGCCGTGCCGGGCCGTGCCTGGCAGCGCCGGGCGGGGCGGGCCGGGCCGGGGCGGGGCCGGGGCGGGGCGGCCGTGGCGCGGCTGTGGCTCGGCACGGCCCGGCACGGGGGGTGCGGCACGGCCGGGCACGGCACAGCACGGCACAGCACGGTGCTGCCTCCCGCCGGGCCGCGCCGGGCGCAGGGAGGGAGGGAGGGAGAAAGGCAGGGAAGAAAGGAAGGAGGCAGGGACGGAGGGATCCCACGGCGCCGCTCGGAGCCCGGCCCGACCCCGGGAGCGCGACAAGTGCCTGGCACGGGATAAAGTTATCCCGGAATAAGGCTGCACGCATGTGCGTCACCCCGGATGTGAACATGCCGGCCCGGCTCCCCGCTAGCTCGCTCCGCCTGGCTCCAGCGGATGGGCTGAGCCGAGCCGTGCCGAGCCGAGCCGTGCCGAGCCGTGCCCGCGGTCCTGCAGCCCGGTAGGGGCTGGGGGAGGCCGGGCCCCCCGGCGCCCTCGAGGGCCGAGGTGCGAGAGCCCCTCCCGGCGGGGCAGGGGCAGGTGCGCAGCCCGGGGCGAGCGGCGGGCGGGCCCCCGGGAGCGATGGATTTTCGGGGGAAGAAGTACGAGCGCGGCAGTAACTGGTCGGACCCCGAGGTGGTGGAGCTGCTGCAGCTCTGGGCAGACGAGTCGGTGCAGATAGAGTTGGAGAGCTGCTTGCGCAACCAGCACGTCTTCAACCGCATCGCCGAGGTGCTGCGGGAGAAGGGCATCCACCGGACGGGCGACCAGTGCAGGGAGAAGATCAAGAAGATGAAGCTGGAGTACCGCCGGATCAAGGACAATAGCAAGGCACCGCGGGGC
The DNA here is from genome assembly GCA_035584735.1 of Pseudotriccus pelzelni. NCBI lineage: Eukaryota > Metazoa > Chordata > Aves > Passeriformes > Tyrannidae > Pseudotriccus > Pseudotriccus pelzelni. The sequence goes on from JAWMRA010000161.1 coordinate 22,215,376, forward strand.
GGGCGGACGTGGAAGTTCTACGAGGTGATGGACCGGGTGTTGACCAGCCGGCCGGCCCTGGCCTATGGGTCTCTGAGCGGCAGCATGATGGCTCAGCAGGTGCTGCAGGGCAGCATGGTGGAGAGCTACCACCATCAGTTCGCCGCCTCGGCCCTGCCCTTTGGACACTCCCAGCACCCTGAACTGATGGAAATCAAATGTGAGGAGGTGAACTCTGATGACCACAGCTTGACCCCAGAGCCCCCACAAGCCATGTCTTACCAGCAGGGCTCCCCTGAAGAACAGGAGATGGAGAGAGCCTTCTTGGAGAGGGCCCAAAATGACTCTCCCATCTCCAGGGTGGAGATTCCCATTGAAACCAATGTTTCACCTTCAGGTAGGGATGGCCTTTTACATTCCAGTATAAGGTTTCTGCCCATTTTCCCAGAACGAGAGATTTTTTTTCCTAGTGCAGAGCTAGACACCTGGTTGTCACACTGACATTCATATCCTTGTTTTAACACATCCCAAAAAGCTTTAAAGTAGAAGGCAGGTATCTGTGTTCAGAGTCTTCTGGCCATTCCTAAAATGTATCTTGCTGCAGGTAAATAAAATCTAGAATTACCGAGCTAGGCTAAATACTGTGTATGAAATCCAAAGGGCTGGAATGTCAGCCGTAAGCTGGGCTAGGCGTTTGTGCTGGATTTCTGCATGTAATGCTGACAGGGCTTACCTTACTGGAAAAAACCCCCAATTGCATGCTTTTTTGCTACCATTTGGACATAACCTGGGCTATCTGCAGTCCTCATGCTGAATTGTATCAGGAGACCCTCTTGCTGAATTGTATCAGGAGACCCTCTTTCATGGTTGCACTATAAACCTGCAGGTGAAACTTTCCTTGCGTTCTTTTAAAATATATTCCAGATCTAATTTTTTAGGATATTCAACAATGAAGAATACTTGGGAAGAATTATTGTCTGGCTTCCTAAGCTATTTAGTGGAACTTCTAAAGAAGTCACCAGCAGAAACAGCGTATTTGTTTATAGGAGACTTGTGCACTGAAAGTACAGTTGGCCATTGCTTAGGTGTCAGGAAGGGTACAGCCTGGAAATCCTGGGGATCTCAAACCAGCCTAGGACAGGCTGATGGAAAAGCACGGCATGTTGGAGAAGAAGAGAGATGATAACCAGTGTGAGATTACTGTCTCAGGAACTGCTGTGTCCTCTTCTCTGATTGCACAGTTAGTCCAGTGGAGGGAACTGGTGATCATTCAGGTAAATACAGAGGCCAAGTATGGGGCTGGGGCTGGTGCCATAATGGTATGCCCACTGCGTGCTGTTAAAAAACAAACTTCAAAAAAAAATTCGCAAACCTCAAGATGTACCTGACAGGTTTTACTTTGGTTTTTTTTCTGTAAACCCTGTAGTAGATCAAAAGGCATTCTAAGGATGGGCAGGGGAAGGCAGCAAAGCATGTCCGTGCTACTTTGCTTGCTGCGCATTTACTTTTTCTTCCTTGCTTTTGTGTATTCACAGGTTTCACTGAGCCCAACATGGCAAATTCGTCACGGATCCAGAATGTTGTTCCCCGGCCTGGCTTCTCTGCCTTGCATCGGCTGAGGAAAAAGCGGAAAGGCCAGCGCATGAGGGACCCGCTTGATGATCTCTTGCTGAAGACTCTGACATCTCAGCGGGCCATGGAAGAGCGCTTTTTGCAGATGGAAGAACGCCGATTTCAGCGAGATCTGGATGTGGAGGAGCGTCGAATGCAACTGGAGCAGCGACGGTTTGAACTGGAGCGGGAGCATGAGTTTCGCATGTTCAATGTCTTTGCTCAAATGCTCAGCATCCTAAAGCAGAGCCATAGCAGCTCCTCCTCCTCTGTTGCCATGCCTCGGACCTTGGACTTCAGCCAGGCACTGTCCGAAATGGAGGGAATGGGAGGAGGAGGGGGCAGCTTGCAAGAGATGAGGGTTCGTCACCTTACCAAGAGAAGGGTTGACATGCATGGCTTCTGTAACCCCAACGGCTTCCAGAGAAGCCCCTATCTCTCTGCTCGTGGCAACTTTGCCAACATGTTTCAGGGCTCCACTGAGGAGGGGTACAAAGCTTATCATGCTGACAAGTATGATGAAGAAAAGAACCCCAATGTGAGTAAGAAGCTTAAAGTGTTTTCCTGGCTTTCTTGCTAGGAAAAAAAAAACTTTCTTAGAGGTTTGCTGACAGATATGCCAGAAGTGTGGGGGTTTTTTTTGATCTCGCTAATACAAGGTGGATCAAACTGTTTGAGGAAAAAAAATTAGAAGTAGCTTTGTAGATCATCTAGGTATCAAAGATGAATGCTGTGTTCAGTTAAGGTTTGCACACTCTGATTTCCCTATTGGGGTAATAATACCATTAGTAGACCTTGAAAGATGTAAGAAATCTGTAGGAACAGAGCTCATGTTCTTCCTTACACCTCATCACCTCTATTACACAATGAAGACCATCTCTGATTATCTAATTATATCTTATTATTGCAGGAGATGGGTGCAGGAGATACAACTACTAAGTAGTAGATTTTTTTTAAAATTACTTTTAATAACACTCAGCACGTTTTCTGCCTGTTTACACTTAGTATTCAGTTTTAAGTAGCTCATCATAGCCCTCTTGTGGCACAAAGTCTGAGTGTTAATACTAAATGGCAAATTATTACTGGGTAACAAGTATAGTAAATATAAATATCGATTTACATGTGGATTACTTTAAAATAGATCATTCAGATACTGAACTACTTGAAACTTTAAAAATATTTTATTATTAGCCCTGACTTAGTTACCCTGTGTTGGGAGGTGAAAACTAGATTTTTAAGCTAGAAAAACATGGGCAAGTTTTTGTTACAAGGTGTATTATGAGGCACAAGCTACCACTCCTACCAACTGTTGTCTATGTAGGAAGTATCTTTTTAAAGAAATACTTGAAGTTGAACTTGTACTTTAATAACATCAGAAGCATACGGTTATTTAGGTGTTCTTTCACATTTTTAAAATTTTATTCACCCAACCTCTTCCAATAATGAAAGTGTGCTAGCAGATTTGAACTCTTCAAGGTTTAATGCCATGCTATATATGGCCAAATTGTACATGGAACTGTAGGGTCATCTCTCCAGAGAGGGAAATTCAGTATTATAACCACTTTTCATGACTACATGTTTATGTGGTTTCTAAGCAAATCAGTGGTGTGGAATGATAAGGTCTGATACACAAATGCTTTTAGGTAAAGAAGCATGTCCAAAACATTGTTTAAAACAGCTGCAGAAGGTAAACCCCATTTTTTTCAAAGTTGTTTTAGGTTTTCTTTTTTTAGGTACATATACCAGTAAGTGAATTCAAGATTAAGTTAAACATATTCTGTAAAGAAGTATAAACCATTAGTACATACTCATGTACAGATTGTTTATTAACTGAGTGTTTGGGATATATGTGGAAACACACACACATAGATGAGTGTCTCGAGTTATATATGATGAAGTTTGTGTGAACTGTGTTTTGATTTTTCCTTGGTAAGCTTTTTGGAAGCAATTTAGCAAAGTGATAGCTAAGGTGATATATGCAGGTTTTATGTGTCTATAAACAATACATTGTTTCTCTTTTTAGGGTATAATAAACTTTGGCACCAGTGAGAATAAACTCTGCTTTGACCTGATGTCTAAGCGGGTAAGTTCTATTCCAAAAAAGAAACACTGAATTTGCTGTATAGCTCCTCCTCAGTGCTTGCACTTTCCTACAGTTACTGCTGTTACTCAGTCTTCTCTGCTAAAGTTTTTCACTGTGAATTTTCATTGTGAATTTTGTGAAGTCACTTCTGAATCCATTGTTATTTTTCCAGGAGGATAGGAACATGGGTGTTTTCCTCTTTATGATGGGTTTCCCTTTGGGGATGTACTTGGTTCAGAAAACTGAACCAAGTGAAATAAAACCACTGAAATAAAATAAGATTAATTTTATTTACTTCTGCTGACAGTTGATGATTTAATACAGATGCTTTGAAATTAGTTTTGAACTCTATTTAATTTCAAGGATCTTCACATGTGTTCATTACGAAGTCACACAATTTGGATACCCAGTTCTGAACTCACCTGCAAGATGCAATGGTGGCAGCAGTGAAATCCCTCAAAATCAGACTGGGTCAGCTGCTACCTGCTCACTTTGTTCAGTTCCACCAGGCAGAGGAATGAAATACACAGCACAAGTGAAGAAGTAAAATATGCCAAAAGGAAACAACAGAAATGTGTTGTAGAGGAATGTTTCTAGATTGCCATTAAAATCACTTCCCAGGTGGCAGCCTTTGAGGTGGGCAGGTGGCATTTTCTCCTGCCTGTAGTTGTCTGTGAGGTGGGAAGGTGGCTCAGGGTTGGACACTCAGTCTCTGCGTGAAGTTCATGGTTGCTCCCATTCCACCAATTCCCACCTTCAAAATGTTCTTTGTTTTATTTCTACCTTCCACTCCACTGACTCGGGGGGATGCTACCCCACCACTTCGCCTTCCAGCTAAAAGAACAGGTAAGGCAGAGCTGCTGCCTGCACGAGAATGGTGCCTTCTAGGCTGCATAGGTGGTACCTTCCTTCTGTCACTGTCCTTTCCCCTTTAAACTAACACCAAGCGTGCAGTAAGCAATGCAGACGGAGGCAATAGTCTGCTACATCCTAATTAGCCTTCCTATGGAAATGAGTTGATACTGTCAACTCTAGTGTTCAAGGTTGGGGGAATAAGTTGAACAAAGATACTGTGCCATCTTCTCAGTCATGCAGCCTGAGTTACAGTATGGATTCACTGAATGCAGCACCAGCTGGAATTGTAGGCAAATAATTTTTTGCTGTTTGGGACAATAAATACTTAACTGTTGCCACTGAATAATGTATCTGATTTCTGTCTTCAACTTCTGACCTTTAAATTAGAGGATATTTTGTGGTGTGTGAGATCTCAGATGGTCTTCCTTTCAGTTAGCCCATCTGGTTTCCTTAGCCCTTAACACTTTTTTTTTTAAGAGTTCTCCTCTTGTTATTGCATAGTCATTTTTGGCCAAGTCTGCTGATATGTTTTATGTAGCACTCTCTTGAAAAGTCTGAGAAATCTGAGGCACAGTTCTGTGCTGTGTTGGCTCCAAGAACATCTGCAGCTCAATAAAGGAACTTTAATCCTATAATATCAGGTTGTAATTCTGCATGGCATAAGGACAGTGCCTTTAAACTTCAGAGCTTTGCACCAGATATTAAAACACGTATACAAAATGTTGTGGTTTTGTTATCATGTGTGGAATTTTCACACTGCATGGTGAATTTCCCTCCACCCTTGCACTATCACCTACTTGAGTCTGCCCCCTACCTTTAGCGTTTTTAACATTAACTCACAGATGTGGTTGCCATTAAATATTTGGAAGGTACATTATACATAATACTTGTTTATTCCCTTTTTGTTTATCTAAAATGTCCTATTCTCTTTATCTGTATCAATGTTGTGCTTTCCTTTGCAACTTCACAGAACTGGATTATGTGAAACCCTGATATTTATAACCTTGAAAATATTTAGGTAAAAGCAGTGAACATACTAAATATAAACATTAAAAAGGACTCCACAGTTCAGGTGAATCTGCCTTTGAGAGCAAAATGAACTCTTCATAAGGAACAAACTGCCTGCCCAGGGGAAGAATTATCAAGAAGATAATTTCATTTTTCTCCTGTCTTTTGAAAGCTCACGTTATACTTCAACACTTACCAAAACTGATCAGAATTATAGAACTGAAGGAGCTGCAGTAACTTGGAACTGAGACATTAATGAAAGCTATTAATTAAAAATTACCTTATTGAAAGTTTATTAAAGCAAATATGTATCTGACTGTGATTCAAATTCCTTTCTAATTTCTTCTGACAGTCTAGACCTGAGGTTTTACAACTGGGACTTGTCTTTCCGGTTGAAAGCTGTTGTCCTCAGAGCTTGGGCAAAACACTCTGGGGGTTGCTTCATTTGCTGATAAAGTCTTCTGCAGCCATCTTTGTTATAGGCATCATGTGTGTTGCCTGTCCTGTATCCTTTTTTGTAGATCTCTGTGCAGTGAAGTTTTGGCTGCAACAACTTAGCAGAAGCCCATACTTCATATAACCTGAAGTTATCACTGATTAGTTTGCTGGTCCTTTCTTCTCAAACCTCGATTAATTTTGATGGTTACTGACTTTTGCCATCCAGTTTTACAACTGTTGAAGCTTCATGGGTGTGTGTCTGTGCAGGTGTGTGCCTGTACATGAATCCCATCTATCTCTGTGTTTCTCTTACCAGTGAATGTGCTTTTAATGGGTCTTCTCATTGCTCCCAGCTGACACAGACTGATATGAATCTGATGGAGCCTTCACTGCTTCAGTATCCTGACTGGAAGGGACATCTGTTGTAAGTATTTTCTGTAATGCTTCTCTTTTTGACTGCTTGTTTAATAAGCGGAGTGGATGAAGACAAACTGCTTATGCTACATTCGCTAGTTAAAATCTTTCTAGGTTATTTAATAATTTATTTTTTTTTTTGCAAAACTCTAAATGAGCTGTCCTACCAGCTAATCCAGTCAAAAGCTCTTTTATGAAGAGAAAGTGCAAGTTTTCTAAATAAAACACAGTTTTAAAAGCACTGTGTACATTAACAAATTGGGTAACTTTAGGTAGTTCTTTGAAATATAGTGAATATTTGGAGACAGTAATCCTTCTCTTCTGTACGTGATTAAAGCTCATAAGAAATGTGGGCACCATTATTGACATTATCAGCATTATCCATGACCTCTACTGTGTGTAAAAATCCTGTCTGTTGCCTGGGTCTATCCTGTTTTCTAGCCATTTCCATCACAGTTTACTATGTTCTGACTTTATTTTCCTAAGATGTGAACCTAGTTTGGAGGCCGAGCCTCTGGGAGAATAGGCTGATTCAATATTTGCTTTTGCATATTTTTCAGTTTGCGTGAGGAAGTGGCTCGATTTTTGACTTATTACTGCAAGGCCCCAGCACCTCTTAAAGCAGAGAATGTAAGTAACCCAGGGTTCGTTGGTGTCTATTCTAATGTAGTGCCATTTGTTGGTAATCAGTTTCAACTTCTATTCTTTTAAACAAATGATTTAGTAAGAATGTAGTCTTTTATCAGGAGTGATTCTTCATTTCAGTAACTTTTGATGCACACTTCCATTTCAGTAGCTTTTGTTGCAAACTCCAGCCAAAATGTTTCAGATTTACTGTATATTTGTATCACGCTTTTCTTTTGTGTGCCAACTGCTCCTGCCAGTGCTCTCAGTGGAGCTTTGTGTTTTCATCTCCTTATCCTACTCAGTGTCTTACTATGCCTGTATCCCTTAGCCTTGACAAAGAGTGCCCATTGTTTCAGTTGAGTTTAATTTCATCCCATTCTGCTGTTACACCTCAGGACAAAGATTTCTAATTGAACCAAGTTAGTTTTAGCCTGTAAAACAGACCTTTTCAAACTTCACACCAGTGTTGTAAGGAAGGCATCGAGACCTGAGTCTCTCCAGAACTTGCTGACTTGGGAGAGATACAGGCGCCTGTAGGGATCAGGGACTCCCTACAGTGCTGAGGGCAACAGGAGCTGGTGCAGCTACTGCTTTTCTGGCTGCAGTAATTCAGCAGAATCTTATACTTCTCGTGAACTGAAGTTACCACTGATCAGTTTGCCGATCACTTCTTCTTCAAGGCACCTGATTCTTCCTGCTACTTGGAATGAAACTCGTGGTACCTGTGAGCTTTAATCTTCCAGAAGCAGGAGTCAAACTTGCTCCTGTACAAGACCTGTTTCTGCTATTGCACAAATTTGTTAGGAGGTCAGAGCTGCTATTACCACAAAGAGACAACATCATATATAGCTGCTGAGAAGTAGTTTGCTTTCATAGCAGTTTTTTCCCTATTCTTTTTCTAAATTGCTTGTTAGAATCAATAATGGCACCAGAACAAAGTGTCTCTGAATCAAAGAACAGGATTAAAGTTATTTCTGGTAGAAGTGGGATTTCAGCAGAAAAATTCCATTAGACAACTGGGGACAGAATTTATTTCAGTGATATTGTCAGGAATTATTATAGTGTTGTCTTTCTATATACAGATTTATCACTGTCTTCTCTCTTTCTTTTGTAGGTGATTGTTTTAAATGGCTGTGGCTCTTTATTTTCTGCATTAGCTACAGTCCTTTGTGATCCAGGGGGTAAGTGGATGTTTTGAATATGTTTTTGTTTTGGTTTGTTTTTTTGCTGGGAAATACTGTGTTACTTCATTTAAATATTGTTTGACAGAAGTGAAGTAGTGGAATTGGCATTTGCCTTCTTCAAAGTTCTTGTTTCCTGCAACATTTTGCTGTGAAATTCCACATGAATATGAAATCTCCATGGTCTGCAGATGTCATGCACTTACACTCGATGTCTGCCCCATCTGCCTTCACTGTTTCTGTGCCATCTGCCTTCACTGTGTTTTAGTTTGCTAGGCTAAACATAGGCTATACTCATGTTTACCTGGGTTCTTGCAGAAGATTAAAGAATTAATGTAAAAATAAAGTGAAGGCAAAGGCAGTAACACTGCAGTGTTTCCAGAGGGCTCAGTTGTAAAAATGCTTTCATGTTTAGCTGAAGTACATTAGGCGAGAGAAGGATTGTGACCTGTTGATAACCAATTTTGTTTTCTCGGTTCCAGAAGCTGTTCTGATTGCTACTCCCTTTTATGGTGGTATTACCCAGAGTATCTTCCTCTATGGTAATGTCAAGCTGGTGTATGTCTGTTTAGACAGTAAGGTAAGACCTGAGGAATACCAGCTTCTGTAGTTAAATTGATACTGGGAAGTGCTGAGCTTTGTGAACCTCTGGAAGCCGTTCTCAGAACAAGGATACATTGCAGCCAGTGGACACTTTCCCAATTTATTACTGGGAAACTAGGCACATAATTTGCAAGAAAGTAATTTGAGACTGTAAATCTGAATGCTAGTTCTTTCCTTTTCTTGTATCTTACTCCCAGTAACAGCCCTTGAAAGGAAAAAAATTACCATTTTGAACCTTGAAGAGAGAAGTATGTCTGTCCTACTAAAGATGGTCCCAGGGTGGAAGAGCAGATGGAGATCTTGCATTGTTTTAGTTATTCAAAGATATCCAGAGAATTCTGTTTATGGCCAGCCTATGATGGCCATTTCTTTGATTTTATTTGTTTGTTTGTTTATTTATTATCTCTGTTATATAAAAGGGATAAGATGGTTGGTAGGTCACTATTGTTGGGATTTTTTTTTCTTTCAGGAAATGTTTCTCAGGGAATTGGCTCAGGGCAGTCTCTATTGAAATAACTTGGCCTTTTTTATCTCTTTTATGTCTTTCAGATTACTGGAACAAACACTCGGCCTTTCCAGCTTACAGTGGAAAAACTGGAAAAAGCTTTGCAGGATGCCCAGGCAGAGGTGAGTTTAACTGAGCTTCACATTACTGCCTCAGTCTGCAATATGTTGGAGACATGATGTCCCAGAAGTGGCCTAAAGATCAAATCACTTTCAAAATCTTTCACTTGTCTTTCTGGTTGTCCTTGTAGACCTCCTGAGATTAGGTTGCTTGCAAACTCGGGGGCAGTCTCAGGAGGACTCCCTCAGTGTCACTTCTGTCCAATTTTGGTCACAGCAGAAAGGATAAACTAGGAGTACCAGACCATCCACGAAGCACTGGAACCCATTCATATCACAAAAAAAAAAAAGTACTTGGGCATGCACTAAAATTTGGGACTACCCAGGGTTTTTCCTTCAGGCAGGCCAGCTGAGTTACCCCAAAACTGTCTGCTCTACGCAGCAGTGCAGGTGAATCCACTAAGAATGCTGAGAGTTTTTGCAGAAGGGAGAGAGGTACAAATCTAGGCGATAAAATGCAGATATTGCTTTTCTGAGGAGTGAATTTCTAAACTTTGACTTTGTCATAAGTCCCTTAAATGTTTAGCCTCGTCTTTGGATCATTACTGGCTCTGACGTCTCCAGCCAAGTGTGCTCTAAATAAGTAACTTTGCATCCACATAACTCAGATTCTCATCTTTCTTGCCACATTTGTGAGTAATCTTCAGTAATCTATTGCTTCTCAATTACTGATACAGCTCAGAAAAGGGCTCCCATGCTGAGAACATGTGAGAGCATCTTTCTCCTTAATTGGTTGACCAGACGGCAGTGACTGTGGCAACTCCCTCTTTTAAAAATCATAGATTCATTCTATAATATTTTCCTCAGTTCACTTTACAAGTGATATAATTGTTAAAAAATATATTGATTTGTGACTAAAGGTTTTCTTATACAAATCTAACCTTTGAGGTGAAAAGTCATGGTAGAAGCTTAAGGGGAATCTTGCGTCACATTCACTGCTCAAGTAGAGGGACTGCAAATTTATCCCATGATATCCCTCTCTTAATACTGTGTTATTTGTACTCTGCAGGGTGTCACTGTAAGGGCCTTAATTCTTCTGAATCCCCAAAATCCCCTTGGAGACATCTACTCCTTGTCGGAGCTGCGGGATTACCTGGAATTTGCGAAAAGGTATGTCAGTTTGGAAGGCTGAGGCATCCTGAGCCAGATACAGCTTTCAGAATCTGATGTGCTACTGGCTGTCCCTGAATTGCTGGGAATATCTCTCAAGTCAGGCAAACTGTCTATTCTTCACGCACAGTAGTGGACTTAAGACAGGACAGGGGAGTGCTGGGAACATGGACCGTACAGTCATCTGGAATGCTAAAGCAACTTGCCTCAAGGAATGCAAGTTTTATTTTTCAGTAATCCTAGCAAACACTGTAGTGCTGTACTGCCCCGGTAGAAAGCTGAGTTCTTTTCCTTTCAGTTTCTCTGTATCTGTAAAGACAAAGGGGTGTATGAATATGGGTTCCCAGCTTCATCATGGATCATAATACTCCCTGAGATTCCGAATCTGTCAGATGCTGAGTGGATGATGATACAACTTATTCTAGATGGGTAGTACATACAGGAATTAATTTTCACTAGTACATTGAAAATGATTGGATTTTTGTCTTGTTATATGGTTGCAGTGGGTGACAGTTAAGGTGATATACCTCAAATCACTTCAATGTGCATATAATAGTCCCGAGTTAAGAAAAATTGCTTTACTTTGCAAAATTTGGCATCCCCTCTTCCTTATATAAAGCAAGTATTTGCAGACCTGAATTTATCCCTGCTTCTAAACATGAAGCAGCCTTCTTTAGTAATCTCCATTTTGTCCTTTTGCAGACATGAATTGCATGTGATAGTAGATGAGATCTACATGCTGTCAGTTTTTGATGAATCAGCCACGTTTCACAGTGTCCTAAGCATGGACAGGTAAAATCAGCTCCTACTTCCCTGGCCATCTTCCAGTGACAGTTCAACATGATGCCTTGCTGAGAACTTGTGACTGGAAGTTAAGTCATGAGCAAGCAAATTCTGAATCCGCCTTATACTGATTTATTTCTTTTTTTTTTTTTGGTAATTCCTGAATGGCAAATGCATTTTGTCAAGTGCAATCTAGCAAGTGAAAAATGACAGCTTTCTGTTGTGGTACACTTTTCAATGTGTTCTTCAGTGTTTGGTTGTGGCAGTCCCCAAAACTAGAAATAGATGTTCATTTGTTGAAAGTGCTAAGGAAGGCTTTTCTTCCTGCCTAAACATTCCTACCTCTTTATCACCTTTATGTTGATGCCTGGAAAAACTTTCTTTTGCTGTTTACTTCCTTTTTTTAGAGTAGTCACAGATCACAGTCTGGTATTACAGACTTGATAAAGGCTTTTATTAGGTATTTTTTAATGAGATGAAAAACTTTTCAAATCTTTAAAATATGGTGAGAGGGTTGTTCTGTAGGTGGGCTTTTTGTTTGTCTGTTAAATTTCTAGTCTTTACAAGTGGTGCTATCTTTCTTTTTGTGCTCTGTTGCAAGGAAATAAAAAATAAAATATTCTTGGTTAGGTGTTAGCACAGTGTTGCTAGGCTTCGATGTAAAAGAAAATGACTTTTGATTCTTGGAAAATACATTGGCACAGGTCTGATTTCCAGCATTATATGTACAAGCTTCGTATGTTCAGGAAATCTGTGTATAAAATGTAGCACTGGTATACATCTGTATATCTGAAATATTTAAAAATTCTGTCTAAAACTACTTCCAGGGAGTTCCTAGCTTCTAAAGTTATTTGCATTTGAATTTTCCCTACTTGACTAATGTTCCTGGTGCACTGTCTATCACTGTGTAATGCTGCCTCTCTGTTTCTGCAATGCTGCACTGGTGATCCAAAAGCTTCAGCACCTATGACACTAACTGCCCATCTGCATCCTTCTACATACAGATTGCCTGATCCACAGCGGACTCATGTGATGTGGGGAATAACCAAGGTGAGTGCTGGTTGCTGTTGTGCTGTGGCTTTGTGGCTGGTAGGGTTGGTCTGGGGTCCTCAGGTTCTCATGCTGAAAAGAGCAAGGTAGTAGTAATAGGATCCCAGCCTTCCTGTGTAATAAATTAGTCTCTCTGCATCTTCTCCAGGATTTTGCTGTTTCTGGGATTCGTTTTGGTACTTTATATACAGAGAACCAAGATGTTGCTAATGCAGTGGCTTCTTTGTGTTATTTCCATGGGGTTTGTGGACCTGTCCAGCACAAGGTTGCACAGCTGCTTAAAGACAGAGGTGAGTCAGTAGCTCCATGTAAAATCCTCTGCCATTCTGTGTGTCTTGGTACCTGGAGGATCCCCTCCCCTTGCTTTCTTAAGTGGTCTCCTGTTCGTACAGTTTAAACTGCCCATGCAACACAAGGCTGACAGCTCTACATAGAAGGATCATTTCTGCAGAGCTTCTGATCAGCAGAATTAGAGGAGCAGCTTGGAAGAAGTGTGGTAGCTATTTGTACAGAAATAACCAGTGTTGTGTAGAACCACATCTTGTGGGACAAGGGAAATGGAAGTCGATTTCTAACTCCACCCAGGATGGAATGTTAACAGTCCACAACGGCTAAGAGCTATGAATGTAGGGAAACTTCCTAAGGAAGATTAAGAAGATACTCTTCGGCATAGACATGAAACTGCCAAGTAGTTCTTGCCTGTCATTTTGCTATTTGAGTGTTTTGGAAACTTGAACAGTTCTGAATACTTTCTCAGTTTGTGATTCTTTTCTTTATCTTCTTCTTCTGGTCAGACTGGATCAACCAGGTGTACCTGAGGGCCAACCATGCCCGCCTAAAAGCTGCCCATACGTATGTGACAGATGAGCTGAAGACACTTGGGGTTCCTTTTCTTAACCGCAATGCAGGCTTCTTTGTCTGGATTGATTTCCGAAAGGTTGGTAGTCTTAAAAAGTGAGGCTTCTCCTGGGATGAGGGCAGGTACACAGTGCAACCTTTCCCCAAAGGTTAATATTATGCTAAGCATTTTGTTTTAACAAATCTGTTGTCTAATGAGGAGAGGGAAGGACTGTCAGGTGTTTCAGTCTGTTCTTTTCCTTCCGTCTGTCTGTGAACTTCCCTCCTTGCAGGAATCTTACTACTCTCAAGCCACTTTCCTCCCTATTTCTTCCTTTATATCACAACTGCTGTACTTCAGAGGTAAAAGGTGTCTCCCTTGGCCTTTGCAGACCTCATGGGAATCACAAATTCATGAGGATCTCAGTGATTTAACCTATGTGTTACTAACATCTGGCCCTTCTGATGACTCTTCTAGTACCTTAAGACAGGCACATTTGAGGAGGAGTTGCTACTCTGGAAGCGTTTTCTGGATAATAAGGTCCTCCTGTCCTGCGGAAAAGCCTTTGAATGCAGTGAACCTGGATGGTTCCGCATCATCTTTGCTGACAAGACCCACCGGCTGCAGTTAGGCAAGTAATGTTTTCTTATCTTTTTTCTCTCACCAGGATTTCTGTAGCGCTGTTCCCTTCTCTCCTTAATCCTAAACCTAGCCTATTGCTATCCTCTTGTCTTCTCTGTTTGTCTTTCCTGTCTCCATCCTCCTTTAATGGATCTGATGGATCTGGGGACACTGGTGGCTCAAACTAATCCACTAGTGTTTCTCTTCCTTATACCACTGCAGGTATGCAACGGATACGCAAGGTTTTGGAAGAGCGGGAGCAGGAGATACTGGCAGAGGAGAAGGAGCAGCCCTGTCAGTCAGACCAGGATGGCAAAGCAGATAGCACAGATGAAGTCATTTTTGTATCCCGCCACCAGGAGCCTACGTGTGCCAACAGCTCCAACCTTGGTGACCTCATTGGCCTCCTGCAGCAACAGATGCGTTCTTCTGACTGGCTACAGAAAAATACAGCCGAGCAGTTTGCACAGGAAAAGCCAGAGATCTATGATGTGTTCAGCAAACTGGTGGGGAAGCAGTAGGGATCTGTGTTCCTTCAGAGACGTTCCTGAGGAGTGACTGACCCTGGGCCCCTTACAGCTCAGCAATGACTTCCAGCAAATAATATATTTTCTGTAAAGCAAGAAAATTACTTTGTATGCCCCCCTCCTCTTCCCCCCTTTGAGATCTCTTATTTGTACTATATAGATGTATTCCTTGGATTGGGGTGAGGGTAGGGAATGGGGGGGGGTCTTGTTTTCCTGCTGCTCCCTGTCCTGCAGCGTCATTGTATTTTGTATTTCATTTCTAATGAATATGCTCTTAACTCTCTTATAAGGTCCTGTGGTGTCATTTTTTTTCTTCTTACTTCACACTTTCCAAGAAGACAGAAACTTCAGATTGTTAAAATGTGTAAAGTTTCCCTTTTCCTAAATGATGATCAGATGGGACTATTTTGGGCCCAGAAGATCACTGCTGTCAGAAAGAGGTGTTTTGGGGAGATAGAACCTGGTGTCAGCCCAAACTTAGCCCCAGCTAAGGGTAAATAAGCATGTGTATCGATTCATCTGCATGAGTGAGACTGTTTTTGAACCATTGTCATCTAGACTGAGTTCTGTAAAGCTTTCTTTTTCAGTTTAAACCAGATCTAACCTCAGATCAGATAGTGTCCAACACCCTCAGTTGATGAAATGCCTGTTTTTGTTTTTATTCTACTTTTTTATATTCATGTAAATAAGCAGCATCCATTGGCCTCTTGGTAGAATATCCACAAAAGAGCTACGAACAGAGAGGCAGTTGAAAGTAAATGTTCTTTCTACAGCCTTTCTATTCCTGGAGGTCCATCCTGTCTGGTTAACAGTGAGGTATATTGGCAGGACAGCGCAGAGAATGCTTCTGCCACCATGCTAGGTGTACCTGCAGGTGTACCTGCTTCTGTCACCTACCACAAGTTTCCAAGGTCTACCATTATCAGGATAATCAAGGCAATTTTTTATCTATGTTTGTCAAATTGCTGAGTAATTTTTTGACTAAACAGTATTCTTCCACCTCCTCTCCTTCCCCCCTTTCCCATTTTAATACACTTTTCTGTATGCTGATTAGGATAGAGTTTTTCAGTTGAAAAGCTTCTTGCACAGATACAAAGCTCTTTAATTTCTGATACTGTAAAACTTTAGGTATCTTAAAGGAATTGAAACTGTTTCTTCTGCATACATATTAGTCCAGAGTTGAAGGAAATTGCCCATGAAGATGGACTGGAAGTGCACTTTTCCCCTCTTGTAATTTGTTCTAACAGCAACCAAGTTTCATCTTGGTGGCATTGTAGAATCTGTTTATATAATGAGCTAGAGAGGTGAAAGATAAAACTCTGGCTAAATTCTGTGCTGTCAAAACAGTTGAAATTTGCTGATTACAAGTGAAGAACCATCTTCTACTCTTCTGATCAAGCTCCAATATGAAAAAAATGCTCGGTCCCGTGAAATAGGTGTCCACAAAGTCAGCCATAGTAGAAGACATGTCTCCTTAATGGAATGGAAGGTAAGATGTACAGCCAAAATACAAATGGACTTCCTGACTTACCCTCTCATATTTAGCACTTCAAGGAGGATCTAAGCAACAAAAATTTAGAGAGCAAGCTGTTTGAAATCAAGAACCAGGTAAGACAGTATAGGCATTAGTTGAAGTGGTATTTCAGGGAATTCCTATAACAAACTCAACCCGTTAATTATTCCTAATTTTCTTTTGTTCTTCTGGTAACTCTTATGATTGGAGTATGTGAATATACAATAGTAACAATTAATATCATGTTTTTCACCCGTATATGTTTACTGCTCAGAAAGCGGATTTGTTGTACTGTGTCTGTGTGGATGCAGCTAGTAAAGCACACCTCTGTAGGAAAAACAGTGTAATATGCTTTCAAAATCCTCACAGCTAATATAGTATGGCCCACAGTTCACTTCCATCTGAGCTTGCTGGAACTCAAAGTAACAGAACACACAAACACACACTTTGTTGCATGGAGTATTTTCCATGGTTTTTTTCAGCTGAGGAGCTCTCCCCTAAGGCATTTTAGCTTGGTCACAGAAAACAAAAAATTAACTGGAAATGAGGCAAGAGAGAAATGTGGTGTTGTAAGTCTGCTGTTGAAATAAGCAATGTTTTTTGTTGACTGTACAAACCCCATAAATTTTGCAAATGGCCTTTTCTGGTTGACAAGAATTGGTAAACATGTAGAAAGTCCTGTGCATATGTATATAGAAGCTAAATCAACTCTTATTTGCTCTGAGTACCCAGAGAGAAAAAATACAAGCTCTGCCTGTACAAATAGTTTGTTCCTTCTGCTGCTTCCATGTTAGATATTCTCTCTGCTTGCTGTATCTCATAATTCTCGTTAATGACTTTTTTTTTCTTCCTGTGTGTCAAATCTTAACAGAAAAAAAAATAGAGAAATGATTAAGGACTCTCCCATTCTGTCCCTGCCCCTGCATTTCTTTTAACCGGTTTGTCAAGCAATAGGCAAAAAGAGCAGCATCTCAAATGAATCCAGTTAGATCTATATTTTTAAAAATTGCTGCATTTCATCTAAAATAAGGAATACCACCAAGATTAATATAACAGTGTGAGCTTGTGCTCATTATAATAAAACAAGATTATAAAACCTCCTTTGTATACAACTTCTGTGCTCCAGTTATCATTTATTCGAGCATAGAAAGGATCCTAGATAGTTTTATGGTCCTTGTCACGTTCCAGTACCACTTTCTCTGTCTCTTTCTCTGTCCTCCTTCTCCACACCTCCACCTCATTCTCTCTCTCTCTACTCCAGAAAAATGTTTGGCATTTTTAGGTTAGAAGTGGGAATTTCCTGTGCAGCACTGCTCTCAGTCACAGAAATTTCCCTAACACACATTTCAGGCATAGACTTGACATTTTCATGCTTGTGGAAGGGGAAAATCTGTGAATTTCCAAATTATTGACCTCTGTTACATTGCAGTTAAGCAGACAACATAAGTGAGGCCTATTCTAAATAAATACTTAGGAGGGATCATGCATGCTTAAAGAAAGAATCTGTGAAGATTAGTTTTCTCTTACAGAAATTGAATAGATCCTAAGCAAAATATATGTAAGGGAATAATAACTTAACCTGAACTAAAGAAGGGTAGTTGCTCAAATATATTGTATGATAGATTTTGTTGGGTTTGGGGGTTTTTTGGTTTGTTTTTGTGTGGGAGGGCTTTGTTTGTTTGTTTGTTTAGGGGTTTTGTTTGGTTGGTTTGGGGGTTTTGTTGTTTTGGTGTTTTGTTTTTGTTTGGTTTTTGTTGTTTGTTTTTCTGTTTGTGTTTTGTTTATTTGGTTGTTGTTGGTTTCGTGGTTTTGTTGTTGTTTTGATTGTTTTTGTTGGTTTTTTTTTAAGTAAATGCTAAAACCTTAATTATGTCTTTCTGTCTTAGAACATCTAACAGATTGTACAGTTGAGCAGACTGCTGTGTGCTCCTCCCATCCCCATAGCGACCCAGTTTATTAAAACCTGCCTTGGGGTCAAATTATCATTTATATTGACAATTTCTCTGCAGTCTTCCTCCAGTTACTTGCTTACAGAATCCCTCTGTAGCTCTCATCCTGCTGGCAGTGGTGGTTTCATTTAATCAGAGAGATAGTGGCACACAAGGGCTGGATAAAAAAACCTCTCATGGATTAAGCTACGTGAGTCACACCCCTGAAAATTTCTGCATTTAAAGTATCAGGCATGCAAAAGGATAAAACTGCATTTTGCACTTTTAATTATATATACAGCTCTTTTTGTAATATTGGCTGAGCTAACAGGAGATTGTCTTGGTTACTTCTGAAGCAATTCAGACTGCACCATGAAGAACAGGGCAAGGTAACTTACAAGGATGTATAGACAAAAAGATATGTGTTCTATCTGAGAAAATCAGAGTGGCAAGATACACTCCTTTTCCATTCCAATTAATGCTTTATTTATTACCAACTTACATAAAACACTGTCAACTGACTGATGACAAGATCCTAGATTATCTGCAGCCAACAAATGTCCTAAAGAGTCTGAGGTGGTTATAAATACTCTACTTTTTGTCCTCAGTTTGCCTGGATTGGTTATTTTTAGCAAATAGCCAGTCGACCTTATCAAAATGAAGAATCAAAAATAGTCTGGAAAAACACTGCAAGGAAAGGCTATTTTTAGCTCCCTGTCTATTCCCTGCTGCTATCCAGCAAGGTCTGATGGCACAGCTCATGCATGAGTGCTTAGTTATTCTAGGCGAATGCTTGTCGTGACCTGTCCTTTCCCTAGATACCTCACTGCAGAAAGAGTTCAATTGATTAAAGATTAATGCATCTGCAGACCGTGACAGCTGAAAGCTATAGGGAGGGGGAACCTACACTGACAGAGTGTTTCTGTCTGCACCTTTGTGCTACATTATAGATTCTTTGAAGGGAACTCTTGCCTAACTGAATCATCGTGTGTCTCACGTCCTTCAGTGGCTGCTATTGCAGCAGACCTCCAAAGTATATTCACTTTTTTCCTTTCAATTCAGGAAGGCAGTAGAGGAAGTAGAGTTACACTGCTTTGACCAGTGCCATCCATCACAAAGGAGCAGCACTGGAAGTGTGTGATGGTCTGGACCAATAGATAGAACCATGCAATTGGCTGCTAGCTATTGATCAAACTAGTTAAAAACTCCACTGATATAGATGAGGTTATCATTTGGTCGTAAGACTTAAACTGGAACAGTGAACCTGGCTGTTGCAATATTCTGTTTTCTTTTGTAATAGCAGCTCTTTCATTTAGTTCAGTACCTTATATATGGGCAGTAACCATTACCAAATTTTTTTGAGTAATAAATTGAGCTATGAGTTTTTAGTTATGCTATGCCATATGTTGAAAATAAGGATGAAAAGATGTCCTCGGTTCATTAATTTTCTTCTTCATATTTGCCTTCTAAAATTATCCCCTTTTATTATAAAGGTGTTTTCAGAATGTGCTGCTTTCATCACTGACTGCATAAAGTACACCATAATCTCACATGCAGCTACTTCATGTGTGGAGACACAATAGCTAATGAAGGTTCTCTGAACATTTCTTTCTCTTCTGTATACTGATCATCCCAGCAGAAAACACAGGATGCTGTATGTGATAGCAGGCTAATGTATGGTGTGATGGTAAAGCCCATAAAAACAAATCCCAAATGACCCCTAAAGAGCCATATAAGGCATTAAAGGGCAAAGCAAAGAAAGGTAAAATATCTGATTTCTCCTGTGCATTTATAAAAATTGATCGCCTGTTATCCAGATGCTGATGAATATTTTTACAAGCTATAAATGGCAACCTGGAGTCTAAAAATAGACTGTGCTGCAGACTTGTCTGGCTTAGCTACATCACTAGAATATAAACAGGCTCCCTGGTGTGGTTTCAGGGAAATCTCTATCAAAACAGACTACATCCTCCATTTTTCTTGTGATTTAGCAATAAAATAGCTAATGCTGCTTGCATTTGTTTAATTCTAGCTTTTAATAAAATTGCACTAATTTCCAGATTTTCCTACAGGGATGAAGGGATCATCAGGTTTCCATGAATATTTCAGCTACAATTGATTCGTTGCACTTTCTTCTCCCTGGCAGAGCGGGGAGGCGGAGGAAGTGCCCGCGGGCACTGCAGGGGCTGGCGCAGGCTGTGCTCGGTGACCCCCCACCCCCTGCTGCACGTGGATGGGCAAGTGTCCCTGTCACGAGGCAGGGCTGGGGACCCCCCTCCCTGGCTCAGGCACATCCAGGCATGAATTATGCTGATGAGCCCCACAGCTGCAGAGGTCCTGTGCTCATCCGAGTAGCCCCAATACATGAATGGTACCCCTTCCAATTCACAAAAAATTGGACACGGTCCATTCACCCTCCTGAAGGTGAGTTCCTGCCTCTGATTTATGAATGGCACAGTTTGCAGCAATTTGAAGCTGGTGGGTTAAACCCGGAAACATTATGTGCTATAACAAACCTCAGTAGCTTGTACTTGGAAGGAGGAGGAAGCCAGTACCAGCACTCAGAAAGATGCTTTGAGATCTATGAGTGCTTTCTGTCATTGGCTTTGAATGTCACAGACAGGATGAAGAAGGTAGCAGTGAGACTGAGCGGAATGCTACATCACCTGCTATGCAACGTGTGTGAGGAGAGGTTGAAAGAAAAGAGAAAGCAACTGCAGTGACAGCGTTTTGCCTTTCTTGTGGGAGTACCAGGCTGTCTCTGTGCATGTGTGTGGATGGCTTTGCAGAAAGCTGTTTTCCCAAGGGCAGGTGAAATGAAAGAGAACTAATCCATTGCAGACAGTTAAGACTGTTTAAGGACACGGTACTCAGTGTGTGTGTGACAGAGAGAAAGAGGCTCAGTTTAGAGGTCTTGAGCAGGGACAGGTGCAACCACTTATCCTTTTGCAAACACACGTTATAGGATAGTACACCATCACCTCACCATTATACATAAGAGACAAATACACAAAAATTACTACAAGAAAAATGGAAGGGGGAATAATACATTTCAGGCCACCAAAAGCTGACACCATGAGATGCACACAGTAAGAGTCTTTTAAACCACTCAGGATTACAGAATAGGAGCAGAGCTGGCCTGACTGGCAGTCCAGGCAGCAGAGAGCAGGTACTAGACTGGAAATGCTTCTGGCCCAGAAATCAAGTGGCAGAAGGGGCTGCAGCAGCAGAAGTTTTTGTGGAAGGATATCACTGACCTCTGGTAGCTCCAGAGGCAGGCTGTGGCAATGTTCCCTGGAGACCTGCAGCTTTACGAAACAGACGACTTACTCCTCAAACAGTCCGTATCTGTCCTCAGTTTGGCAGGAGAAACCAGTAAACAATTGAAAACTCTGGAAAACTGCTTAGTGTTAAACTGTAACCATTGAAATAGTGACAGTTGTAACAGTTGAAAACTTTTTACAGAGTGAGAGATATAAAGTAATCCCTGTTTCCACCTCAGTGGCACAAAACATAGTCAGGGTTTATCAGCCCAGAGAGCAGAGATGGATAAATAACATGGGTGCCACATGCAGGGACACTACGCTGCTGCTGCTGGAACGTCTCCACCATACCATTGAACAGTTCAGCTGCAGCATCAGCCTCTGCTAGGAAGACAGGCTGAGAGGATTGGGGTTATTCAGGCCATAGAAGAGAAGGCCCTGGGAAGACCCTAGAGCAGCCTGAAGGGAGACTATGAGGATGCTGGAGAGGGATTTTAGCAAGGCATGTAGTGATAGAACAAGGGAGAATGTCTTTAAACTGAAAGAGGACAGATTTAGATTAGATATTAGGAAGAAATTCTTCACTGTGTGATTGCTGAGGCACAGGTTGCCCAGAGATGGATGCCCCATCCCTGCAAGTGTTCAACATCAGGCTGAACAGGGCTTTGAGCAACCTGATATAGTGGAAGGTGTCCTTGTCCTGGAAGCTGTCCCTACTCTGCCCTGGAAGAGGGGTTGGAAGCAGATAATCTTTAAGGTCTTTTTCAACCCAAACCATTCTATGATTCTGTGATCTTACCTACTTCCCCTCCCCTCCCCCCCCGCCCCTTTCCTATTGACCTAGTCAGCTCCCATTTTTGGCAGTGAAACCAGTGTCCATGATTCCCACACAGCTCGAGTTTTGTGCAACAGATTTGTCCTCCTCTATCTTCTGTCAGGAGAGACATTAGTTCAAGTTACTTTTGAGAAATGTTTGGGGAAGGTGTAGGTTGGGCTTGTTTTCTCACTTAAATAGTGTGACCCAGCAGGAAGGAAAGTGACACATGACCCAAAAGCCCTTGGTCAATGAGAAAGCTCAAAATAGTTTCGGAAAGATGCACAGAACCGAAGAAATGTGAGCCAACAATGCAAATGTATTGAAAGCCAGGGTGGTGGTGGCTCATCGGTACAAACTTTGCACATCCAGGTAAACACCAACATTGTCCCAGTGCCTGTTCTGGCTGGAGAAGCGTCTCTTCAGCGGGGAGGCCTTCCCAAATCCTGCAGCCAGACTTCAGTCACCGGGGTGGGGCTTAATCCGGAGCAGTGTTGGAAGAAAAATCACCAACAGGGAAGAAAACTCCCCAAAATGAAACAGGCTCCGGGGGAAGCCAGGGCGAGGGGGCCGTCAGGGGGTCGTACAGTGGGCAGCGGCTGTCGAGGGCAGGAGAAGCGGGCACGGCCTTAACCTGGGGCCGTTTGCAGTGTGAAACGCGGGCTTCCATCCGTGCCCTGGCGCACGACAGGCGCGGACACCTTCCCGGCGACCCACGGCCGGACACCCACCCACCCACCCACCCGCTCGGCTCCCGCTCCCGGCGGTGCCGCCCGGCCCCGGGGCAGGGCCGGCCCGGGAGCAGCGCCGGCCTCCGGCCGCGCGGGGGCGCCGG
>JAWMRA010000161.1:22238180-22351349 GCA_035584735.1 Pseudotriccus pelzelni
GGGCGCCGGGCGGGGCAGAGCGGCGGGGCGGGCGGGGCCCGCTCGGAGCGGGCGCGGCCGGGCGGCCCCGGCGACTGCGGGCGGAGGTGAGTGCGGGCGGCGGGGGTGGCCCCCTGTCCCCGCGGGTGGGCAGGAGAGCGGGAGGTGCGGGAGCCGGGGCGGGGCGGGGGCCCGGCTCCTGCCGACGGTGTCCCGGGCCGGCCTGGCCCCGCCCGCCGTGTCCCTCGGACGGTGGCCCGTCCCGTCCTGCATCCCTTACGTTCCGTAGTGTTGTTGCCACCTCTCTGCTGCGTCTTCTTCCCGTTACTTCCAGTACTCCAAGTGCGAGTACTCCTTGTCACGTGCCTGCAGTTTCCGCAGTGGACCGTGTGCTGTGTGAGTGAATGAACGTGTCCATGGATAGAGAGGTACCTTCCTCGGGGGGTTCTTCCCCCCGGGCTCGGGTCTGGACGGATTTGCCGAGTGACCGAAATGCTCGCTGGAAATGTGCCATCTTTGTCATCACGCAGGTCGTTCTGGCGCTGTGTCAGGAAGGAGGAATGACTTTAAGAGTCGGAAGCGTATGGAAAGTTTCTAGTCATAAAACTGATAGTAATGTGGCGTTCTGGTATCTGTCCTGCTAACAGCATCACTCAGGTACTGCCCTGCTTTAGAAGGCTTTAGGAGCTTTCGAAGCTTCTTCCAGAGTCAGAACGTGGACATAAAGTGATGAGAGCAGTTGTTAAAAGTGGAATGTTTATTAGCATCTCAGATTATTGTAGTGCAATTTGGTGTAAGTACAGTCATGTGTTAGCCACCCTATCTTAACAGTCTTTTGTTAGGAATTTCCAAATAACCCAATTTGTTATTAAGACCATTTAATTGATAATGAAACTGCTACGTCTTTTGTTCATTGGTACTTATTTTATTCATATTTGTTGTCTACTGGACAGTTGACTTGTCAGAATTTCTTTGCAGCTTACAAAGCAAGAAGACATCCCATTTCTCCTAAAGGAAAACACATAATTATACCATTCACATTCTTTTTCTGGAAAGCGTACTTACTACTTTTAAAAGGCTGTCACTGTGGAGAATTCAGTTTGAATTTATTCATTATGGAAGTTTTAGTCAGAAAACTAAACAAGTGGGTTTTTTGCCAGTTCTCCAGTCTGTAGTTAATATAAATTGCCTTATGCAGGAACCACAATTCTGTTGTAAAAACTTGTGAGAACCACCAAAGATGACAGTATTTGTGTAACAGTAGTTTGTGATACTTGAGATTGCATCATGTTTTTCATTACAACTCTAGAACAGACTATGGTGAACTATTATTTTAAATGCTTTTCTTAATGTGGCTGCAGTGGTAGCTCATAGAACACTTTTTTGCCTCCAAAGGCATATTGACAAAGATGGCAAATTAATTCCTTTTTCTTGCCAGAAGTAGTTTACCATCATTCTAGTCAGATACTGGGGGGCTGCTATGAAAGCACCTTTACCTTAGAAATAGTATAATGATCCTACATTCTGTGTGATGCCCTTTTATAAGCCTTTTGCAGGGTATCCAAGTTGTTTCTCTTCTGTAGATAAGTGTTTTGGTTTTTTGTTAGGATTCCCTATCAATACACTGGGTTGTAGGTGGAGTGGAACCTATGAGGTCTCAGTGCATTGCTGTGTCTGAGATTTCTTCCTCCCCTTGCTGCTCAAGCCATGCCTTTTTCCGACTTGTGATTGTTAATTGACCAACATCATTTTGTTACAACCAGGCCCAGCAGATCATCCTCAATTTGTCCTGGATGATCTGGTGGCTGTCCTGGTTGGCATCTTACGGTCTAGTGGGACGTGTGAGGATTTGAGGAAAGTTTACTGCAATCTGCTGAGGTGAGGAACCTTCCATGAAATGGCTAACTGGATGTTTCTCTGCATTTTGACATCTGTGTATCTCTTCTAGCATTCATCCTGAAACCTCTCTCTCTATTTTGTAGAGGCAAGAGATAATTGATTCCATTATGTGTGCGTCGACCAAATATAACACCCGGGGTCCAGCCCTCATCCCAAGGATGAAAACCAAGCATCGCATCTATTATATCACTCTCTTTTCTGTAGTTCTGCTTGGCCTAATTGCCACAGGAATGTTTCAGTTCTGGCCTCACTCCATTGAGTCATCCAGTGACTGGACTGTTGAAAAACGCAGCGTCCATGATGTGCCTGTGGTCAAGCTTCCTGCTGATAGCCCCATTCCTGAGCGGGGAGACCTCAGCTGTAGGATGCACACCTGCTTTGATGTCTATAGATGTGGCTTCAATCCTAAAAACAAAATCAAGGTGTACATCTACTCACTGAAAAAGTATGTGGATGAATTTGGGGCGGCAGTGAGCAACACCATTTCCAGGGAATACAATGAGCTGCTAACGGCCATCTCTGATAGTGAATTCTACACTGATGATGTCAACCGGGCCTGCCTTTTTGTGCCATCCATAGATGTCCTCAATCAGAATGTGCTCCGCATCAAGGAGACAGCTCAGGCTTTGGCACAATTATCCAGGTACATGCTGAAACTTCAATGTGTGAATTTAAAGAACACAAAGGGGAAAAAACTAAGGTTAATGCAGGAGGGGAGGATGCATTCGTGCCAGAGCTAGGTTTTGACAGAATTTGTCTATATGCAGAGAACACCTTTCTAATTGCTGTCTGTTTCTTCTTTTGCTGTAGGTGGGATCGGGGCACCAATCACCTGCTCTTCAATATGCTGCCTGGAGGGCCACCGGATTATAACACTGCCCTAGATGTTCCTAGAGATAGGTATACGTTGTGCTATGTTTGAATGCACAGATCTGGGTTTAAGTGCCACTGAAGAAGCAACAAGCTCAGAGGGGTAGCTGATAGCAAAGAATATGCTCCTTAACCTCAACAAAGCTGTAATATGACTTTCTTGCCTCTCAAAAGGGGAAGTAAAGAAGTCCCTGACTTGTACAGAACAGGTGTTTACTTCTGAAATCTGAAAGTTTATGCCCATCCTTAATTTTATTTAGGATGTGGCTGAAATAGTTTGCTTTTAAGTGCTGGACTTGTTCTAAGGTTGGAGAATCTTGAGGTAGGCCTAGATCTGGTGTGTTACTGAACCTGAACTCTTTACAGAATGTCCCATTTGATGCAAATTAGAAGTTCAAAGATAATTGTGGCTGCAGTTTTCTGATAGAAGTCAGGTGCTTCAGGGCATTTTAAAGCAGCTTCTCTGCTTGAAAAAACTGTGATGAGTTTCAGTTGTGTTTGTTATCTTAATAATTACGCTGTGTTAGTAATTGGACAAATGCTATTAGTTATTCTCTGGGAAGTGTGTTCTGAAAATATTTGCCAGGAACTTAAAAGGTATTAATTTTGAGCTCCATTTTCACTTGCAGAATAGTTTACTTTTGGAAGAGAAAAGGAGATTGTAAGGCAAAGAAAATAGGGAGAAGAAGAAGAAGAAGACAAACTTATTTAGTTTAGATACTGTTACTGAATATGTTTCTACTGTATTAGCTTGTGTGTGCTTAGTTCTGCTAAGTTAGGTCCCAGGTAACCGGTCCATTTCTTGAAGGTCAAGGTTAACTTTCTTCTGCTAAATGTCAATAAAATCTTGCCTGAGATATGGGATCTTTGCTGAGATCCCATGTGTATGGAGTCTCTCTGGATTTCTTTGCAACAAAGAAAATATAAAATATCCTCCAGTACCAGAACAGAACATATTTTTTTCTGGACATGTTGAAAGAGTAAACTTGCTCATTGTAATTATATCACTGTGAGGTAAGGGTTTAGCTTTTTACTTCCCTGTATGAAATACATTGTATGTATGTCGGTTAGCCTGGAGAGGGCAGTAAAGCATCAGTCTCAGGTAAAGAAACTTGTTAATTTCGTAGTAGATGCTTACATTTGCCATCTTCATTTATGCTTCCTAAGGAGAATTTGAAAATGCTCTGTTTAATGGGAAGGACTGCATGTTTATAGATGATGTGTCTGTTGAAGAAGTGGATTTATTAACAAAATGCAGTAGATCTACTGCAAAACATTTTGGTTTTTTTGCTCTTCTTATCTCAATCTCCATTTATATGGTTTAGTATGCAGGAAGTGTATTATTTTGGTAGGTGTGTGTCCTAAGTGTTTGTCATAGTAACATGGAAAGCTCAGTAATTTAAGTAAAAAGCTAAAATCTTTTTTTGGCTTACAGCTGCTGTTGTAACTTGTCAATCTGACTCACCCTGCAGCTGTATGATCATGAGCTGTAATACGTGAGAGAGGCAATAACAGCGCTTAGGACAGCAAAAAAGTGGAAACTCCTTTTTGTAGGCAGCCAACAGTTAGAATATTCCATGTACAGAACCTGTACTACAGGTCACAGGTGTGAAGGCAAGAGATCAGTGAAAGAAGTCACAGGCTAGTGTGGGCCTAGTCCTGGAAAGGCCTGAGTGATGCAGTATGACCCTTCAGTATGATATTGGAGACCTTTGGAGTTCTTAGTTCAAGTCTAACTGAACAAGTGACCTGGAGGTGTTTTCTGGTTTTGAGCATGCCTGCAGGTGTTACAGAATGGGTACTTAACCAAGTGTGAAAGACGGTTGTTTGTAGCATTACAGAGTGAGAGGCTGCCGGTCAAATTAAAGGTATATTGGTAGAGTTCAGTTGTTTTTCTTGTCTGAACTGTACCAAGACAACTCCAGAAAGACTGCATTTGTGGGATTTTGTGAAATACATAGGTAGTATTTGTGAAGTTTGCACAGGGAGTGTTGCCTGTCTTCTGCAGTCAGCATGTATCAGAGATCATACATAGCTGAATGGCAGTGGATCATGAGGTTTGATAGATTTGTATTCTGTCGATTTGCTGCAGAATATTAATCCGGGTAAAGTAAGAGCTTATACACGAAGGGGAGTTGAGTTATATGATAATTTTACATCTGGAATAGTTCTTATCTAAGGTACTTCGCTAAGGGGTTGTTTGTTTATTAAATCATTAAATCCGATTTCCAAACACAGTATAAAAGAGCTTTATCCCATAATTTCAAAGGTGGAAGTCTGCCTTTTGGGCAGGGAAACAATGTTGCTGGTATTAGCAGTTATAGCGTGTGTAATCTCCTGCTATGAAACTTAAAACACAAGCTCTATATTATTTGTTAATTAATGCCATTGAATTTGGTACAATAATGATGTTGAAAGGATTTCTTTTGCAAAGCTGATCTGTAGCTGTAGAATTGAACATACAAACTAAGATACTTTTTATTTATTTCTGGTGCAGTTTGTGAATTGGGTTTCAGTTGACAGAAAGTTGCTGCTGTTGGCAGCTGGACAGAAACTTTTAGAGCAGAGGCCAGCTGGGGCACTTCATGCAGAGCGAGAAGGATCAATATTTGAAAAGTAGTGAGAAATTGCTCAGGAACAGCCTCATTCCTCGCTGATTGGTGCAATTTAAAGATTATTTGTCTTGAGTACATTAGGAGTTAATATTCCTTCTCCCTTACTGCACTGTACAATGAAAATCCGCATGGAGTTACTTAACTGGTGTTGGTTCCCTGTGGGTTTATTTAGGTAAAAGTCTGCATGACACACACCTGCTTTCTCAAGGCTGATGAGGTGCTGTCATGTTTTCACCGGATCCAATTAAAACAATCTGATTCTGGTTTCCCCGTTGGGGGCTGGGGGATAAAAAAGAGGAGGGGGATATAAAGTGCAAGAACAGCAACACCCAAACCAAATTTTTTTTCTCCCTGCTTGTGACTGAATTAGTATGGATAAGACAAGGAACATGCAGCTTCAAGGGTGAGACCTGGTTCTAGCACCATTGTACATGTTACCAAAGGCAGGGAGATGGGGGAGCATTGGAAGGGAATGAAAAATAATCACTTGATTTGGAACATAAATTCTAACTCAGCATGTACTTGATTTATCATCCAGTTCTCGAGTTGATTTTTATTTGTGTTCTGAATGAAGAGTAATAAAGGGCAAGTTTTGATTTTATAGTTACCAAGCTGAAATGCATCTCCAATCCAGACCCTCTAATCCAGAGCCTGGGATCTTCAGAGAGTGTTTGCCTTGACTACTTGGGTGAAATCAGTCACATTTATGGCAAAGCATGATCATGGTATTTGAACACTGAACAACCATGCTGCCGATCAGAACAGGAAGTGAAGTATCCTGTGGGACATCTGATGGGAATTAGAACAGGCAGAACATACTGGTGTACATCCAGGGTATCTTGTTCTGATGGGAAAAATTGTGTCTTGGTGATAATTAGATATAATGATAATCTGTTGTCTAACAGTTGTGGAAAAACTGTTTTTCCAGACACCATACTAAAGATTTCATTCAGTGATACCTGAAAAGAACAGTATCAGCTAATGGATTGTCAGTGCCTCTTCCAGTCTCACCTTGACGTTTTGTTCCTATGTGTCTGTTCTGATTACTGATGAGATGTGTGGGTGCTCTGATCTGAGGTGTGGCAGGATGCAGGCTGGTGATAGTAAGGCTTTTGGCTGTAGTCACAGCTACAACGATGCATACAGCTACTCAAGATCCTTTCTGTAGTGCCTTGTCTAGTGGTTTATTTGTGTTCTGCTTTTTTCCACAGAGAAGGAGAGAAACTGGAGTTGAGAAATATTTTTCTCCAAACTACTTTGTATGATACCTTAAGCAGACTTAGTATCCTGGGGCAATTGAAAGTATAGCACACCCTTTTGTTGAGTGACACAGCACTGAAAGTTTGATCAGCTGTTTGAGAAGTCTCACTAAAGAAGCTGAGTCTGAGCTTCTTTTGGAACTAGGATAATGTGTTCATGGTGCCACCTGGTCACTGGAGGTGAAATGGCAACAGAAAAGCTGCCGTTCTCTAATAGCATCTTTCAAAGAAACTTGATTTGTGATAGGAGATGGTAACAAACCTGTTTCTGGAATTGGAAATGATATATTGCTTTCTTCTGCACATATCATTCTCTTCTGCACTTCTGGGTGGTAAAAGATTGTTTCATCTATAAAAAGGCACAATAAGGTTCATCCTGTTGGAAGTTTGAATTGCATTTTATTTTATCAGTCCTTGATGACTCCCATGCTCTCTAGCACATAATGTTCCAAGCAACCTCTACTGTTGGAACTTAATTTCATAACATGCAGATTTCTTCCTCTTTTGTTTTGTTTATAGAATTTTTTGTGTAATATAAAAATGAAATAAATTTCGCTAGCTTGTATGATAACTTTGAAAATACAGTGGCAAATAACTGTGTTGTATTTTCCAGCCCTGAGAAGCCCAAAGTTGCTGTAAAGTACCAAATTACTATCTTATTGTACATCATTTGTATCTGAAGTGTGGCATGTCTCTAACATTTTGTAAGTTTTGCTATACTCTATTTCAGTGCAGGCATCAAGGAATATCTTAACTAGTATAAATAATTAAGAGTGTATTTCTTTGAATTAAAATTGACTTAGGACAGGTAAGCTTGCTAATTGCAAAATTATCATAATGACAGCAGTATATTAATTTTCCCTATGTTAATACAAAAATGGTCCATTCCTCTGTGATCATACACAGATGTAAGCATTCTCTTGGTGAGTAGTCCCTATCTAGCAGTATGCTCAGATCATGAAAACTGAAGTGATCCTAAAAACAATGTGAAAAAATGCCACTGACAAAAGTCGAGGGAAAAACTTACTTCAGAGTATGCATCTTCTTTTTCTGGTAGTGACGTGCAGTGAATTGCTGAAGTTTGAATGTTACACATTCTCTGTCCAAAGTTGCTTTCTTTTATTTTCCAGAGCTCTGTTGGCTGGCGGAGGCTTCTCCACATGGACTTACCGGCAAGGCTATGACGTCAGTATTCCTGTTTACAGCCCTTTGTCGGCAGAAGTAGATCTGCCAGAAAGAGGACCAGGGTAAAGTAATCTCCATGAATTGGGCAAAGTTTATTCAGTATCATGTTTGGTATTCATGATGGTGAGATATAAATATAGCTACTAACTTTATAGTGAGCTTGGGCAATTTTGTAAGAGTTGTTTTTAACAGCTCTTGCTGTTAAAATACATGATGCTTCCCATGCTGACGGTTCCAATGCTAATAGTCTTGGCTCATCTGCCAATATAGCTGTGAATTGAGGATTTTTTTTTTTGAGTGATTCTGATTTTCCCATACTGGAAACAGAACTGTAAAATATGACAGCATGACAGTGTTTCTGGTAAAATTAGATTCAATATTTCCAGTGAGCTGACAAGATATTTTGGATATAAACAGAAGTAGTTGCTAATATGTTTGGTTTCTTTGAAGTATAAGTAAATCAGGGCATTAATTCAAAGCAATGAAGATTCTCCAATAAATTATCACTTCAGACAGTTTATTTAAGGATACTTAAAGGCAAAGTAATGACAAAAGACATGATTGCAGTGATGAAAGTGTGCTATACCTGCATTGTGACTTTAAAGAAATAGAATGTCCTAAGTTGGAAGGGACCCACAAGTCCAACTCCTGGCCCTGCACAGGGCAGCCTCAAGAATCCCACTATGTGCCTGAGAGAGTTTTCCAAACACTTCTTGAACTCTGTCAGGCTTGGTGCCGTGACCACATCTCTGGGGAGCCTCTTCCAGTCCCCAGTCACCCTCTGGGTGACCTTTTCCTATTATCCAACCTAAACTTCCACTGACTCAACTCCCTTGGGTGCTGTCCCTGGTCACCACAGAAACGAGATCAATGCCTGTCCCTCTGCTTCCCCTCGTGAGGAATCTGCAGACAGTGATGAGGTCTCCTCTCAGTCTCCTGTTCTCCAGGCTGAACAAGCAAGGTGACCTGAGCCACTCCTCATATGGCTTCCCAACTAGGCCCTTGACCTTCATATCTCTGCTTTGGACTCTCTCTAATGGCTTTATATCTTTCTTTTATTATGGTGCCCTAAACGGCACAGAGGACTCGAGGTGAGGTTGCACCAGCACAGAGTAGAGCGGGACAATCAACAAGGCAGTGACTGATGCCCCACAGGGCACGGTTGGCCCTCCTGGCTGCCAGGGCACTGCTGACTCAGGTTCAACTTGCATCAATCAGGACCCCCAGGTCCCTTTCCATGGCACTGGTCTCCAGCCTCCCGTTCCCCAGTTTGTACACACATCCAAGGTTGCTCCCTTCCTTGTGCAGAATCTGGCACTTTGTTAAACTTCATGTGGTTGGTGATTGCTCAGCCCTCTCAATTTGTCGTGATCTCTCTGCAAGGCTTCTGCCTTCAAGGGAGTCAACAGCTCCTCGTGTTTTAGTGTCATTGGCCAACTTACTTAGTATTCTTTGGAGTCCTGCATCCAGGTCGTTAAAGAAGATGTTAAGGAGAACTGGGCTGAGAATGGAGCCCTGTGGAACCTCCACTGGTTGACTGAATGCCAGTCTGATGTTACCCCATTCACCATAACTCTTTTCGCTTGACCTGTGGTTATCTCATGAAAAATGAGAACTGATTTGATCATGGCAGTACATACCTCCAGAGCTTGGAATACTGTTTTTATTTGGTTCTTTTTTAAAGTAGTAGAGTAAGACATAAACACAAACAACACAACCCCCTTCTCCCCAAACCTTGTAGTTGGAAGAAAAACAAGACAATTGGGAAATAAAGCACTAATTTTATCAGAGAATGTAATTAGCCGTTGAAATGAGCTACCCTAGAAAATGGCGGTTTCTCTAATCCACTTATATCTTCAGAACAAGAGTAAGTAGAAGTCTGAAAAACGTGTTTTAAGTGATTATGGAAGGCTGCTTTTTTAATATTTCATAAATCTTTTAATTACAGAGCTGAAAGTGTTCCACTGTAACAAGGTCTTGCTAAACTCTGCTAGAGTTTAGAAGATGGACAGACTGAGGCAATGGGGATCAATGATGTTTCCGCTCATTGTAAAGGTCGGGTTCAGAAATGCAGAAACTTTAGGCCCTTTTCTTCTGACAAAATATGAATTTTCAAAGTTGAAAACTGATTGAAAGGGTGCAGCCTCTATCAGACACAAAAGTTGTTAGTCTTTGGATTAAGTTGTCTTTTCTGGAAGGGGCAATGCTCTTGCTGTTGCTGTTGCTCTGGGCTGCTCTCAAGTACAATACTGCAGTCAATTAGAACAACCTTGAGCAGCAGTGGTTTACTTTGCTCACACCCTTTATGTTCCTGCTTGTGATGCGTCTGGGCCAGGCCACCCCAGAGGCATCTGTTTGCATCCCAGCTGATTCTTTGCAGGTCTCAGGTGTTACTACATTCTGACACAGAGTGAAAGCACGCTTTATGTTTCTGTCTGGAAAGCATGAACATGATTGTAGGCTTCAGCATGTGTAGAACCAACTGTAAAGAGAGATACAGTCATATTGCTCATGTCCGTGTCTTCACCAAAGCGCTATGTCTGGTTTTGGGTCGGATAAGAGAAAACGAGTTTTGTGTTCGTTCAGTGAAGGTGTTGGAGCTTTCGTTTTCTCAACCTTTTCTTTTTTTTTTTTAATTTTTTTTTTTGTGAAGAGCAAACTGCCCTCCGGAGTGCCATCTAGTGGCCAATTAGCGTTACTAGTGAGATGCAGTCACAGTTTCAATGGCTTTGTCCAGGAGTCGTGTGGCAAGGACACCCCGCTCAGAATTCAGGATTGCTTGGGGTGAACTGTTACATTCCACTACACTACTGTGTTATTTCTGTAGCAAGATTTGATAGCTAGATTATGAGTGTCATAGAACAAGGACAGTTTCAAGGCAAAATTTGGTTTTAAACATGCACACAAACAAACCTACATGTTTTTTAGCTAGCATTAGGCATTTATTCTCACTCATCTGCATCATTATTTCCTTTTTCTAAGGCCTTTTATTGAGCTGAACTGAAGGGGTTTGATTTACTTGCCTATTTAATTGGATACCTTAAAATCTACTTCTGCTGGTAATATATATTCTGTAGAGCTGCTGGTAGCAGGTTGGTAGCAGCTGGAGGCTTGGGAAAAAGAATGTTTAAAAAAAATATTATGCAAGTCTCATCTGCTAATTGGAGCAACCAAAGTGACCAGCATGAAAATGAGTAGAAGAGGTGAGAAGAGCAGCAGGAGAGGTCTGACTTTATAAAGTGTGTGTGTTTATGTGTGTTTTCAGAGCTGTAAATTAAAGATAGCATCACATAGAGTAAAACTGGAATCCTAAGTGCAGGCCTCATGCTTCCTGTGTTCTTTTGGCAGCATGAGGGCAGTCGCTCTCTGTGTTTTCCTTTCAGTGGGGAGTGGTAGAGCAGTCTGACTTAGCTGACCTGTTTAAAAAGGAAACCCAAGTAGACCAATATAACAATTATACAACATGCTCTTTTCCAGTATTAATATAACTTTTTAAAGCAGCAGGCACCTCATTTAGCCTGTATTCCTGTGTGGTTTACCTCCAGTGTTAATTAGTATTTTTAAACACTTCCATGTCAAGGCACATTTTAAATATTCACAGTTTTGGAACATGGTAGATGTTGAGAGTGTATGGGATAACAAGCCCTCAACTTTTCCCTGGAAATGTTACTGTTATATTGCCCAGAAGGGGCAGAACTGAATCACAGTTAAAAAAGATGACCTTGTCCTGTTGCTGCTGTCACCATATCAAGACTAAATAAGCTAAATACTAAGTTGTCAGTTTAATATCTCTTTTCAGTCAAAATTCATGAGAAAATATATGGGAGAAGAAACTGGCAGCAGCAATCAATGTTCTATCTACTTTGTTTTAGTACACAAGCACCAAACAAAAGTACAAACAATCCTGGCATCAGTAGCAGGCTATTTTAATATGTAGCTAAATAACTTTTATTTCAGTTTCTAATAGAAGTTATAATGTGAGTGCCTATTCTAATGTAATAAGCACTTTTTCCAAGTACAGATTTATTCAGAGTTGTAAATAATGGTGAGCCACTTACTCTCCCAGATTCAATTATATTGCACAATTACCGTTTCCAGCCTTGTCTGAAAATATGGTCTTGGCAGTGTGTCCACATTTAGTTAATCCTGGTCTGCTTTTCCAGGATGGAAGGAAATGTGTTCTAGGGCATCTTGTAACCTCCCAGTGCTGCCAGCTAAGCTTGCTGTGGTTTTTCAGTCCTTGCAGGTATTTCATTTTGTCATCTCAAATGGCTCTGCACCCAGAATACCAATCTGAGCTGGAAGCTCTTCAGGCTGAGAATGGGGAATCAGTGTTGATCCTAGACAAATGTACAAATCTGTCAGATGGAGTCCCTGCTGTTCGCAAACGCTGTTACAAGAATCAAGTCTTTGATTATCCTCAAGTGCTTCAGGTAAGGCTGTCTCTCCTGCAAACTTCCCTTCACCTTGGTGTCTGTCTGAGCTATGGTGCTCTTCCTGTTTAGCACTGGTAGGGTACTTCCTTTTATTTGTTTAATTTGCTGGCTATGATTTGAAACTGCATAATTTGTTATATAAGCTTGAATATTATATCCTAACTTTATCCTTATTTTTAAGAGGGCCAAAAACTATATAATCAAATTGATATGCAGACTACACTGCAATTTGAAAACGCTGCTTGTATATAACAACTTCATGAGATTGGTCATGGTGGTCTAGTAACACAAGACGATGTTATGTAAACATAAAAAATTACAGAAAGATACTGCCAAATCCAGCAGTAATGTGAGGAGAAACTTTTGGAGCCCAGATAAAACTGCTCACTTCAAAACTGGGGAGGAACATTGGAATCTACAGCTTCCAAAATAGCTGGTAAAAGGACCTTCAGCAGGCATGAATTTGGAATTGATTTCTCACATGTGACAGTCCAGGCCTTGCGAGGTGAAGGTTGGAGCAAAAGAGGGCTTTGTCAATTGGATAGAAGGTTAAAATGAACTATAAGGAGCATGTGTGTGGACGTATTTGGGCCAAAAAAAGTGTTACACTTAAGGAGAGTTAGTCAGATTACATTTTTTTATATGCAGCTTAGTAGTTAAATCATACAGAACTATCTCTATAGATCTGACAGACTGAGCTAGAAGACTTGTCAGCATGCAGCTATGAAAACATGTAGGTGAAATGTGTTTCATGGCCTTGACTCAACTTCTAGAGGCTTTTTGATGTGTCAGTGAAGATAAAACTAGATAATGTTCTCAGATCCCTGTGTCTCTTGGCAATTCACTAACAGAGAGGTGTTTTGGCATGCAGTGTGGTAAAGCGAGTTATGCCATAGGCCACTGTGCTCTGTCTATGGCCACCAGCATATAATCTGTCTTTGAATTTCAGCGAATAATGGAAAAGCAACAAACAAGCTGAAGAAAGGCTAAGTTTCCACCCCTCCTATTATGTTTTGTAAGAAATATATTTAAAATTCCTTGTGGAGGAGGAGGAGATGGAGGAAAGGGTCACCCGGAGTCCTAAACTTGGAGTAAAGAAAAAACAAGCTTTTTTGCTTTATTTCTTTAAATACAAACTGGATTGCTAAAGGGCAGCAAGTCAGGGAATCTATATCTATATCTTGCTATATATGATTTTATAACCCAGAAGAGAGCTGGCACATGCCGAGATTGTTAAAATACTTTCCTTTGCAGAGCCCTGCATTTCCCTTTGGAATGTCTGGCTGATAACAGTGGTGATGTGAGGAGATGTATTTATAGTAACCTTTGTCTAGACAGGAAAAATGGTTATCTGGGCAGATGAGCATGTGTGTCCACATCTGTGCTTTTTTTTTTCTCTCCCAGACCTTACTAGCGTCTCTTCCACCTGCTGCTGTGTGATCTAGTGAGTCAATGGTTAAGATGTGTGTTCATTCTCTCAACTCCTTCCATTTCCCACACCCTTCTTTTCCTTCTCTTCCTGTCTAAGAGTGGGGGAAGGGGGGGCTTTGATCACAGTTCATCCTTTCCAGCACTGCCTTTACAGACTTCCTACTAGATAGACTGTTGGGCTTCTGTGTTGTTAATGCGTCCTGTTTGCAGTCTTCTCTTAGGTGAGATTTTTGAGGCTTTTAGTACTCTATGGGTATGAACACATGTCTTATGATTGCAGTAGGAAACAAGTGAATAGCCAGCAACCCCCCTTGTATTTCCTAGTTCCATTTTGATGTTTTGCTGCTCTACTGAGGCTCCTGGCTCCTTTGCTTCAGGCCATGGAAAACAAGCCGGAAAGAGGTTTTCTTATCTGTGGGAGCTCCTGTATCAACTTTAAAATTTTTCTTTCTAAAACTTAGGAATAATACTGATTTAGGATTTTTCCTTGTTGTGTAGCTGAACTCTACTAGTATTTATTTTGCAATCTTTAATCTGTAGCAAGATTCCTCAGTGGCAGCGAGAAATAAAGTCACTATATACGGGTGAGTGTGACATAGTCAAGAAAACTTCTCTGCTGCAGTTTAAACTCATGGCATTTTGTCTTGTGTGTCGTAGATGTAAGTGGATTATGTTCTTCCTTTTTGGAACGACTTTTTTTATCTTTGAAGCTCCCTTCTTTCTGTCCTCACCCCTTCAGAATAAGTAGTATTCATATAGTCAATTCTTCCTTGTAGATTATACTTACAAGGTAAGTAATCATCCTTTACCTGCCACTGTAAGTGCATTGCCCAAGACTGAACACTGCTCTGTCTGAGGTCTTTTGTTACTGAGAAGAGTAAGCAAATCCTTCAGGTTTCTTGAATTGTTCTCTTTTTGTGTTATAATACTACCCAGGGGTGGAGTGGTTGGTTTTTTCAACAGTACAACATTACTGTCACGTGAATACCCTTTCTTTGCTTTTTCTTTTGTAGGTAGTGTCCTCTTCTGCAAAGTGCAAGTCCTAGCCAGTTACTTCATGCTTTGTTTGTGCAGTTTGTTATTTTTATTTAAGTGTTGAATCCTACACGTATTGGTATTTTTTAGCTGGTTTATCCATATAATGTCGAAATCTAATCCTGCTATCTTTTATACTTGCTAATCATACAAAATCATAGGTGTTGTCAGATCTAATAAGTATGGTGTTAATTCTGCTACTTGGTTAACTAAAGGACACATTGAATGCTATTGTACTTAGGATAGGTTACTTGGTCCATCACTGTTCTTACTTGTGAGCCACTGCTAACTTCTTTATTGGAGTTCTGTGACTGTAATTTATTTAACTATAAAGCCTATGAGGACCTTATCTAGCACCTGATTTCTTGATTTGCCTCTGAAAATGCTATCAAAGATGTCCGATGAATTTTAAAATTGAGATATGGTCTGTCACTTCCCTGCTATCCATAGAGCTACATTACCTTATAAGAGAAGAAAATTAAGTTGGCTTTATACAGTTTGGACTCGAGTAAGTTTGTACTAATCATTGCTCATCTTGTTATGCCAAAGTTTCAAAATGTTTTAAACTTAGAGTTCTGTCAATTAGAATTCTTGAAGTTTGGCCATTAAAATAAATAGAATCAACCCACTAGCTGATTTCTCATCCCTCTACTTATGATTTTTTTATTATCAGCTGTATAATTATTTTTAATTAGCTAATAATACAGGGTATATTGGTTGCACAGAGCAAGACAGTTGTCCTTTTGACCTGGGTTTTTTATGAGAGGAAGAACAGGAAAACATAATGCATATATACATACACAGAAAATGCAAATCTAACATTTTCCTCATTTGTGTGTTGGATGTTTTTGTTGACAGGAGTCTACCTTCTGTGTTGTTCTACGTGGAGCCCGCCTGGGGCAGGCTGTGCTAAGTGATGTTCTTCAAGCTGGCTGTGTCCCAGTCATCATTGCTGACTCCTACATTTTACCTTTCTCTGAGGTTCTGGACTGGAAGAGGTCTGTACCCTCACTGTTGTATATTGTACTGCTGCAGAAGATACTTCATTGCCTTCAGTGATTTGAGTAAAATCTGTGTGACAAGTGAAGTATACTGGGGGCTACAGGGAGTAGAAAACAGAGTAAGATACACATAATCTTTACCCTTGATATACTGTGTATCAAAAATAGGAGAGGAAAACAAATGAGACAGATATAATAGAGCATTTGATTATCCTGTAGCCAGTCATACTTTTTCTGAAACAGATTTGCTTTATTATCTTGTGCTTGAATTCAGTGAGGACTGGTCTCCATTCAGGCTCTTAAAAGTACATACTAAAGATTGCATCACAGAAATGTAAATTCTCTATATTACATCATGATTCCCAAATTAATCTGAGATGGAAATGTATAATTGTTTTTTAACTGAGTACACTCTGTAGGAAGCTTGGATTATTTTTCTATGCGTGCCCTATGCCCAGTTATGTGATCCTGGGATAATATGTGTAAAAATTACAAGTTTTACACTGTATATGCTATTACTGTTTTGTCACTCCAAAAATCTCTGCTGACAGCACGTCAGTAGCAATCCAGATACGAGAATTCAGGATTTCTGGGTCTCTGTCCCTTCCTCAATTATTAGATTGTCTGGACAGATCAGTCTACAGACTTTGGCAACATTATCTGTAGGCGGACTGGCTGTTGTTGTGAAGGAACTGCTACAGAGTAATTCATCACACTGACAGAAGACTGCTTCTTTCTGCTCGTGTCTTTTGAATATGTCTTATTAAAATAGTAAAAAATTCTGGGTTAAAGAAGCAGTTGACATCTTCTAATATAGAATTTCTTTCTTCTCCTCTTGCCATTTGTTTTCTGTTTTTTGCTTATAGGGCCTCTGTTGTCATCCCTGAAGAAAAGATGCCTGAAATGTACAGTATTCTGCAAAGTATTCCCCAGCGACAGATTGAAGAAATGCAAAGACAGGTAAAGTAATGTTACTGTGTTAAATAAAAACTGTGTTAAAATTATTTTCTTTTATTTACAGTTGGAGTGTGGGTTCATATACCTGCCTTGCTCTGAGAGCTGTTGGAGTGCAGAAACATCCATTGTACTCTCATTTTAATATTTTGATTATTTGACCCCGTTCTTTCTTTATGCTAAACATCTGCATTCACCATCACTTTTCAGTGGGATAGAAGCTCTCCCTGAATTTAAGTGTACTGTCTACTCACATCTATTAACATATTTCTGTTGAAATCAGTGTATATTTGTTTCTTTTTTTACATAGTATTTAAATTGTATTAAAGAAGTTCAGGAGTCTTGTCTTTATCTCAAAAGAAGTTTTGGTTTTT
Source organism: Pseudotriccus pelzelni (assembly GCA_035584735.1). Lineage (NCBI taxonomy): Eukaryota > Metazoa > Chordata > Aves > Passeriformes > Tyrannidae > Pseudotriccus > Pseudotriccus pelzelni. The sequence goes on from JAWMRA010000161.1 coordinate 22,255,219, forward strand.
AGGTAAGTTTTAATTGCTCAGAATGTGAGGGAAACATTAAGTCCAAAAGGTTTTAAATATCAATTCCTCTGAGAGAGATATTTTACTTCTTTGGTAAATAAGACAAGAGCTGAGACCATGAACTATCCAAACTTGTGAATGAAGCCTGTGTTGGTTGGGTATGTAGGAAATGTCTCCAAGTTTACTCCAACTCCAGCTGATGCTGATTCCTGTTTACTTGCCTTGTTATTATGGACACTATCATCAGAAGTTGCTCTAATTCTAGAGCTCACACAGAAAGAGCAAGCTCAGCAATAAGGACTTTTAGCCATACAAGGATTTTCACAAACTGTGAAGTTTTGCTGTTGGGTTAGGGAGTAGGATTCAAGCACGTTGTTCTTTTGGTCCCCGGAATATATATATATATATATATATATATATATATATATATAATATTTTCAGCTCAGCAAAGACGATATTAACATATATTGTACAGTTTTATCTAGGATATTTCATCCTTGACATTTTATTGTACCTGAGCATATGTTGTTGTAAGGGAGAAATATACTCTTATAATCACCTCAGTTTCTCATCAGGAAAAACAGAGGAAGTAAGAGTGAAGTATGTAACTCTGTCTGATCTCAGATGACTTTTAAAGATGCCTGGAATTTCTGCGGTCAAATTTCTGCAAGAATCGCAAAGTTGTGTTTCTGAAATTCCCTTAGCCAGCGTTAGTGACAAGTTGTTTTTGTGTGGTCCTTGTAAAAAGTGAGCCAAGACATGATTTTTCAGGGTCTAGCCTACAACATTCTAGTTATTTCTACTTAGGCAGTGCTAAAAGCCACATAGTTTATATTAATACTGATATATGTAGAGAAAATAGACTATCAAATTAAGAAATAAATGTCTTTAACACCTGAATTCTGTTGCCAGCTTCACTTCGTTCTTCGCACAGAGTCTGCAAGTACCACATCAGCCGTCAGGGGTCTCCTTTCTCTTTAGTGCCTTCACACAAATGAATTATTTTGGTGGGGTCTGCTGGCAGCACAACGTGCCACCAGAAACAGAGGTGAAAACGTAGCCTTGGCATTACAGCTCCTAGAGACGCAATTTTGCTATAGAGATGTTAACACCAGGTAGTTTTGCATAATAAAGTTCAAAAAGTGACATCAGTAGTCTGTTAAAGTGTGCATTGCTTTTCTTGTTGTCCATTTTACTAATAACACAGAATCATCATTTCAGGATAGTGTTCTCCATCTATGGAGAATGTACTTTATGTTATGGGCAGCTTAAACACTAATTTCAAAGTATAAAATCAGGAAACAACTCCAGTCTGTAAAAAATAACAAATGAAATGAAAACAAACAAGCAAACCCTTTAAACATTCACAATGAAACAAACCAACAGTAACTCCCTTAATTTGGATGATGTATAAATTATAGATGTTATCTGTAACTCCATAAAATTAAGTTAAAATAGAAGATATTTTAACACTAATAATACAATTACAGTCTCTGTCTGGAGTGAATTTTGTTGGATTATAGATGGTTTGCAGTAGTCATTGTCATTGGGTTCAAAGCATCACTGAACATCATTGGAAAATGTGATTTTGTTGATGGAAGGTGTGAAGTATGTTTTTCTAAAACTTCCTTTCACATCTTTTTGCTTTTGTTAAGGATATAGTTGTGCGTTTTGACAGTAAAAGTAATAGGATAAAATCACAAGGTCTGCCTTTCTGTCATCTTTATGAATTTATTTCTATCTGCATATTAAGGATATTTAAACATGTTATCCATACATTTCACGTCCTGTCAGCCTTATTTACAAGGCAAAATCCCAGTGAAATTCCATTGCTGATTCATGGTTCTGTGTTCTAGCTATCTAACACGGTGAGAAGTACTTGGTGACTGATACTGTGTGGACTACCGGTAACCCAATTGCTTTTCCTCATTGATAAATGTGCACTAATACTACACCTGTGCTACAAATTTTTGTTTCCTTCCTCCTCATCAGTCTCACAGTAGGGAGCAGTTGCACACTTTACTTGCTGGTTTTCCGTTTAAATGGTTTGGGAAAGTATCCTAGGACTTTCTGGCTAGACAAAACATCATCTCATATTTTTTCACAGTCTTCACTTCAGCAGCAGTGTACAGGGATTAATGAATAAAGATTCGCAGAATGAACCTAAAGTGATAGAAGAGAGAATTTGAAGTTGGAATGAACTTCTTGAGGAGGCTGGCGCTAAAGGGTAGTTCAGAAGCAACATGAATTTATCACAAGTGCTCTATTTTGTTTCTTGGGCAAGGAATTACTGAAATGAAACTCAACTAATAGCCATTTATAGAATGAATCTGCAAATGAACTTGGGTGACTTATACATGTTTTTCATGCCACTTAGCCATGGAAGGGCAACAAAAGCTTTGAAATATTCTGGTTTTGCAAGTAACCCCTATATCTCAATAATATTTAAGCTGCTTTTTTTGCTCCTTCAACTTCAGGGCTAATGACACTCAATATACAGTATTTTGGTGCTTGTTTTTTGTCAAGTGGAAAAGGACTGACTGACAGTGGTCTTTTGGTATTTTTTTTTTTTTCCAGTCCCTTCTAATTTTCACTGAGAATTGCTGTTATTGAGATGGAAACATAGATAGCTAAATCACAAGGTTATGTTCTTTCTTGTTTTCACATTGTGGAATACTTGAAGTTTGATATAACAGTTACAAAAAGATGGGTTCACAACTGATGTTAAAATGGGCTAAATGTGACATGTATGGTTGAGATCATCCTGTCTCTAGGAAAAATCTTTGCACTAAATTTCTCCTGGTTTTTAGTAGGCTGAAGCATGCATTCATCATACCTATCAAACTTTCTAGGTCTGATAAACTTTGTGGAATTGAAGCCTTGCTGTCTGATTACACTGGTTTCAGTGTTGTCATGTGACATAATTCTTATCCTTAGTTGGAAAACACCATACTTAAAAAAAATATTAGCTCGCCAATTTTCTTTGTGGACTAGATAGGCTTTTTGCAGTATTTTATTACAATTGATTCTCTGGAGATCATCCGTCAAGGTTAAAATGTAGACAGAAACATATTTACATACAAAAACATATACCTATTCGTAATTTTTTCAAGTTTAAATAGATTTTCTGCTTTTAATGTGTAAAATTTTCTCTGTGCTTATATTTTTTGCTTTGTTTTTGGAGATACACCTGCTGGAGAAGAGAGGAAAGGTCTCAAAGAGAAGTCATTACATTTAAATTATATAAGAACCCATATTTGAAAGTATTTTCGTACAGTCTGTACACTTATCATGGGCATCACACAATACTGTCATGAAGAGGATTAAATACAGGTATTTTAGTTATGGAGACATCGTCTGATAGGATCTGTGAATGGTATGACCTGAACTATGATTTCCTCTAACGCAATTCCATTTTGCTCAGTTATTTTATCAGACAGCACATGATATAAACTGGGAAAGAGTGTGGGAAATCAGAATTAATTCTACTGTCCTGCATTATACCTGATTGGACTGAGATCTCTGGGAATTAGCTGTATTAACTTATGCTTTTGTTGTTCAAACTTGCAGAACATTTTGCTCTCAACAATTCCTAGTTTGGTTTCCTGTCTTTCCTCATAAAAAGGAATAGTTTCTCTGCCTGTCTAGCCTACTTGACACTGTTGTAAAAAATTGTTACATATTTTCAATATGATTTGTACAGCCTATGTCCCCGAAAATTGGAGACTAGCATGTGATAGCTCTTAAAAACTGCAACATTTTGACCATCAAAACCAGTCTCTCCAAGTTGACCTGCTAAAATTAATAGCAGTCTGGATGAAACTTGTGTATCTCTGGGATTGCTGTCTTGTCTGTTTTCTACAGTAACGTTGTCATTCTCATTTTCTTTGAAGCTTCCTTGAACTATCCCCTCTCAAAAATAGTTCCATATGGAGCCTGAAACACTGGCAGTAGTGCCCAGAGGCAAGCTGATAAGCAGCTCAGCTGCACAGCTTCTGATGCAGCAGGCTTTATGCTGCATCCTTATGCTTTCATTTTCCCTGCACCTCTAGCCAGCACCACCAAGTGATAGCAAAGTTCTAGAAGTGAAGGGGCAAGAAATAGAAGTAAATGTAGTAGACCTCTATGATAGAGAGTAAAATTTGAAATTTTGTCTTGATCCTGAAGTGTGAAATAGATAAAGGAAAAAAACCAAACGAAAACTTTGCTGGTATCACCATATCACATTCCTTGTATAGTTTCCCTTGCAACAGTTTTTTTTTCCTAAGGTTTTGCTTTGAAGGCCTGTTAAGTCTCTGGACATATGTTTCAGCAGTGTAGGAGATATATAAATGTCTCTAACTAGTATGAATGTTTTCCTCAGCTTACACCTCAGCCTCTGTACCTTTTTCCTCCTGTTCCTGAGAGATGACTCTGTTTACCTGAATATACAGGCATCTTGTAAATAATTTTCCTCACTTAATAGCAACATACTTAGAAGTCTTTCAACAGGGCTAGACTCATTAAGGCATAGGATCAGAATATGGAAGTACTATGTAATGGGAATTAAGGAGTTATTCCTCTGTTTATTTAGGTTTTCTTTCTCACTGAACAGATTTCAGGTAAGGAGTTTATTTTCAAAAGAAAGCTTTGTGTACCTATTCCTTTTTGAATTTATAATACTCCCCATCTCCCAGAAACAAAACTTCTGAATTAATACCTGTGCTGGAGTACTGGGTGACTTTGTGCACTCTGATGGTACAAGAATGAAGAGCAAGTGTTCTTGAGCGCGGGAATTCTTTTCATCCTGGTTTCCTAGGGAAACAAGGGTATGATCGCATACAGTGTGCATGCTGATTTTTCTCCTGATTTCTGTTACTGCCCCATTTCAACCAAACTTACAGAGAAGTGGAGGTGTTGGAGATAAGAAATTCTGTAAAGCTAGGTAGCTGGGTAGAAGGTAAGCATCCCAGAACAACATGGCTTTTAAAACGAAAATTTGCAGCTCAAGCTAGTAATCACAGAAAAACCACCTGCATTTGCCCATTATGAATGATCTGAAAAGATTTTATTTGGAACTGGCACACTTTAGGCCACAGAAATTCAGGTGCAGCATGACAAAGTGACAAATTAAATTCAGTATACAAAGACAGGGGTATATAAGCAATTTAAAACAGTCTTCTCATAGGCCGTTATGACCTCTCAAGTAGCTACAATCACTTAGAAAAGAATTCTTGAAGCTGTAATAAGTAGTTACGTGAAAGTATAAATTAAGTGGTCAGTTTTAGTGAAAAAAAAACCAACAAAGCAAAGCCAAAAAACCAAAGAATGTTTAGAAAAAAGGTAGGAAACAAGATGGAAAATACTATGCCACCATCAAAATCTATTCTGTGTCTGCACCATGAATCCAGTCTGTAGTTATGGTTCTCTCATCTTAAAAAGGATATAATAGAACAAGGGTGATCAAAAGTTTCAAGAGGAGTGATTAAATAGCCTAACACTCTTCATCTTGAAAATGACCAATTGGCGATAAGATGAAGCAAGAATATACTACAGAACTATTAGAATGTCATGAAAAAAAGTGAATGGATATGACTTTACACTGTTTGATACAATTTCTCCTCGTGTTTCATAAGACTTGTATTACTGGAAATGTGATCTAAAATTAAAAAGGAGATGATCTTTTCACAGAACTAATAGATAGTGTGTGAAAATCACTGTGTCGTCATTTTGTGTGAGTGAAGGGGTTTTATTGACATAAAGGCAGAATGAAGAAATCCAGAGAAGGACAATCTGTCAGAGATGATTGCAAAGATATATCCTCTGGCTTAGGAGTTCTTGCATTGCAGAGTTCTGAAAGCTGGAGAGTACTTTGTGGAAGTAGTGGCTTATGCCTGCTGTGCCTGTGGGAGGGGAGTTTGTAAGGTAGCTGCTACAGAGCATTGTCAGAAGGAATATGGGAACAGGCCATTTGGCCAGACCTGGTGCAGCCACAGTAATGCAACTTCAGGCCTTGGGTTTACAGAAGACCTTAGTATTATGTAATGTAATGTAATGGCCAGTTTTCGCGAACGAAGATCCGGGGAAGGTCTTTACACCCTCAGTTGGTATTATAATGCCTTGTGGAATAACCTTGTCAGATCATCAGTGGTTTTCAAAGTGCATCTTGACTTCACTGGCTGCCAAGCACTTCAGTGAGAGAATATTGACTGTGATGTATGGTTTCCTCCTTTGGGTGAATGGGTAATTCACTTTCCTGAAGCTCCATAATGTACTTTCTCAAACAGTGGCCGTGCAGCATTCTTGCTTTTCATTAGTTAAAGTTTTAGATATTCAAAACCTCTTGTGTTTTCAGCCCACGTGGACAATTAAAAACTAAAAAGGAGTGTAAATTCAGTGTAAAAAATGTGAATAGAAAGCATGTAGTTTGTAATGTTTGTTCCCACAGTCCGAATACCTGGACAAGCTGTTGTGGTTTTTGTAGTGCATGTCCCATGTGCCTCAGCCCTGACCTTAAGAAAAGTTCAGACTCCAGGTCAAACAGAGCTGAAGACATATGCATAAATCAATGACTTGTTTTAGTGCCACGTTAAAACAACATGAGTGGCTGCCTTTTCTGACCCCTCCTCCCTTTCATTTAATGTGCTTCTTTGGCTCTTCTTTAAAGAGAGTTCTGTAGAGTAATTTCAGCTCTTATCAGCTTGCTGACAGCTATATGAGCCTCTCTGCTGGCTCCAGGCAATCACTGCCAGCGTGTGAAACATCCCATTCTTGCAGTGAAATGGTCTTGGGTAGAGTTAAAGCAAATGGGTGGTGGAGTTTTCCTGTGGGTGGTGCAGCTTACATAAAAGAGATGGGATTTAGTTCTTGTTAACCAATTAAACAGAAATTCATTTCAATATCTGGACACTGGAAGCTCTTTGAGCATAGTTAGATTTTTACAAGTCCTTTTAATGAGAATATTAAACCTCCAGCTGCAGTTCTTTCCCTGACAGGGGACAGCTTCTGTCTCAGGGTTCCTTAGACTCATCATTATCAAATTTAGGCGAACTTTCATCTGTCTGCCATTTGTAGCATTTTAAGGAGTGTGACTACAGAGGCTAACCCTGCCTTAATCCTCCCAGAGTGCTTCAGTGGAGCTCCAGGTCCCCCATAAATGTCAGGCCTGGACAATTTGCCATCTTATCAGATGCAGTGAAGTTAGTTCCAGCCCTCTCACCCCTCCCCCAGAGGAAAGATTTGTTGCGGCAAACAGCAAAGGAAAGAGAAACTTTTTCCTGGCTTACTGCCAGGATCACCATGGGAGTTGTAGAATCCTTGGCATTTATATATGAGACTTTCATTGCTCCCCACTCCCTTCATTTGTTGCAGAGAGTATTCTTATCATAGATTTTCTTGTTGTCTGTCCTGCCTTTTTGATTTTCAGAATGAAGAAAACTGTCTTCATGACATCTCTGAGAAAGAACTACAAAATTTCAGACCAATCAGTACCTCAATGAATAATTTTTATAGGATACAGTTGGGCTGCTTTTGTATCTACGTTGTCAGCTTCTAAACAACAAAAGGTTAAACTGCTACTTTAAGACAATTTTCTTGTTTGTTTTTAAGATTAGATTTTAAGAGTCTGTGTTTGAAATTTGCATCTTGTTGCATAGTGAATTTTTGCAGATTGTTATACACAGCTTGAATAGACGACAAATAAACCCAGATGATCCAAAAATTGTAATGACATGTACTTTTAGAAAGAATATTTGAAAATATTCTGTTGTGCACATGAAGCAGTTAGCTGCAGACAGATGGATTATTAAGCATATCTCCTGGTGTTCCACTCTCTTTGTTACTCTCTGCTTTCCCTCTGCTGCTGCTTAGTGTGTACCACATCCCATTTATCAAATTCTCTTGCTCCACTTACCCCCTTTCATTATTGAAAGTGTTACAACTGCAGCATTTGTCTACATAGCATAAATACACCGCAGTGTTGTAGTAATTTGCATGTGAGTATATTCAGTAGTGGTAGTAAATACACCTTGCTCTTGTATCCATTTTACTGATGAGTAGATAGATACATAAATTAACTTGTACGATGTCAGATCATAATGTTAATAATGGAATTTGGAAGTCCTGGATACTGTTTTAGTGACTAAATCAAATGTATCTTACAACATAATAGGAATGTTGCCTTTTAAATTAGAAAGATTTTACATGTTCTCTAGAAACAATCTGCTGCCAGATAATCTTTAGACAGCTTGTCCTTTAATCTTTGTAAATTATGCAGATATATCCAATAGTTTCCTAGATGCCTGTATATGGGAAAAGTTATGTACCTTTGTTAGAAATTGAATACCGGGCTGTTTAAGAATATCCTATAATTCCCTTTGGCTTGCAAATGGTGTAATTTGTATCTAGGGGTTGGCTTCTTCCTTTCCCTTTTACTCCTTTTTTTTATTTTTCCTTTCCTTTTTTTTTTTTTCATTAGCGACAATTCTGAATGCTCTTTAGAAATTAAAATGCCACCTGGCATTAGTTGTCTTTCAGTACATACTCTATACTGGTGACTTAAATCTGTACAGATGTTCTGGAGAGGAGGACTACAGAGGGTGTGCATATTCCAGGATACTAAGGGTGGAGTAGGGAATCATGGATATAAATTGTTAGATTATGGTTAAGATTAAGAAATACAGTTTCCTGCAACCAGACTCAGCTGGCAGTGGAATTGTGGTCCCAGGGGGTCCACAGAGTACTTCATCTCTTTTCCCTCACACAGCACAGTCTATCATAAATATGCTTCCCAACATTGTAGCAAAAAATATCAGTGGTGCCTGTTGAGACATTGGGAAAAGCTTTCATGATCCTGAATCAGGTGATTAGGTTAAACCTGAGCATGAATACTGCAGCAATGAACCAACTGTCCAGAATGTTTCAGTAAGCTAGCAGCACCAGCCCAGGCTCTGCACTCTTCCTCTCACCACTGGTTTTGTTTCTGGTTTGAGGCTGCCTACATGTAGTGGCCAGAATGTATAAAGAAGAGAGGGAAAACAACTCCTTCCTCATGTTTTTAATTGTTCAGGTGAAGCAAAAGATTAATACATAATAAATATGCAAATGCTGGTTAGTACTTTTTTTGGGTAGCAAGGATTTAAGTAATAAGCCTTAATATTTATCTTTGGGATTAATTCTCTTTTTTTAATGAAATTTGGTTTCACTCAGTGAAGAACATCATGGTATTTCAGATGTTTGCTGAGAAGAATTAAATAACTCTTGTTGATGTTTATCAGTTGTTTTGTTCATGTAAAATTATTTTCGACCCTGTTTCATTGCAGTGTGACTACTACATAGTATTATCACGACGAATGATTAATAATCACCTTACCTATTTCATCAGATAGCCATGCAGTCATGTGCAGTTTGAGCCATGAAGGATGAAGTATTTTGAAATAGCTTGAGCTAAGATCAATTACTTTTAAAGTGCAGAGTTAAAAAGCAGCACCATGTTCTAAATGGAATTTTCCAGTAGGTATGGAGAAAACCTCATGACTGCTGTCTTTCACTTTTATCCTTACAGAAGTCAGTAAGATATATTTGTATTATAGGCAGTGCTGGCAGTAATGTCTGTCATTAAAGTTGCCCAGTGTTGAGAATAGTATGTATGGGGGTATGTGTATTATGTTTGTGCTTATATAAAACAGATCTATATAGCTTACAGGAAACTGAGCGAAACATGTCTTCATCAAAAGGGAAAGTTCTTCTTGGTATAGAGCTTAAGTGCTGAAATTGAGGTATTTGCTGATTTTTGACTGCTATAATATTGGTGGTAACCCTACCTAGATTTTTTTTTCTTCCTTCAGAGAGCTGTGCTTTCATGTGTGTGATTGGCACTGGGCTTGCTTTGTGTTTAGTTTCTCTAATCAAGGGAATTTAAGCTTCTATTCTCCCAGCATTAGTACAGCAGTCATGGGAAATCTCAAACAAGCCAGATCTTGTTGCAGCAGTTGACACAAATAAAAGCAGTTGTGCTTTTATTTATTTATTTTTGATGCTGGATGCTGATTAAAAGTTTCCAAGCATCCTTGAGGTATGTTATAAAGCCAACCAGCAGAGAGCAGGGCAGCTGCCAAGGAAGGGAGATGCTGGTGGACAGAGGACAAGATCACAGTGGGAAGCATCAGTGTGTGTAACTCAGAAAGCTGGGAAAGGTGTAAACAGATCCGCAATTTATCTGTAGAGTGGGCTCTCCAAACACTGTTTTATTGGCCAGTGGCTCCTGCTTTACTAACCTCTAACCTCTGCAATACTCAGAGGTGCTGCCCACCAGCCGGCCTTGTCTTTGAACCTCCCTTGGCTCCTGCCACCTCAAAGGCTTGCAGTCAGATTCCTGTGTTTTGCTTGGGACCTCACCTCTCAGCAGGATGCCTGCAGCAGGGAAAACTGATCTACCCTGAGAACATAGACATATTTGAAGGCAATACCCCTAGGACTAGAAACCTATTGCTTTCAGTTTCAGGAGCTGTCCATCACTTGTCAAGAAATGTGGCTAAAACGTCCTCCCAGCCCCAACTTCTGGTCATACAGTAGTTGCACATTCCCTGCAATTACATACATGAATTTATTTCCTATTTTTTTTAGGCTGCCATTGAATCAGTGATAGCATACGTCTAGCTTACTGTAGGTCTGGTTTCGTGTTATCAGGGAGTGTGCAAATGACAAACATCATAATAAGGATGATACAGATCCAAGTAATTTTGACTACTCCTCAGGTTAGGTGCCTCTGCGCTTCCTTCACAGTAACAGCCTGGTGAAAGTGGAGTAATTAGGGAGTCATGTAAACTCCTGGAAACTGGAGGGAAGAGAGTGGCCTATTTTTGTGTCATTAAATCATTATTGATGATTATGCAGATAATTATTATCTGGAAGCCACAGTAGGATCTGTATTACTCTTTTTCAGGTGTATTACTCTTTTTCAGCTGTGTTATTTCTGTGGTGTCAACAAATGTTATTTGCCTGTAAATAGGAAGACATGACTGAAAGCTCTTTGGGAGCAAAGGGAATTCAGAAAATGATAGCCATTTTTACATCACATGTTTTTAAAGCTGTACATGCTTCTTTTTTTTTTTTTTTTCCTCATCTTGCTACTCTCTTTGCTGGCTCTGGTTCCATGCTTTGCAACAGTATTCCCAGCCACAGCTGAGAATGGGGTGTTTCCTTGCTGCTCATAGTGCTGGTATCTGTTGGCTCCATAACTGAAATGTATTTTGGCCATGGATTTGTAGGGTGCCAGGGCAATAAGTCAGGTTTCCTGGCTGGTGCCTTCTGCAACAGAGTTGTTAAGTTGACATACTCATTAATCAAAGAAACAAGTTTGAGGTGCAGAAATATATGGTGGGAGGGGAGAACACCAGTGCTAAGTGTTATTTTTATCTATTCAAGTCTTGTGTTCTTGCTATTTTTAGAATTACATTACTATTACTAGGACAAGGAATAACAGAAATCCGTATTTTAAAGGTAAAGATTATACAAGATTTCAAAACTATATGAAATGTTACCATTTCATGAGACAGAATGAGAAGTCTTCTACTGAAAATATCATCTTTTATGTCATATATTTAAGCATAATAAGGTTCTTCATAACAGAACATAAAAACCTTAAAACTGCCAAAGCAAAACCAAAAAACCAACACAACATCTACAACCAAGAAAACCCCTCAAACTCCCACAATTATTTGAAAGTATGGAAACAAGAGTGAAAATATTAACTTAGAAGCATATCTGTTAAAGAACCATTCTCATATATGCACAGGATATGCTGTTATGCATATGGGTTACTATAATTGATGTCAGGATTCTTTTGAAAGCACCAAAGAGGAGAATCTGAGGAAGGCTGCAGTGCAAGAAGGTTAATATCTGAGCTTGCACTAACATTTTCCTTTACCCTTAACTCCTAAGAGTCATCGAGTAGTCTACAGCAGTAAAACTGAGAGCCAGTAGAAGTGAGTTACTCCCAAGTGGCTGGCATCTAAAGGGTAAGACTAGCATTTTGAACTCTGACCCCTGTCCCTCTATGAATCGGCAGCTTCAAAAAGAAAAAGGGGAAAAAAAGAAATCTGGATAATGGAAAAATTTAGTTTTCACTCTCCATTGTGCCTGAAGCAGGCAAATGTGTTTGTTTCATGGCTGAAATTACTATAGTAGAGAATATTGAGCCAAATTATTAAATCTACTTGCTGTTTCACTTTTGAAAAGATAATTTTCGAGGCTGAATTACAACAAAAAGCAGCACCACAAAATGTGTATCTAGAATTTCTGTCTTAAAACGTTTGACTGTAATGATACAAATTATTGTTTTGTGTGCTTATCCTACAGAAACGTGCTGTAATTAAGAAATATTCCTTTATAGGCCACTCATATAATTTCTATAAGTTAAATTGATGACTCTAGTATTTTCAAGGCTTTAGTTGAGAATCATGCATAACTCAGAAACAAGAGTTGAAAGATGGAATGAATATTCATAAATAATATTAAAAGAATGTAGTCATCTTACAAGCAAGCTTCAGCTAACTGGGAACGACAGTATGTGCCCTGCATTGTTTTACCGCTCATTCCTCTTTTTCCCTTGTAGAGGGTCTTCTGGTTTGAGGTTCAGGTAACCCCGGTGTTGAATTATGGATTATCTTTGTCTGAAGCGATCAGGCATCCCCAAATGTGCAATTTCTTGCTAATCCCCATTTTTTAGCTTTGGAAGTGACACACTGATGTTCTGAGCCCTCTTTGTATGCTGCCTGCGCTGCTCTTCTTGGATAGGCCTGTGTTGACAAACAGGTGCAACACAACCAGCTTAGATTGAATTTGAAAGGTGCTTTTAATCTGATATTCTATAAAACATGAAAATAAATCAGAAAACTTTTCAGTTTTAGGCAAGTTAGCATGATTTTACAAGTATTCCATTGATTTAATGGATTAGGTCTTAAAATTCCTACATAGTCTATGTATGGGGACAAGAAACTAATTTTTACTTTCAGATTGCAATTTCTAAAGAGTTTACCTCCAGTTTCAGGGAATTGCGCTGTCCACTCCAAAAGTGACCCAACTTTTCAGAGCACAGCTCTCTTACGTTTTTCATAGTCTGAAACGCATCAATTACTTTTGAAAAATGTAGCCTACATTTTTGCTTGTTCTCATTTCAAATCTTCATGCCTCCCTGGGAAAAATGAGAGGATCTCAGGTTTTTACTGAAGAAGACAAAGCTTTAAGGGGAAAAAGGATCATGGCCTACAGCTACTCACTTACTCTATCCTCTCATGCTCCCTTAATAAGAGGAGAGCAGATTGTTTAGGAAGTATTTTAAGGTACCAGAGCTCTGAATGTCTCTCTGAATTACCCATTTTTTTCCCTGCACTGGTTACAGAGAAGAGATTGAGCCAGACAGTTTTGGGTGTGTTGAACTTGATTGTGTAATATTGTCAAGGGTCCTAAACCCAATAAGCATTATTTTTTTAACCCTAAGTTGTTACCATTTTCTAGAAACAACAAGATGCTCTCTAATTCACAATAGTATAAAGTCTTCTGAGGGTTTTGTAAGCCTCTGTAAAAAAACCCAAAGATGGCACTGATTTTAGCTGCCCCAGCTGGTATCATCTTTACTGAAGAACTGCATACTATAAGTAGTATGTGTGATCAGCAAGGAAGTTGTTGGAAGAGGGAACCAGATGTAGAAACAGTAAAGCAGTACAGAAAGAGGGTGCAGATTACAGTTTATAAGCAGGAAAATGTGGGAACCTGGGGTTGTAGAGTCCTTAGTCTGAACCTAAAATTTATCTTGTGAAACTTTATGAAATGCTTGTTGCTCCAAAAGAGGAATTTATGCTTTCTTCAATCCCATTTTGCAGGGGAGGTCAGTAGGGTGCTTGACAGCTCAAGCTTGCTGTCTGTTATATAACATCGGCTACCCTCATATGCATCTCTGGTATAGGGGCAAACATAAAAATTCAGTTTATCTTGAACCCGAGTAGCCCATCTAATTCTACTGCACCGTGGAAATAGGCTGGGGCGAGAGGAAGCTGCCTATGACCAATCCTAGTAGTTTACTTGATGGACAATAACTTGTTAGGTCCCGCTAACTTAGAAAACGTTTGATTATATTACAGGATGACATATAACTCCAGAAGGTCTTAGTGGATACACTTACATGCCCAGAGTTGTCAGATACACAGCTGAGCTGTACATATTTCTTGTAATATCTTTTATATCTCTTCTGAAGGTATGTGGTTTAGCAAAGGGTTGCTGCACTCAGTTACTTTGGTTACTTAGCCAAGTATTAATTTTATTAGTTTAAAGTTTCTGTTTAGAGATGTAAAAAGAAGATAAACTTGGGGTTTTTTTTGTGTTTGTTGTTTGTTAGTTTGTTTGTTGGGTTCCCCCCCCCTTTTTTTTTTCCCCTGATATCCATCCTAAAATTTGAAAGAAATAAAAGTAAGATCACCAAGTTTCCAGGCCAGTGCTGTTGCAGCATCTAGGCCACACTCTTTCCTTTGGCAAAATTTCTGTAATCCAGCTGGGAGTAAAAACCAGGAACACCAAGAGCCATGGAGAAGGGAAAGCGTTTAAGCAGAGTCATCCCAGCCAGTGTGAAAATCGTATTTCGGGCCCTCATAAACCTTTTCAAGGCATTTTAGAAACACTGAACTGCTGCAGTGGGGCAGAATCTTACAACATCATGGCGCCTGACCTAAAAGTTGAGAGAAGTGGTGGTTTATGGGCAGTTAAGTTTTACTACTCTTCTGTGAATTTTGGTTTTTTTCCCCTTTTGCTAACTTTACCAACTCCCACCAAATCATGGGCTGTGAAAAGACAGGAGGCTAGAAAGTTCTTTTCATGGACTGTTTCCTTTGGATCTAAATGTTACAGAAAGTAGTTCTTTCCTTGCCTCATGCCCAGTGTTTGTCTTTTCACAAAGTAATCAAAAGATTTACATTGATCCGTCTTCCATTCTACACCAGAGCACCATTAGGGGCATTAACACTAGAACTTATAAACATTATATGAATGGACTCTGTAACCTGATGCTGTGCTGGCTTGTAAAGAGCTTATAAAGAGATGGTAGGCCCCCAAGTGTGTTTATTCCTAAGGAAAATAACACCTTCCCTAAATAAATGTTACTTTCTGTGAGCAGGCTACCCTGTTTCTGCATGCTGCTGCCTGTTGTCTCTTGTGAAAAGAACTGCAAATGCCCCCTTCCCAAGCTCTTGCCTGTACCAGTATGTGCTGAATATTATCAGTTTATTTTCTTCATAGTCCACTTGAACGAAGTCCCAGAACTGAAAACTAGAGGAATTGAACTTTTGGTTTGGATGGTTGCTTATTGGGTTGAAGGAACATCTGTCTTTCAGATATTGCTAGTCTTTCTCAAAGTGTGCATGTGAATTTTTAGAGTATAAATTAGAACACTACATTATATTAAGCAATTTTGGCCTCTACATAAAGTGGCAGGTTTTCGTGGCTGATCTAATGAGGATGCAGCAGTTGAAAGTGGGGCAGGGAGGAAGAAAGGAAAGGCAACAACTTAGAACTGCTTACTAATATGCCTATGTTTGTGACCTTGGTCTGCAGAACTCACTGGTGAGAGGAGAGAGTTTGGCCTCCAATTCCTTAAGTCTATGGCTTCCATGATGAAGTTCTCATGGCTTTGTTAAATTTACTGCAGACATTGAATTCAGGTGAATTAACCTCATGGGGAATCTGTTGTGTAATGAGAGTTTCCAGTCGCTTCAAACTTACTGGGCAACCTAATAATACGATGTACTTCTCATTCTCTGTGAAGTCATACAGTATGCTATACTTGACTCTTTGAAATGTTGGTAAAACTGTTACTGAATATAATATTTTTCTGTCTTTCATTTTGAATCTATCCTAGATTTTCTATTTATCCAGAAATTTAAAAGGGGAAAAGAAGTTATGTTTCTTACATAGTTGTTTTCAATTCCTGGTAGGCCACACAGGTTAATGTACGTTGATTTGTGTTGTTTTGGCGGTTACACAAAGTATGTGTTTGATCTCTATTTACCACTTAGATTGCCTGTGACCTAAGCAGTATTTAGGTATATACAAAGTTAGCATTCTCTACAAGTCTGTGGTCCGCATAGTGTGTTTCCTTAGAAAATTTGGGAACCTCATCAGGCAGGCTTCTAGAGTACTAGAAGCTAATTTCAGTTCAAGTTGAAAGAAATGCTAGCCTTACTTGCTCATAGTTGTAATCTGTGTATACGTCTATGTGAAAGACAAGGTCTGGACTTATGGTTTTTTTATTTCAAGATCCTGGAACACACTCAGGTAGCTCTAATTAATATATTACAATTGCCATACCTTACAAACGTTACCCAGTGTATTAAAGTTACTCTTGAGTCTTCTTATTCATAGATATGGAAAAGAGAAACAGACAGCTCAGTAAAACTATGTAAGAATAGTAAGTAAGTTGGCATAGAAGTCCGGAACAGATATCTTTTTTGTTGTTGTTTTTAGTCTCTCCTGTATCACAGATGTGTTCATGAGATTTTTATCCCCTCTGTTTGTTACATTCCAGCACAAGCTTTTCAACCTCACCAAGTAGAGCAGAAAATGTTTGAAATGAAATCAGCATACATCTTCCCAATAGAAAACTTGTCCAAAATATTTAGGAACTCAGCATGTGGAGCAGCAGACACCAGCAAGCCATGTTAATCAGTTCTGCTTTATAAAAGCAAACAAGGTGGGGAGGAAGTAATGAGACCCTGAAACATCTGTTTAGGGACTTTAAATCCCCTTAGAAAGTTTTGAGTTCTGCCTTAAAGAAACACAACTCCAAAAATATTACAACCAACTGTGGGAACATTTTATGGCTCTTTACAAAAAATTAATTTCATAAATATTAGTCTATAAAACATAAATTCCCTCTGCCCTGTTCTCCAGATTTGCTTCAGGTGTAAAGGTGTAATTTTGCCTGACATGGGAAGCATTCTTTGAGCAAGGAGAAGCTAGATCAGATCCATCCTAGTTTTGCTGAAGAAGGAAAACCAGCTTTGATTGTTATGAAGCTAGATAATAATAGATATTACAGTATTAATAGACAATCTTAGAACAGTATAGGAATTCTGTCATTTAGTAACAGTGGAATACATAGTCTTGTGTGCATTTCACACTGTTAATAGCTATGTGCTTATAAAGTTGTATGTTAAAAGGTTATATAAAACAATTTCTCGTTCTGCTTAGTGCTGCTTACAGCAGTTGCTCTGAACATGTTCTAAACATGAAAATAAAATTTGAGATCTGTATTCTTACTCCTGTTTATTTAGGATACATGAACAGTTGGCTGTTCTGGTCCATTTTAATTCTTATTCTGCTTCTGGTTTTCTTTTTAAATCAATTGTTGCTGAGTTCTGGATAATCCTTTTGCTCCATTTTTTCCGAAGAAATGGAGCATGGGGAAAAGGAATACTTATGCCTTTGCTTAGCATGTAGTGTTTGCTTTATTTAGTGTCTTTTTATTTATTCTTAGCTGTTTATATAATTCTTCTGCTTTTACAGTTGGATGTAGTATTCACTTTGTTCTTGTTTTTTGGTAATCAGCCTGTTATCCAGCTGTTGAGTCCTATCAGAGAGAGAAATAGGGAGAGGGAAGGGATTCCATTCTAGAGTGAAGTTACTTTGCAGTCTCCCTGGATAACAAGCTCCAGAGTAATGTCATTTCTGGGCATACTCATCCATCTCTTAAATAAAATTTTGAAATAGTCTGTAGTAGTTAAGAGTTATGGCTGTCCTTTCAATCAAAGTGAGAAATAGTGCTCAGAGAACACTAATCTCTTTCCTAGTTTTTCTTAATTGTAACAGGGATTGTTTTCATCTTAAATATTTACAGAACTTTTCTGCAGAATCTCTTTTACAAACTACCCACAGAGCAGAGTTTTAGGGCCAGTGTTTGGACAAGAAGTCTGTAGTTCTGAATCCCATAGCTTACATTCAAAGTAAAGTAAAGGGTAGCATAAGCATGAATATGTGCAAGTTTGTGCTTGTGAGTTTGCATTTTCCATACTTGTAATCTTTCCTGTACACTGTTAGCCTAGGAATACTCCAGAAGAAAGTGTTCGTATAGGAAGCACTATTTGCCTTCTGTTAAAAAGTACTGCAGAGTGAGACATGTTGACTCTTGTTAATGGTTTTGGTTCATCCTAAGATCTGTGCTTCCAGAATCTTAGTACTCCTTCAGTAATTGAAAAAAGTGAATAATACTGTAACTAAATAAGGTAAATAATGATATTTAATATTTTCATAACATGTGATTAAAAATGGCTTGTCTGTAGAGCTTTTTTGCCATTTAAGAAATCTATAACAAGAGTAAAATAGCACTTGCCCAAATTTGTATGTTGTCTTCTGACTCTGAAAGCTTCTAAAGCTTCCAGTTAATAAAAAAAATGCATTTTTTAATTGTTCTACGTTCTACATGCAAACACGTAGTCTTATACTTGATAATGAACCATAAGGAGATTGAAAATTAAATTACTTTCTGGACAATTCCAGGTGCTGCAGTTTCCCAAAGAAAAACTGGGTTGAAAAAAAAATTATATTTCTTGGGCCAGAACTCTTGAACTACATTTACTGGTAAAGCATGGTTGGATGGGGACCTCCAGGATCATTTGATGGTTCTAGGCATTTAAAAAGCATGTTTATTTCTCTAACAGAGAGTCTGACCAGTCAGCATTTTCATTTCAAAACTCTTGCTTTTCTTTTAGCATTCCTGTCCTACACAGAAACTGGGATAAGATGAAAACTTGCTGCACAGGACCTTAGCTTGAGAATGATTCATCTGTGAAATTCAGAGCACCTGTGTATAACAATCTTATGCTTCATTTCACCAGTTTTGCATTGCCTGTACTATAAATTAGCCAAGATTAACAATTGTAACAAATTGGCATGTGCATGTACTTTTGTGCAAATATCTTAATATTTACTTGTATAAATAAAATTTGGTTATTTGGAAGACTTGGAAAGGTATTAGTCTGGTAGGGTTAATGAGTACTGAAATTTTCTATCTGATCATCTGTCACTAATATTGGTGTTAAAGAGTGACTTCTAAGTTCCACTTTTTAGGGAGGATGATTTTACTTGGCTATTTAGATGCACTGTGGATTCCTCTGCCTTGGGAAAAAAAAAGAGTATAACAGCAATTTCTTCTGTTCTATGGTCTACCTGCTTTTGACATTTTTCAAGAGGAAAACATATGATGAAAGTGGGAAAATACCTGATTCCTTCAAGGATTATCATTCTATTTAATTGCTCACAAAATAATGATGCTGCTGCTTTTTATTGGCTGTGAGTCCTTTTCTTCTGGGAGGTGGAGTTGAGTTTGAAGCCTTCAGACTCTATGGAAATACTCTATCTACAATAAACATACTTCCTAATTTAATTTCTACCTGACATGTAGACTGCATGGAACAGATTGTGCATGGCAAGCCAAAATTGATTGTTAAGCATTGGATCTGTGCAATGTGAAAGTGAACTTTATTCTCTTTACAGGCAAGGTGGTTCTGGGAAGCATATTTTAGATCGATGAAAGCAATTGCTCTCGCTACTCTTCAGATTATCAATGATAGAATTTACCCATATGCTGCCATTTCTTATGAAGAATGGAATGATCCCCCAGCTGTGGTAAGTAAATTCGTTTGATTTACTCATAAAACAAATTGTGGATTTGGTGGGGGTTTTTTTGTATAAGAGGTATATGCTATGAAACTTGGTAATAATTTTGTGTATGTGAATTTGTGTGTATGTCTTGTGCTGGTAACTTGCACAGGTGAAGCTAATATATTTTATGACAACTGGCAAAATAACTAGCAGTTCATTTTACGTCCTGGCACTCAAATGCAAACTTTCAAGTTTTGCTATTGCACACACTAAATTGCTTCCTTGTTTATATATTTATTTATTTTTCCTGCATGCTTACGCACACACACATCTTTATTTCTGTTGAATTTAGGGAGAGTTTGTACTTAAAAATATATGACTGGAGAGAAAGTAGTCAGTGGAAATGCTGAAGATCTTAAACAATCTGCAAGGATCTTTTATATAAATATGTTGAAATAGCTAATTATTCCTATGCCTACAATGTTCTCCATGTTATTTCTTAATAATTTCTCTTATACAGAAACTGATGATCAAAGTTTTGCCTTTTTTTTTTTTTCTTGTTATATTTGTTTGGTTTGGTGTTTTGTTTTGGTTTTTGTTTGGATTTTTGTTCTTTTTGTTATGTTCTGTTGGTTTTTTAAAGTTTCACAGGCTGAACCCACCTCTGTTAAGAAAATGCACTGGAGTATTAATTAACCTTTTGCACCAAGCAGCTGGATCTGATTTTTTGCTATATAAAAGCCTGTAGATGTTTTTCAGTCATAATCAGTTAATTTTCTCGGTGTCAAAATATAAAAAATAGTTTTGTTTTACTAATAAAACCAAACTTGGTAACTGCCTTGGTTTATGATGGTTTAGAGGGAGTTTCCCTGAAAGCTGGGTAGGAATGCTTCCAGTGGTACAGTGTATGTTACTTCAAACTCTTGAGGCCGATGGGTGCGAACAGTTGCTGACAGAGAGTTAGAAGTTCATTGCTGCTTCAACTCAGAAGTTGATTTTCCATCGCCTACCCAAAGGCATTAATAATCTCCTGTTGTCAGTGCTTGGAGAAGGAATGTGGCCCTTGTCAGTATTTAAGGAAGAAATTAATCTGCACAAGACGTGCTCCATAAGAAGGAGATCAGAGTATTTTAACACCTTTAGATTATGCTAGCAAAACCAAGCAGCTTTAAATGCCTAGTAAAGTGAAGAAAATGGCTGAAGGATTACTCACTCTTTAAAGGGAATGCAAAAGTGTCTTCTCCTGGGTGCTCTCCTATGCTTATTTTTTTACATAACTGCACTAGTCAGAATTCCACAGTTGATGTCTGCTTGTTAGGGGAATAATGAACCATTTGGGCCTGAGTGTGATCTCATCTAAGCTATTGCCTAATATCTACTTATAGCACTGTTAAAATTTCTAGTAAGCCTGGATGAAACATTATACTTGGAAAGCAGGTACATATGTACTTTTGAGGTAGCAGAAATGGCAACTGTATCCTCTAACTCTGATAAGATGACAAAGTAACTAAAGATGGCTTGAATGTGCTTTTGATTTACGAGAATATTGGCCGTATTCTTCTCTAAATAAACTCCATGAGTGAAGCTTTTAAAGAAAATCATTTCAGGTCAGCCTCAGGGCCAGGATATAGCTAACTGTTAAAATGAAGCACCTGCGAGTTGACATTAATATCACGGTGAAAAGTGTGAGTAACTGAGTGTTGTAAATTCTTAGGTTACTGGCCAGAACTAACCTCTAAAACTTGCCGTGTGTATTCTGCATTTGAACTTGGCTGATTCAGCATCCAGTTCCTTTAGCTCTGCTAGTTGTTCCTTGTGATGTTGTGGGCAGTAGGGACTAAGTGCAATGCTCTTCTGTATGCTCTTGTTCCTGTTACGCGGTTTAGATTGGAACACAAAGGTGCAGAAAGAATATGTAGAAGCTGCAGGCACATTAACAGAAGGTGTGGAGGTGCAATCACTGTTTTAAGGCAAGGGGCTTACTGAAATTAGCCAGAGATTTCTTTAATCAGTACAAGATTGTTAATAGGGCTCAGATCCCTGTGCTCTGAATAGTGAGGTTTTGAAAATGAGAGCATGGATTTGCTTATGGAATATTTATATGGAAAATACCAGCTTTATAAACTTACTAGGACTTGCTAGGGTTTATGAACTTACTTGCTAGGACAAAATCACCTTTCTAACAGAAAGAAGAGCGTGCTGTGCAAAATTATTATGCACAGAATACTTAGAAAGAATCCTTGACCATGGTTGCTTGCCTGTCTGTCTCCTTGGTTTAAGATTTCTTTTTCTTTGTGTGCTTATAGGGGTTAATTTTGTTTAATACGTAACTAGGATCCTGAGAAGTAACAGTAAAAGAGTTTGGTAAAATGTTCTGGTTACTTGTTGTTTTGTTGCTCAGTTGTTACAACTATTTCAGGTGTTAGATAAAGCAGTAGAACCATTATTTCTCCAATTAAGATAGCTCATAACTCTCCAAGGTGCACATTGTACTCTGGATTTTGTTGAGCTATTGCAGCGTTATGAGTTTGCTTCCAGAGTTAGATTCATCATCTGACTTCAGTCTGTTTTCTATGATTTTGTATAGGTCTGCCATTTAGCATTTTTATTATAGTATTGTACAATAAATTTTGAGTTACCAAATATTTAACAGATTGCAGCCTGTAAGTATGCTAGATAAAAGATTTTTAGAGGCCTTAAATATTCAATTAAGTAAATTGTAACAGCAGCACCTATGAAGAGAAAGCTGCATCTTTCACAAAATGCTGCCACAAGTTTGTTGTCACTTGCAAAGTAGGACTGATGGGCTTCTCTTTGCTTTTTTTTGGAACTCTGATACTTCAGATTAGGAATTAAGATGTATCTGCAAACTTAATAATGATTACATTCCCTTTACCACAAAATTGCATTGATTTTTGTATCTAAGGGGTGGCTGTTGTCTTGGACAGTTGGCATGAAAGTGATACTCACATAAAATCAGTAAGGCATGCTCATGGCTAGATCTGCACATATATAAACCTTATTCCTGTTCCTCAGATATTTCTCAAGTCTCAACACAAATAAGCACCAGCCCATCTTGTGTTGAATCTGTATCTTCCCCAAACACTTTAAACCACTATCAATAGGTACAGCTGCTTAAAGAAGCAATCC
The DNA here is from genome assembly GCA_035584735.1 of Pseudotriccus pelzelni. NCBI lineage: Eukaryota > Metazoa > Chordata > Aves > Passeriformes > Tyrannidae > Pseudotriccus > Pseudotriccus pelzelni. The sequence continues at coordinate 22,277,992 of JAWMRA010000161.1, forward strand.
TGCAGTTTTCTGCAGTTGGATAATTTCTCTTTTAATGTGCTACCTTCTTCTTGATTTTTCTAATTCACTTGTGATGAATTAGGCAAAATAATTTCCCTCATATAAAACTTATCAGGCAAAATTAAAAAAAAAATAAAAAGGAGGAGGTGTGGTATAAGGGAGGCACTGGGTAGCTGGAAGGCTGCTTTTCTTGGCATTAGTTAGACTTATATTGGCTCAAAATGTTAGTGAGACTGCTGCCTTAGTATCTTCACTGAAGTGTGGATACAGCAGCAGTACAGGAGGGTGTTTTTCCAGGAGGGAGTATAAGGTACACAGGAGGTGAATGCATATAGGTTTAAATCCATACATTGCACTGGAGAAGCGATCCAAGCGCTTTTATGTGTTTGTATGGGTTGACTGAGAACTGTTGGCTTTTCTAAAGAAAACAAAAATCATAAAGTGGATTATTTTTCTACTCATTCACTGTCCTGTTGAGGAAATGGAAAACTAGTAGCATATAACATGCTACTATGTTATGGAATAGTACTTTGAATAAATATAGTTCCTCCTTCTAATGAAGAGGAGCAAATGATACTTCAGGGGCCTGAAAGTCATTCCTGGACCACCTGAGTCCTTTATATGTCAGACAGTCTTTTGCTACAAGCATGGGAGTTTAATGTCTTTTGTATTTTCTGGGCTAGCCATTATCCATTAGGCAGAGGCAATCAGTTATGTTCAGGTAAGCCAAAAAATGACCAGTTCTACTGTGCGCATTTTGATGGTTACCAGTTTGGGCTGGATTAGAAATAATGACTTGGGTTTGAGATGCGATCTGTTATCTTCAATTAAGTACTTTGTTTTGTTCTAATAGAGGTAAATTACTTCCTCACTTGTGCTTCTTTGTAGGTAATTTAGATTTCCCTCTTTGCCTCATACCTTGCTAATGTGTATGGGTTTCTGAAAAATTAGTGCAACAGAGTTTTTCCAGATTTCTACAGTTGCTTTTGTTGAAATTCTTTCATACCTCTTTATAATGTAGATCTATGAAATATTAGAGGTTTTTTTTTTGTCAGGGGCTGCTTTTGAGCTATAACCTTGGATGATACAGAACAGCGTTTAGTAATCACTTGAGAATATCAGTATGCTGAACAATACACATAACAGATTTCATTCCTTCCAATGAGGCAGAAAACAGCACCATCATTTGGTTTTAACTAAAATAGCAAAGTTAACTTAGTGCCAAAAGTACCATTCATTTAGCAAAGCCTAAGTAGGATGTTCATTTACAGAATAATTTGTAGGTTCTGCCAATTAGCAGGCACTTGACACATGTAAAAAACCTAGACTATTCCCCACATCTTTGACTAGTGTTTTATAGCCCTCACTTTCTAGATAATGCCACTGTTTCAACTGTACTTCCATCCTAGTACCATTTGTCATCTTCAAAGCATTAAGCAAATATTAACATACACCTTTTTATTTACCTGTAAATGAGAACAAGCTAGCAGCATTCTGGGCAGTGCACATCTGGTATTTTTTTCATTGAACAATATTAGATTTCTGTTTCTGCCACATTTCCAGCTACTTTGTGTGATGGTTTGAATCAACTTGATGAAATTTTGCTGCATTTGTTATGTTAGAAGATAGGTATTCTTTTTATATTAAATAAATTTCAGTTTATTGATGTTTTTTCAATGTTGATATTATGGGTAGTTTGAGTATACCACATGTATTTAGCTGTAAATACTGATATTTTTATGTGAATGTGAAACATGACCTAACAGTTGGTTCTTTAATTTACCTGCCCAGAGATTAGGATTCTGTTTTTACACCGTGGATTATTCTACAGTATGTAAAAACTCCTGTATGTCTTGTGGCTAATTTTTTCAGGAGAAGGGTTTATGATCTTCATCGAAACATGAAACGTTGGCCACTGCAACTTGGTTTGTGATTCTGCTGAGTGTAAGCACTATGGTTGGACAAGTAGAGAGAGTTAATTCCTTTGGTTTTGCCCTATGACCACTTGAGGATGGGAAGCATGATGAAATACTTTCTCAAAGTATTCAATAGAAACTTACCATAAATAATTGGAGAAAAATAGAATAAATCAAGGCTTCTTTTGGTCTGGTAATTCATAATTGAAACCACATTGAGGTTAGATTTGATATTAAGAACAACCCCAAGAAAGCCTTAACCACAGTGGCAGGGGATATATCTCTGTTTTGCTTAGATGTATAGAAGAACTGCTTAACTAGTCAGTTCAACACACTGCTATTCTTACCTCTGTGCTTTTAAAAGACAGTTGTTCAGTGTTGTTGTTCAGTGTGTGGTTTCACTAATATTTGGTTTACAACAAGCCATCCAGGTGTTGAAAATAAAATACACAGGAAGGAAAGCCCACTGTCTCATTCATGGGAGCAGTGACATTTTATTCTTCTTAAGTGCTGTTGCTGAGTTTTTCCACCAAGTCATATCTGGGAAGTTCTTGATTCTTCTTTAATATGGAACATCTTGCACAGCCTTGTTTTCCTATAGACCATTCTGTGGTGGAGTTTGTATAATGAGTCTGCTGTATCTTTCTGCAGGTCTTTCAGTGGTGAACATCCAAATCAGAAATTTTGGGATGGGACTGAATCTTAGTTATGTCTGATATTTTGCCAATGTCTTTGAGGCTCTGTAGCTTTTTGATGTTAGGATTGTCCATTTCTCAGTCCAGTTGTGTTCACTGATGTCCTGAAGCTCCTACCTATGTCCGTTCTGTATCCTGCTAAGAATGATCTTTTAAAAACTTCTCTGCCAAGTTGAACCTGAACCACATCGAGTCCAATCTGAGCCTCCCACATAAAGAGAATTCAGCTCCCTTGATACCTTCTCCTTAATGTGTTAACTTTTCCTAGAGTAGAATCAGGTTGTTTTTAATGACCAAGGGGGAGGACAGTATTTTATCTGTCTATAATAAAGGAAGTGCCTTGTTTCTAAGGCATTATTATACATGCACACTTGTAGAAAGCATGCACAGGACAAATGCAGCAATCTGAATGTTTACATGTATACATAACAATTCCTGACTTCTCCTTTCTCCCTAGCTTCAGGCTATTACTAAATTTGCACTCTCACTCAGGTCCCACTACTCTGGATTTTCATATGAACTGCAAAGAGCTGTCAGATAACTGAGACTGTGAGACTTAAGTGACATGAAATTACTCATAGGAAACTGGCATTTGAACTTGATCTTTTCTGCCTATAAAAATGATTCACAGCAAGTGACCTATTAATCTTGGATTAATTATCCTGGCTCTTCTAATGATATTAGCTGGGAGGGTGATAGTGAAGGGCTGTCTTATCCATAGCTGAGTGTCAGCACTTTGTCAAAGAAAGGTGATGGATGATCAATCTACTGTTGCTGTTTGCTCTCCTCTCTGAGAGTGAAAGTTCCTGTGAATTTCCATCAAGAATGTTAATAAAAACAGGAACGGGCACCACTTGGTTGCTTGAATAGTTACTGGGAGAACCCATCCCTGTGTCATTAACCATTTCATGCTTTGCTACCATAATGGAGATTTAATTAGGTTGCTGTTGAATTAATTGCCTGTATGGTTTGCTTTTCCCAAGCAGAAATCTGGAAGACTTTAGCAAATTATGGAGCCTTGAATTTGCCCGATTTCCTGCAGAAAGTGGGGTCAATAGGTCTCAGACTGTAGACACACTCTTCAGGCAGGCAGCAGGGGGTTGGCTCTTAATGGCACTTGAGAGATGCTTAATTGCCTTTTTGAAATGCTTTTCTCAAACAAGAGGCATGGTTCTCCCATCCATTAGTGTGTGTCTACAGGCTTTTCCCTCCCTCCATCGTCCTGTAGTAGGTACGTGAGCAAAACTGCCCCAAAAGTTGACGTATTTTTCTTAAGTTATGACCAGCAAGGTCATGCCTTTTCATGCCTTCCTGAAAGTAGTAAAAGTTGGGGTTTAAGTAACGTACCTAAAACTTAAGTTTTTAAGAGAAATCGTGACCATTTTAGGTACGTTGGCATGTGCTTGCGCACGTATGCATGTGCTTGTATATGTACTTTTTCTATAAGTACCTAAAATAGTCTTAGCTGATGGAAAAGGAATAATTTTTCAAAAGATATTATAGCAAGCAATTTGTTAGGAAGTGCTGTGGACAGCGAAAAGGTTTCTAGAAAAACTTCAAATGGGAACCATTAATCAAGGTAGCAATTTTCACCCCTAAGTAATAAATAAAACATTGTCTGTAGGTTGCTCTATCAGTTATTTCTTCTTGTAGTGCAGAAACATAATATTTTCTTGGCATTCTGATTATGATATTAAACCTCTGTTTCAAGCATTAATCAAAAGAGGTTTCTAAAAGTTGTTTTAAGAAGCTGCTTGACATTACCAGGGTCATTTGGATAATAGCAGTCTTGGGGTGGGGGGTTGTGTGGAAAAAAGTCTGTAGTTAAGCTTTAATAAGGTGGATTACACTGGTAACATTTAGATTGTGATTTGCTGCAGGAATTGAAGCTGCAGCAAAATGAGAGGGCGGTCTCTGCCACCAGTCATCTTGCACAATTAGCAAAGTATGTACAAAAGCTTTCATTTTAGAAAACGTAATAATCTGAAAGCGATTTGTCTCTGTATATATGAGTTGCTGAAGTAAAGGATGTATATTTTCTGAATCACTGACTGTATTCCTCTGCTATCACAGGCAGCCATGTCCCTTTCATGAATCCAAGTTCCATCTTTTTCTGTTACTGTTTCTACATTATCTTATTACTTCTGTTGGGTAAAAACTAGAGCTTCATGTTTTCCATTAGGAACCTCGCAAACAGTTTAAGTTGAATGCAGCTTGTACCAGACCTGACAAAGTATGTGTAGCTGAAGGCCAATCTTTCTTTCCAGCTATTTCAGAAAGTCTGAACATATTACTCCTAGTGACAGATTCTTGCCTGGAACATACTCTTAGACCATCCTGGACAAAACAGTGTGCCAGTGTTGTGCTTAACTTTCCCACCTTGCATATTTATCCCTACTACAGTTTTGATTTGTTCATAGAAGGAAATGATATTCACATCATATTTTTTTCTCCTTTGCCAAAATGGTCAAAATATTATTATGTCACTGAGTTAACAGGCTCTCTATTCTCCTCAACCTTGGAGTTATTCTAGTTAGAGGTGTCTAACCATTAAACATGAGGAAGGTGATTTTTGGGTGTAACCACAGCCTAAACAGTGAAACAGAAAATTGCAAAGTTTACTTCCTGCAAATATGAGCTGATAGCTTTGAATCTGTAAACTTTCTTTCTTCCTGATACAAGCAAGCTTATGATATGAGTTTAGCTGGAGACTTTCACAGTATTTCTGTAAACTGCTGGCAGTTAGTAACCTGTTCTGAGTGTTCATAGTTTTTACAGGCTAGGATTCAAAACTTCCCTGCAAAACAGCATCACTCAGTTTGTGCTTTCCCAACTTCCCTTTTCACCTCATCCCAAAGGGTCTGGTTTTTCCCTTTGCGTCTCAGTCCAACCCCAGCTTGGAATGTCAGTTGGACTGGAAAGTCGAGATTAAAATGCTGGTGTTCTCATTCTTGTCAAATGGTCCCTTCATGCTTCCTCCCCCACGTTGTCGGCTCCAAAGGAGGTTGGCACATTCATGAGAATTTAGATGTCTGTCTTGTCTTTTACCAGTTGGGCTGGCTTCCTTATGCTGAGAGTGTATTGAAGTAAGACCTTTAAAGTCTTAAAAGGGAAGCCCTAGTTAAAATTCACAAGGAGCAGATATCTCTCTGAAATTCATCTTTGCATCTCATGTCTTGTTTTTTGTTTGTTTGTTTTTAATGTAGTAGATTGGGGTTTTCCACCATTGAACAAACTCAGCTTTGTGGAAGCTAGTACATTATTCCTCTTCATGCCTGCTTTTGCCCTTTTTTTGCTTGGGTGCACATTTTGTACCAGGTTTATGGTTTTGTTGCTTTGGTTTTATTGTTAATGCTTTTTCACTGCTGATATTGTACTTCTGATTAAGTTTCTCTTTGTTTATTGAGTTCTGACTATAAATATAGGTGTCTTGAAATAAAGATTAGTAAATGAGAATTGAGTCATGCCAGCTGGGTTTAGAATTCACCTTGGTTTTCCTTTTCCACACAGCTATCTGCCTCTTCCACTTTATTTTTTGCCTAAACCCCTGCTTCTTTTCAGTGTTACAGCTAGGCAAAAATCAAAATTGAATTAAGAAAGAGATTGGAATAAAGGCTTTGAGAAATTTCTGAAGTCCACTGTTGTCAGAATTGGAGAGTCAACTTGCCTGGTCTGAGCAAATTCCAAGTCTGATGGTTTGGTCCTATCTATATAATTACACCCTGATGTGATAAGTCACTTTAATCAAATTGTTTTTCTGTTTTCTTGTTTTCCTTCACAGAAATGGAGCAGTGTGAGCAACCCACTCTTCCTTCCACTGATCCCACCTCAGTCCCAAGGTTTCACAGCCATAGTTCTGACCTATGACCGAGTGGAGAGCCTTTTCCGAGTCATCACAGAGGTGTCTAAAGTGCCTAGTCTATCGAAATTGTTGGTTGTCTGGAACAACCAGAATAAGAATCCACCAGAAGGTAAGACCTCATGGTAGGTGTGGTGGAGGAAGGTGAAACAGGGCATAGCATGTCTATTTGCACCTGTTACAGAATGACCTCTCTTCTACTTCATTAATATTTGAGGAGTATTTCATGGTTCTTTCAAAATAACACATTTGGATTTTTTGTGGCAATGTTTTTGAAACTGAAATGGGAAAAGCCGAAGTAGATGACAAGAAAAAAGCATACCAGTGGTTGTGCTGCTAACTTCGGAATCAAAAGGAACAAATACAATAGTTACAGAAACATTTCTGTCCTTAACTTTTTTGAGGGGAGTGGTAAGAAGAGGCCTATCTTTGATTGTCAGTAAGGACATGCTGCTCCTGATCTGCTTTCAGGTCCTCAGCTGGAACATAAGTCCTGACATTGCTGAATTCCATTAGGAAATCACCCTGAAGTCGATGGGAAGCATTGCCCCATGTAAAGGAAGGTAGCTAGGCTTGGCCTTTGGTAATCCTCTCCAGTGCTAGACAGGCACTCCAACGCTGCTCATTTTACTTCCATGCTTATTGTTTCCTGGGATGACCTTCTAGATTCTGAACGCTAGTACTAAAATCCTAGCATTGTGCTAGGCAATTAGAGCCTCCTCTTGTCGTTCTGGATTAAAAACTGTAGATACGGTAGCTGCATATGAGCCTGGTTCCCATATGGTGTGCATATGAATCTGTCATTCTCATCTGAAAATGTGGTGATTTTGTGGGACAAGAAATGTTGCCTTCTAGGAATATGTGTTCAAAAAAATGCTGTGTTGTGGCTTCTTCTGTCTTCTATAGTGTTAGGACTCCTTGCTTTGTGATTCTCTTTTCAGAGGCTTCAACTGCTGCAGCATTCTACTGCTCACTTAGCTATTCTGCATGGCAGCAAGATACAATGTAAAGATAAATCCCTGACCACTTGTCTCAATTTACTATCTCCTAGCTACTTCTCAGAGCCAAGGCATTGCTACCATTCACTTGGCTCATTTGCCATTTTGGCAACTTGCTCCAGTTTAAAGCGCAGTAGTTTTATTGTTTGCTTTAAAAACTGTTTTGTAATACTGCTATGCTAAATACCTTTAGTGTAGTGGGTTTTTTAATGTTTTACAGCCCTTTAGACTAAAAATTGTTGTGTATAAATTGATAACAACTGGAATTTTTGCAGTAAGAAGTTCTTTTCTAAAAGCAAAAAGGCTTAGTTCTATATTTAGTTATGTGATCACTGAATGCAGGTGGATTTGACCCAAATGAATTGTTTCCACATTTCCCTTGAGTCTGAGATACAGGAGAGTTAAAGCAAATAGATCATTAGAATGACCTTTCTTTTAAATAATTTTATTAATCTTGAAAATTAAAGTGTGTTTAATTTTTAAATTAAAGTGTTTTTAATTTTGCCTCTATTACTGCTAAGTCATAAACTAGTTAAGAAAAAAAGAAAAAGCCTTTGCCTGTAGAGCTTAAAATTGTGGATTCAAGAGCACAGTTGAAAGCATAGGCAGTTTTGTCCTTGCATTAGCCCTAAGCATTGCACTGAAGCGAATAACTATTTGTTTCTAGTGTCCCTTATCCCTTTATTGCTGTTACAACCATTGTAATCTCTTGGCCTATGGCTAGAGAGAGGTCAGTTTGATTAAATTACCTTGTTTTATTCCAGGTCCATGCAGGGCATTCCACTTGGCTCTTCAGCCAGTCTCTCGTTCAGTCTGTCTATTAGTGATCCTAATCCTAGGACTTCAAAGCTTCTGCTGTTTATAGCCTGTTAAACCCAGGAAGTTTCTGATGGATTAGAACAAGGAATGAGTTTGAAGTTTGTAATGTGCACCACTGTCACTGGTAAAGTCTGGTTTATTACCCTACAGTAGTATCTGCACTTTTATGGCTATTCACTTTTAATTGGTTGTAGTAAAGCAGAGGTGCTCAGCCTTCTAGAGCATCTAGTGCTGTATTTCTTGGTCCTTTCCATGTAAGGGACATGTTTCAGTACACAGGCAGATCTTGGCTTTTGTCTTGCAACCCTTTGTGTGTTTGTTTTGTTTTTCATGTGTAAGTGTGAAGGCTGGGTGAAGAACGTCCAAATTGCTTTCCTTAGCGAGTATGTGCACTAAATTGAGAACTGGATTTAGGTTTCCTGGGATGTAGCTGGCATAGTGCCACGTAAGTGATGTGTGGCTGCTCCTTTCTTTCCTCTGTCAACACCAGAAAAATATTAAAACTGAAAATATCATTGTTATCAAAGCAATATGTATTGGAAATGGAAGGAATCTGCCCCTAGGAATGGAAAGTTTTGAAGTAAATGCAAATTCTGAAAATAATGTTGGCCTTTCATTTTGGGGGTTTTGTTCGTGGGTTTTTTAGTTTGTGTTTTGGTGGGGTTTTTTGGTTTTGTTTTGTTGGTTTTTTTTAGTAAATGGTATGTACTTGCGAAAATTCCTTTACATAATGAAGCTCATGACTTAGGAGGAAAACAGAATAAAAATTAAAGACTCTACGTATTGTACAAAATTTAAGATCACAGAATGGGTAAGGTTGTAAGGGACCACAGTGGGTCTGGTTCAACCTCCCTGCTCAGGCAGGGTCATCCTGTAGCACATGGCACAGAATTGCATCTAGAAAAAAAAGATGCTGTCCCCCTCAACAAATGCAATATTCCATAAGATAAAACCCCTTTTTTACTTGTCCTCAGCATTTAGTAAAGTGTAAGTGAAAAGATGTATTTGTCAGCATGACCTGGAGATGAAGTAATGACGATAGTTTGTCAGATGAATGACAAGATGGACCTGTGGTGACTCTGCCATCAGTACTGCTGAGCATCCCTCAGGACAGGTCAGGGGCTGAGGCTGAGCTTGGCTGCTGTGCTGTGTGGTGGTAACAGGTGGAGGGGTGTGCAAGGTGTATGGAAACAAACTCCTTGCAAACCTAGGCCTGTCAGGGCAGATGCAGCTCTGATACAACCGACACATTTTTTGTCATACTGGCTGATAAAAAAGTAAGCAACTAAGAGGGGCATGTATTAGTTGACTGAAAAGTTTTCAACCAAATAGCATATAAAAATATAAAGTTGGAGATCTACATGTATGTGGGCTAGACATCAGTAGCAATTTAAATACTGTTTTTCCCTTTGTCTTGTGAGTTTGCGAGGATCACTCTTGTAACTTAGTGTGTTTGAGAGTTATCTGTGCAAGTCTGAACTTACTGTTCTGTGCTTTCTTTAGGAACAGTGAAAAGAAACAACACAAATCTGTGAGCAACACAAATGTCTTGTGCAAACACTTTGAAGTTTACAGAGTGATTTTGGTGGTAAAAATATTGAACCTTATAGGTGAAATAGAAGAGAGAAAATATCACATAAAATGATGATTCTAATCTGGAACCTTAAAGCTTTATAGCTTCAGCTTGTTCATCTTAAGTATCCTCTGGATTTAGGGGATGTGATCTCTGCTCTGTGTCTTCGGCTGAGTTTTGCATATTTTCTCTGCCATGCATTGTATGCAAGAAGCCCGTCAATCCAGCAGTAATGTCAGTAGGCCCATGACTGTGTTGTATAATACTAATAAAAATACTAAAAGCTTTGACATATTACAGGGGAAAAAAGCAGTTATTTTCTTTTCCTCACTCACTCTGCATCAATTAAAATAAACACTGTGGTCCAAGTGCCTGGTGCCAGGAATATTTGTGTAGAAATGATGGTTTTCTCCATCAGCCAAATACTTTCGTCCTTTCATTTGTTTTTTTCTAAATTGCTAATTCTGAAATTCCAGAACATAGTCTGTGATAGAAATTTCCACCAACATGTCATCACATTTGTTTTAGACAAGTGAATAAAACATTTTGTCTACCACATAAATTGTATTAAAATGTATAAATGCATTACTGTTAGTAAATACACAAAAGCTACCAATCACATGTAGTAGCTTGATTCCTTTTTAGGTTCAGTTTTATAAAAATTGAAAGTATATTTTAAAATTGAAAGTGTACTTTCTGTGTAGTTGTGTCAGTAGTGGTTCCTGGCGCTAAGTTGCTGATAAGATACAGACTATAAGGCTTATGATGTTACTGAAATAATAATATTTGTCTTTCTATTTTATGTTACTAATAGACAACATTGATATAAACCATTGGGGATAAGGAAACTGAGTATTCTTTGGATTACTATATCTTAAGAAAGTGTTAACTTAAATTAAAAATCTTACGTGGCAGGTTGTGAGCCTGATAGGAATGTTTTTAACTTCTCTTTAAGTTTTGAATTAATTTGGCTTCTTGATGATGGACTTAGTGCTATTTTCCTTGATTAGCTAAAGAATTAATTCATGATGGTTCTAGTCTCGTATAAGTCATCTTACAAACATTTTGCTATACTATTCCTAAGAAAGTCCGGAAAGTTAACCTAATAAACCCATCTTAACAAAACTGGGCCCCAAATAGCGTCCTAGAAACAAATATTCCATTGCGTTATATACAAGAGAAATTCTGTGCATTTCTGTAGAACAACAGAAATACTGTAATGTAGGTAGAAAGCAACTCTGGACAGACTTTTTCACTCAGCCATTATGAAAAGAATTCTGGTAATGAATAGAGGTAACATGCTTGATGTTGTTTCTGACAGTTTTTTGAAACTTCAGATTCCAGGTAAGTTCTGCCATTCAGTATTAGAATTATTATGGAAAAGTACTTGGTAGGTTTCATCAAGAATGTTCAGTTAGTTGCATTCATGCAGAGTGCTACTGACCGTTTAGAATGAGCATCAGATAAGAGGTTGTACAAAAGATTAGGTATGAAAATTGCATGTGGTGTATGGGATTCTGTGCAACTGCAGGCACATGCAGCATGTTTAGAGATGTTTTGTGCCAGTTTATTATTGATCTTAGTCTACCTTGCACAAATTCTGGAAAGGTTTTTTTTTTTAGATTTCCAAGTGGGCTCCTTAGAAGTTTTGGGAAGTCAGAGCATACTATGAATGAATACTCGGGTGCCAGGTTATCATTCCTAAACAGCACATAGTGCCAAGTGTGCCCTGAGTCTTGTTGCCAGAGGGCAAGTGTAAGCGTTATTCAAGCATCTTCTCTCGTAATTATTTCAGTAGGATGTATAATAGGAGGTGCCTATTATTCTCTTTAAACTTCATGTATACATAGACTTGTATACACTCTAGAGACCTTTATTTTCATAATTTACTTCTATCTTCTCATGCATCACAGGAAGTCTTCACTGATTTTTTAAAAAATAAGAGTAGTCCCCAGTCCAGACATGCATTTTTACTTTTGTGTGCTTAAGGGATCTCATGCCATGATGTAAGATTTCATCTGTCTTCTTGTCTTGGGCTTCTTTTGTCCTTGTCATACCCTGTTAAAGGATGCAATACCATCTTACTGTGAGAGTAAAGCCTATGCTTTTACCTTGGTTATAACAAAGTGGTAAACTGAGAATTTCCTCCATATACGTTTTACTAGGGCTGAAGTTTCTCAGAACTTTCAAAGCAGTATCTGAAAATTCAAAATATGACATTACAGAAGTGGCAGACCCTGTTTCTGACTTCTTTTTCAACTGCATTCCTCCTATCTGAAAAGTACTAATACTCTTCTTCTGTGGTCCTTTAAAATAAAGTGATTTCTGAAGTGAGTTTGTCTCTTTTATTGACGATGTATTTCTTTTTGGAGTTCCTGTGGCAAAGTTAAGTTGTAGTGCTTAGATTTCTGAGTGGAGCCTGCTGTCCTTTGTGATAGTCATTTTTACCCAGACTGCCAAAGTGGCTACCCAGGTGTCGTCATGTCATGACATCTCCTGTGCACTTCCATCTCCGTTATGTACAGCAACCTTCAGTATCAAACCAGCCTCTAGGCAGCAAGTAGCCTTGTGCATTTTACATGCTGCAGAGTAACTGGTACCCTTGTGTCTTATTCAAAGTTTCTCCAAAATGCTTTCATTTTCTTTTCATTAGTTTAAAGCTAAATTCAGAAATGTTATGTTTCTCAAAGCACAAATATTTAATAGTAACGTACCCATTGTTGAGAACTGGTCATTTTGAGAGACTTTCCAAGGCCTTAGTAAATCATGTGAATTTAACGGGATTTGCTGACATCTGAGATGAGTGCTGATTTTAATTAGATTAAATCTTCATTTCCCATACAGTTTTCGTTACTTTTTCTTCTGTTACCATATTTTATGCCAGTGGCATGTCTGTTAGTAAGCTGTCAGATAGCTGATGTTTCTGAAGAGCTGGAAGTTTAAAGTGTATGTGTGCTTCTTTTCCTGAATTACAATTTTTCAGTCCTAGTGACTCTTCAGTTTCAATTTGTGTTACAGTATGTTCCTTTGTTGCAGTTTGGTTGACATTTTTTTTAACATGCAGTAGACAGGAAAGGAAATAAAGCCTGAATAAAAGAGTACTTAACATGTATCAAATGTAAACTTTGTTGATAATTATAAATACAAATTTTTGGTATTTTTGGGATCTAGCAGGCTGCTTAAAATTATTTGATACCAATGCTGGGATTACATTTGGATAATTACAGGCAATTATCCAAAGGTCTTTAAGTAACTTGCAAACATTATACAGTCTGCAGTCTTTATGAGGCAGTGGTATGTGTCTTTGTGAGGTACCTGTAACTGTCTTATAAATCGTCACTTGAATGTTATGTGGTAAACCAGTAAGAAAGCAGTGAGTGGACTCAGGAGTACTAGTTTGCAGTAAATGGTTCCTGTCATTCAGTGTTACCGACTCCTGAGGTTAGGATAACTAGTAAGCTGAAAATTTTGGAATTTCAGCGGTGTCCTACTGAGCTCATAACACTTGAATTGGAATCAATGCTCTGAAACATTTTTATTGTGGCCCCAAGGAACTTGCTGTATCTCCCCAGCCGTTGGGTGACTGTGACTTCCATTGGAGTCTGTCAGTAATGGGCTTGAATCCTTCCAGCTGGATGCATCAATATTATAAGCCACTCAAGTAGTGTGTTGTTGCTTGGGCTGACGCCTCATGCCTGCTAGGAGAAGGACAAGAGGTAAGTAAAACAGGACAAGAGCATGCATACTGTGAAATACAGACCACGGTCTACAAGACCACACAGATAAAGGTAGATTTTACAGTCACTTTTTTAATCTCACAGGAGAAACCTCAGGGTAGGAAACTGAATAAAAATTTTGCCAATTAATATCACTCTGTATTTCTTCTTTCTTTTGGCCACCCATGCATGCCAATCCTTTTTAAAGTATAGCTCCAAGAGAAACTGACTTTTGAAGACTTACTGTGGTTTGGAAATACTGCTTTGTTTTCCCCAGTGAAGCAGTGTTTGGACTCTGGTGTCTTTAAACAGTGTGCAGCTTTGTGGGTTTTTGAGTGTTGTGTGAGCTGTTAAATCTGAGAGGCACAGTCGCAAATGAGGATGTGGACACTCCTTCCCAAGGGCAAGTTTTACTTTTGCACATGGGATTGAAGCAGCTCCTCTTCTTCTCTGGTACTATCGTCCTAGTGCAACAGACTGACAGTGGAAAGAGTGCAAAACTGTCTTGGAAGCAGACCCGATTTTGGGTTATAATGGAATTGGAAGTATCTGTGCATAATTGTATTGTGTTGAAACCCATTATTTTTGGTGTTGTCTGTCAGCCAGCATTCTTCAGATTCTTCTGCTGAGAACACTTCCAGAGCTTGATTATATGTTGTTTTTTAAAAACTAATACCATTTCCTCAGGTTACGATTTCTCTTACTTTGGTCCTTCCCGTGGCTTTTTTTCACTGACACCTATTTTAATTTCCATTTTTCATTCTCAAAACACAGAAACTACTATCTTGCTGCTTTATGCTGTTTTCTGAATTTCTGTATTTGCTCTTCATGTTCTAGTAGTTTATATTCAAGCTTCCTATTCTTCTCCTCATGACACTCAACAATCTCAGTGCTCCTAGAGTTTGAGCACGTGCTGTAGGACCGTCCAGGTTGACCTGTAAGTCATGAATCACTACATTATCTTTCTTTTCAATCCAGTGCCTTCTAACTTGAGTGCATCTTCTATAATAATAACCAGTCTTGTTGAAAGACAAGATGTGCAGAACCAACTGCTGTCCTTGTTAACTTCTGCCAGAGGTTAACCACTGTTACTGTTACTATTAAAAATGTCTGCCTTATTCTTTGAATTTGCCTGGCTTCAGTTTCCAGTCATTGTTTTTTGTTATGTCTTCCTCCAGTTTGTTGAAGATACATGGCATTTTTCTTCCTGTGTAGGTACTTATGCATGTTAATCAAATCCACTTTTTGTTCCTTCTTTTAGTAAACTAAACAAATTGATCTTCGTGTTCTACTACAAGGCATTTTGTCATGACCTCAAATAACTTATGTGGTTCTTTTCTTGCACCATTTTTAGTGTTTTAATATGGTTTGAAAAATACAAACACCGGAATCAAACAGTATTTTAGCATCTGTCTGTGTCTGTGTACAGGTAAAATTCCTTCCTTCTGCCCCCATTTCTTTCTACATACCCATCTACATATGCAAAAATTGCATTAATCCATTTTGCGCCAGCAGCGTGCTAAGAACTAATGTCCACTCTGAGCCTTTAATCCTTTTCAGCAGCTGCTTTTAGGGAAAAAATTACCTTGGTTCTAGTGTTTAACCATGTGTCAGTTTGGGTGGCAGTCTGTTTTGTGTTCAAATGCATCTAGTTTACTAAGCAGTCCAGTCATACAGACTTCACTGAGCTCTGTATGGCCTTATTGTCCTCACTATTTTTCATGACTCTGGGCTTTGTGTCGCTTGCAGATTGCACTGGCAATTCATATGTATTTCAGGCCATTGATGAAAATTTCAGTGGCTTCAGGCGCAGTATCAGTTCTTACGGACTCCACTTACCATAGAATCATAGAATGGCTGAGCTTGCAAGGTACCTCTGGAGATCATCCTGTCAAACCCTGCTCACAAGCAGGGCCATCTCAAGCTGGTTACACGGGACCATCTCCAGATGGCTTTGGAGTATCTTTAAGAGTTAAGACTTCACTACCTCACCAGGCAACCTGTGCCAGTGCTTGGTCACTGTCACAGCAAAAAAAGCGTTTCCTGATGTTCAGACGGAACCTCTAGTGTTTGTTTGTGCCCACTGCCTGTGGTCCTGTCACTGGGCACCAGTGAAAGGAGTCTGGCTCCATCTTCTTTACACCTTCCCTTCAGGTATTTGTCCATATTGACAAGACCCTCCTTGAGCCTTCTCTTCTTTAGACTAAACGGCCACAGATGTCTCAGCCTTTCCTCACATAGGGGAGAAGCTCCAGTACCTCAGTCGCCTTCATGGTTGTTTGCTGAACTCTCTGCAGTCTGCTCATGTCTCTTTTGCTCTTTGGAGCCCAGAACAGGACATGGTAGTCCAGGTACTGCCTCAGTATTCCTGAGCAGAGGAGAAGAATTACCTCCGTCAACGTGTGTCCTTATACATATTTTCATTTGACACAGAGAACAACTTACAAATTCTCTGAACAGTCATTTTGTATTTAACTTACTGTATTGTCCCTTATTTTTCTTACCATTGTTGTCCCCTCTATTTCGCTAGTGTAAGAAACTCAACTGGTCATCTGTCTGCTGTTCTGAAGGTACTTAGACTCATCTTACAATGCTGTCTTTTCCCTCTAATTTTTGTTAAAATATATGTTTATGTGATAGCTGGAAGAAACCAACATATCACATTTGTACTTGTTTAGCTATTTGTTTACCTTTTAATTAAAATACTTTTTGATGAATAGTTACTTTTGGGATACATCATACTGTAGTAATGACTACTGTTAAGCTTTGTGCTAGAAAATATATATGGTTATGTGCATTCAGAATTAAGGTTTAATATTCAGTCTTCAGTTCTATTTCTTTTAGCTTGGTCCTCTGTACTTACACCTGCAGCTATACTTTGTAGGAATAGAATAGGATTTTGAAAATTATGAAATATATGCTGAAGCTGTTAATGTGACACTTAAGGTGCTGCATGTTAAACACATAGCAAGAAACGGAAATTAATCCCATCGCAGAGTGAATTGGATCCAGTTTTGTATCTACAGGGGGTTTTCTTGCTATTTAAGTCATCATTTGACTTGTGAATTTTAATGTTAATGTAATCCAGTGCTCTATTCTACTTGTAAGGATGCTGTAGGGCACAAGTTAAAATCCATTTGTATTTATTTAGCTTAAAATTATCACTATGACTTAGGACGTTGAAGACGAAAGAAATTACTGAGACACAGAATCCACTCCTTATCTGTCAGTAGTGATTAATGTTTTATTGATATAATAAAATTTATTTTTTCAGCATGTGATAGAACTAGCATTCTTTTTCAAATTCTTTATGACCCTAGACTCGCAGTCAGTGTACTGCTACTTCAAATTATTTTAACTGTAGTTGAGTGAAGTATCTTTTCTTGCTGTGTGTCCTAAACCAATACATATTATCTCTGATTCTTTCGTCGGAGATTGCTGTTTTGGGCAAGCTATCCCCCATGTAACTGTCCTTGAAGCTCTCTCTGGAGACCTCTGGAGAGGGAAATGTAGTTGAACTTCTGTCTCTCCCCTTCATGTGCTCACGTTTGCCAAACTGAAACAGGTGTAAATTCACCATTAAGAAGGTCTTGTTTAGATTTGCAGAAAAAGGATTAAAGAAACACAAAGACAGATGGGTAGAAGTAAAGTATAATACTGAATTCTATTTCTTCTAACTTTTCTCTCTAGATTCTCTCTGGCCAAAGATTCGTGTTCCCTTGAAAGTTGTTAGGACTGCAGAAAATAAACTGAGCAACCGCTTCTTCCCCTATGACGAGATTGAAACAGAAGCAGTGTTGGCTATTGATGATGATATCATTATGCTAACCTCAGATGAACTCCAGTTTGGCTATGAGGTAAGAGAATTGGTTTTTTTCCTGTCTCTTAGGCTGTCCACTTCAACACTGCATGTGCATAAAAAGTGGGGGAACCACTGTGCAGTCTGCTGATTCAGATTGTTGCATCTCTCTTCACCATTACAGTTCAGCGTTGACTGAAATATTTTTACAGGTAGTCTTTACTTTATGCAAAAACCTTCTAGCTAAGAGTAGGTTTTTGGTCACTGGCGTAATAATGCCAAGAGGCTCCAGAAAATGTTGTGTAATTGGTGTAGTGGAAGCAGTCTGGAGACTGAACTACATTCTTAACAGCTCCAAACAGTTTTCAGACAAATCAGAGGTGCTAGCCAAGTTAGCGTCTTGACGGACAAGACAAGTTTCAGAGATTAAGTGCTGGGAACATAGGAGGCCTCTTGAGGACATGCTGAAGTAAGGCGGAGTGCAATGAGAAGAGGAACTGAAAAATGTCAAGGAGGGGACATATGGATGATATGCTTTAAATGGCAAAGTTTCAACAGCTGCTGTTGTAATGAGGGTATGGACAAAAAGAAAGTTTGTCCAAATCAGTTACCCATGGCACCACAAAGAGGTGACAGTCATTTGAGTTTTTTGTTAAAAGTACACTTAAAGCAACACTGTTTTCTTCCTTTCAAAACTATGTTTCGAATTAGTCTTTATCTTCCCTTTTTAAATGAATGTATGCCACAGTTGATAATCTGATGTTACTGTTATATGTGTGTATTTGAAACAAACTTGCTAGATATGTAAATAAACCATAAACATTAGAAAATGTAATACCATATTTTAAGAGAGGTTTGAATTATTCAGTCACATCTGTACATGCAGTATTAAGAGCAAAGCAGCACTAGGCTTTTAATGTGAGAGCTAGAACATGAAACTGTTACTCAAGTGGAGTGAAATTATGAAAACCACTTCTCTAAGGAGGAGAAACCAATTAAATTGACCCTGAAGTTAGCTCAGTTGATTAGAGCCTGGTGTTAATAACACCAATGTTGTAGGTTCAATCCCTGTATGGGCCATTCAATGAGCTAGACTTGATAATCCTTGTGGGTCACTTCCAACTCAGAATATTCTGTGATTCTGTAAATGTGAGAGTTGTCTCATTTTTAGCAATCTTTAATGGACTTGTTAATACAAGATGATACTTTTTAAAATACGTTGGAGGTATTTCTTTAACATGTATACATATGTGGTAAAACATGGCTCTTTCTCCCTCTCCAGTGAAAGAGACTGTTAGCAGCTCTGTAACAAGCTTTTGGACTCCAGAAATGTCTGTGGTGATGTAGGTATGCTGATGTAATAACAAAGATGTTAAGTAGTGGAGACAGAGGTTTAATCTATCATGTGTGTCTCCAGGAAGGAAATACTTCCCTTGCCAGGTTAAGAGTTGCGGGTTAATACATGAAGTGTGAAAGATAGAATGAAGAGAAGACAACTGAAGGAAGGGGTTTTTTGGCCACATATGCCTTCTCTCTATTTTGTTGTCTACACTAACTGTACTGCAACAGCAGAGCAATCAAGTGTTGGCAATTCTGCAAGCTGACTTACTGTTGTCTGTGTTGGTGCTTATAATTACTAGTTTTGAGGGTGATCTAAGTCTAAGATGGCAGATCCATAATGTGCGTGTTTTATAAATCCTGGCCCCTTTTGCAGTTTGGTTTTCATTTTCATCAGGCTGTCTCAAAGTAAATAAAGTGACTAAGTGTAAGTAGTGACTTACACAGTCACGTAGGTGACTTGGGTAAGTAGTTCCAAATGAACCACTGCTACTGTCAAAGCAGGCTTGAATGGCTTTGAAGCAGAGATTCAAACTGCAGCTGAGTTCCAGCTGTGTCAGCCAGAAGTTGTGAGAAGCAGAACCTTGGTGTTTGTTTGCCTGAACTGTTAATTTTAACACCCTCAGTGAAGAGTATCTGTAACATCACGTATATTGAGTCTGGTCACTCACACAGTAAAGTGAAAAACAAAAATGAGGCAAAGAAAAGTTGATGTGAATTCCCGTGTAGTCAGTGTGATTAGGTGGCAGCTGGGACTTGCAACTCTTCATTCCCTAGGATGAAGTCCAACAGGCCTAGCTGTTGGAGTGTGCTGGCTAATTTATTGGCCTTCTGTGGATGATGTGCCTTGGTTGCAGGGACTGTCTGAGTAACAGTCCTTATATTCAGTGGGTGAATGTAACTGGACGGAAGATCGTTTAGTCTGGCAGACTGAAAACTATTGCCTTTGCAGTTTTTTGCATTTTAGTATAAGTCCTATTCATTTTTGACTCTGGGAATTCATCTTACTACACGGTAATGTCAATGGAAAATTAAATTGCCTTACTGAGCAGATAGTTCAGATAAACCTATGAGTAGTTTGAATCCTTATATTTTGAATTTGGCTTCTCCCCCTGTAAAATAAATGAATAGAAATGTCTTTGAATACAGAAGCATAGTGGATAATTTTATAAATACACAATTTTCCTCGTATAGGGAGTGGGTGATGTAATTCCTACGGTCTGGCACAGAAATCAGGGGCTGAAGATTGATCTTTCCTGGCCCTGAGTGTCTGTGACTTGCTTGACAGGCCTGAGCTGGCTCCCAGATGTTTAAATTGTCCTCAGCCTGTGGTAATTTATTTATCTGTTTATATGTGTAACCAGAAAAGTATCTCTCAAGCGCTTGACTCATTTGCAGGAGAATCCAGAGGGAACAGTAGCAGCATATAATGTTACTAGAAAGTTTTCTTTTAAAAGCAGGTCTGCTTCTGCTTTGGTCCTATGAAGGGCTGGAAACGTGACATTCAGTAATTTTCTTTTCTCCTCCTGACATCCTTGAGACTTTATATTTAAACATGTGGCAAAACCCCCTCTGTCACAGACTTGTCTGAATGTATAGAGCAAGCCTAAAAAAAAATTCAGAAAACTTTGATCTCTGTACACTTTCAGCCATAAAAAATTATAGTAACACTCGAAGTGTCAGACATTTTTTACTTGTTAAAAGTGAACTATTATGGTACAGTGATTTACGACCTTGCATAAATCTATTGGAGCAAGCAGAAAAATAGTCCCTGTGTGCTGCTATATTAAGGTAGCAGAAGAATACTCATGACATTCTGACTTTGAAAAAAGTATTTCTGTTAAGTTACACGATAAAATCACAGGCATGACTTGGGACACTGGAGAAAAACCTGTTTGAACTAGTCAACATTTTTCCCACTTACTAATCTTTGTTGTTCAGAGGGAGTATCAGAGAGATCCAAGAAATGGAGCAAGTATTTAGACTATCATAATCTTAAAAACCTTAAAGCAGAACCATTGGCCACCTCTGAAGTGGTTGGTGCTTTGAGTTTGAGACTGAAAGTAAGCACTGTAATGTTCCCACCTCTGTGTCTCAGCTGGCCTTGAGGCAGATGACTTAGCATTTCTAGGATCCTGAAAAGTGGGGATAACAGGTTCCAAGTATAAAGTTCATGAAGATTTCTTATTGGATACTTATGCAGCACTTTGTCCTTTCAAAGATAAAGTATTTTTATTACAGCAATAACAGAAATAATCTAAATGGGGATTACTGCTCTGAGTCCGTGTTTTTTGTTCATAAAATGTATTGTTTGGTGCATTGCTAAGTTTGCATTTTTTCTGTTGAAAACTTTTGGCCTTCTGTTAGTAGATGATCTTATTCTGTCTCAGAACTGTTTCTTGGTGCTTCGTGTTTTTGGCATTTTTTTAAAAAAATCTACTCTCTGTTGAATTGCATTTTCACTAGGCTGAAATTGTCATAAAGTTTGAATGCCTTCTTCAAAAAAGTTCTTTCATGCCCATTTTGACAATTAAAAGTTTAGTTTTCAGCATTCCTTTGTGAGGAATACTATAACTCTTCTTAACAAAAGAATTACCCACTACTGGCCACATTCAAAGCTCTTCAAATTGATGTTTTACAAATTGTTTGCACATGAAGCATCACTTATCTTTTAATGGACTCCGTGTTTACATTTTGCTTTGTTTTTTCAGTAATAGCACAAGCCATTCTTTTGAGGACTAGGGGAGAAATAAGAGTGGATGGGGGCTCTGGGAGACGGAAGGAGTACTGATGGGTTGGGGTTTCTTTTATTTATAGAGGATAGTCAATGTTTCATTCTTAAAATGTTGCTATGGTAGCTTTGGAAATGCTGATTATTTTTCTGTTCATTAAATTGCTGAAGTTGCGTGTGACTTAATATAGTCTATTAAATTTAATGCATAAATGTTTGAGAATATTTTGTAAAACGAAATACTTCTCTGTCCTTCTGGCTATGTGGAGAATGAGCTGTTCTGATGGCACAGCAAAATAGTGTAGAATAGTTGAGGCTGTGAGGCAGAAATAGCTCTGGAGAGTTGAGACTGGAGGGTGTTTTAGCTGTGCTGTTAATGTCACTTGGGGAACTTGATTTGGAAACAAAATTACTATGATTTTCTCCTGTTTTTTCTTACAAGACTATAGTGAAACTACTAAGTCAGAACTTCTGTTTGACATTTCATCTGGGAGATGCTTCGTCCAAAAATATTTATCTTCAGGGTTGACTAGCAGAGTATTTGGAATGACTTGTCTGCAAAGAAGCATACCTCCTCTTCACTTGGCAATTTGTTTTCCCTTGGATGTGTCCCTTACCAGTATTAAATCAGGCCATCCTTCGTAGTCTGAGAAAGCTAATAAGATTGCTGGCTGAAATGGAATGTATTCCTAACAGACTAATAAATTATAGGCAGCCATCAAACAAGAAAATGGACCTAAGTACAAAATAGAGAGTAGTATAAGAATAATTACCACTGTTTTTATTCTGAAAGCTTCCTTATAAGCAGTAGCTGTATATATTAATTTTGGCACAAAGCATATATATGGATTTGGGCAATGAGCTGGATGGAGGTACTGGGAGCCTTTCCAGGAATTACCATTGAACGAGCTAGTGAAGCCAAGCTTTTCCACTGACTTTGAAAGCATTACTTTTAAAAGGAATCTTTGTTTAAAACATGTAAGTTATTTTTTAGATGCATTGAACTGACAATTTTCAGAGGCCAGAATCAGAATAGGGTTGAGATTTAGAATGATACAAAGAAATCTGTATGAGTAACGTGCATTATAGTTGGCTTTATTTTATGTCCATTGGACTCTTGAAGATGACACTAAGGACAAAAACTAGAAGGGATATGAATCTAGGGTTCTGTGTTGAGAAGGCACTGAAGCCCCTTGGGAAGCAGTAGCTGACTTCAATCTGTCTTTCAGCTGCTGTTAATATGCATGCCATGTCCTCTACAAGAATTTTTAGCCCAGTACAGTGCAGATCTGTGGTGTTCTGTCAAATCTTTTGTTGAGCCTCAGTGGCTTATGTGGTGGTGCCTTCCAACATCTTAATATTCAGGTTTAAAATTAAATAATTAATTTTTTTGAGTTCTGGAAAGTGAGGAATAAAATTTTGGGTGTCATACAATTAGTTTTGTGTTCTTTATTAATAGTTTTTTTACATCACATCAAAATAGATATCTCAAGCCCTCTGTGGCTTGCCCGCCAAAAGTCTGTATTGTTTTAATTAGCTGATGGCACCAACTTGTTAGTGTCCTATGAATCCTCTTTCCTCAGTTCCAAATTATCTCTGTTTTCAAGAACCCTCTGAGTTGGAGCACTGTCATATACTATCCCAGTGCTTGTGCCCTAGAACTGTCTAGAAAGATTGATTTCTGATAAAATACAAGTCAAGGAGTTGGAAGATCTGGTTCCCATTCTTGTTTCCTGTATGATTTCTGGCAGGTTTCCTCATCTGGACATTTGAAATAATAACTGCTCTCATCATGGGATTCTGAAGCTGTATTAACTGACAGCAATAAAATGTGTGGAGATGTATAGATGAAAAGGTATATGGTAATGCAAAATCACAGAAGTGTAGATGCAGAAGCAGTAACTTAAAGCTGATTGTTTTATCATATTTACTTTAATGCTTACATAGAGTCCTAATAGTTCTCCCAGCTGGAATGCACTGACACATAAAAACTGAACGGCTGATGAGGTGAGGTTTGCAGGATGGTGGAATTCCAGAAAACACTTTCTTTACTGTGCATTCAAGTGTAGGGTTCCCTGGTCTTTTGTACAGAGAAAAGAGGTTGGCTAGTGGGATTATTTTGTTCTTGTTGATCTTGCTTATGCAATGAAATTTGTGTATCTGTTTATACACTACCAACCTAAATCAGAAACTCTTGTAACCTAACTGTATGCTGGAGAGTCAAGACTCATAATCTTCCAATAAACCTGGCAGTTATTTGGATTAAGGAACAACTTTTGAATAATGTAGATAAATATGAACTTCATTATTGATCAGCAAAAATAAAAACTGTATTTATCAAGCAAATGCCATTCGGATTCCTCCAAATAATTATAATCCTTTCTCCCTTTTTTCCTAATGCAGAAATTGTGGACTATTTAATGTGGCCAGCAGTGTGGAGAACTGAGGTTGCATTAATGGTGCCCTTCTCCTTGTTCTTGTCTACTGTATTTGATCCTGTAGTCAGCTATAAAATAATGTATGGAGTGACAGGGATGGTATCTTGATTGTATCCAGCTGTCTGGAACAAGTCGAGGGCAAAGAGGCCTTCCATGTAGCAGTAGTTGCAGCCAAGCACCCACTAAAGAATACCAGAAATATTAAAATATAAGCCTTTTTTAAGCCTGTTCCTGTCAAAGGAAGCAGGTTGGTTAGATCCAAAGCCAGCTGTGAAAGTAGTTATGTTGTAGCCGTATCTGCTGAAGTTAACATCAAAAGTTTCATTTTAATCATGCTTGGTTTTAGTTAGGGTTAAAATCTTTTTGAATAGTCATTTGTATTTCTCTGTAACAATTATTTTAGTATTGCATTAGTGTCCTTTTGCTCTGGGACATGGCTTCTTCGAGTTGCAGGGTCCTTCCACAGCAAGCTTGTGCTTTTTTGTACTTCTTACAGGCAACTTTTTATTCCAAGAATTTGGACTTAGAAGAATTTAAGTGATCTTTGCACCACTGTAACTCTACCCTTCCAGAGCAGATGTGTTGCATTGACACATTTGCATTTGCTTTCTGTGCAGGCCTGATTAGTAGCGTGTCATATCTTTTTCTCTTCAGGTTTGGCGTGAGTTCCCTGACAGGTTGGTTGGATATCCAGGCCGCCTGCATCTTTGGGACCATGAGATGAACAAATGGAAATACGAATCAGAATGGACCAATGAAGTCTCAATGGTGCTCACTGGGGCAGCCTTTTATCACAAGGTAATACACAACTTGTACTACACAAATGTACAACGTGAACCCTTAAAAAGAGCTGTATGTATGTCTGCCATTGGTCCATGAGTTTTATGTGGTCCTGTGATTATGGTTTTCTACAACAATCAGAGAACTGATTGAAAACCTTCCCTAAACCTCATTCAGTTGCTGTGAAAACAACTGATTTGTCCCTGTGTAGATAACCATTATTTACCTTCATAAACTTACAGAACTCTTGCCAGTTTGCATGATCTGAAAGTACATAGCAAATTTTGCAGTGAATGTGGCTTTGTAGCTAGCAGTTTAAGAAAAGCAGTTTACAAAAAGAAAACTAATTATAAAGAAATTTTTGTGCTGGTCAGGAAAGAAATAATTATGCAATTCAGCACCCAAAATTTATTTTCTATCTGCTGAAGTAGTCCTTGGCTGAAGGCAGTATCACAGGAGTATAACTTAACTGCCTGCTGTTCCCTGACGGAAATATTTAGTCTTGCAGTTACTGTATCTATGTTTAAAATTACCTTCTTTCTCTCTCTCTCTATCATGCAGTATTTCAACTATCTTTACACCTATAAAATGCCTGGAGACATCAAGAACTGGGTGGATGCTCATATGAATTGTGAAGATATTGCCATGAATTTTCTAGTAGCAAATGTCACTGGCAAGTCAGTCATTAAGGTGGGACTTCTCTGCTGTTTAGCTTTACAGAATTAAAAAATGTCATGTACAGTACCTACATAAATTTATTTTGTGGGCTTCAGTACATTACCCAATTTTCCTCTTTCTCTCATTTTCCCCCAGTATGGTGTCTTGTTCTGCTTCCATAGTAGAAAAGTCCTTTATGTAAAACTTTTATGCTAACTAGGAATGGAGAATTGTTTTTTACCAGTTTTTTCTGGTGGTTACTTTAGCCATCTAGATGAGGGATGAAAAAGATAATTTAAATGACAGCTGTACATACGTGTGTGTATCTGTACATGCCCACATACATATATTTTAACTATTTGAGAGTGCTAGAGGAAAGAAATTGCCAACTGTCCACAGCTCTCTCTCATGGCCTGACAACAGCTGATTTATAGGAATGTTAATTGCAAGAACGTTAATTGCAAGATCAGCTTTAAATGAACTTTTTATCCCTGAATTAATTTCCTGACATGTTTCGACACGTTTTCAGGTCTAGACATTCACTCTGTACATTCATTTCAAAGTGTGTCAACCTGGAATGAGATTTAGAGGCCACCAGGCGTTACTTCAATTAGCAGGGTCCATTTTCCCATCTGTCCATCATCATTTACTGGGACTAGTGGCTGCATTTCTTAGAAAAATCTTTAGAGATAAAGTGTGTGTTTTTGCTAGAAAAGTTTTGGAGCTGTATGAGGGCACAGCAGAGTAATTTGGCACCTCTGTGTGATTCGGAGAGTCTTGTGGAGTTTGCCAGTCAGCTATTAACTGGAGTGAGCAAAAGAGCGTCTGTTGGATTAACGTTACGGTGAAGTATGGGAAGCTATATTTCATCGCTGTTATGGCTGCAAGAACAAATGGTGTTTATACAGGGACCTTGGCAGTGAGAAAACAGTCATTAAACAGGAATTAAGGAGCTTGTCATCGCCACTTCTTTTCAGTTACAGAAGGAAAAAACCCTCCAAGCCGTTTTTATTGGGCCCCTGTGAATTTTGCAGTCAGCTGGGCCAGATGGAGCTGAATGGAGGAATGGAGTGGCTTTTTTTTTTATACACCCTCCCCCCCCCTTTTCGAGACAGCTCAGCTTACACTGCAAGCATGTTCAGAGGTATTGCACTGCTCTCTGTGCAAGGAGATTAATGTCCCTTCTGTTGATATTTGATAATATCTGGCATGCCTTTCTGCAGGTGACCCCACGAAAGAAGTTCAAATGTCCAGAATGCACAGCAATTGATGGGTTATCACTGGACCAGACACACATGGTGGAAAGGTGAGTGACCACTCTCTTTCTCTGATTGCCCTGTTCTGATCCCTAAAATCTTATCCTGTGTCTCATTAAATTAAGATCAAAAGTGCTCACTGACTGTGTTTCTGTAAATTACTAATTTTGAAAGAACATTGTGTGGATTTTCTTAGCATAAGTCATTCCTGCAATCAGTGATGTGTCACTGAAAAATGGATTATACAAAAAGGGACTTTAGAAGGGCACAATTTTTAGCAGCTTTTATCTCAAGCTTCTAGGATACATAGATGAAATTCAGGGGTTTGGCAGTACTTGCAGTAATACCACATCTCTGTTTACTGTGGAATATCAACTGTACTAAGTATGATCTTTTTTTTTTAACCAGACAATTGGTAGCTTACCAAAGAGCAGCAATATAATTTGAAGTGATATTTGTACATTTTCTTTCCTCCAAAGATTGTGAAGCACATTGCTTCCACTAATGAAGGGCGTTTGCCTGCACAATTGCATGTCATATATTTTAACAATGGCGACACTATTATATTTTTGTGAGAATTTAGTTTTGAAATGAGATACACCTTTGGAAAGGCAGTGACTGTTTAAACTGAAATACTGAAAGTTTGTAAGTATGAGATTTGCAATCCCTGCTTTACAGCAAAAGGGCTTCCCAACTTTGATCAAGACACAAAACTTCTCTCTTCATTGCCTTCTGAATGTGTAAGATAAAGGACAGTTTCTTCACTTTCGCAAAGCTGTTCAACACTGATGTTTGAAATGGGCTATCTGACAATAAATGTACATACCAGTTATTAGGTGGCATTAACCTGAGAACTAGGACTGGCAAAAGCATTTCACTTTAGGCTTCTTGGGCTGTTGCATCTCTCCTGCAAACTTTGGGGAAAATATTTGCATCCATAGAATTGATGGGGTAAACAAGCAGAGGCGTAATAGTAGAAGAGGCCACCAGAAGAAACAGATGGTTGGACTTGATGATCTTAAAGGTCTCTTCCAACCTTGATGATTCTATAATTCTAAGAGGTGACAAAAAAAAAATCTGACCTGCATTTAAAATAGACCATTTCAGATTTGCAGCAAGAGGCATAAAATGGTTATCTTACTAGTTATCATATTAACAGTGAGCTTTTTTCTGTCCTTCTGTGCAGAACTCTATGAGTGCAAAGTGTTATATGGGTTTTAATAAGGCTGGATTAAAAAAAGGAGTATGCAAGTCAGAAGTAAAACATCCCCCGTTAAGATCGTAAACATGACTCTGCAGAAAAATACTTAAGGAAGGGGCTAGAAGTTTTGTAGATCTTAAATATTAGCTGAAGGGAAAGCACAAGAGCTTCCCCTGTGTCTGGCAATTCTGCACTGGCTTAGAGGATGGACTACCTGAAGCCAGTTAAGCTTTCCTGTGATCATACGAGTAGCATTACAACAACACGTAGGAATTTTGGTCATGAACTAGGTTCTCATTAAGATAAACACTATAAAAACAGAAGATGAAAATGTGCTTTTTGCTCCAAAATGCATTATGATGCAGGGTAAAGGTCACGTTTCCATGTCTATAGCAGTTCTTGTATCCTCAGAGTAAAGTGTCATTGACAGTTTATTGAGAACATGTTTAAACTGTTGCTTTGCTTCTCTGTAGTTTCCAAAAGTGAAGAATACTGTGTTGTGGGAAATGTTAGGTTGACTGCAAATCCACATGCTTTTATTTGCCCAGCCAAAGAAGTACATGCTGAGAAAAGAGTCTGAGTGCAAGAGAATACCTGGATAGAGGCACAGTTTGGGTATATTCAGTCTTCATTTTGAAAATCCTTGATATCATGCTGAAACTGCTTATTCTCTACATTCAATGTAAGGGAGTTATTTGAAAATCTGAAAGTTGGTTGTTTTTTTTCTTAATCTTCTAAGCTAGATATTCATTTTAAGCGGATAATAAATTATGATAAATCCTAGAGCAAATTTTCCTTAATTAGCAGTGAGTAAGACCCTTATGTATATATATATATATGTACACACACACTAGCTATTTTCAGGGTCAGGAGAGAAGGGAATCCTTATCATATTCTAAAAGAATAACTTTGTACTGATAACTTTACTGTGTTTGGTATCAAGAACAATATCTGAGCTATCAAGCAAAGGGCCATGATGAGCTTCACTTGCAGCTTCCCAAAGTGCCTGGCTCCTTGTGTTTTAGCACTGAGAAATAGCAAGGAGGTAGTCTGAGCTAGTTAGTTGCCCAGATATCCAGGGACCGACCTACTGTTTCTGAAACAAACCATTTATCAGGGTTGTCATGTACATGCACAACATTTAGTGTGAGGATTCTGGTTCAGAAGTATCAGAGAGGTGCCCAGCAACTGCCTGATGGTTTTGTAACTGGAAAAGGTTTGAGAGGTCAAACACAAGGTTTGTGGAGACCTGGCCAGGAGAGACATGTAACTAGCAAGTTCAGTTGGGCCTTTTGAAACATTCAGGCAGAGACAGGAAAGATGGTACAGTTGAACTCTTTTCGAATATTCAGAGATTTATTTTTTTTAGCAATACAGTGAATCATGGGAAAGTCAACACTACTATTCTTCCTGCAGTGTAATTTATCTCAGATAAATAAAAGACTTTGGTCCCCAAGGTTATCAAACTCCATCATTACAATACACATTAACTGAAGAAAGCTTTGAACCAAGAATCCCCTTCTTGGCCTAGGTTAGCTTTTACATCAGGTCACAGAAGAAGCTGTAGGAAGATCTCATAATCCCTGTATATACAGGTGTTATTTAAGTAGCAACAAGCTTTTTGCCTTTAGCATCTTTGCATCTGGCTCTCAAAAATGGAGAACTCTGTAAAATGCAGTCTAGAGGGCAACTGCCTGTGCAGTAAATACAGTGAAAGACTGAGCTGCTTCTGCAGCAACATTAACAGCAATGTTTTATTTAGGACGTGTGTTTGTTAAGAACCAAACAGGAAGCCATTCCTTTAAGAGACAAACTAACCAGGTAACAGTTGTCCGAAGGTTGCAGGTACAGAGTTACCCTGCCAAAAAGTCATTTGGATTACAACAGTGAGGAAACTGATTATGAGAGACCTTAACAAACACCAAGTTCATCCAGTCATCCAGGGGCAATAGGACTCTCAATTTCTGAGTTCACATAATCTTATTTTCTTGCATGTTGTCAGCAGAGAAGGGAAAAACAAAAAGAATAATTCTTGGAAGCGAACATTCCTCTGTTAGTATGAATTTGCAAAACTATTTACAGAGCCAAGAAAAACACCTTCCCTCCATATTAAGATGACAGGTTACATTCTCTTTGCTACCTAGCTTTCAATGTTTCAATATGTTCTAGACATCCTTTCTGGTTTATATTTTCCTAAAGTGGCAAAGGCTTCAGAATTCAAGTGATTTAGTTTAGTGTAGGAGATGAAATTTTTGGAGAGAGATGACTTTCTTTCAAACACATTTTGTGACTTGTGTATGATATTTCTTTCCTTGAAAATATCCTGTTTCTGATCTTTGAATTTGACGTTGATTTCCTGAGGACTAACTTTTCTGTTTCAGCCAGAGTGTTTAGAACATACTAATTTTTACATTTTTCATTTTTTACATTTCTTTAACAATGAAATTGTTTCTGGTTGTTAAAGATACTGTACTGGTATCTGGCTTGAATGGATTTGCCATGAGAACAAGTTTGGCTGTAGAAGGATTCCATCTTGGTATTTTCTAAGACCACATCTTTGATTTGGGAGTATAACCTCTGTAGGGAAGAGGTCAATTTTGTCTCTGCTATCCATTTAGTTTTGTCTTTTGCTCTGAGGGTGCTGCTTAGTTCCGCTTGTGACAATGGCTGGTCTGATGTGGACACCTGCCTACCAGGCAACAGGCTGAGATAACTAATTCATTTCACACCGGCCACCAAGCAGCTGTTACATTACAATGTCTTTCAGTCATTACTGGCAAAGGCAGGATTTGAACCAGTAGACTAGAAGTGTTCTTGTATTCCAGAAACCAGTGAGGGCCAGCAGCTGTGCAAACTTCTCACATGCACATCTCCGAGTGCATCTACCTCCTTGCCTGTGAAGTTTGTAGTTTTTCTGCCATGAGACTTCTCCAGTACACACATCGTGGATTAGTTAGTCACATGTCTCAGAGGTAACAGATGATTTGGAAGTCTAACCTTACCTAAAAATCAGATTTGTTTAAGGTATCTCATATTGGGCATCTCTTGGAGGCAACAGAAACTGCCTAATGTTCCTGGAGAAAACACTCAGTTCCTGCTCTCCATGTTACTGCAACCTCTTAGTGCCCAGGGCCCAAATCTGTCTCAACTGTTCTCCTTGTTATTGCAGATGTTGAACAGCTACCTGGGTCTTCACTATCTGGCTCCTTTGCTCTTTCAGGTCTGTGCTAACCTGGAGCAAATAGTGCTTATGGCAGGTGCAGAGGTTGCTTCCTACTGTACGAAGTTTCCTCTTACACTCTGAATTCCTTTTCTTTTGTTTCTGGTCCCAATGATTTGAACCTGAAGGTAGGAAGGTGTGAGGTAGGAAGAGGTATGAGAGGATGGGAAGGTAGAAGAAAGTGAAGCATCTACATTTACCTGTATATTCAAGTATCATCCCATGTGAAGTAGTTTTTGGACACTTTTCTCAGGCCAGGAAATGGCCTCAAGTATAACTGTTAATAGCTTGAAACAGCTATGTAGACTGAGAAATTAATTTTGAAAACCAGTTTTGCTGTCCCATCTACTTCAAAAGAGTGTTTGGGGCAGTGTTGAGCAGTCCCCATCACAAAACTGTCACAGTCAGTTGCTGTGATTGACCAGGTCTGATGAGGAAAATTATCCTGGAGCCACAGTGACCCCTTAACCCTCCAAAGGGGTCGGGAGAGGGTGCAGTGGTTGGAGAGCAAGAGACCCGCTCTGGGAGCGCCTGCAGCACGTCAGCCTCTGTAGCTGAGCCAAAGTACTCATTTCTTTTTTGTTTTCAGTTTTGAATGGCAAAAAAAATGTGACCTGTTTTCTTGTAGCTATCTTGGTTATGTGTAGGGAACTGTTGTCATGATTCTTGGTATCTGAAGTTCTTAAAAGCTGGTTTATATAGTAGGCAGCTAACGTTAGAGGAGCGCTAGCTGGGGTGAGATGAGCCAAGTTTTCTCTCCCTTGCTTCTAGAGGTACTGTGCCTTACAGTGAAAGAGTTAAAGGAGCAATGTGAGGTTAAACATCTGTTTGATTGTTTTTTGAAGCACATGGCTGTTCCCTCCCACATTACTGACACCTGAGATTATTAAGACTGAGCTTCACCTTTAAGTTACAGTACAATCAACTCTGCCTATTCTCTGAGGCGTGTTTATTTTTGTGGGAAAAGGTAGAGCTTCTGAAGTAGCCTGAAAAAACCCAGACTTTTTTTTTTTTTTTAAGACCTCAGTTTTCACAAAGCCTTGGTTTTTGCAAAACCTTTGTTAAAAACCAAATAGACCCAACAGTGGCCCTTTAAGAGACATGTTGGCAGTTAATCTGTTCTGGTTTACAGCATGTACATTGCTTTAAGAATGACTGGAATTCTAGGGGGAGGGAGAAGGGAAGCTCTGACCTCCAACTGCACATGTGCTGCTGGCAGCATCCCCTTGCTCGTCTCTGTGATTAAATGGATAAATCAAAGAACACCAGCTTCTTTTCAGTTCTCTCTGCAGTGAGGCTCTCTTTTTTATTTATTAGTAGCCAGCATGGAGGAAATACTTCCAAGCACAAGAGGGAAGGTTTCTACCAGTTATTTTGGTGTGGGATCTGGTAGCCAGCCCAGTTGTTGGGGTTCTTAATTATACTGCTTTCCTTTTCACCAGATCTGAATGCATCAATAAGTTTGCCTCTGTCTTTGGGACTATGCCTCTAAAAGTGGTGGAGCACCGTGCTGACCCCGTCCTGTACAAAGATGACTTTCCTGAGAAGCTGAAGAGCTTTCCCAATATCGGCAGCTTGTAAAGGCAGCTGTGAGACAAACCACAGTGATGAAAATGACAGCTGAGAAGGTGCTATAAGGAATATAAGGCCCTGAAGACGAGAATCGCTAGAAAGTGGGTTGCATCTGAGGGATATGGGAATTAATGTTGTATTCTGGTATGTTGTCTTTCCCTTACATTGCACAAAGGTATAATGGAAAGCCGAACAACTGCTCTCTGTTGCTCACAGAGGATTGCGTCTATTCATGGGTTCTCCCAAAAATGTCAAACACATACTTTTGTCCAAAGGAGGCTATGCACCTGGAAGAATAAAACAGAATCTTGCTCTCTGTGGTCTGACTGGCATGACTCACCTCTTCTCTCAGATCTGTTGCAGCTCTCTGGTTAGTGAGCATCCATCCATTCAAAGCACCTGTCTGCAATGTAGAGCTGTTCTCTTTTGGCAGGAGCTTATTGCCTGTGGGCTGGTGGGCCCCTCCTTTTTAACTTTAACTCTCGGCTTGAGTAACTGTGCAACAAACATTTTCTTTTGCTTTGTGTGACCAATGTTTATTTTTTTACATCACCAACAAAAGTTTGTCCGTGGTCATATGGTTTAAAGGGCAAAACATTCTTTGTTACTTAAATTATTTTTATGGACATTGAGACACACAGTAGGTGGGAGGACAGGCTCCTTCAGAGCAGAGACCTGCAGGACATAACTGCAGTTGCTGTGCCTCCTGCGTGAAGCTCAGGTTTTCTGCTGCACCCATGCAAGACACTCTGATTCTTTGTCAAAACTAGATGTATTATAAAAAAAAAAAAAGGTGTATCTTTATTCTTCTTCGTTTTTTAATTTTCATTATCAGATTACAGTTTTAAATTGTAGCCATTTGTAGGGATGAAGTACCAAGTGAGGTTTTCACATCTGAATCCTCTTCATCAAGCAATGTGTTGTAGTAATTTGTAAAACACCTAATTTAAGAGAAATTTCCAGTTACAGCTTCAATGTGCAGGTATATATGTATGTATGAGACACTGTTAATGCACACTTACAAACTCCTGTAAATTACTTTTGTTGGAAAAACTATTGTGTCTTTACTTGTAATTTAAGGAACCTATTGCCACAGGCTGCCACTGAAACACAGCTTAGGAAGGCTTTTGGAGAAGATTTGCATTTCTTAGGAGCACTTGAATTGTTTCTCAATACTGAATTTAACTTGAATGTGAAAACTAAATGCAACAAAATTAGAAAGTTGCCTGGACTGCTACTCTTGCCCTTGGATATTAAAGAGGATCCCAAGTTGGGCTGAGAAAGGAATCTCTTTTCTACCTCCACTGATATAATGTTTGTTACTAGATAAGGATGATTTCACCGTCTTTTGAAACCTCCATTGCTGCCGGTTACAGACACATCCTACTGGATGGGCTGTTTTTCTGTTAGACTGCAAGCAACCTTATTCCTCAGATTTGCCAAACCCCAAACAATAGGACAAGTGTTAGACATCACGGTTCACCCCCTCTCTTAAGCTGGATACGCAGCAATGACAGAAACCAAATGAAAGTCAGGCTAGAAACAGGAAACATCTGCTCCTATTTGTCTCACCCCCACTAAGACTTATCTTATTGCCCAATGCAGTGGATGTGCTGTGAATGAAAATCATATTGGAACAATAGCTCTGAGGGGATGCTTCACTTCATAACCTCCCTGGGATGTGCCTGTAAACTGTATTGTCCGACTCTCTGGGAACGTTTAATTACTAGTAAATGTTTTTCGCTGCAGTCTTTGTTTCATTCCTGAGTTGCTCTGGGAGAGGGTATTGGGGAGCTAAGAGGGATAGCTGTTGCAGTGACAACTGCTGTCTGCACAGTGGGTATTACAAGATAGAAGAAGGTTTGTTGCTCATTATTTCTCCTTTGCAGCCTCTCAGGTTCATTCACATGAACTTTCTTACTGAATCTACCTGTTGATTTATGTCCTGGTGCTTGAGCATCAGGAGATATCAGCATATTTCCCTTGAGAAGTTTGTTTTAAAAGAGTAGCTGTGACAGTGCAGTAGTCAGTTTTGGCTGTCCTTTTGGGGCTGATCTCAGCTTGGCAGGCCTTAGCAGTTTAACTGAGTTATAACATCTTCCTTACAGAATTGTGAAGCTGCTGTGATTTCTTTAGTCTTTCTCAGTAAGCCAGTAAAAAGTTTATGTTTTGTACAGTCTTAAAAGAAACAGAGGATTTGAAATAGATGGTTGAATATTTTTAGATGTGGACAGCCAAACCAGCCCTACTAAACTGATCTATAGTCTCAGGTCAATAAAAAGGCACCAGGTCCTTGTGTCTGCATCCAAAAGCATCTGAGTGGTTTCCCCTTGCACAGAATGTCCAGTGACCCCTAACAATCATGTTTTGTCCTTTGGCCTTTTGTAGGGCTAGATAATTTACATGGAAATTCATCTCTATTTTGTGCCATGGATAAAATTGGGTAATTGACAGTAAAAAAAAAAGTAAAATGACCTACTTTGCCTCTGCATTTATGATTGTGATGTTCTTGATGGAAAATCTGTAAAGGTAAGATGTACCTGTATGTCTGATTTGGAATAGGTTTGTTGTCAATCTTTAAATTAAGGTAATTTTAAACTTTTCATTGTATATATGATATCAAAAAAGCTTAATAACTGTCTATTAAAAAATAAATCCAAGTAGCGTTTGTTGTCTTTCACTTCTGAAGTGGCACAAGGAAACATGAGTGAATTTAGAAGGGAGAATCACAGTGACAGGCTGTTTTACTACATCAATCTGTGTTAAACTTGAATATCCACAATGCACTTTGTCAAGATCTGTCAATATTTTATCTTTCCCATAACTGGAGTTTGATGGTTGTCTTTGAAGCAGAAGTTTGCTCTTCATGAATTCATCCCAGTCACCTTTTTTGGGAGAGTAGTTGTTACCCTAATTTTCTGCCGAGATCTGACAATACCATTTATCTTGGAGAAACAGGGAACAGATCCTTTCTTTTTTTTGCAAAGAGATACAGCAGATGTTAAAGAATTGTGCTTTTGAGAAGAGAGCTTTGGCTGACTCTTTGAGATTGGGGAATCCAGTGCGGTGGCAGCCCTTTGTTTCCAGAAGCCTGCAGCACTGTCCCTGTGGAGCACGCTGCAAAAGGGCGGGGTGTGTGCATGGCACACCTTGCTCCTTGAGTATAGCAAGGGGGAGATGTGCTGCAGTACTTCCCTGCCAGTCATGGTCAGTCTTAAGGATACATTTTTAGCATCACCAAGTCTCCCTACAATACACTGAATCTGTCCTTCCTCACAGCTTTGCTATCTTATTAGAGGATGTGTCAGTTCAGACTCTAATGTTCTGAATTACTCTCTCCTGCCATCTCCAGATCCTGCTCTTGAACCTCCCGCCCTCCATCGTGCTTCCACCAGTGCGCTTCAAATATGCTTTACTTTGGCAACAAGTTCAACCCTGTTAATTATTGATTCAAGGGCATTTTAAACTCAAGGGCCTTGGAGACATAGATATCAAAATAATTGTGAAGAGGGATTTTATAGATGCCTAATACTTCTGACTCATTTTACTTTTAGGCCGAATTGTTGAGTGTTGAGCACTAGAAAAATGCTATGCTGAGACACATGAAAATGGATTTAGGTGGGCAATTTTGATGTTAAAGATACCTCCAGGATTTGGCATGAATTCTCTCCATAATGATTGTCTGATACCTTGGGTACTTCTCACAGGGAGAGCATCTTTTGATCAGGAAAGATCTTGGAATGGTTAGCAGGTACTGTATAAATCTTGTGTCCAGCCCTTTTTACATGGAAGCTGCTGTCATAACAGGGTCAAAGCATGACACAGTGGAGAAAAAATAAAATTGATAGTGCTGATGAGAAAATGGATTTTAAATGCCCTGGCCAGAGACCAGACAGTGAGTATGAATTTTTTCTTTTTTTCTTTTTTTCTTTTTGAAGACTTGCATACTTAAATTTTACTAGGACTGCTGCAAAACAAGTTCTTTTGTAAACTGAAAAATAAACTATGGGTAGTTCTTGTAGTCATGGATAGTCTTGCCCATGTACTTGAACCAGGAAAAAAGCATTCTGCACACTTGTGTTAAATTAAATTTATGCTAGAAAATGAGCGTCCAATTGGTCCAATTGCTAACTTCGGTCTGATCCTGAAGACCTGGGAAAAGCAGAGCAAATCCTAGGCAAGTACTCCACCTATACTGTCTTTTCATTTTAAGTCCTAGGCTGGAAAAAAAATAATTTCTGTCAAAAACTGCCAGAAAACTCTGAACACAATACTCTGTAGGATCTGAAAGTTATCCCATGAGTAGGTGGTCATTTCAAACCTCCTGGTACCATTGGTATGTGACAGAGATAGCATTTGCTTAGCAGAAAAATCAGCTAGAGTTTGTGTTGGTTACCATTGAGTCGTGAGTCCTTAAGTTTTATCTCATGCTGTTGGGAGTGCATGTAGGATGGTGTAAGTGCTTTTTAGGAGGCCTGCCACTGCTATATCCAAGTGCAAGAAACTGAGCTTCGCAGTCCTCCTGTGTGGGTGAGATCTGCCTCGTACCTGTAACTGCAGATTAGGAAATGGAGAGAAGCTGTCGTATACCCAAGGCCTGAACACCAGTATCCCAAACCTGGGATTTAGCAGAACAGCCTCACTTTTGTTTATTTGGACTTCTGGGAGCTCACTACCAAGGCAGAGGACCGTTAGCCTTGACTTTAAGTATCAGCATGTTTCAGCAGGCCCTGGCTTGAAGCCATTTAGTGACATTCCTGGTGCACTCTGTGTAATTTCAGCCTGATGGAAATGTCTGTAATGCAGTCCCACCTCTGCTGATCTTCAGGATTCCCCTGTCTGCAGCTTCTTGTGGTTGCTTTGAAAGTGAGTTATGTTTCCCATTAAAGGATAACAGGGACAATTGAGGCAATTAAGTGGACTGGCTTGGAGTTAGCAGCATGCAGGGAGTTTTCCGACTGAAAACAGTGCTGCTCAAGGGTTCTTCCTGCACGGTTGCCTGTTTGCTGTCTTCATTTGTCTGGAAAAGGATCCAGTAATTCTCTTTCAAATTTCCTTTAGTCGTGCTAAATGACTGTTTACTTGCATAAACAGGAAGTGTTCCTGCTCCAGACAAGCTCTGCAGTGACTATGGACAGAGATCAGTGCAATTTGGCCATCATTTCATTAGTTCTATGAACTTGCATTAGTGGTCAGTACCACACTCTATTCAAGGGGGATTTTGTGACTGAAAAAATACCAGCCTAATTATTAAGTCACATCTACTGGATTTTTAACCTGGCTTTTAGTTGGCAGGGGACTGGACAAAAGTGAAAGATGGACCATTTGGCCAGTGAAGGTGTGAAGAACTTGAGATGTGCAGACCTACATGAGGTTTTCCATGTGTCATACACAAGCAAATCACTGTTTCTCTTCGCTTTGCTGGCTGTTTGCAAACTTACAGGTTCTTCTTTTGAGAAACATCTTTTTAATAGGGAGGGCCAGGTCTCAGCTGGGTGCTAAGCACAGTTAGTGCTGGGTGCCTCCAGCTGAGGACTGATGGGAACAATAACCACTTTGCCACACTTCATACATACAGGCAGGGGGAAAGGTTCGAAGCAGAAAGGACTGTAAAATGAGATCCAGGAATTCAGCAAGACTACAGCTAACTCAGAGCATCTGTCTTTGCCCTGTGACTAAGTTACGAACTGAAAAGTAAGAGAAAGTGGAAGATCCTTTCACAAATAATAAACACTTGTTTGTCTCAGGTTAAATGCAACACCTTTACATGTGGGCTCCAGCTGGCCATAAGTAGGTGCACCTTGCATGGCTGTTACCTTCTTTGCCAATGAGATTTCTGTACATGCATCTGTTTAAAGGTTAATAACCTGCTTTTACAAAGAGGAAGAGAAAAAGGCAAATCTGTTTAGTTTACAGGAATAAAAAATTGTTTTTCATTTAAAGTGCCCGAACTTTGCCCTGCCTCAAAGTCATATTCTCCAGCAGAGAAGGAACACATGAACCTAGGTGCTGTAGCCACATCTCCCAGAGAGAAATTTTTCCATGTGTTTTAAACAACTTCTGTGATGCCACTAAGAAAGTGCAGCTTCAAAAAAAGAATGCACATTTCTAATCTCGGTCCTGCCACTAGCTAGAGTTTATAGAGAGACTTTTTAGCTCTTTGGCAATGTTCAGTCAGGAGCAATTTCTGATGTAAACCCATACAAGCAGGATGTTACTGAAACTAGCTTTAGGCTCTCAACAGTCTGAACTCTGCCAACATCTGGAGAATCTGGCTTTGAGTGCTTGGGGAGGGAAGGAATTTTTCTCCTACAAGTGAGAGGAATGGATAAGCCTGCAACAGCACCTGCATTATCCATTTCTTAGCAAGATAGAAAACAGCCATGCACCATCTAAGGCAAGCTGATGCTCCCAGCCAACTGATGGAAACACCAGAGCGGTTCTTTGGGTCTTGGTGAATTGCTGGCAGCTGCTGGGCACCTTCTCAGCTCTGTCTGAACAAGAAGGGCACTTTCCAGTCCTCTCAGCATCTGGGTCCAGGGGCTTGAGCTCTTACTGGTCCCAGTGCTGGTGAGTCTGTGCAGTCTGAAGGAAACAGGTTTGCAGCTGAACTTTTTCATGGAGCAGCAGAAATGGCCCACACAGAACCTAGTTTTCTCCACAGTGGGGCAAGAGATGTGCACTGGGAACTGATGGTGCCGAGATAAGCCCTCTCCTTGGTGTGGGGAGAAGGGAAACTCAGAGGGCTCAGTCTGTCCTGCAGCCAAGTGAGCAGCGTCTGTCTGAAGGCAGGCACCTCTGAGGAACCCATCAGA
The DNA here is from genome assembly GCA_035584735.1 of Pseudotriccus pelzelni. NCBI lineage: Eukaryota > Metazoa > Chordata > Aves > Passeriformes > Tyrannidae > Pseudotriccus > Pseudotriccus pelzelni. Next base: position 22,317,375 of record JAWMRA010000161.1, read on the forward strand.
GCCACGGTGGAGGAGAGGGTGGGTAAGGCTCGGATACCTCTGGATGCCTCTACTAAAGTGGAGCTGGGAGGGGAGGGAGTGTGACAACCTGCAGGAATGTAGGAAAAAGGAGCACTTTTGGAGGGAAAGTCCCTCCACTGCCAGCCCCCAGTGTCATCTCTTTGGACTTCAGGCTGCCTTGTGCTGTGGTGCCCCAGGCGTGACTGTGCTGTGTAAAAGGAGTGGTGCCTTAGGACGGGGAGCCGCATGGCTGAAGGTCCCCAGTTCTGTGGCGTCTTGTTGCCAAGTCAGCTTCTCCCCGTGTCAGCTGTGATTTGCTGCTGCCTCACTAAGGACTGCTTGAGAAGGGCTGCGAGACCTGCAGGAACCCTGTGAGGCTTAAGCTCTGCTAGAAGCAGCAGCTTCTGAGCAGTAAGCACAGGAGACCATCCTCCTCTCCCCTGTGGCCAGGGTGCCCTCTGTGCCGTCTAGTGAGGATGCGGAGAGGTGCTGAATGCACTCCTGGAGGCAGAGAGGCCCTCGTTAGCTGGGAGCTGGCTGGCAGGACGCTCCTGCGCCTGGTTGCTGGCTGTTAACCATCTCTTTGTACAGGGAGAGGCAGCAGCCCGTGAGCTGCCACCTGTTGTTAATCTACCCCCGGCTAATCCATTCTGCTCTGCGTCAGCAGTTCAAAAGGGCACTGTTAGTATTTTTTGCCAACTTCAATTAACGTGAGATTTTGGAGGCCCCTCTGATCACATTTCATCTGTCATGAGTCAGGAACAAAACAGCCAGATTGCAGTTGAGAGGAGAGAAGAGAAGGAGTTTATTGCAAACCAAAACAACAACAACAGTGTTTGTGCCCCCTTGGCCAGGGTGGCTGAGAAGCAGGATCCTTCCCAATCATGTCACTGCTTTCAAAAACTAGAAAAATAAAAATTGGTAACTGGAAATTCCAGCCCTCCACCTCCCCCCAAAGAAAAAAAAAAACCTGCAAGTGCAATAACTTATTTCAAAGAAGTTAAAAATAATCAAGCTGCAAGACTGTTTGTTCTTTTTTAATATTCCACTGTAATGAACAGGTAATACATGGTTGCATAGGCAATAACATTGCATGGCACAAACCCCACATGGCAACATTTTTAATTCATTTTTTTAATTCTTTTTTTCCTGAACTTTTTAAAAACTTTTTTTATTTTTTTAATATGTTCTACCCCAGGCTGGTAAGCTAAAGAGAAAAAAAAAAAAAAAAAAGTTGCGTTTATACAAGGTTACAATATTTTACAACAAAAAAACAATAATATTGATTGAGGTTTGTTTTCTTTCTTTCTCCCAGTCTCTCTTTCAAACACTGCACACCTAAACCGATATATTAGTATACATTGAAAACTGTCCTTCAAAATCAGTAGTATAAAAGTCCTAGTTCTACCTACCTACCTAGCTATGTGGGAGGAGTGGGGAACTGTGTTACCAGCAAAGAGTTAAGGGGGTGCCAGGCCGCTCCTTCGTCTCTTCCCAGCTCCCTTCGGGAAGCTGCAAAGGACTGAATGACTTTCCATCTGATTTCACTCCCTTCCCATTTGGGTTTAATTTCTCCCTCGGTCTGTTTGCTTTTTGCTGTGTCAGTCAGAGTAGCAAAATAAACACGGGGCTCTGCCTCTGCTTGATTATTTTTTCAATCCTTTTCCAGGAAACTACCTTTTTGCCTTTGTTTGTTTGGAGAGTGTTTTACAACATGCTGCCCGGTTTGAGTGTGCTCTGGGAATCAGGGAAATGCACCTCCCCACCTCAAAACACCTCCATTACTGGAGAAAACCAGCGGGCAGCACTGCTCTGCAGCATACCAGGTACACCTGGCTCAGGTTGTGCTCCGTGCCTGTGGCTGATGGGGCAAGTGGAGCCATGTGTGCTGCAGCTCTGCAACCTCACGTGTGACACATTGTTGCTACACATGACCTTTCCCAAACACCCTGCCCATGCTCACGGCTCCGGCCAGATATGTTCCATCAGGGATGCGTGTTCTGGCAGCGATGCAAACTCACTCTCACACTACCATGGGCTCTAGAGGAGAACAAGGTGGGTTCTCTTTTCATCTTGCTGTCTTGGTACTCTTCCCCATAAGCTTAACCCTGGTAGGTGCTGGGGCAGTGAGACCCGAACTGAGTAGCATATTCAAGAGGAGGCAGCTGGAGCCTGGCTGCTGGCTGGAGAGCCTGCTAGGAGCACAGGTGGGAGGCAGTGCTGGCAACAGGCAACGTGCCGGAGGGCTGACCTGGCCCCTGTCTCACTCCTCTCCATGAGCTTGTTCAGGCACAGCAGCCCTTAGAGTCTGGACCCTGCAGGGCCCAGCAAGCCCAAGCCTGGTTCACCACTGGTTTGCGATTGCTACCAAAGCATTAACTACTGCTTGTAGGCAAGAAGTGCCTCCGAGTACTTGGCAGTGAGTGGTACCCAACCACTTTTAAACAAGTGCCAGGAACCCGTGTTGCTCTCCCTATTTACATCCATCCTCCTGGTCTCAAAGCTCTGGGACATCTCTGGTAGTTTCTAATCATGGGCAACATAAGCCACCTCCCATGTAGGGTACCTGCTGCATAGGCAGGGCCAAGAGTGCTTGGGAGAAATATTTTGCTACCTTCATGAGGCTAGAGAGGGTGGGTGGGTGAGTACTAGCTGGGCTGCACCACTATGGGCATGGTAGGTGTCAGAGTGGCTGGGGCTTATGAGACATTTTGGTGGTGGCTGGGGACAAAGCTTGCAGCTTTGAAGGCAAGTCCAAACCAGGGAATCGCGACTCAATGTATGGACAGGAGTAAAATAGTAAATAAGAAATAAATAGAGAAGAAAGTCATAAATAGAACTGAAAGGTATTAAAATAACAATAATAAAAAATAAAATGGTATCATCATGGTAACTTAAGATTGCAAGAACAGCACTGACCCTGTGACCCTTAAAAAATGCAGTAGCTGCAGACTGGCTAGGTTAAGATACACATATATATATATATATGTGTATGTATGTATATACATATTTATACAGTTTTTCATGTTAATTTAACAGCTAGTTTTAAAAAAACCTTTGAAATAAATTTTAAAAATGTGTGTAAATACAGATGTACGTAGCTTAAAAACTGCCAGAATAAACTGCTTTTGGAAGTCTGTGAGGGGTGCATCTTCCAGCACAACCCACAGGGGAGCTCGCCAGAATAGCAGTAGCACCCAGAGAGGTGGGGCAGAGCCTGGTGAGCACCAGGGCTGCCCGTGGCAGGGGGCAGGAAGGGAGCCCTGCAGTAGGGGGGTCCAAGGAATAACATCCCCCCCCTCACCTCGCGATGTTTTCAGGCAGGCTGAGGGCTGGGCATCAGCACTGGCGTTTAAATTAGACTGAGTGAGTCCAACATGCGCTTTCCACATGAATTTTAAGGTGAGAGAAAGTGGGGGTCAAGCCTCTCTAAATGCCAAGTCCGTTGCCAGGAGTCTCTAACAAGACAGGGATACAGCACTTAATCCTCTGGGCTATTAAATATCTTGGATAAAATCCTGGCCTTGTGGAAGTCTGTGAGGAAAAGCTACCCTTTAACTTCAGTAGGGAATGCAGCTATGTTCTTGAATAACTACAGCCCTCCGCTGGAGCTGCCTTTGGTACCTGTAGGCCATACGGGATCCATTCCTGTGTGCCTGCCTGCCCCATCATCCTCTCCTTAGCTGTCCCTGCTGCTAATTTGCCTTGTCAGTAATGGTACTGGGCTGTTTGGGCAGTGGCCCTTCACAGATTGTCTGCTGACTGTGGGAAACATCATGCTCTTTGGTGTAGCTGGGAAAATGCTCTCGGAACCATGCTCAGCTGCCTGCACAAAATCTGATGGAGAAATCGTCTCCTGCCACTGGTCCCTGGGTGGTAGGGAACCTCAGTGGCTTCTGGGGCACCCAGTGGGGGTGGTGTACACTCCCAGCTGGTCAGCATGATCCTGCCCCGTTCAGTGATCAGCATCACTTCTAGCATTCAACCCACTATGACCAACGTCTCAGCTGAATGTTTAGGTTAGGATGTAAATCCTGGCTGCCTGGGATGGGAGAGACCCTGGCATACAGATAGTGTGGTGAAATGCATACTGGCTCCCTGTGCATACCTGGGAAGGCATCTCTTAGTGTTTCTGAGGAGAGAAAAGAGGCAGTACTACTGATCTTTTCATACTCTAATAAATATATTACTTTTGACCTAGCAATGCTGTATCATTTAGGTAGTGTATGACAATCTAGACACTATGGAAATACTTGTATAGCTTGTTAACCTGAAACCTGACATTTGGTTGTAGCTTATTTGAAGTCTTTTCCAAGACCACTGAATATTCTTGGACCTTGAACTACAAGATCTCCTAACACTATGCATGAGGAGAGAGGGCAGGGTGACAAACCAATTTTTATGTGAGTAATATCCTATAGTTCCCTTGCAAATCTTGAGGACAGCTGCCCCAGTTCAAATCCAGCCTGCGTAGCCACACTGTGGCCATGATAGTGCTCCGCTGACTTTCAGCTTCTCCTTGGTAGTATTTCAGTGGGGTAAAAAGATGTTCCCAAATTATTCCTAACACTGTGAGATCATTGAAAAACTTGTAAAATGTTTAGCCTTGCAAAGGAGATCTTCCTTAACAGTGCTGTGCAGGTAAGAGCACTGGGAAGGAAAAATGGGGAGGCACACTGGCCCAGACAAACCAGACAAGTTCTGGTGTCTCCTCCTTCCTCTGCAAGGTGAAGAGGATCCAAGGTGGCTGGAGACTGGACAGCATCACCTCGTCCACCTTTGGATCCCTTCCCAGCTTGTTCCCTGTGCCATCCCTTGTGCAGAGATACCTGCAGCTGTTGTGTTCAGCAAGGCAGTGGAGTGGAGGGCTGAGGGAGGGCTTGTCATTGCATGTATCTGACCCCAGGATAAGGTATATGAGGAATTTGATGGTCTCATGCCACTGTGGCTGTGTGCTAGCACTTGAGCTGTTTCTCAGAGCAGTCTTTTTGGGGACCTGTAGATTTACACAGCAACTCTGCTTCCCTGCTTTGGCAACTGTCTCTAAACTGAGGTTAGTGATTGCAGACCCAGCGAAAGCTGGAGGAAACCTTTTGCTGTCCCACCATGCACATGAGCCCCATCATCAACCACAGCCAGGCAAAGCAAAGCCCAGGCGCTCCCTGGGGCAGTGAGCCGTGTTTGGGAAGATACTGTCTGCTGGGATGCATCTCTGTCTGGGTCACCAGAGGGCTGGCACAGACTCTCAGCATGATAGCTCTGCGCCATGCTGGGTAGAAGGGTATCCCCTTCATGGGCTTCTACAAGTCTGTGCTTCATCTCAGACTACAAGATGGAGAGAAAGCTGGGTAGAAGGAGATGGACTCATGTTGCCTTCTTTCTGTCTTTGGTTATCTTCCTAGCCCTGTTACTGCTCAGCTGTGGGAAGTCATAGCTCCCGCTAAAATGACGTAAGCAGCACTAGAGGTGTCTCTTTGCTGGTGCCAGAGTTCCCATCCAGTCCCCTGCCCAGGGCAGAACATGTGTGTGTGAGAGAGAGAGAGAGTATGTGGGTGGGTGGGTGGGTGGGTGGTGGGATGGGAGAAGCTGCTGAAAAGCCAGTGGGCTTTTGCTCTTTGGAAAGGCAGATCTGGTGTCAGGAAAAACAGCAGGGAGAAAAAATGCCCAGGTTACTGGGGAGGTGGCGGTGAGGAGGGATGCATCTCATCCCAGATCTTGATGGAAGAGGTGCTGCTCCACAGCCTCCCTCTTCCTGCCTGATCCCAGGAAGCCGGGAACTGCCACGTTCATGCTGGAAACACTCCACTTACATTAACATATGTACTTTATATGCCTAGGGTAGCTAAAAGTGCTGCATTCAGATCCCCGAGGAGGCAACTGCTGTCTGGAGTCCAAGCGGATGGATTTGTTCATCTGTCCCTATGTGCTGTCTCCGTGTCGCGGGCGCTGGGCTGCAGCCCTGTCATGTCGCCCAGGAGATAGCGGCGCTGTGCTCCTTTGCTTTCATCCTCAGGGCAGCGATGCTGGAGGTCTTGCGGTCCGGCTCGCTGTTCAGCTCGTAGCCATTGAGGCTGGGGCTCATCCCGGCCGTGCCAAAGAGGCCACCCATGTGAGTCTGTCCCACGTGGCTGCCAGGGCCGGAGACTCCGAGGAACTCGGAGACACCGCCGGCCGCATGGGGGTGGGCATGGGGGGACATGCAGGAGGGCACCGTCTCGCAGGGGACGACACAGGCAGGCACGGGGGAGGCAGCTCCATTGTTGCCAATCCAGGAGGGGTTCTGGATCTGGGGGTGGGAAAAAAAAGCGTCAGGGCTGCCCTGAGCAGGATGCATCCAGCAGCTGGCCTGGGGGGATGGATTGTGTCCAGCCCCAGCCCTGCAGGGCAGCCTTGTCTATGAGGGGCAGCAGTGCGAGCCAGTAGATCCACTCCAAAACCTGTTTGCCAGCCCGGACAGGGGCAGGGACTGCAGAAGGCTAACTTTCAGGGATTGTGCCATAGTTTCTGCCGTAGCATCTCTCTGTTTACCTGTTTCCCTTCTAGGCATTTCTCTTACTTTATTTGCACTATGAGCACTTTTCTCAGCACAGAAAACCTTATATCACCCGTGGTGTTTCTGTGGTCATACCCATTACACAGGGAACATGCAGAAAGGGGTGCTACGAGGCTGCTGATCTAGCCCTTCTGCCCCAGCCCAGGGCAGCTTTGCCCAGGCAAGATCTATTTTGTACCACACAGACATGCCTGTGGGAGCTGAGCTGCCTATAGCCTCCTGCACAGGCAGTTTCCTGGCCCCTCTCCCCGGTCCATCAAGGTAGCATTGTCCACCCTTCTGCAGAGCAGAGTCCTGCAGGGCCACCTCGAGCAACCATCTGTGCTCCTGCAGTATCACTGATGAAGTGATATTGCAGAAGAAGAAAGGGGGGCTCAGTATTTGGCAGTGGGAATAGGTGTGCTGTGGCAGGGAGGAACATGGGCATGCAGGATGAAAGTGGAGAGGAGATGAGCAAGAGGGCAAAGGTCCCTTCATCCCACTGCACCTCTCCTCTTTGGGCCCTTGGGCCCTCTCTGATCTCTTACCTCCAGCAAATTGCTTTTCAAATTTTTGATCTCTAGTGCTGGGAGAAGAGAGCAGGGTAGAGGAAGCATAAGTTACAAAGACAAGAGAAAGGCATGCTGAAAATGCTGCTGAGAGTGTCCCCTGCTTGAAAAGCTGCGTTGGCATCTCTCAGCTATTTCATAAGGGCTTCTTGTTCAGCGTGGGGGAGACGCCAAGCAGGAGAGAGGTCAAATGCTCCTAGCTTGGCTGGTAGAGCACTGGCTGGGGAAGTACCTGACAGCCAGGGAGTCAGAGAGGGAGGACTCCCAGCACACCTGAGGACAGTCAGGTTCAGAGCATCACACCTGCAGAACTCTGCCCTTGAGCAAATTCTGGGTGGTGGGAAGAGGAGTGCAGGATGGAGGGAGTGCTTTGCAGGGGCACAGCCAGCCCTTGATCTAACAAACACCTGTCTGTCTGGCCTTGTCTGAAATGTGAAATGGGGGCTGGCCCAATGCGAGGTTACTTTGGTGACAGGTTTTCCAGGACAGGAAGCTAGGGAGGTGAGGCAGCTGTGTGATCGGCTGCCAGGGTCAGGGCAGGAAGACTCAGGGCAGAAGGACCCAGAAGCAGCCTCAGGCACCCCAACAAGGCTGCTCTCCCCACTGCCTTTGGAGCATAAACCTACAAGTCCTTTGGGAAGCATCTTCAGATGTCATCAAGTGTGCTGTAGGTACCACAGCCCATCACTGGGAGATGGCTGTAAGGAAAAAGTTGCTGGGGAAAAATGCTTTTGTCCAGCCACCATGTCCAAGGGGCATGGAAACCCAGGCATGGCAACAGGAAACCTTCCTGGGAACTGCTGTTCTTGAGGTATGAATTAGCCTTTTGGATCTTTTTCAGACTGGAGGGAAGTTAGTGGGCAGTAGCACACGTGATGGGAGAACCACAGTGTAACAGGATGTGTTGAGCAGGGTGACCTGTGCCCAAAGGGCTCTGCACTATGTCACACAGGGCTGGGCTTGGTACCTGCTTTAAAGATGGCTGCTCTGGGACAGGGCATAAGGGAGCTAGGCAGGATACCTGGCTAAAAAACCACCAGCCCTTCAATGCTTGACAACATATATAGCCCTGGCACCAGCATTCTTCCAACCTTGCCTGAGGGCAAGTGGATGAACCTGGGAAGGGAAACATGACTTGGAGAGGACTCGGACCAGAGGCAGTGTATCCAGCAGGCACTGGGACAGGTGGGTCCAGGCAGGGGAATGCACTCACCTGGGCATAGTTCTCAGCCCGGGTCAGCAGAGGCAGCTCATAGGCAGTGGAGAAGTGGGTCCGGACCTGCTGCATCTGACCGAACCGCTCCCTCTTGCGCCATTTTGCTCGCCGGTTCTGAAACCACACCTGGGAGAGAGCAAGACAGGGGCTGTGAACAAGGGGGGGCTGTTGGCAGTGGCTGGGAGCCTGGCAGCCCTGAGGAGCCCACCAGTAGGCAGGGCCTCCCCAGGTGGGTGGTTTTCCATGGCAGGGAGATGGGCGTTCCTCCGTACACAAGCTCTGCAGGAGAGTGACAGTCCTGCCCTGGAGGATCTCTTGGAGGTCTGGGACCAGCCTTTGCTGCTAGACTGGGCACACCCCAGGCAAAAGGGGATGCCTATCCTTTGGTGTACTGCCTCTCTGGTAACATTCACAGCTCTTGCCTCCCACAGCCTGATTTGTCCTGGGATAGCCCATCTTCCTCTCACTCTGAAATCTTTGTTACCCAGGCTCTGCCTGCAGCTGTCCTGCTGTCAGTCAGTCTCAGACGAGAAGTGTGAATACACCTATGTGTGCTGCTGCCTGGCTGAAACCAGCAGTGATGGGGCTTTCTCCAGGCCTAATCCTGGCTATGATGATGTCGTTGGCTGAAGCTTGCATTTCTCACCAAACTCTCACTCTTATTTTTCTTCACTGTGATGAAAGATGAAAAGCCTAACACCCCTTCCCTCCTTAGCTGCAGGAAAGGGCAAGTGCTCTTCTACAGAGTTCTTTGCTTTAAACTAAGTTTTCTTTGCAAAGTTTGCAGCTCTCCACTTCACAGTGCTGCTCAGATCCCTTCAAGGCAAAGACCAAAACTCTGTTTCTGCTCTTATTTTTACTGGCTTGACATCAGTGTGGATTATTGCACTGTTGTCAGCACCATTGCTCCTGATTTGCATCAGCCTAAGAGAGATCAGAGCCTGGCCCAGTGTCTTCAAAGCCTCTTGAAGCTCGTGAGTCAGGGAAACACATCAATCAAGAGCCTCTTTGAAGGCACTGAAAGATGAGGGCGATCACCAGGGGCTGGGTTGTGCAGGTCACGCCAGTGCACGAAAGGAGCAGTCCTAGAGCCTCTCTGCTCTGCTTCAAGTTTTACACGGTGGGTGGGGGGGTAGCAGGGGCATCGGTAACAGCTTGGTCCTTCCCACACCTGGCCATGGGTCAGCTTTGCTGCTTGGCAAGCAGCTGGGGCAGGCAGACACCAGCTAGGAAACTCATGTCTTAGGGGAAGAAGAGGACAAGGCAGGCACTTGGCACAGGGTGGGATGGCAGGCCAACTCTCGGTGGGGGGAGGAAAGCAGTGGCACCTGTAGCCTGCATCAGTGCAACTGAAAGCTGCTACAGAGAGAGAGAAACATGAGGGGCTGGGGTTTCTGGTCTGAGCTGACCTTCTTGCTTGTGCTGGAAGAGTTGTTTCAGGCTCCACTGCTTCAGTTTCCCCCTTCCCACCATCGGTAGCCTTGTGCTGGTCTCTCACAGCTCCCCACTGTGGCCAGCTGTTGGCCCCATGGTACAAGTGGGCAGCTGAGGGTCTGGCCATGTGCTGTGGTCTGCTTGGTGCAGTGAGCAGATGATGCAGCACCCAGGCATGTCTTCCCCATGCAGGCTGCAGATGGTGTAGGGTTTAGTGCCCTGCTTCGTGGCCATGGCAGTGTCACTGGTATGGGCCATCCACAAGCTAGTCAGACTAGCCTTACCCAAAACAGCTGCCCTTAATCCCCCCACCCCAAATCAAAAACCCTATGAGTATTTTCAGTGGGTTCAAAAAGCACCAGCACAAAGGTCCTAACATCATCCCAGCTGAGCACACGCTGCAGAAGAGCGTCCTACTGGAGCAGGTTTGATGCCCCAGGCATCTGTCTGCTTTTCTTCTCCCTCTTCTTGGCACAGCCACTCCAGCCCAGCTGCAGGCCAGTCCCAGGGCTGGTCAGGATCATGCTGCTTTGATCTGCAGATTCAAAGTTAGCAGTGGTGACCCGGTTCCTCCTCAGGCGGAGGAGGCCCCGCTGTGCACAGAGGGGTGGGGAACAGGTAGGGAGCAGAGTGCTGACTGCGCGTGAGGCCGGAACGAACATATGCCAGGCATATGCGGCCGTTCCCTTCCCGGCATAGGCAGCGGCAGCCTTGCCCGCACACCTGCGCTGCCACGCAGGGGAGCCTGCCTGAGCATCCCACCTGGGAGCAGGGCGGCCAGGCACAGGTCCCACGGGGCTGAACGGCTCTGCGGTGTGACCTGTGAAGCCATCAGCGCAGGGTTTGTGTGCTCGGCTTCCCAGGACAGAGCAGCAGCTGCCTTGATGGAGCCGCGGGGAGGTTTCCTCGGGCCAGCTGAAGCAGAGTGGGGTCTCAGCCTTTGCTTTGCCACATTTATGCACTGGATTGAACTGGCTCTGGCCGAGCAAAATGGTTTAAACTGGCAGTTCCTGAACTGCAACCCCCACATGTCTGATGGGCTAGGAGGCTGTGGAAAATCATTGCATTAGGCTGAAAAAGAAGAGTGACTTCAGTCCAAGTGTTGGTGCCATGGGCAACGGAGACACTAGAAGGCTGGCAGTAAGACATGGGTCCAAAACACTTGCGGCAAGGTTTGGACTGTTTTTCCAAGGTCTCCTTTCTCCTCTGGTCCAAACACTTATAAGTTGCTTGGTATTTTGCAGTTGGGTTTCTCCAGGACTCCACAGTGCTCCAGGGAAAACAAGACAGGCAAGACACTGTGAAGATGTCAGTAAAAAAAACCCAACTGATCCTCAGTACTTCCACAATCTTAGAAGACACCTGCTTTTAAAAAGCAAATCTAAACCCTGACAGAAGTCCATTTTCCTTTCATTGCCTGTCACTTTTTGTCAAGAGAAACTGTTGTGGGATGGGGATGTGACAGCAGAGGTTGCAGTGGCTGGTGCAGCATGTCCTCTGGGGTCGGGATGGGGTACTTCGTGCAGGGACCAGCAGTCACTGTGGGCTGAATCTCAGTGTTAACAGTTAGAGTGGGAGTGTAGAGTAATCTCATGCATCTGACCCCTGCAGACAATGCTTTGATAAGCCATGATGTACCAAATAAGCCCTATAAAAATCTACAGAACAAAAAATGTTTCATGTCTTCATAAACACTCAGCCATATGCTGGTACCTTAATCCATATGCATACACAGCTGATGTGGTGCTGGGGGAGGAGAGGCCAGGAATGGCCCAAGACAAAGAAAGCAAGCAGGAGACTCTTGCTTGCTGTCTTGCCGCCTCTACCCTGGCAGCCAGCAGGCACTGCCAGTCAGTCCCTGCCACCAAGCCCCACGTGCCCCATAGGGCACAGGTGGATGGGGCAGAGTTGGTATCTCATCCAGACCACTCTGTCCACGTCTGCATAGGTGGGGGCTGCATCACTACATTTATCCTTCCTCCAAGAAAAAGAAAAAGGTCTCTTACACTCTGTCTCTTACACCCACCAGTGCAGCAGTGGAAGGTGAGGCTGGCCTCTGCACAGGTGTGGTGATGGGCTGCTGGCAGCCATGAGGTTGTGCTCATGCCCTGGGCTCAACAACCCTTACTGCATCACTGCCCTGGTGCAGACAACAGATGCCCACCATGTTGAAGTCTCTTGTGCTCCTGATCTCCCCTGGCAGCCTCACAGCATCCATTCTTTCCATTCCTGTCCTCCAGTCCTACTGCCCTCCTCCCTCTGCTCAGCCTCCATCTGTCTGTGCCCAGGACCCCATCCCTCTATGAAAGGCCATGCTATCTCCCCTCTTCCCAGAGATGGCCACCAGCCCTTTGCTTTTCAGGCTGCAAGAACAGAGCCAGAATTCATCCTTGAGTGCTGAAACTGGACACCATTTTATCAGTGGCCTGGAATGGGAAATTGGAGCCTGGGATGAGAGAATTGAATAACTTGAGCTTGTTTTCATTTCATGTTTAATTTCCTGCAGGCTTAGCTCAGTCTTTCCGCTCCTTCCACGAGCCTCCCAGGGTTTTATGGGGGAAAAGGGATCAAGATATATTACTTCTTGCTTTGCTTTGCTTTTTTTCTTTTCTTTTTTTTCCAAGGCGGTGATTTTGCTACAGCAGAGTTTGACATTTCCCTCTCACTTTCAAGCCCCCGCCGCATCACAGGGTTACCGCCAAAAACATTTCATTAATGGTCCCAGAAATCTTCGGGCTGGCTCTGAGGGGGGCTAGCTAAGGGTTATATTCCCTGGCTGCAAAGACTTCTTCCAGTCCCATCCCTTTCTCCTCTGCCACAGAGCAGTCCAGGAGGCAGAGATGCTCATAGCCCAAGAGAGATGAGCAGCCGGGGCCAGGCTGGCAGGGCCTGGGATGTGCATGTGAGTGCATGCAAGGGGAAGCCATGTGTGAATACACATGTCTACCATGTTTTTCTCGTGCCACTGCAGACATATGCTGCAGATCTGGATGATATTGAAGAAGCTCAGACAGTCGCTAATACCAAGCAGAAGCTCTTTCTGGAGCTCTCTAGCCCCAGACATGGAAGAGAATAAAGCAATTGAACATACACATTGTGTGGGACCATCATGAACAAAGCACCCACTGTGCACCCGTGCAGGCTTGTGACTGAGCCCCAGCAGTCCCTGGCTCTGCCCCTGTGTGGCTCTATCTCTGCACAAGGCTTACACGTCGCTCGTACTTTGGAAAACAGGGATGTGCAGTATCTTACCAGTACACGGAAACAAGGGGCAAAGTTGTGGGGGGGCAGACAGGGAAAATGTTGCATTGCATCACAAGGGGAATTAGCTTTGACATTGTCGGACAACACTACAGATTGCTGGAGACAGAGGTGGGCAGGGAAATGGAGCAGGAGAGGGGCCAGGCTGTGGAATGCCACCACTTCACAGACAGTGCAGCCCACCCCATGCATGCTGCTGGCATGGGCTCTTCTCCAGGCACCGAGAACTCTGGCAGCTATTTCACTAATGAAGCGTGAGCTTGGGAAAGGGTTGGAAAAATCAGAGCTGCCACTTGCCTGTCTAGGCTTCACATCTGCTCCTGCCTGCAGTGTGGCTGGTTAGCTATCCAGGGACCATGGCCAGAGGGGATGACCTCCAGCCAAAAGCTGGCTCAGCTATGGGAGGGAGCGTCACACCTCAGACCTGCTGGGTGCTTCGCCTTCCTGCCTCTCCTTTGCTCAGTTCAGCCTTGCACGCAGCTGAAGCTGGCCTCCATGAAATTATTCCAGGGCATTTGGCATCCCTTAGATGACCATACCTTCCTTGGGAGAGGGACTGCTGAGCTTCCCTCAAAGCCCCTGCGGCTGCCATAGGTGTGTACCCCAATACCCCACAGCAGCTGGAGCCTCTGCCAGCTTGGCAAAGGGTGTCTGTACACAACAGCTATTTGGCTTGCGGGGTTAAGTAGTAAGGGGCTCATGGCTAATTTGTGATTTCCAACCCTCTAGCCCTTGGTTTTTGGTCCTTGCTATAAGTATTTACTTTTCCCTCAGTCTCCTGAGCTGTTGCCCCATCTCTGTACCCACTCTTTGGCTGTGAGCTGATGGCCCTCAGTGCTGCAGTGCTGGCACTGGAAGGCCCCCGCAGAGCTACCCAGAGTAGTGGGAGACCAAAGTCAAACCTAAACAAGTTATTACACAACCCAGAGCTGGAGACAGGCACTGGCATGATTCACTAAGGCTCTGACTCCAAAAGCTTCCTTCATGGGAAGTGCAACCCTGTGCCAGCAGCAGAAGAACTCTGTGCCATCTCCGACTGCACCTCCATGCCTCCTGAGGGGCTGCCACTGTCACGATGAGGCTAAGCAGTTCACTAGCCAGCAGCCCCAGCCCCCCTGGGAACACATGTGAGATACCCGGCACATGGGGTGCCCTGAGCCTACCCAGACAGCACTCACAGACCTGCTGGTTCTTGCTCTCCAGTGACAGGGAATCTGCATTTCTACCAACAGCATGGCAGCCCTTTGTCATGAGGTGATGGCTGTGTGCCAGCCCATAGCCCAGGGGACTGGGCCCTTCCCGGCAGGGCAGGGGAATGACTGAAATGCAAGTACTGACGCCTTTCATCCCAGGGTAAGTGTTCAAGCACCAGGCCACTTGGACAAGTCCTTCAGCCGCTCCATTACATGAGCCCTGTCATCACCCCAAGCGAGAGGTGTGCGCTGGCAGCCATGGTGACAGGCAGCTGGGGCACTTATCTCAGGACAAGGCAAAATCCCTCTTTGCCAGATATCCTTCTGGCGGCCCAGTTAGGTGCTTCTCCTCTCAGCTTTAGTGTTATCCAGTGGGGGAAACCCCTCAAGATCATGGGTCATATGTAAGGAACTTGCAGACTGCATCTGCCTCACCTGCCCTGGCTCTGTTAGCAGCCCTGTGTGCTGGCTGGGATGACACGTTAGCTGCACACTTTGGCTCAGAAGCAAGCAGGAGGAGCTTGCCACCCTCCAGCACCTCATTCTCATTCCTGAGCAAAAGCAATTTCATGCACTGTGCAGCATGTAACCAGATGCTGTGCCTGGCCTCCCAGGAGACCCCACCGGCACTTGTGATGTGTTCCTGGGAAATCAAGGGCTTCATCCAGCGACAGAAGTAAAGAGCTGATGTTTGTAGCACTGTCTTCCTCTGCCCATCCTGCAGCGCTTAGCATGCTGCACTCGGGACCAATGGGAATCGTGCTGCTTCCTACTGAAATGCAGCCGTGTCCAGCCTGAAGAGAAACAGCTGCGGAGAAGAAGAGCACAGCAGCCCTGCAAACCAATTTGGGAAGGAGACAAGAAAAATCCTGCTTCCAGTTGAATCTGGAAGTGAAGGCACAGACTAAAATGGACTTAAGCATGGATGCTGGCTTGACTGCTTGCAATGGCTACTTGTAAAGGTTAAAGCAGAGGGCAAGCCGGGTTGTCTGGGAGCTGGTGGTCTTCCTGGTGTAAGAGATATAGTCAGGTGTCTCCACAGGCCAACTATTCAGGTAAATCACAGAATCAGAGAATATTCTGAGTTGGAAGGGACCCACAAGGATCAGTGAGTCCAACTCTTAAGTGAACGGCCCATACAAGGCCTGTGACCTTGTGATTTTTAGCACCATGCCTTAAGCAACATTCTTGATGTTAATGCAGGTTCTCGGGATGGTGAACTGACAAATGCCTGCAGATGGAACTTACAGGATTAGCTAGGCTGGAGAAAGAGCTGGCTGCCAAGATGTGAGTTGCAGATGTCTGCTCTACGCAATGATGCTCCATGCAATGATGCTCCTTTTTGCAGGTTTCTGAGCCCTGCCAGGCCTTCTGTTAAATTTGTTTGATGTGGATTTTGGCTCTGCTTGTCCCCCAGGTTAGTTGGGGGAGCCAGTTCGTGGGAGCTGGCACCTATACGGGTGGAGGTGGTTGGAAGTCTGTCAACAGTGTAGCTTTTTCACTCTCCTGCTCCTCCCAAGGTGCCCTTCTGTTTTCATGTCTCCAGCTTTCACGCATCCTCAGCACCTACTTAACCAAGAAGGTAATAAGAGCTGCCTGTTTTGTATCACCTCATGTGCTCTGCTACTGAACTTCTGGTCATGTCTGCATCCCCATCTTGCCAGAAAGAGCAAGACTCCACTCAGACTAGTGAACCTGTGTCCCCTGTGAGTCTCCTGAAAAAAATGTTATTTTTGTAAAAGCTTTGTTGCAGGTGGCCATGAGGTTTACCTGCCTGCTGTCCCATTAGCTCAAGCACAAGAGGCGTCTCTGCAAACACTGGAGCGCAGGACACCAGACTAAATAAGGGAGCGACACTAGTGTCAAATGTGGATGTACCTCCCTGCCCTGCCCCTGCTGGAGAGGCATGCTAACCTGTGGCACAGGCTCTGGGTAGGGCTCAGCTGCCTGGAGTTTATGGTGCAGTAGCAGGGGACTCCAGGGGCTTGTCTGCAGCTCACCCACCCCTCACCCAGCCCCAGGACATTCCCCCGTACCTGTACACGAGCCTCGGTGAGGTCTGTCCTCATGGCTAGCTGCTCCCTGGCATAGACATCAGGATAGTGGGTTTTCTGGAAGACCTTCTCCAGCTCCTCCAGCTGGTAACTAGTGAAGGTGGTGCGGTTCCTCCGCTTTTTGCCCTTGTTGCTCTCTGAGTCAGCCTTGTCCATGGGGCTGGGGAGGTCTGTGCTGGCCCTGTCCTGGGGCACTTTCACCCCAGCCTCCTTCACGCTGAGGTAGCTGCTGTCCATTCCCGAAGGGTCAGAGCTTGGCTGCAAGTCAGCTTCTCCCAAAGCGCTGTCTTTACCTATTTGGGTGGGAGGACAGGGAGGGGAGAGGAAGGTGGGTTTGAGCAGAGGCAGTGGGTGGGGAGAGAGAGAAGGAAACAGATGTAAATATTTTGACCAATTAGTTGGTTCAACCAGTTAAAGCTAGCACCTTGGCATGGGGGCAGCAGTTCCCAAAGGTAGGCAGAGAGGTTGGCATCAACTCCAGACAGAGAGGAGGGACATGAGACAAGGCAGAGGGCTGCCATGGGTGCAGAAAAGCTGCCAGCCTTGGCCTCAGAAGGTGTTGGAGCTCAGCTTTGGGGTGGCACAGGCTGTAACCAAGGGAGGAAGTAGCTGTTTTGGCAGGAAAGTTGACCATAGGCTGCAGATGGGGAAGAGGAGGTTGGGGCAAGCTGTGCCACCTACTCCTCCCTCTCCAAGAGCCAGGTGGAAGGATGAGCTCTGCGCACTTATGTGCACACAACCTAGTCAGACCCTTCTCCAACACCCACATTGGGACTGAACCCCACAGAGCACTACGTTCCTTGGTCCTAGCCACAGGTAAGGTTTCTGAGGACAGAGGAACCCATCTGCTCCCTGCATCAAGTAGGTCCCTGGTCACCAGCCCGTTGGTGCTCCCCTGCTGAATAGCACACAGCAGAAAACCAGTACCCAGCAGCCACGCCTCATGCTTGGTTAGGTCTGCTTGCTTCTCCTACATCCCCTGGCAGTGGTGGTGTGTGAGCAGAGGTGCTCCTGACAGATGCCCCACAGCCTTCTAAGAGGACTTGCACTGCTTTTGGCAAGGAGGCTGTAAATGGGGCTCAGTGCCCCAGAAAAGGACATCGTGAGACACCTACAGAAACAGTCCAACCTCTGTGTGGGGCAGAGGGAAATGAGTCTGACAGCAGCCTGGGAAGATATTCCTGCCTGACTACGCCCAACAATTAATAATTAATGAGACATGATGTATGACAGCAGTATGGTGACACAGGAAGAGGACATTTCAACCACTTGACCAATAAGCTGGTTCCTCTTTAAGGCTTAGCAACTACAAGTAAAACCACCTTTGAGCTTCTATAATGGGGCATATGTATCCTCAGGCCCATGTGCTGTGATGGAGCATCCTCTCCTGCCCAACTCCTGCCTTCAGTGGAAGTGGTGACCCCTTCATTAGCAAGAGTGCTGCTACGCCAGCGGGACCCTGGTAGGTCCTGGCAAGTGACCGTGGCTCTCTCTTGTCTGATGCCACTGCTCTGCATGGTGGACCATCCCCAGACCAGAAAAAGAGGGATCTGTGTGAACAGCAGCCCACCAACTGGCCACATTTCTGGCTGGGATCTTCGGACAAAAAACATGGTAGCCCTACTGCAGGTTTTAACCTTGAGCCACTATTCTCAGCTCCTAAGTGTCCGGGAAGTGGTACAGTGGTACTTCCTATTCATGCTCTCCTTACCAAGTGAAGAGTACATTAACTGAATGATCTTTTTTTTTTTTTTTAATTTCACTTTAGCCTATATTTAAATGTTACCAGTCCAGGATCAGTCTTTCTAGGAAACAGCTCCACCATTTAGTGATGTCCCCACTGGGAGTTTTTCTCCAGCAGTGTCATATCCAGGGTCATTAATGCCAGCTCAGGCATCTTAGCCTGTGTCTTTGGCAATTTCCATTTTTTCCAGCACTTATCTCTTGTTGCATCTTTCTATAATTCACTGTATATTTAGAGTTTATAGCCCTTCTCTGAACAGCTGTCTTGTCTCCACAGCCAAAAGCCCATGAATAAGCTTGTGAGAAGGTGTGCATGTCCTCACCCATTTCTCTTACAGCTGAAAGACTGCACTGAAGTGATTGGGATAAAATCAGGATGAAATGTAGCAAGGGCAAGGAAGGCCCAAGATTTCAGTCTGGGAGACTGAGCTGTGAAAGGGTTTTGAGAAAAAAACTGCCCAGTTGGTACAGAGGGGCTGAAAGCAGACCTTGGATGAAGGTAACAGTTGCAGGAGCTATCTGCAACCACCACCCTACTGTGATTTCAGATTTACTGCGATTTCAGATTTACTGCTTCTCTGATACTGTTCCCTCAGGCTTTTGAAAAGGTCCCTGTAAAGCTTTCCAAAGTCTGATGTTGTCATTCTCAGCAGTCTTTGCTTTGATCCTTAGGAATATTTTGCCAATATTTATGCTCCCTTGGTGCCAGGACCAGTGTCTGGGCTAGGGACTGACACCCTCCCTCCTCTTTGCACCACCCCTCTCTGACAAGCTGACCTCTTCCACTGCTCCTGGGGGATGCAGGTGGGCAAGCCTGTCCAAAAGAGGCCCTGCCCCACAGCCTGGGTAAATCATATGATACAGACATGATATTTGTAAATTTCACAGCTGAAAATAAAACAGTTCCAGAAAGTCTGCAGCAATGGACTACTGCCTATAAGAGTCAGTAGAGACAGAGTAATAAATATATGAAAGTATTCTAGGAATTTTTTCTCTTTTCTTTCTTTCTTTTATTATTTATGATGCCAGGAAGCCCAGTACATTTTCCCCCACGGCTTTGTGCTGGCTGCCTCCCTAAATCCCAGGTGCCCTGCAACTCCAGCAGCAGCAAACGTAAGACCTGAGGCCTTTCCTTGAGAACTCCTCTGCTATTTCTTATCTGCTTGAGCAGCTCAGCTAGCGGGGAAAGGGTCTGCAGAAACATAAACACACAGAAAAGCTCCAGGTCTGTTCTAATTTCATTGACTGCATAGCCCAAACTGCAGCTGGGAGCTGGGCTTTGGACTTTCAGCAGCAGTAGTTGTCTCCATCACCAGCCATCAGTCCCAAGGAGCAAGGGACTGTCCCTGCTGTGCACACAATAGGTATTCCCCTGCCTGCCTGCTGTCAGTCCAGAGCCCTCCTTCCCAGCTCAGCCATGCTGCTGTCATGCTCCTGCACTGCAGCAGACATGGGCTTCTTCACCTCTAGCCCCTGAGGGCCCTGGCAGGGATGAGCTGACTCCATGAGAGGGGCAGCAACTGTGGGATGGAGGGCAGGATGGCAGTGTGGGGAGGGGATGGCATGCATCCATCCTCAGCTGAACATCCCAAGAAGGAACTCTCATTCCCTAGAAACAGGCTCTCTGACCTCAAAACAGTCACGCTAACTGCTGAAGTGAAACAAATTGCCTACATCTGCATATGGATATGCCCAGACTTCCTGTAACTGGAGATGGCCTCAAAGTTTCAGTGCAAAGTTTGGGGTGTCTGTTTCTAATCAAACCTAGAGAGACCTTGAGTTACATATTGTGAAGATCTTCATGACAAGGAGTTAATGTGAGCACCATTGCACCCTTACAAGCCCGATAGGACTGCTTGGTGCCTCCTTCACTGCTTATGTCTCCATCTTTGCCCTTGTAGAAATAGAAGGAGGACATTTTCTGGCTTCCCACAATTATACCATGCTTTCTCAGTGCCTTGGTGCCTGCTAGACAACCAGCACTGCCAAGACCTTCCCTGAGTCACCCTGTGTCAGTTGCTAATGGGCAGGGACAGCCCAGGATATCCGGGCTTGTGAGTCCCAAACACCTCGCAGCTCCTTTTGGGCAGGAGGGCTGCCGGCATCCCCAGTTCACCTGGAGGGTTTATGACTTTCCAATATCACCATGTCTGTCCTGGGAACCCTACAGAAGACAAAGGGGGTGCAGGAAACACAAGACCATGTGGCATGCATGGCCATGAGGTAAGCAAGCCCCTGAGGGAGCCAAGCATCACGCTGCTCTGCTGACACTGTCCTGAGGGAATTTTGATCATGCTGTCAGAACGTTTGGATTCACAACTTGTATCTGTTTTGTTCCTCAAGTGTTCTATTTTGTGAGGATGGTGAAGTAAAATCTTCAGTAGGTAGAATCTTATCCAAGAAATTTAATTTATAGCAAAGTCAGCTTGGTGCATCCACATGGCAATGTAGCATGGGACATTTCCAATACACAACTTTGGGGCCAGATTGAAAAGATAGGTCTGCTTTGCACAGCACATCCATGATGAACCACAGCTCCTTCATGATGGGTTCCTTCACATTGATTCTCTGATTGCAGCCCCACAGTCCATAAGGATGCAAGACAGCTATACGGCAAACAAAACCCAGGGACACAGCCAGCACAGGGCAGTTTCCCATGGGCTCCAGGCAAAAAAGCTTGCATCTTGGCATTGCCAATATACTGCTCTGACAGCATCTTGTCCAAGCTACTACAGTCTCAATGAGGAGTTTATGCTATCCGAGTCTGGAGAAGCTTCAAGCATAGCCTGGGAGACCTACTGGCATGTGGCAGCTCAGAAAGGCTGTCTGTTGGTGGACAACCCATGTCCAAAGCACATGGCACAAGTGACATGGGGCTGCACCAGGCTGCCTCTCTAGTCCCACGTTAAATGATGTAGGGACCTTCTGCCTTCCTGCCCAGGTGTGGGCACAGGGATGTTCCCCCCACCCATCCCCAGATTCTGTGGCCATTTCACGATGCCTCTCCCTGTCTGCATAGCCATGATCTGACTCTTCATTGCAATGAGGCATTAAAAAAACCCAAAACCACCACAACCTCAAGTGCAGATGCTTAAGAATACTTTTTAAATCCAGTTCTGGCTCTTAATGTCATTCTCTCAACTCTTGCATAAATACCAGTGCTAAAATTTTGCCTAGATAGGGTTTGGGCAGGGTACTCTACACTTCTTACCAAGGCAGATTTGCACCACAGCCCAGCCAGCACACCTCAAGGACTTTGCCAGCTGTAGTAACCTTATCCAGTTCTTGTGATCTTGCCTTAACACATGCTGAAGCCATTATGCTTATTCTTAAGCTGTCTGCTGCAACCTTCTGCCTCCTGTCTGTCATTGAAGTCTAGAAGTCAGCACAAGACTATCATTTAAAAAATATCCACATCTAGGGTTATATGGGATAAAATGGAGTGGCTGGATTTTAGACAAATAAGGACCCAAATATTTAGGTTTATTTCTGTTCAGGGAGTCAGTGATCTTGCAGTCTGCATATGTAGGTAAAGGTTTAAGGATGGAGAGAAGACCTACATTTTTTTAGCTGTATTTGGCATCACCAATTTTATTAGTGATGATTGGATGCCTCATCATGCCTTCACTCTTGGGCCCAACTGAGATGTAAAACTAGGCAGCATTCATCGCTTCAGTGTGAGTTGTAGAAGTCTATATAGGACACAAAAGCAGAAACTGGTTGGAGAATCTCCATTTCATCTCTGGATAAGGATAAACACGTTTTCTGTCCACCTATCCCAGACAGGGACCTCATTTGGTTGATCCTGCAGAACCTGAAGAAAGACTGGAACACAGTCTAGGTTGTTCCTGTGATTATGGTACAGCATTCTCATTGCAGTCTACAACTTCCTCATGAGGGTAAAAGGTGGGGGAGCCACTGATCTCTACTCTGTGGTGATCAGGACCTGAGAGAATGGCCTGAAGTCATGTCAGGGGAAGTTTAGGTTGGATTTTAGAAAAAGGTTCTTCACCCAGAGGGTGGTTGGGTGCTAGAACAGGCTCCCCAGGGAAGTGGTCTCAGCACCAAGCCAGACAGAGTTCAAAAAGTGTTTGGACATGTGCTCTCAGGCACATGGTGTGACACTTGGGGATGGTCCTGTGCAGGTCTAAGGGTCGGACATGATGATCCCTGTAGGACCCTTCCAACTAAGCATCTTCTGTGGTTCATTGACTTCCCACTGTGCTCAGGAAGCCACAGCATGAATGTTCTCATCTACATGGACACCATGCACCTCTGCTGAGCCTGTCATAGCTGCTGCCTCTGCTGCTCTGCTGCCTGCAGCCTCATAAGGCTCTACAGCAAAGAGGGGGACATAGTGGAACTCACAGGCTAAAAGTAAATGTGAAATACCTGATCACCTTGGAGAACTAATTACAGACAGAGAAAATTCCTACAGAAAACTCTACTTGCAGGATGAAAGGGAAAGAGTAGCATTTCTTTCTACTGTGCTCCTCCTGACCACACCTAGGGCTCCTCTCTTCAAGAAGAGACTTATTTTTCTGATCAGAGTATAGTGCAGGAATAATGCTGAGGACTGGAAAAGAAAGATCTCAAAAACTCCTTCTGTTCTGAAAAGCAGTCTGGGGAGAGTGCCAAAGGTGCCACATTGCACTAGGGCGTTCATAAGCTTTCTTTTGGTGGCCCTGAAGCCAGTGTCTAACTCAAGTCACTGGCTCTATCTCCACTGTGCCTGGGACATGCTTCCATGGGAGTCAAATCCATCTCAGCCCTGGCTGCACTTAAGCTCTCTTGTTCCTGGTTAGTTATCCTGGACTAAATCACTTTGTGGGTTTGGGACAGACAGCTTGATAAACATTAACTCTAGTGCTGCTGAGAAGTTTATATCACGGAAAGCCTGGTGAGAATGTGTACTATTTGTTTGTGAAAGTTGCTGTTTATCTTGCTTTTTTCCTGAACTAACTTTTTTCCACCAATACAAACATCTGGTGTTGAGGGCACGTATTGCTTTGTTGCCTGATTAACTGGATTCACACACCCTGTGGCTACTTGAGGAGACCTCAGCATTGCCTGTACAAATGCAAAATGTGCTGCTTGCTTCTCTTTCATGTTATTTAAAGGATGCTAACAAAACTGGCTTTTACACAAATATTTTCTAAAAACTCTGCACTGAAGCTGTGGCTGGAGTAGAAGGCACAGTTTATGCTCCAAGTCCTTCTTCACGTAGCACATTAATTTGAACAGCAGGAAAGTGCTGACTAGCAAATTTTGAAGGCACAAAAGTGCTTCTAGCAATCTGCTGGATCCCAGAACGTAATACAAGAAAAGAGAAAGAGCAAGAAAACATACTGCCTTTGTCTCCACTGGGAGAAACACATGCTATGACTCTTGGGGATGGTCCCAAGCAGGGCTAAGAGTTGGACTTGATAATCCTTGTGGGTCCCTTCCAACTGAGCATATTCTGTGACTCTGTGAAAATGAAACTGTCATGGCTTCCTCACTACTGAATACAAAAGGAGATTATTATTTTTTATGCCAAATATTCTGGAGTTGGGCATCTCAGTTCTCTCTGAAGAGCCCATTAATTTCCTAGTCATCTGGTTCTCTCCTCCCTGACCCTTGAAGGTTTTCGGTGTCTGCAGGGGGTGACACACCCCCTGCCTTGGGGATATGCCAGGACCGGACACAAGATGACTTTTTAAGCGACAACAGAGGGAGCTGACAACCCCTTCAGTGGCATCAAAACCTCATTATATCCCACACAGGCAGCCCCAGCTGCAGGGCTGGGGGTGTTCAGCTACAGGTTTGCAGCACATCAGACTATGTGCAAAGCCCTGCTTGAAAATATGACAGGCAAGATGGGTCAGCTACTGCATTTTAAAATGCCTCTTTTATTTCCCACTGTAGGCATGTTGCAAACAGCTGGCAAATAATTGTGGGTTTCTGCTGTGTCCTACTTGTGTTTCTGCCTAAAACAGTGCATGTGAACCAAAAGCCATGTAGTACTTCTGAACTGATACATCTTCAGTGTATGCCAGCCAAGAAAGATGGACAAGGCAGGCAAGGATGGGAAGGGGGCTTTAGAGGGCTTTCAGTTTCCTCTTGGCTCTGATTTTGATACCTTTTGGATGAGTAACCTCCTCCTTCCAAAGCAGTCCTTCATTGCCTTGCCATGGCAGTGGTTGCCTGAGGGTCTTGGCTTTTCTCAAGTTCCTCAGAAGCAGATGTAAGCACCTAATTGCTCTGAAGACTTGGCTCAATGCTAAATAGACAAAATATGTGATCTCATTAAGAAAAAACATCAGCTTCACTAATATTGGACAAAGTATTGAATGGTATCTCACTTAGACACAGGCCTGTTTGTTGGGATTTCAGTCCAAAAGTGTCCACAGACACTTGACCAAGTGAAAGACAGAACAGAGAAGTCCCCAGTGCTGTTTTCTGGAGACTTTCGTTTTCCACAGATGGGCACTGTAGGGTTTTGCTCATGCTGATGCTCGGTCCCAACGTGGGGACTCTGTTCCTCTTCTGTCTGAGCTGAGTTTCCCTGTTGGGAAATCCCTACTGTTAGCAACAGGGATGTCTGGATCAACATCTGCCTCATCCACCTGTCTGCCTTACTTTGGGATCATTCAGTTCTCTTGGTGTTGTGCTTCTTTTAGAAAAATGTAGATACAGCAAGGTTGCTCCTCCCCTGCAGTCTCCAGCCAAGTTACATGACAATAGTGGTTCAGGTAGCCACGATTCAACCCCCTCCTTACACTGAGGCCTTGTGAAACCAGGTCGTGTACCTGAAGCAGAGAAAAGTAAGCACTAGGGAGCTCTGAGGCTGACAGCAGGCAGTGCCATTCAGTGCCTATGGTAGTACTGATGGTTGTTCAGTTGTGAGTGACAGATAAGGGTGAGGCAGGGCTTACAGCTAAGCTCTCTCAGAAGGGAAGAGCGTAAGTGTTCTCATCAGGTTCAGACGTATTCATCTTAACCTCACCCTGTGCCCTTTTGCCAAGGCAAGGATCTGAAAAGACCCTTTGCCTGAGCAGTGCAAGAGAAAAGGGGGCTCTTCACTCCAAGCTGTCATCTCCTCCAGAGCTTTTTTCCCCTGCAATCAGTCAGTGCCTCCCTCTTCCCCACAAAATACCCTGGACATTTCCCCTAAAACTTCCACACAAGGCTGGGCACTGGCTGAGTAGGACATCTACTCCATCCAGATGAGATGCGCAAGATGAGTGCACAAGGCACTGGTGCAGCCTTCCACATCTCAAGGTGTGTTCCGTGCTAACCACATGCCAAGCAAGACACCATCAGCCCTTACGTGTGACAGAAGATATAAATCACCCATCTAGTTAAGACGGGAGTGGGGGAACGCTACTTCCAGCTGTTGGGGAAGGCTGGTGAGACAAAACTGCCTGAAGGGAGTTGAGCCTTGCTCTGATGTCTATCTATGGCACAGTTTAATTCCTTACTGCCAGCTTGCATAGTGATTCACCCCATCCTGTGGGTCTGTGCCTGCGTGGACACTTCACGCTCTTGGTTGGCTGGTCAGTCGGTCTCTCCGCATTTCTCTGTCTGTCTGCTTTGCAAAAGCAAACTCTTCTCAGCAGAGGCAGCAATGCATTGCTGAAGTTCAGCTGCCTCCCAGAGGTGACTTCCAGGTGCCTGTTTTGTGCTGCTGGCAGCAGGGCTGGAGATGCAACCTGAAATCACTGGCAGAGAAGAGAGGCAGGAGGAGGGAGATTAGGGCCATTTTGTAATGAGCTGAGCAAGAGCTCAACAGCCTCTGCATTATGGAGTCCTGATTCAAACTGGTTAGAAATGAACTTCAGAAGGCTTGAGAGGCTGTGGCCAGAGAAGTGTCCAAGCAGACTGCCTAGCTGAAGGAGCCTGCCTGCAGCCCTAATCCAGCAGGGCACAGCAGCATATGTGTGTCCCTGGACTGCCCTTACACTTAAAGTGCAGCGTTATGTACCTCAGATGGGCAGTGGGGTAAGCCCCAGCAAATCCTCCCAACACAGCTCCTGTGCTGCTCCTTGTCCTTCCCAATTTGAACCCACAGGTGCCCCTGTGGAGAAGACCTGGGGACTCTGAGTCTGGATGAGATGATGTGGCAGCCCCAATGACACCAAAGTACAGGGCATCGCAGGGGGATTTGGGTGCTATCAGTTTCTCTTGAAAATTGGAAAGCAGAAGTGATGGGGAAACTGGAGTAAGAGCAGAAAACACCCAAAGTTGGCTGAACATCACTGAACGACAGAAAGAGTTGAGTTTAAACATTGGGCCAAAGTTTGGGCCAGATTTTTTAACAAAGTAGTTCTGCTGTTCTTCAGTTTTAAACAGCTGATTAGTAATGAAAGGCCCAGATGAGGGAAGAAAAATTGTCAGCCTTCCCCAAACCTGACTGTTCTTGGAAGCACAGCTATAACTTATTTCCATTCCAACTGCACATTGCAAAACCCAAGGCCAGCCCGGTCTGGGAAAATTCCTACAAGCACTAGGCTTTTAGAAATACGCCAAAAAGAAATTACGTTTCTGGCTACCAAACCCACTCATTCACAGTCACTGAGCCTGGGCAACAGACTGGCATCAGCTTTTACTGGCAGAGAGTAAGAGGGCAGCAAAATCACAAACTGAAGCAAGAAGCAGCACAACCAAACTGGGAACTTTCCAACCAAGAAGGAAGACAATAACTAACAACAAACATGAGAGTAATAGGTTGTTCCACCGACCTCTACAGCCTCATCATGAGGTAGGGCCAGTGCTGCAGCCCCATGGGGTTTCCTGCAGAGGAGATGTTGGTGTCAATGGAGATGGGGAAACCTGGCCTCCTGACAAGGTCTGAGGGCAGCAGCAACCCCTGCTAGCCAGGGACTGTAATTCCTGTTCTCCATGAGCCCACAGGCAGTGCAGGGGGGACACAGTGACCGCAAGGTCTCACTGATCTCGAGAGCTGGTTTGAGGTATTGAGCGAACATAGCTGCACTGCATGGCCTGACCATGAACTACAGCATGTCTACACTGTAGCTGTGGAGAAAGAGCAAAGAAAGAAAAATCCGTCTAAGACTGGCTTGCCTGGAAACTCCAATTGACCCTGACATAGTCTAAACAAATATTTTTTTAAATTATTCAGAATGCCCCAGCCTTCTTATATGTATCCCCAAAGAGTGTCATAAAATGTCTGCAGAAAGGACTCTGTTAACCTCTGCTGCCCTGCATTAGAGGCACATATTTTAGCTCCAGTTAAACTGAGGTTTAATAAACTCTTGACCTCTGTGGCACACGGTCCTCCCCACCTCAGTCTGGCTCTGGGTCTGTGTCCCCCACTGGCATTTGTCATGAGCAGCCAATGCCACTGCAGTCTCCAATGGGAGCCCACCAGGAGTCAGGAGTGCTACTCTCTCACGCCTTGCATTTGTTTCTACTGAAGCTCCAAGAAGTAGGAAAAGAATGTTTGAAACTTTACCTCATTTGTCCTCAGTTCTTAGGGCACCCCTGGAGCATTATTAGCTCCACATCCTTCATATCACAGAAGAAAGAAGGTATACGCTACCTGTGGGAGCCAGGCTAATCTAAGTCTTTTGAATGATACCAATAGCTGACACAAGCCAGCTTGGTAAAACACTGCAAAACTCTGCTTGCTTCATGGTTTAAGTGCAATGCTTTCTTCATCCAAAAAATTACTTATGTGTTGTTCAATAATCCCTTCTTAATGAAGTTTTGCCAGCTTATCAAGGAGTAAAAATGATACTACATGACTTGGCCTATTACTCTCGTGAGACATCTGTGCAAGAGCTCAAGCACATGGCTCTCAAGTGAAAGGGATGAAAATGATTTACAGAAGCAGTAAAGTGAGGCAAAGGTTTGTTGATAATGAGGCACTAAGAGGAAATGGAATGAATGTGCCTAAGATTCCTCTAGTAAATGAATAACAAATAGTATTCACAGTCAGCAACTTACATTTTTAATTTTGAGCTGAGAACAGCAAGATGCAGATGAAATGACAGCTATTAAGAAAAAAAATCCATTAAGTAATACTAAGCAAGGAAAACATCCTCAAAAGTGTACTCTTATTTGTGAAAATGGAGTTGTGAATTGCTGAAAGGGTAAACTGTGCTTGTCAAGTAATTCAGTGTTATGCACTCCGAGCTTAATGAAGGGATTTATTTCGCTTGAGAACTCCTTCACCTTGCAACACATGTAATTGTCACCAGGGAAAAAACCCAAACAACCTAACAAACAAATAAATAAAGCCCCAAACAAACAAAAAAACAAAAGTAGGTTTGCATGAGACAAGAGTATTTGACCTTTACATTCTTCTCCCCCCCCCATGGTTCACTTCTTTGCCCAGACTGTCTGTGCCTGCTGGGCACACAACCACAGTGTCTGCCCATCCTCTGTGTGCGCTCCAGCCACTTGACCCTGACTAAAGTTACCGGGGTCTGGTCACTCACTGTACTTGGTAGTGACCAGGCAGGCCAAGATGTGGATCTCTGATCATCCCCTGTATCACTAAAGTCCTTTATAAAGCCACTCTGGGATCAAATTTTTCTAGGGAGAAGATGGTGGTGTAGTTTCTGCAGATGGTGCCCAGAGCAGTGTGACTCCATTGGCACTGCTGGACTGCCTCTGCTGGCTGGGAATGGTCCATGGTTGCATGGCATCATACTTTTCCTGGATCCAAGAAATGCTGGACCGACTACTGGGGGCCACTGCAAGAAAAGTTCAGACTTAGTTGGAAATACTCCCAGAATATGAGAAATCTGCAGTATGTTTAGGTGTGAAAATTAAAACTGCCACTACTGGGAGAGTTTGAACCACAGCTCCTTACAGCTTGTTGTTAGATCATCTTTCAAAGGAAAGGCACAGAGCACATTTCCTACCCAAAGCCCAGCTCCACTGCAAGTCTGATGATTTTGCTCCATAGCACAGAACTTACGAAAAAAGTCATCACCAGATTTTTTCTGGACATGAAGAAAACAAAAATGTGCTTAGTTTTAGTTACATTCTTGGAAACAATTTAATTGATTTAGATGAACTTTAAAAAATTAGTATTATAAAAAGAGCTGGAGGCTAACAACTGCTTTTAGGCAAGATTGTTAAGTTTTGATTAAGTTAGAAGCAACTGGATGAAGGATATTGGTAGGAAGTGTCAGGCAGTAGACACAAACAACAGTGACTCTGGTAACACACTTTCCTAAGAAAAAACAAAAAAAATCATGGCTCTTGGAAAGAGAAGAACTCCTAGGGCACCACACACTGACTATGTGAAAGATGATGACCACGAAAATCAGCCTAAATTAAAACTGTATCCACATCAGCTGAGTTCATGCCCACTTTTGCGTTTGATTCTAGTTAACATTCCAGGGCCGGATCATATTGACATGAGTGACTACAAATGTCAAGTGAATATTAGCAAACATTTGCAGAGATCATCTTCAGGAACTCGTGAAAAAGAAGATTTTTCCCAGAAACCTATTTCTGCCAGAGGTGCTCATACAACTGGGGCACAAATCTCTTGTGTCCACCCTTTACCTACTTTCTACTCACCACCACAGTTTCCCTTTCAGCTGCCTACTCCTTGCACCAGCTGATACACACACACAATCTGCTGACCAAACATTACTCACAAACATCATCCCAACAACAATCCTGGCTCCCAGACAGACCTGAAAAATCATACCTTGCTAACAATTTGCATATATAACATGTATTCATTCCTCCTGCTCTCTGTCTCCCAAAATGCTCCCTTAGGGAAGCCCTCGTTTTGGGAGACAGTTTATCTGCATGTGGCTGTCCGTGTGCTGACATGGCTCCCAACTCAGAAAGTTCCTGCCTAAAGACATTGTGATGCCAATGCCACAGGCAGAGCTTCGGTGCTCAAAAGTTGCCTTTTCTAGCTGGGTGGAAAGCAACAGGAGGCTCTAAAAGCACATGGTAAGAGTGGCTGCAGGCAGGATGGCCTAGAGGGGAGAATAAAATACACAATCAGAAAACATGGGCTGG
The DNA here is from genome assembly GCA_035584735.1 of Pseudotriccus pelzelni. NCBI lineage: Eukaryota > Metazoa > Chordata > Aves > Passeriformes > Tyrannidae > Pseudotriccus > Pseudotriccus pelzelni. Next base: position 22,347,374 of record JAWMRA010000161.1, read on the forward strand.
AATCAATTCACATCGAAAGTACCAGTCTGCAAGGTACATACTGTTAAGTTTCCTAGACAAGAGTAAGCAAGCCCCCTTTTCAGCAGTTGTCTCCTGGTGTTCTTTAGAAATGAGCCTATCTACAGGGGTCTGGAAAAAATGAAATTTGGGAAGAACAGATAAACACTTCCATTTCCAATGTCGGAGGGCTCCTGCCATTAGTGGGGCCACTAGGCACCAGCTGGCCTCTGTTTCACAAAGCATTTCCAGCTCCTGGGCTCAGAGTGCTTTCAAGGAAAGCTGCTGGGAGCTGCAGTGGCTTGCTTTCTCCTTCCTTCTCATCTCAAACATGCTGTCTCCTGAGATTTACTATTTCACAGTACATTTGGGTCATGGTTTTCATACTTCATGAGAGGCAAACATGCTTGCGTGGGAATGTGTGATTTCTTCTGCAATTCGTCTTGTTCATAGCGCTCCCAGGAGAAGATACACAGTCAGATATAAATAATGCAACTCCAAAGTCCAAAACTCCTTCAGTGAACACACTTATGAGGCTGTAGCTTCCAAGAAGCCAGGGTTTTAGAGCCAAGGTTTTAGTGCTAGAGGAAACTGTGGAAGCTCTCCATTGCAAAGATGGGGTTGGAGAGCCCTTCCGAGAGCAGGCCTGCTAGTAACGACAGGCTTGCCTGGAATTAGCTATCCTCTGAGTATTTGCTGCTCGTATCCTATGTTTTCCAAAGCAAAGATCATCTTCCTGAATTGGCTTAAACCACACTGTTCTTTCCCACTGACACCTCCTGTAGCTGATGAAGCTGAGGCTTAGAAACAGGGATAGCACAACTGCTATTAAGTCCAATTTACTTTAGACTGTAGTACATAGTGGACTAAATAACCTCTGTGTGTGTAACTTTGTCAAGAACATGATCTGACATAAACAGAAAACAAAACATTGGTGCTTCATCTCCTGTCGGTTGATGGACTCAGACATCCCTGCAAAATGACACCTCACTCAGCCTCCTTCCAGAAGAACCCAGACCCATGGACCTACTTCATCTCAGCTACATAGGGAGGAAGTGTCAGAGTAACCAATTTAGGCTTTTACATACTAGTATCACATTTTTCTGTTGGGACATTTTCAAGAGCCAGCTTGGACCGAATTTGCTCCCACTGGGATGCTACTGCAGGCTTTCAGCTGTTGCTCCCTTTTCTTCTGAAGAAAGGAAGAGTTCCTTCTGAGAAGGAGTGCTCAGCAAAGTTTTTGGTTTTAATGAAATTTGTGAACTAAATGAGGCCATTCCCTACTTTTCCCCAGTAGGGAACTAATTTCTACCAGACTCAACATCCTTAGCTGTATTCTTTGCTTTCAGGGCCCACTCAGTTACCCTTGTAACTCCTCCTTGGCTATGACTCTTACAAGTTACATGGTCACTGCCACACAAGATGGTTTATCTGCTTTGGGCTCCTACTGTCTCATCTCCATGGGGTGTGAAATCACCCAGATTTCCGCACATAAGCCAACATCAGAGGATGTTCATGTTGCCTGAGGTAATACTTGTATTAGATTTTCTTTAGAAAAACCTGGGCCATTCCACTTGATTTTTGCAGAGTCCAGAAAGGTCAGATCAATATAGGCCGGATTTACAAACTTCTTGCAAGGACTGTGCTATGTTTTCAGGCTAATATTTGAAAAGGAAACCTGAGGTCAGACAATATTTTGCCTTTACACTGAAAGTCATTAAAATCAACAAAACAGACAAAGGGCTGGATCAGTCCTGGTCCTTTTGTCACTCTTGTAAAGTGTCTGGGGTTTAAGTGATTCAATTGCCCACCCATAGGTTTCTGGTGCTGTGCAAGACACACTAAGGTCTCTCAGAGGCTCACATGGAGCAGGCAGATACGAAGGCCTTGAGAAGCAGCACAGGGAGACCAGGCAGTGTAAATGGAGGCATCTTAGGCCAGGTGGCAGGCAGTTGACGCAATGCCTCCTCCTAGCATCAGCCAAACTTCCTCTCTCCACCAGTTTTAGGATGGTGGATACCTCCTGTTGCATTTATTAGCATCTGACAAACCTGTCTAAATACTTTGGCCTCAAAGCCTCTGCCTTGTTGCATGTTCCTCATGTCTAGGTCCCCAAATATGGTGAAAAATGCATCCCTTAGAAGGTTGGTTGCTATCACAGCCTCTTAGTTCCTTTTTGGGTAAACTTCAGGTCATTTTTTAAAGAAATCCATAGCTACCAGCAAATATTGTCTGGCAGATTCCACCTCAGGCAAAGGCCCAACAACATCACCAGCAATGAGTTGCAGTAAGGTCCCCAGGAGACACTGCTCAGTAGAGTTTCTCCCCATCTTTGGGACCCGCTTTTGGAATACAACACATGCAAGAAAAGCATCACACTCCCTGTAGTAATTTTCCATCATCTGTCTGCATTTTCCTCAAAACCAGTTGTCTCATGGCTTGACTAAGGGGTTTACAGCCTCAAGATGTCCAATGATTTTGACCATTTTGACCATAACAAAACATCAGGACCTTCTTTTTGAGTGTTTCGGTCATAACAAGCTCTCATAAGTGCTTGTCACACATTGTTTTATTCCTCATCTCCTATACAACATTTCCTCTTTAAATTACAAGCTTTCCCACCATGACCAGAGAGCTTTTGCCTTGCTAGTCTGAAGAGAGTCAAAAGCAGACAAGGTTGCCAAATGAGAGGCCTTTTTTTTCAATCTCACCTTGTTTTGACACCATGAGCCTTTTTGAGGGACACTTTTAGTTCCCTGAACTCTGCTCTTGCAAGCTTAGACCTACTGAATGAAACAGGGATGTTTTCATTCAGTGAAGAAAGGAGATAAAAAAGAATATATCCTCATTTTTTAATTCCTGTTCTGCTGATGAAAGTGTCTGCCCAAAAAAAGGCCTTTGAATAAGATATTAGCAGAACTAGTCTTTCATAACTATGGTCTTGGGTCAGTGCCGTTCCAACCCCACAGGCACCTCCACCTGTGTTCAGTGGAAACTGCTTCAGCTCTGAAGTTGCCCGGCTGCTCTCCTTTCACCACCACGGTAGCTTTCTCTTCTCACAAGGAGCATGTGGAGCTTTTGTCATCCTGGCAAGTTTGCAGCTCAGCCTCCAGGGGCAAGATCAGTGCCCTTGCAAAGCCAGGCAGGCTAACAGTGACGCGTTCCCTTCCCTGGCACTGGGGAACCACTGCCCCTTTTGCTCCTGGTTGAGTGTTTGCCCAGTGTGCATGTTATGCCTCTCTTCAGAAGCTGACTCTGCTCTGGGTTCAATGCAGATTGGCAGCCTGGAGCTCATGGCAGCCTGTTCATAAAACATCATCTGTTCCTATTAAAGGGCTGACCATACGCCAGGATGTCCTCAGTGGTACCACAGGGACTGGGTGGGTGACCATGAAGTACCTGCTGTGTTGGTCTCTCGAGTGAAGGCTGCTGTACACAGGTGGTGGGAGTTCCACAGTACAATATTTTATGGACTTATGTTAACATGAAAGACATTTTCACCTCCAGATATTCACTATGGAAACCAAAATGAACCTAATAAGGTACATCCCACATCTCACCTAGTAATGGTAAAGCACAAGAACCCTCTGATTAATGTATTATACAGCAAAGTTCTTGCTGGCTTTCTTTTCTAGTGAGGACAACAGATGAAATCCAAAAACTGGCTACAAGCTCAAAGAAACAACTCAGGACTTGCCCACAGAGGCAGGCACCACAAACAGAATGCCCAAACCTCTCTCTTTCATATGAGCCATGTCTTTGAAGGAAAACACCATGGGCTGAAAACCCTGGTGCTGACTGACCAGGTCCCAGCCACAGTGATGTATGTGCTGAGTGTTAGTTCATCTCCCACCTTGGCTATGGTGAGCAATTTCCTGGATCCCAGCAGTCCAGTCTACTGCATGCATTTTTCCCCAGGAAGCATACTTTCCTCAATCCCTGCCCTCCCTCAGATCCACGGGGGGGGGGGGGGGGGCTA
>JAWMRA010000161.1:22351612-22384176 GCA_035584735.1 Pseudotriccus pelzelni
CCCCCGACATTGTGGACTGTCCCATCATCTCCCTCGTCTCTCTAGCTTCAAGGACCAGTACCTGAATGAGCAACTGCGATGCCTGTAGACTATCACACAAGTGATAAACCCCTCTCTTGCTACTTGACTATTCCTGTAGCCCTCCCTCTGAAGTGGGCTGCTGACAAATGGACAAAAATAGGTTGTTCAACAAAGAACCCAAATTTTTACTGCCAAGGCCGAGGAAAAGGGGATTTCCAGTACAACCAGCCACAGAACCAAACTAGTTAAAGGCTACAAGGAAAGAGCAGAGTTCTCTGGACACCAGCTTAATATCCAACCCTGGCCACAAATGAGCCTTACTATAGCTTCAGCTTTAATTTACAACTGGCATCACTCAGCTTTGCATGTGCATCTTCAGGTCATCCTGTTTCCTGGGCTGAGTTTGGGCCTTTCAGTAGATTTTTATAGGGCTCTGTCCTGACCAGCCATATATTTATAACAACCTTCTCTGTGGATATTTCCCCTCCCCAACAGAGCCACAGTTAAATGAGCCACTGCACTCATATTTGTTCTATCCTGCAATAGAATATTCTTCTAATAGCTTGAAGTGGTATGAACTGGATGGAAATACTCTTTTCTCCAGCACAGGACCTCATACCTATACAAGGCAACTGGCTTTCCTCTCTTCCAGTAGCAGCTTTCTGACTTGTGTTCAAGAGCTGAAATGAAATATTTAAGCTCTGCCATAAATCCCACAGCTTCATGGAGTGTTTCTGGCCTTCTGCACAATCTGCCTGTCTAGCAGTTGGTCCATCGGCTATTTGTCTTGGAAGTCCTCACTGGAGACATGAGGAACACAAAATGTCTGCAGGTCTTCTGCCAATTTAGGTAGGTCTCTTCTTCCTCTTGCCTTCTAGCATTTGGCTATGTCCTGTCTAGCTCAGACGGATATCTGGCTCCAATCTGCTTATGAAGTTTCAGATCAAATCTTGATAAGGCAGGTTATGTCTATAATGCAGTGTTTCTCAGCTCTCAGCTATGGACCCTTGCCACAGCTGTGCTCCTGACTCCACTCCAGGACGAGGTTTGGGCATGCACCATCCCAGGGAAGGTTGGAAAAGAACCACATGGTGCTCCAGAAGGTCTCACAGACTCCCGAACTGGAGACCAGCACCATGGTCCAGGCTGTAGAACATACCTCTACCCTAGCATTTGGCCTCAGGCTCTCCTCCATTCAATTCTTCTTCCCAGTCAGTTACTCAGTGAGAATGGACATGGATCAGCCCCCCGTGCAGTTTTTCTTGAGTGGCATCACTGGGGCTAGAAAAACCTGATGTTGTGGGTCCCGTTATGCTTGTGTTGCAGAGCACACACACTGGAAATGGGCAGTCTCACAGGTGACCCATCCCCACCTGGCAGACCCAACAGCCTGAGACCAGCTCCATGCCCAGCAGGCTGGCACCCTGGTGAGCCTTTGAGATGTTTTTCTTTTCTTTCAGAAACCTTCTCATGGCACAGGTTTCCTACCAAGTTTCGGGCTAAGCAATGTTTTCCTGTTTCCCCTGTTTTGTAAAACAACCTATGGCCTGTGTCACACATGTTGCTCAGCACCTCACAGAGTCACGGTCTTGCAGCTGGGCCTTCAGATCTCTCTGGGCACTCTCCCAGCAGAGTCATTCTCTGATTGTTTTTTACCCTTTCTGGGAAAATTCCTGATATTGCCTCCTCTCCCTGTGCACACTGCACAGCTTTGGTTTGTTTTGATTTGATTCTGGTGTGAATTCCTTTCACTTTCCACTGATCCTGAATAGAGTAGATATCTGTAAGCACCTTTGTTATCTGATCTCTCTTACATCAAAAGAGTGAATACAGTTCCCCGTTTCCCTCTTTGGAAACTGCATCCTACCCCAAAACCAGTTCAGCTCCCAAGTGAAGCAGTCAGTCAATATCCAAAGTCCCCAAAGGGACGGCTTCCACTACAGCAAGGAACTGATGAGACACGAGATATTTCTTTTAAGCAGCAGTGCTTGCACACAAAGCCCAGATAGGGAACAACAGCAGTCAGATAGGAGTTATACTGAGAGCTTACAAGTTTATTTTATTTCCCCCAGACAGAATTCTGCCCAAAATATTTATTCTATCTCTTCCTCCATTTCCTCAGTACCCATTGATAACACTTCTCTGATGGGCCTTGAATGCTGTTGACTCCCTGCCCTTTGGTTTTATAGGGTTTTCAGACTTCCACTGAAGAAAGGTGGTTGTTATCTTCATAAGCTTCACACAGTTTTCACACAACCTCAGCATACATCAAGCCTGTCAGTGAATAAACCAGTTTACCGTTCAGGCTCCATCACTAGTTTACACACTTGCCTTACAGCTAATGAACACAGTTTTGCTAGTAAGGAATATATTTAGAAATAAAACTGATTCAACCACCTGTTTCCAGCAAGCAGATTAACAGTAACAAGATAAACACTTAAACTACATCTTCACCCCCAAAAAAAGTAAAATTATCACATGCAAATGGACTTTTCTTTTTTAGTGCTGAGTTAGGCAATACAATGGTCTTCAATCAGCGCAGATGAGAATCCATAGCTCATGACATACCAGTTTGTCATGACTAAATCCTGCTGGGACTTGAAGAGAGCAGCTACTAAATGTTGAATCACAGCTATTCTCAGTGGCAATATAAAGAATTTGATACTGGTGCGTTCATACTTATATAGTATATAAAATCAGTTGCAGACCACCTTCCATAATACTGCTGAGTCTGTCACTGCTTATCACCCGTTCAAGATATCCTCTCTTCTTCTTCCCCTGCCTCTTCTCATGAATTTCTGTTCCTCCCTCTCTCCATCCTTCTCCTCTATTCCTCACTAATGCCTCTTTTTGTCCATAAAACAGCCCTAGAAGTACTGTGCTGATATCAATTTCTCTTTCACATTATGTCTACCTTTGTGACAGTCAAAATATGAAGATGATTTGCAAGCATGAATGAGAAACATGGCCAAGCAGATTCCCCAGCATGTATAATAACATTGATTCAGCTGAACTTATACAGAAAATAAAGCGGAGGTCATTTATTTAACGTATCTAAGTAGCTTTCCTCCTTAACTTAGGAACTTTCATTTACGTGTTGAGTCAGCTGAGAGACATGTAGCTATGATAAATTATTCTAACACTTTATTCACATGAAATGTTCCCATCCATCTCTTAGTAAATATTTCTCAAGTCACAGGGGTCCTATATTAGCTGCATTATCACTCAGGCTTCTATTAATCCAGAACTATATCTTTTTTCCTTTTGAAAATGTATCTACATGAAGATATTAGACCTATGGTTTCCAAGTTGATTAACAATTGAGATGGGAATTTTTTTTTCAAATGTGTAGGAGGAATATCTCAGAAACATATGACTTTTGGGGCAGCGACTTTTCAGTATTTTCTGAAATGCAAAACTCATGTCTTGTGTTGGCCAGTATAGGCTGCCCACACTAATGAGTTGCTTTTAAAAGATTAGACCATTAAAGTGGATTGGCAGGTTGAGCCTATTTCACATACTGAGTTGCTCAGCTTCTTGCACAGAATACGGACATAGCTGTCAAGAAACCTAAGTTAAATCCCTTCAAAAATCAAGCACAGGACCTCTACTCCTTGAGTTTCCTACTCCAACAGTGGCTGGTTCTACAGCCGGCTGAGTGTCTCCTTCTGCCGGGGCCACTGCCCTGGGAAGGTCACAATGATGCCACTGAGTGGCCACAGCTTCACCTTGCATTAGCTACTCGGATGTTACGAGTTTCAGTTTTTCCGACTGCAAAATGAAAAGAAAATTCTCTCACTGCCCCAAGACACATCACGCTTTTCACCTGAGAATTGCTGCAGCTGCAGAAATGCCCTGAACAAATAATAAAGCAGCTTAAGGACTCCAGGGAGCGAAACTGGCTAAAGAGCTGGGAACTAGGGCGACCGAGTGGACAAGTCTGGAGATGTCCTTTAGCAGCGGACCTTGGCTCCGAGCCTCCCAGACACCACCTCCCGCTTACAAGGGAAACTCATCATGGCTTTGAACGCAGGGCTTGGAAAATTAATAAATCTTCAAGATCTGAGGGATTGAAGTCTGCACATTAGCTCCCCTTAAACCCTGGGTTCATTTAACTTGGGAGGTTAGAAACCACAGCCAAAGAAATCTCTTTTGATTCAGAACGTATTTTGAGCAGTCACCCATAAAGCAGCCAGTGAATCACCCTAGCCAGTTAGTCATGCGGCCACACTGAACGTACACTCAAAAGGCTGCACAAAATAAACAGCCTGCAGCTCCAGATAGCACATACACAGCTCATTTGCGTTATCTGGCATCAGCATATATTGTTAATAGGACTCCTACACCAAACCCTTAGGAAAAGATGCACTCAATAAACATCTCCAAATCTCTCTCCCCATCAGTATTTTTCTCATCTGCTCCGCTCTGTGTTGCTTTCAAAACAATTAAGACCGGCAGAAGTTTTAAGACTATTTCTCCCTCTCCGCACTCTTCTTGTTGCTGGTAACGTCCTGCTGAGGTCAGAGACGTGCGCTGCAGAAGTGCAGGGCCAAAACGGAGTTAATTCCAATCAGCAGAGGCCGAAAATAAACAACTCTAGTACAAAAAGAAACCTTCTTGCAATGAGGGAGCGGCAGGGATACAGGCAGAGGGGAGGCTCCCGGTCCTTTGACACATAAGTGTTATAAACAGCTCAGGTCAGGAATCCTATAAAAACCTCCAGCCAGGTCTATTGTCCAAGTCAAGAGAAGAGCAAAACACCTTTTGGAAAGAGCCGCGAATAAACCTTCCTCCGCGGCCCTAGGAGTAAGGAGCGTGAGCCCTACCTTCGCGTCTGGCTCCCTGAGGAAATCCCGCAGGTTTCCGCGGAGGAGGTCCCGCACCTCCAAGTGTCTGTTCAAACAGAGGCTTAGCCAAACTCCTGGCGAGAGCTCCCTCCCCTCCCTGGGAGGGTGCCGGAACCCTTGAATGGCAGATCTGGTGGCCCTATTGTGGAAAAGAGAGGGCTATTGCCAGGGCGGCGTCAGCAGCACGCCGGGAGCCGGCAGCCGGCCCCGCAGCACCGGGAGCGAAGGATCGACTCTGCCGTCCCGCTCCTCGAAGCTCGTTTTGCCTCCCCGCCCTCCTGGCTCCGCTTGCCGGCTTCTGCTCCCTGATGCCAGCTTGGGTCCCGTCCCTCGTTCCTCTCTATCCCCGGTTCCAAACTCGCGCCTCCCTCTCGCTCACTTCTCCCCTTTATACTCCCTTGTTGCCCCCCGCGGGGATCAGGGCAGCAGCAAATCCCCACCCCAGAGGAGAGAAGGTACAGGGGAAGCCCGTGCCCTTATCCACGGGGAAGGAGCCGAGACCAAAGCTCAGGGGAGACGGAAGGGGAGGCAGGACCGAATGGCCACCGCAGCGCGGGATGCCCTTCTCAAAGTTCTCTGCATCCCTGGCCCGCGAGGGGTAGCGACCGCAGTCCCCTCCCGGCGGAGCTGTTCCTGCAGAGATGCTCAGCTGGGCGGCCCGCATCGCGGTGCGGGGGCACGGTATCGCCCCCTGCGGAGAGCCCCGCAAGAGTCCCAAGGGGAGCACACGGACCCCGTAACCCCGTTCAGCTCAGGACGCGGCGCTGCTGCGGGAGCCGGGGGAGGGGGCAGATGCCTCAGAGCCCTTGATCATCGGCGGGGGCTCCGCGCTGCGCCGCGGGGAGCCCCGAGCGCCTGGCAGCGAGCGATCCCTCACGGGAGGCGGAGAGGGACCGCCAGCGAGCTCGTTCCTGCCGTGCCTGCAGCTTACATTACATCAGGGGAGGAGGAGGAGAAATGCATTAAAAGTGTCAATTTAAAAGAGCACGCAGCGAGCCTCCAATTCCTACAACAGTGGCTTTCTGCACCTAATAATAAAAGTGCACTTACGGCTGCACTTTTTATTTGCTCGCTAAATAAAAGAAATAGTTGTCATTTGCATAACGCGGCGCTTAAAGAATTTCCTCTGTTAGAGAAAGCCCGTTTCCTTTCTCCTGTTTCCTTTGAGCAAATATCCCCATCACATTCGCCTTCACCCCACAAAGGATTTTATTCTAGCCCGTATTTCTAGACAGCAATATACGTATACATTTCTGTGTGTATATGGGTATGTGTATACATATGTTTCAAGACAAATAATTTACTTCAGCTCCACGCAATAGAAATAGCAAGTCAGATTACTACAGCACATAAATCATTCGAAAACTTTTTCTCCTCCTAAGCCAAGATATATAACCTGTTCTGAGGACTAGATGATCTTGAAAGTCTCTTCCAACCTTGGTAATTCTATAATTCTATGGCTTTTATTTAAGAATTCGGCTTTAATTACCCGTGCCGGTTTGCGGAATAACCCGTACCCCCTATATGCGGCAGGGAACGCGAGGGAAGCCGTGCGAGACCGCCGGCTCGCCGCAGCGCACACACAGGGGAACTTCGGGCAGGAGTGTGAGGAGCCCTGCTGGGTGCCCCCACAGGGCCCAGTCGGCAGCCGCCGCTGCGAGAGGGCTGCGGGGAGCCCGGCCGAGAGCCAGGACCGCCCGGTGCCACCTCCCTGCCAGTAGCCGGGCTGGAAGCGCTCCGACGATTGCCGTCCGTGTCCTTTGCGTATTTACGGACGCAGCTCGCCCTTTGCCTATATTTATCCTTACAATGAAGTGGAAGGGCTTAGATCTAGAAATAGAAGCCGAGAGCTATAGATGGCAGGCTCGGGCTTTTTATAACTCAAAAAGACTTGTTTATTAAAGAAATAAAATTAAATTAAACAACAACAACAAAAAGGACTGGACACCCTGTCTGGCCGGCTCGCAGGGTGCGTGCCATGCCCGCCGTGCCCCGCCGGCCCGGCCTTCGCCTCAGTGTCCGGCCGCTCCACTCCGGGCTCGCCCGGGGCCTCTACCAGCGCCGAGGGGAAAGGCGGAGGCGAGAGTTGCGGGGCCGCGCTGCGAGGTGCAGCGCCCCCCGGGAATGGAGAGACCGGCCCGGCTGGTCACGGGCCCGCCGCAGCGCCGGGAGTGGGGGAAGCCGGCCGTGTGAGCATCGTCCGGCGGGAGAACCTCGGTTTGTATTTTGGTTTTGTAGTTGTTTTTTTTTCTCTTATTTTGGGATTTTATTGTTTTTCAAATTGAGGGATTTACGGTCACGGCATCCCACCACTCCAGCATCCTGCTCAGGCCCAGACAACAGGGAACGCGGGCAGCCAGTAGTCCCCGCCGTCGTCGCCGCACTCCTTTCCCTCTGCACAACGCGCACGGCAGTACCAACACCGGAGCTGCCGCGGGGTCTCAGCGGAAGGCAGCGGGGCAGTCGTCTGTTCCCCGGCTTCTGGAGCAAACCCCTCTGATAGCTCTCCTCACCCGCCGTGTCCCGCCTACGCCCTGGCTGGCCACACTTGTGCCCGCTGCAGACAACGACGGCGGCTTTCTCTTCTCGCGCGCTCACCCACGCCGAGATTATTTACCCTCACCCAGAGGTTTCCCGGTTCCTTTAGCCCGTCGCAGGATTGCCGGGGCACAGCCCCTGTGCCCGGCGCGATGTGTCTCGCCGTCTGGGAAAAGGCGGAGGGGCGCCTACGGGTGTTGCAGCCGCTCTGCGAAACCCCGGTCTGGCTGTTATTAGCAAGTCTCTCTCTTCAACCATTAAGCACTATTATTATCACTATTGCTATTAATTATCCTCGCCGAACCATGTGTCTCTCATTACAGCCCACCGTCCCTAGCCACATCACAAGTGGCTCCCAAAGAGCGCGGTCTGGGCCAGTCCGGGCTACTCGCCGCCGCTGTGGGGCTCCCACTGAAGGAGAGCGCGGAGGCCCGCTTGAAAATAAATCAGGGGAACCCCGGCGGTGTTAAGGAGGGTAATAAACTCGTATGATTCTACCGGGAATTGTAATGTGGCATCACAGGCTATGCCGGCGCCCTGGGCTTTGCCAACCTACAGCAACAAGAGAGCCGGTTAGCAGAGAAAGGATGGCAGGATGGTAGGGAAGGCACAGGATCTCCCCTGCACTCCCACTCCCAGAGCAAGCGAAGACCAGGAACCCCCCCCGGCCGCAACTCCTCGGTGCTCCCCGGTCCCATAGTGTTTTTCCCCGTGGAGCCTCACCTGGCCCAAGAAGGCCTCCACGGATGAGGCCTTGACGCCGGTAGGAATTGTCCGCCAACGGGGAAAGGGCAAAGGAAGAGGAGAGTGGAAGAAGGAAAAAGCTCCAGTCGTGGCCAGAACAAACGTGAAAACAGCCCTCGTGCCACTGCGCAGCCCAGTGGGGAGATATCCGCGGGAGGAGGGTTGCGGGCAAGGAGCCGTGCGGGCCAGGGCAAGGAGCAGAGCGCGGCCGGAGGAAGGGGGACCGGATCGACTCCTGCCTGTCTGGGCGCACCGTAGCCAGGCTGTGCCTGCGGGCTCCCGAGCACGGCTGTATGGCGAGGACTGCCCGTGAAAGGAAGTCACCTGTGTGGGGAGGAACGAGGGCTGTGGACCTGGATCCGAGGACACCTCAGATGCAAGCAGGGCGCGATGGACGGCGCCTGAACGCGAGCGGAGATGGGTAAAGGCATGGCGCCTCTGCCCCCTTTTAAATCTAGAGATGGCAGGGGGAAATGTAAATAAAGAGGGAAAAGAGTGCCCAAATGACGGCGAGAGTATAGAAGTGGGATTGCCGGCCTGGATACCCTGCGCCCTCACTCCATAGACACCGTCCGTCTTAAGGTCTCCTTGGAGACACGGTCCTATTGCTGTCCCTGCCCGTTGGGGACACGGTGGACTGACTCATACAGGACTACTTCAGAGCCTCAGAGGCCACGCGCTCAATCTGGGCCGGGGCAGCCCCTCTTCGCCCACACAGAGATCACGGTGAGGAAGAGGGATTTCATTTCCACTTTCTCTTCCTGGGAAAAGTGATTAGGGCGATTTGTTTCGTTGTTGAAGTTTTGTTTGTTTTTAGGGAGTGTTGTTTGTTTGTTTTCCTTTTTTCCTAACCTCCCAGATACAGCGGAGGCCTCCCGAAGAAGCCTTTTAAAGCCACGCTCGGAAAAGACACGGGAAGCGCCCCCGTTCCCGGCTGCCCTGCGAGCGCCAGCGCGAGGGAGTGTCTTAATTGCTGCTAATGACCCGCAGAGAGGATGCGAGGGGGTTATCTGCAGCCGGGCAGAAATCAATTAGAGGAGTGGCAATTAGGGGAGAAAGTGAGAGAGAGGAGAGACTGTTACAGCGAAAAGTGAAGATTTCAGTGAAGTTTTCCAGAAATTTTTCCTGTGGAAAAGGGCCCCCGCGGAGAATACACTGCGCAGCCCGGCACTCCGCTCTTTCTTTCTCTCCCAGTTTCTGCGGAGTTCCCCTTACTACTCGCGAACTAACTCTTTGCGGGAGCGCATCGGCCCCGTTCCGAAACGACGATTAAGATCACCGCAAAGCTGGACACGGCGGGAAAGGCGGCTTCCCGCGCGCGTCACAGTCTCCAGACCGGTCTGGGAATGAAGATACTCAAGGGGCATGGCGGCACCCGCTGCGGCGGCAGGGGGCTGCGCGCCGGAGCCAGGCAAGGTCTCCTTGACCCCAGTAGAGTTTTTTCTGCCGGGCAACCACCCCCCAGATCCCCGGGAGGCCCTTTCCAGGCCCGGGAGTATCTCTCCGGTTTCACCTCCAGTGTTTCCCCCGCCGCACGCCAAGGACTCACCGTAACAGGAGACCTGCAGAGCTCCGTTGTGGCCGCTGCTCTCTGACAGCTTGATGTTGCTGTCCGGGGGGGTTTTGCAGGGGCCTCGCTGCATGTAGAGGTGCGGCGGCTGTTGCTGCGGAGGGTATTTGTTAAAGGAGGCCGGAGCCCCGGCGGAGCCGGCAGCCTGCACACTGCCATCCAGGGACTGACATTCCTGCTGGCTGTAGCGGCTTCGGCACTTAGTGTTGCTGTCACCAAAGCCTTGTCCTTTGCTGGCCAGGAAAGTAGGGCTGAACTTGTCACTTGCTTGAAATGCCCTAAAAGGCGAGGAGCCTTCTGTGTCCTGGGAGGCTGCGTTGTAGTAGGAATCCATGGCAGCCGGATCACAATAAGAAACACAAGTATCAGCATTCATTCCTAAAATTAAAAGGCCCGAGTGTCCTTAATGCGCTTGGAGGGGCACCAGGAACAACTCTTTCTCTCTCCCTCTCTCATAGACACACACTCGCAGCTGGGCCGGGGAGCTCTAAGAGAATTCAGATGTTCGTGAAAGCTGACCAGAACTCCAAACCCCCTTAAGATCTCGCACAGTAAAAGGGGTCTTTTTCTTTCCCTCCCTCTCTCTCTCACACACACGCTTGCCCTCCGTCTCTCCCTCTAAACTACACTTTAAAGAGGCTCTTCTCCGCACTCCCCCCCCCACAATAGGAAAGGGAAAAAAAAAAAAAAGAAAGACCTCTCCCCCAATTAATATGTAGATGATGACAGTGGAGGGGAGGGGGCCCAGGAAGGGGTGTGTGTGAGTGTGTGTGTTTATGGGGGTGTGTGGAAGCAGAGGGGGGGTGGAGGTCATATCTTTTGCGTCAAAAAAACCCAAAACCTAAAAAATAAACCAACCAACCAAACAAACAAAAAACCCCGAACCAGCCCTAAAAGTTTTTATGATTAAAAAACAGAAAATCAATCAGCTGACATGAACGCCACGAAGGGATGGGTGCGGGATCCGCGCCGGCGGAAGCGCCGGGGACGATTTAATGGTCGTCACACGCTCTGTTCGCTCCGGCCCTCTCCCCTGCTCACTTCCCCAGCTGCAGGGACCCTCGCCGCTGCGACCCCCTTCTCTGTATTAAAGGCAATACAGATTTGCCCCACAGCTATATGCCTTTAAGCCTCCCCCCCACCCCTCATCCCATTAACCCCTTCAGGGACGGCAGCTTTCCCAGCCCTGCCGTGAGGCGGTGCCGCGGTCGCCCCGCACGTTGCCGGGCGAGCTCTCCATCGCGTCTCGGCGCACGTTTATGATGGTCATGATTTATTTACCTCTAAAAACGTGCTCTCTCCAGGTGTAAAACAACTGGATCCAAACGGGAGAGCAGCAGGGAGGGATTTTAACAGGGTCACCAAGCACACAAAATTGCACCAGGCTTCTGGGATTGCCAGAGGTGACTTGGAAAAGGACAGAGGCTGACAGGAACCCTTTTTGGTTTGAGGGGTCAATTGCAAACCAAAAAGGGCTTAAAATAAATCAATACTCACCTTTCGTCGTCCGTCTCCCCCCGCCCCCCCGCCATTCAACCTGATTCCCCTCCTCCTCCAATTAACTCCTACTACCCCTTCACTTACTTGTACCCTGCCTTCCTCCCATCCCCACATCTGGTTTCTATTGCTCACTTACCTTGAAGTTTTCAGTAATAAAGATATTACGCAAACTAAATGCACAGTTCTTCGGTCAAGAAGAAAAAAAAAAGAAAAGAAAAAGTGAAATAAAATAAGAGAAAATTAAGTAAATAAAAGAGAAAAGAGAAGAAAAAAAGACCCTTAACCCCTTCGGGAGTGCGGGCCGTGACGAAGCCGGCTGCGGGTGGGGAGCGGGGGCACCGTCGGCTGCTCTGGACTCCCAGCGGGCTCCCCCCGGGGTTCATCCCATGTGTCCTCCCTTCTTCCGCGCAGCTTCCTCCACCCCGTGCAGAGTGGGGGGCACTCGTGGCTTTCATCTGTGTGTGTGTATCTGTTTGAGCGGGGAAGAGCGGGCTGCGGGGAGGCAGAATGGGGATGCGACCCCCAAGACGACTGCTCGGGAGGGGCCTGAGGACGCCGCCACCCTCCAGGCCTCTGCTCCACGAGCAAGGCCAGCACCACCGTTTTCATTAGCTCGGATGTGACAATAGACTCCCCCCCCTCGCGCCAAGATGCAGAAGGGACTTCTAGAGACGTCGTCGTTAAAAACAGCCAGAGACGGTTTCATTTACGAGATTTCAAACCATTTTGCAAATCTCCCTCACAGCAGCGCTGGGTTCGCTCAGTTTTCTCGTCCAAGAAAGCTTTCAGCGGATTTGCCTTCCTTATTCTCTTTATTACCTTACTTAATTCTTTTCTCGTCTTTTCTCTCTCCCTTCCCAAACTCCCCCAACCCACCGCAGCCCCCTCTCTTTCCCTTGTCCGCCACATAATGAAAACCAAACTAACTCAATGAGTAAGAGTCTTTCTAAAAACCACTCCGGGGCGGCCAAGGGGGCCGGGGCATTGTCGGTACCGGCAGCCTTCGAGCGGCTCCGCCGAAGGGCTCCGGGTACAGGCAGCACTCCAACTCCCGCATCCCCGGCTACGCCACATCGGACTCGCAGCCGCTCTCACGGAGGGGCTCATTAAACACTTGTTTTCCAGTTCTTTCCCCCACGATTGTTTCGGGGAAAGAAAGAAAATCTCTGAGGGCAATCCTCGATGCTACAGCGTTGTAGTCGGCCTCGGGATTTCTCTTCGGCAAAGCTAAATAACAGCAAGAGCAAAATCTAAAGGCAGAGATTTGGGGATCGGGCAGGAGAGTATATATATATATATTTATATATATATATATATGTATATATAAATATTAATATAACATTTTTATTTGGAAGCGTTCCGATGCAGAGGATCGCAGAGAGAGTGTGGCGTGGCCGAGCCGAAAGAGGGCTGCCCAGGATCCTTTCGGTCAGAGCGCTCCACCAGCCCCTCCCTGCATTAAACTATAACGAAAAGTCCATTAATTCGATATCAGGGCTAATCCGCAGCGCTTGAAAAGGACCGCAATAAAACCCTTTCTCTAATGGCCAATTTTCCGTCCCTGGAAGAGGGAGGTTAATTCGGGAATCGTTACCGGAGGAAAGGATGCGCGCAAATACCTGACGATCTAACGGGGGTGGGAGGGAATAACGGGGTAATCACTTTTCTTGACGGTTTTCGTTTAGCTGGATTGGGTTTTGAGTGCAGTTCTCTCAGTAAGTGTGACGGGGGATTCCCGCAGCCCCCGTTAGCCTGGAGCAGAGCCTTGCGAATACAGAAGCAAAGAGGGAGCCTGTAGCCCCCTCCCGTTAAACGAGGCGATGGGGCTCCTTGTCGCGGCGCTGCAGGGACAGCCGTGTCCCTCCGGCCGCGGGGCTCTGCCAGCCCGGGCTCGCCGCACTTCCGCCTGCTGGACCGAGGATCCGCAGAGCAGGGACACAATGGGACGAGCAACGCTTGAAGCACGATATCACCATTTTTTTTCCCGAGTGACCTCAAATCTGCCCTGTCCTTGCATCAAATGCGTCCAAAAGGGAAGGGCGAAAGGGCGGCCGAAACGTTTGCGCTCCGCAGAAACTCTCTGCCAATTCCATGTGTATATATGCTTTATATTGCCACTGTTTTCAGGTACGGTCGCTGTTGGTTTTGGAAGGGGTCGCTCCCGTGGGTTCCTTCTCACACAGAGCTGCGGGAGCCCATGCGAGAACCAACCGGTCCCGCCTGTACGGACGGCAGCTCACACCGAGCGAGTAATAAATAGCTGGGGGAATTGTCGGAAATCTCCATCTCCGGGCTATCCAGGTGTCGCCTGCCGGCGACACCCCAGGGAAAAAGGACATCTCAGGACAGCCCTGCCTGGCATGTTTTCGAGGAGCCATTTCCTATCTGCAGAGGCAAGGGTGGGCGTCGCTCCCGGGTGAGGACCCGGTGCGAGGCGCAGACGATAACAGGCGGATCCTACATCTCGATCTCTGAAAGAAAAACAAATCTTTATTCCCGTGCGATTTAAACACTCAAGCTTGTGTCAAGTCCAGGGGAAAGGCAGAGGTTTCCGCACGCCGGGCGCGGCAGCACAGGGCTGCGGGGAGCTGAACCGGGAGGGCTGCTGGGACAAGCCCCGCAGGAGGCTCTCGCAGGAGGCCGATGGGAGGAGGCAGGAATGCTCTTCCCTGCTTTCCCAGCCACGGCCGAGGGAAACACGCCGTGTCCCTTCAAGCCTCCACAGTCCTCCCGACACTCCCGGTGGCTGCAACGGGAGCAGAGACAGGATGGCTGAAGAGAGTCCCGTCAGGACTCCGGGGTGCCGGCTCCAGAATCCCAGGTCCTGCTCCCTTCCCTCAGAGAGGTGGGAGAGTAAAATACCTCGGTTCAGGGAGCGGGGTCACTGGAGAGGGGAATAGAGAGAGGGGGGATCGTTCACACCGTTCCCTCCCGGCACTTTGGCAGAACCCTGCTCTCGGAAACTGCCTCGAGTTGGTTTCCCCAAAGGATTGGTTTGTGTGGTCACTTCAGAGCTGCGGGCTCCTTTTGTACTGGACTGAGATCTGAAGGCGACCTATTTATAACACCACTGCAAGGGGGGAGAGAGGAAAAAAGTATTCGCGCTAATCTCACCTAACTTTTTTTTTTTTTTTTTTTTTTCCCCAGCAACGAAGGTTGCAACTTTATTTCGGGAGTGGAGCTTGCCTAGCGACCGTCCCGACCGTACCTGCCGCCGTGCGCTCTTGGCTCCTGCCTCCCTCCGGGCACCGTCTGGGGCCTGAGCAGCGTTTGGCGGGGGCCTTGCTGTCCTGTCCTTTGCGCCTTTCTTCGGGGGTAAATGTCGATAAATGTTTGGTGTTACTAAAATACGTTCCTCGTGTCAAGAAGGTGCTTGCAGAGAACTGGAGCTGACCGTGGAAAGCGAAGGAGCAGGCTCTGAGAATGGACAGGCTGGCCCCTACCTCCTCGGGCTTCTGCGGGCAAAGCTTTTCTATCCACGTCCTCCGAACCACCCTGCTGCCTCCTACCACCACCTCAGTAAAGCGGCAGTGCCTGCTTCGCTTCTCGCAGGCTCTCACCCCTCAGTCCCTCCGCCTTTCGGCTGTGGCCCCGCAGCCGCGCTGCCCGCGGCTCCCCGTGGCCTCGCTGCGCAGCCTGTCCCTCCTTGCTGTTCCGGGGACGGTGTGTTCCGTGCGGATCCACATGTGGGCATGGCCACCTGTCTGTGTACCTGGATGGTGTCACCAAAGCGGTCACCGAGGAACGGTGGATGCGGGACTCGAGGGACCCAAAGCTGCCCTCCGTTGCCGGTCAGCAGACTGAGCGGCTCATAGTGGGGCCCCGGTGCCCGCTCTGGGTGGAGGCGGCCAGACGGAGGTCCCCAGCCCATTCCATACGGGGGGGCACAAGGGACGGAGGCAGGAGGAGGCCAGAGCGACCAAGGCCTGCTCCTCTCGCACGGTCCCGGGATTAGTAAGGTGCCACAGAGGCCTGCTCTGGGCCACAAGGGCTTTCCAGTCGAGCTTTTTTGTTCTTTTATTTCTGGTGGGGTTTCTTTGAGTTGTGGTTTGTTTTTATTTATTTTTTTTTTATTTAACTTTGTTTTCTTTTTTCAGGCAATGCCGTGCTCGCTTCAAGCTGCGGCAGTTCGCGGCATTTATGCGCCCGGTCCTGCACATAGATCCCGAGGCTGCCGCGGCCGGAGAAGGGCTGCTGGGCCCCCTGCAGTGGCCGAGGTCTGTGCCCTGAGCTGAGTTCGGGTGGGCAGTGGAGCCCGGGGTCTCCGGGGCAGCACAAACCCCTCGGTCCCGTCCTCTCCCACCGTCCCAGAAAAATATGGAAAATCAGTGCTTTTGGCATCGCGCTCGCGGGTGACGCCACCGTGTGAGAACCAATGGGAAGACGGAGCAGGGGCGGCCCCCACGACCCCCGCGCCTCGGTCCGCGCCCCGCTCCACTTCGCAGCGCACCCCGCCGGCACAGTGCCCCGGGCCGGGCTGAGCCAGATGGGGGAGGCTCGCTGGCCTCCCTTGGACCCCAGCCCGGGCTTAGGCAGTAGTGTCGGGCTGAGTTAAAGCTGTTCTGAGCAATTCAGCCCGCTTCCAAGCACTCCTGAACGCGATCTAGGATGCGAGAGTGTCTGCATTTAATATGCCATCCCAGGCCTGAAATTTTTAGTGTCCGTCTGTAATTTCCTTCATGAGGGAAAAAATACACTGGCTATTAATTTGCTCAATACTTTCCTGTTGCGTGTGACCTTGCCAGCACTGGCTCTGAAGTCAGGCGCTATTTTCGCTTGAGTCAGGAGCCCGGGCGCAGAGCAGCTTCAGGGAAGGCGGGCGGCGGCGGTACGGCGGGCTGGCGGCCTTTCTGCCGGGGGCTCCCCGGGACGGTGCACGGCACAGCCCGTGGGAACAGAGGGAAGCGTCGAGCCGGGCGGCTCGGAGAAGCAGCGGAGCCCTGGGGATGCGTAGCCGCCCTCTGGGTACCACCCGGCTGTCCTGGAACTGTGCTACGGCACCGAGACGACCCACCGCCCCAAGCGCCCAGCGCCCTGCTCTGTTGACCTTTCGGGGCCAGGGCCGCGGTGCGCCGCCGGATAGGCATTTCTCCGTGGAGTGCGTCGACCTGGGAATGTCCTCCTTGCCCTGAGCTAGAAACAAAGAGCCTGGGGAGAAGGGGGCTCCGAGCCGCAGGCATCCGGTGGCAGCTGGTGCACCTGTCAGCGCGGCGAGAGCGGCTCCCCCTGACCTCTATGAGCAGGGCAGAGCTGGGCCAGCCCGCGGCCGCGGGGACGAGGGGGACAGGACGGAGACACTCTGGGGCAGACAGGGAGGCCGAGAGAAAGTGAGTTCGCCCCAGGACTGTCACGCCTGGTGCTGAGACACGTCCCCGCCGCCCGGGCCCCGGGGACGCCTCTGCCCCAGCCCGGCGACCCACCTCCACCATCCCTCGCCGAAGAACAGCTGGCGCCTGCTGCCGAGTGAAGATGAAAAGTTCTTCCAGGGAAGCGTAGATACTTTTAATTACAAATATGAAGCACTCAGGGCCAGGCGACCCCAGTTCTGGGAGAGGGACGGCAGACTTGCGTCCGTTCTCGCGCTCTGCCGTGCTCTGCTCGGCACCCCCGACCTCTCAGGCTGCCTCGATGGGGAGACCGGCTTAGCCCCGTCCCTGGTACCGCCCGACTCTTGAATTTCGTTTATTCCTCTACTTATCTTTACAGTCTGAGAGATATTTCCACCCCAGGTGGTTTGTAAAAAAAAAAAAAAATCACCCTTCTAGTTGCAATTTCCAGGCAGCTCCCTCAACCCATCTCTAAACCAAACAAGAACAGATCTCCCCAAATAAAGCAACTCCAGACTCACTGCTAAGAATTATAACACTGATGGGTTTTCTTTTCTGTTTATAATCGCTCCCGAACTACAGATATCACAGCGAAATGTTAGGCGGTCAGTGCACCACGCACAAACTTTTTTTCCGTGTGATTTGCGCCAAAATCTGCTGCACCAGCAAGATTTAGGCGCTCAGGGCTACGGCTGCAGTGCGCCACGGAGTTTCTGGACCGGGCGGGGAGCGTCCTCGCTGCAGTCCCATCGCGTGCTCCGAGGCCACGGCAGCGGCTTTCCCTCATCCCGCTGCTCGGAGAGCCGGTGTCTAAGGCACTGGAGCCAGAGGAAAGCCCCCCTTTCTTCAGCAGGTTCATTCGGGGAGGGGTACAGGGAGGAGAACGTATTCTTTTTGGGGAGCTCAGGCAAACCGTGGAAAAGTCTCCTCCAGACCTGTCCCGGAAAGGGAGGGGAGCAGGACAAGGGAGATTTGCAAATAACGTGATCGGCTTCTTCGTACGGCATGTTCTCTCGGGACACTCCGCTGCCCCCCTGCTGACCTGCCGCTCTCGGGGAGCCGCGGGCACACACCATCCGGCCCGAGGGCTGCCCACCACTACCGCGGCTCCCCGTGAGCTCAACTTTCCACTTCGGCCGGGTCTCGCAGCCGCAGCGACGGGATCTCCGAGCAGATGTGATTCCTAGCTGGGGCTTAATGCCGCTCGTCAAGTCTCCTGGACCATAGCTGTGACCTTTCCTTTGCTGTTATTCGTTTGCTTGTTTATTTTTTTAAGCCTTCCAGGAACGCTGCTATTCCTTTTTTTTTTTTTTTTTTTTTTTTACTGAACTCTCGCAAAAAAAATCCTATCAAGGCTTATTGTGTCAGAGCCATGCCTAATTAAGGGGGAATCAGTTCACAAGGTTCACAGATTCCCTCCATAGGATGACCCAGGGTTGATCTTATAACAAGCATCCAAGAAATTTTGCAAGCATTGGAATGGGCTGAAGGGATGCCTGGATATACATCCCATGAAGATGTCACATACTTATTCTAAAGTCTCACACTGAGGGAAGCAGCCTTGTTTTAAGGCAGGGAAAATGAGTCACAAACAAAGTGATTGCCCGAACTCACACTAAACCACAGTGTGCTCTCTACTGGGAGCTGGGAAAGAGCCCAGGAGTCCTGCAGGTCTCCGTCCTTCCCTCCAGTGAGCAGCTCAGCAGTCTCAGCCACCTGCCCAGGAGAGCGACTCAGCCAGCTCCCAAGTTTCTGGAGAAGGTACCTTATCTACTGACAGACACAGGGGCACCAGTGACTGGGATTTCTCTAGGTCCTGAGCTTCCTCAGCTTTCCCTGAAGTCTGAGAAACCTGCAGCAGCTCGCACAGAAATCAGGCCACTGTGATTTAGACTACTGAGCAACCTTGGTGAAGTGCACCCAAGTCTCCAAATTGCATGGCCAACAGTCTTGCCCAGACACAGCAACAGACCTCTGCCCGGTAACCACCCTCAGCTTTTAGGAGTCATCCACTCTTGAAACCTCATCAGGACACACTACAGCCAGGGCCCAAGAGAAAGTCACAAAGAAAGTCCAAAAAGGAGAAGTGTCTGAATGACATCATTAAGAAGTTCACTATTAAAGTAGGAGCAGTGTGACTTTGTCATTATTGGTGGCTTAAAGGTCAGAAGGACAAAAAGAGGCAGTAAACTGAACAGCAACAACAATAACAGCAGTGAATCATAGAGTCACAGAATGGTTTGAGTTGGAAGAGACCTTAAAAATCACCCAGTTCCAACCCCTCTGTCATGGGCAGGGACACCTTCCACTAGAGGAGGTGGCTCAAAGACCCATCCAGCCTGGTCTTGAACACTTCCAGGGACTGGGCACTCACAGCTTCTCTGGACAACCTGTTCCAGTGCCTCACCATGCTCACAGTGAAGAATTTCTTCCTAATGTCTAATCTAAACTTGCCTTCTTTCAGTTTAAAGCCACTCTCCCTTGTCCTATCACTACATGTTCTTGTAGGTCCCTTTTAGGTACTGGAGCTCCTATAACGAAACAAATGCAGAGCCTCCACAGCCATTGCAGTCTGTGAGACACGCAGACTGTCGCTGTGCAGATGCTGGGATGGGGTGGGAGGACAGTCAGACAAACCTTCTCCAAGTTTAAAATGACAATCCAGTCAGCTGAGCCCCAGGGCCACCTGTGTCCTCCCTGCTGCTCAGATTTATAGAGTGTAACATTTTAATAAAAAACACACACACCTCTCCACTTTGGTGCATTAAGAGATTTCTAGCAAAACACAGTAATGTTGCTATAAATTTCCCTCCCAGCACCCTCACAAGTAATAACTCAAGCCCCAGCATTTTGCATTTAATGTTTATTTTGATGGCTGCATTCCAGAAAGAAAAGGGAAAAAAGAGGCAAAAGCTACTCAACCATTCTCCCCATTACTATTAGCCTGATGTTTTCAATAAAACTTAGTGCAAACTGGGATACAAACACTTGGAAAAAGAAAGGAGGAAAACAAGCACACTTGGGCAAAGTTCTCCTAGACATCTGCCAAGGCCTGGGTTCAAATCCTGGCTTAAATTACAGACGCCTTGCCATGGGTTCTCATTATGTCCTCCGTTGGCATGCTTGAACAGCACCCCAGGAAGCTGTACCTTATGTTAAGCAAGACTCAGTGGTAGGATGCTCTGAAGGACTGAGACATATGGAGGCTCAAGGTTGAAATGGCCAAGTCTGGAAGCTAAAGACTGAGGCTTCTTGGCCAAATAATGCAGAGCAGAATACTCGGAGCACTGCCAGTCATGTCTGAAGTATGTGGCAGAGCTATTTAAAGCTTTCAAAACACCTGCTTCTCTGTGAAGCCCACAGTCCTTCACGTGCACTAGCACTAAGCCCACATTTGCCACTGAAAAAGGACAAAACCTTGCAGACAGATGGCAGTACACCCAGACAAGCCATGGGCATTTCCTTGATGATCCCTGATCTCTTGAGCTTAAATCCTCATTCAGTGGTGAATATTTAGTTAGAAGCAATTTAAACTTCTGATTACTTGCACAGAAGTAGTAACCCTTTAATTCGACCTGGCTCAGAAGTGGTTTACAAAAATATGCTGCGAGCAGCAGCACTACATAACCAGGTTGCTTACTGATGAGGGATGTTGCTCAGGCCCATAGTGAACACGTGTGTGTGAAGCATGCATGTGGAAAACTGCACATACAGAGCATGTGAAACTCATCTTTATGCACCAGGAAAAGACAATGGATTTAAGGAATTACTAGATTTAAACATTGCAAAAGCTTTTGGGTTGCCCATTCTTCAAGGCACAGTTCACCTTGCATTTGTCCAGTAGCCCAGGCACATGCTGGTGTGGCAGTGTCTCTGCCTTTGTGTGCATTCATCCAATTGTGTCCAGACCTGAATTTTCCAGATTTCCTTCTATCCTCAGATCACTCTAGATCCAAATAGATTCAGAGACTGACTATATTGCTACCATGATGTTTCACTGTGCCTGCCCACACTCTGTTAGGACAAATTCCATTGGTTCACGAAGGCTCAAGCAGCTCAGACAGAGTTCCCTTTTTCATGGGGTTTCTCTGGTCTCTGAATACTTTTATATGGTATTCACTTCTCCTCACTTTTCAGTAATGAAACCAGAAATATTCACTGCCCTGGGTCAAGGGTACTGATTCCACCAAACAGTTCTGCTATGGTAGCACAGGAATGATTTCAATCCCTTCTTGCAATCAGGCCAACCTCCCTCTTGAGTTCTCGTGCAACACTGAGGTTTCTATGTTGTTTGGCTTAAGACATTAGGTTTATTGGGCAAGTGGTATCAAATAAATTAGATATTATGGTCATGACTTACATAAGAGGAAGGATCTATCATCTCACAGTAATTGATATATTTTGACATAAACCATAGATTTGTAAGTGTTCACAATAACCAGCTTCTTCTAAGAGGAATTCTGTGCTGTCTGTGACTCTGAAATTTCCATACCATTTGAGTGAACCTCTGCATTGAATTCTGTCATATCAAGCCATAAAGGCAAAAAAAATGCCAAATCACAGAGGGCCAAAATATATTACTCAGGCCCATGGTGTCTTCCACTGGGCCTCTGTTTTTTTCAGCGGTATGAAACGAGCATCAAGACTTGGTCCTGAGCACACTGACCAGAGTGAAGGTGTCACTCCCTGTAAAGTCAGTAAGGATTTCTGATCTCCCTTTTTGAGCTAATGTGATTATTTCTATTTGAATTATTCCTGGTTGCACATGTCACATGTGTGCAAGGCATGTGTGAACTCAAGTCTACTGGAAACAATAGGTTCGTGGCAATGGTGAGTTGCCCACCAGTAAACTCTCTGCCGACAGGAATGGAAACAGCTTTAAGCTGCTTGCCAATGATTGTCAAAACCATATTTTCAGGCAGAACATGGCTAGAAAATGTCAGATTTTTCCTTATTTAAAGTTGTTTGTTCTGTTGGCTTCAGTGCTGATGAGTGGTTTCGATGAGGATAGCACTAGTTTTACACCTAGAAGCTGGTCCTTTGCTTCCTTTTCACTCTCCTTTTGACCAGAAATTTAATTGAGCAGACTACAGCTCTAGGGTAAGACTGTTAAATATGTTGGCAAAACAGTATCAATCAAACATGTCCTTGCTGTTACCTGGAGAACATCTGCTTAGTGAACAGTATTTGTGGCTCTTTGACTTTCTTTAAGAAACACATCAGGCTGCGACCCTACAAGTCTGAAATATGAACCTGCTGTTACTAGAGGGGTTAAGACACATCTTTTTGCCTGTTATATTTTCCCATCTTCCTTCCCAGCAGAATTCTCTCCAGCAGTTTTAGGGTACTGAATACCCAGGCTGGTTTTGTACCTCACAGAAATTGGCATGGCTCTGATGACATCATGGTGATTCACACAAGGCATTTGACTCCTCAATATTAAAAAAAAAAAAAAAAGAAAAAAAAGAAGAGAAATCTAATGATGTTTGAAAAGAATAATGCTGTTCAGAAGGAGGGGGCTGCTTGGGTTTGGGTTGGTTGTGTTCCAACAGTCAGAATCAGCAAAACTTTCAGCCAGCCTGGACAAGAGGAGAGAGTCCAGGGATGCGTCTATCTGATATCTTTTTTTTTTGTACAACACATGACACTGAAAACCATTGGAAGAAGTATAGTAGTTCCTCTTCAAGGCCTCAAGCAGCATGAAGGAAATATACGCAATCTATGCACTAAAAAAAACCTTAAATTGACCCAGTGGACTGATAGCTAGTTCCAAGAAACTCAGCTTTTTTTTTTTTTTTTTTTTTTTTAGTAGGTTAATATTGTTTTTATAATGAAAATGGGAATAACAGTTCACTCTGGATGACCGGCATAATTTACTTCAACTGCATCAGCACTCTTACAGGTCAAATTTGAGGCAGTTCGGTGATATTTCTGGGAGGGCAATGGAGTTGTGTGATGCCATTTAAACAAAACAGAAAGTTGAAATACGATTTTTTTTCTAGGTTCCTTGGGGGACAAGAAGAGATTTGTTTTAAAAACCTTCAGTCACCTTAAATCCATAAATTTATTTTGCCTTGGGACAAGCAGCAATGATGAGATCACTGAACTGTGCAGATGAAGAGAGACCTCACAGATACCACAGAAACAAGAGTCTGGTTACTTCTATGGCTGAGGATGAAATGGAACTCCACTCATTGCCTTGTGTCCAGTTCCTCCTCCCCAGGGGCATAATTTCTGTGTTACCCTGGATGCAAGCCTGGCAGGCTAAGTCAGTGCCCTGGCTTTGGCAACTGCCCAGGAAACCTGTTTCAAGAGACAGTGGGGAGGTGATGTCCTCTTGGATGCTTGACCCTGACCTTTGTTTCATACCTGCATGTGCCAAGATGCCAAGCACTGTCTTGGTTTTCTATTAGAAGCTAGTTTGAGTTTGCCAAGCTGATCCTTCTGAACCGCCCTCCTTTGAAATCCCTAAATAACCATAGCAGGAAAAGAAAAGTGGTGTGGTTATGACTGGGTCTGCAAGATTATGTCCTTGTCCTTTGAACTGCAAATATGGTCATGGGGAACTGAATTTATTTGGAAATTAAATTAATCCACTGGAAGAACAAACCTCCAGTAAGGCTCAGTGCAGTGATGTTGCTATTCAGGTCTGCCGATGATACACCTCTTGCATAGTATCCTTACAGAAGCAGAGGCCAATTCAGGGTCATTTTACTGATATTCCAATCTCTTGAGAGATTCCTCTGGTAAGAATATGAAGGGGCACAGAGAGAGGAGTGGCCTCCCTGCAGCTGTGGCTGCTCACAGTATTAAACTGGTGACCTATAAAGAGATGTCTGAGCTTGAAGGGTGAAAGAATATGCAACAGTTGTTAAAAATACTAATTTCTTCAGCCCACCATTCCAGAAAAAGTACACATACACATATGTTCAACTAGTACAGGCACGTAGGCTTTAAACTTTGTTTTCCTACCTGCTAAAAAGAGAAATATATATATTTTTTGGAGCTGTCCAGAAAGCATACATCCAGGTCTGTGAGGGAAGTTGAATTTTGGGAATTGTCTTCTTCTCTTAGTCATATGAAACCCCAGCATTTCAAGCATTTGGGTGGAGGAGTTTTCAAAGGGAAATCTCCCTAACCTCCTGGGACTGCATTATGCTGGCTCATACAATCTAGATAGCAACTTGTCCCAATTTCTGTGTGCCTGGGCCCAATCTGGCTTGTGCTAACGTCAGTAAAATTTTTGCTGTTCAACTTGTTGGCAGCAGGATTAGGCTTTCAGTTTGTATTACTTTTTTATCTGTGATTTAGATTTTCTGCCAAGGCTCTTAAATATTGATGTAACTGATGATAAGGAAAGCAAGAGGAGAGGGAGAGACGATATTTTGTTTACTTGAAATACCATATATTGAGCATTTAAGCATCGTACCAGTTGTGTTTGGTTCTTTATGCAAATGCCTACCTTCCCAGATTACAATAACTTGGCAATGTTATTCTGTACTTCACCTTCTCATAATGACTCTTAAAGATATTTGTACATCTTAAGCACTTTGAGTATTATGCAAATCATTTTAGAGCCAAGAGCAGAAAGACCTATGACTGGTTCTTCAAAAATTGGGTAAAGAAGAGTCTAAAGTTAAAGTCAACTTTTCTCTCTCTCTCTCTCTCTCTCTCTCTCTCTTTTTGCCTCATACGGGCCATAAACCAACATCTTCTGTTTTCCAGAAGCAGCAGGAACAGTGACTAGTAGCATAAACATGCAAATATTAAAATTTGAGCTCATTCAACCATAATTGACTGAAAAGAAAATGAAGTGAGAACAAAAAGCTTAGTTACACAGATAAGAAACAAATAATATCTTTCCTGAACACATAAGGGTTCATTTCTGTCTTGCTGATTAGAAATCCTCAGGAGATTCAGGTTTCAAGTGGAGTTAAAAGCTTTATGATTTGTTTAGCCAATACATGTAAACTCAAAGGCTATTTTTGACCAGGAGCGTATCCTTGGTGCAGGGAGCATTTGCAAACAGACAGTGACACTGTCCCCTCTATGCTGCTGCCCAGCTGGTACATGAACATTTTTTCTGTGCCATGCTGGGAGGTAGCTGCTGGAAAAGCAGCTTGGGAGGGGTGATTGTGGGGCTGGGATTTCTGCACATTATGGTCAAAGACTCGGGTGGCCAAGAGCTCTGGCAGGCACTGAAGGACACGGTGTCCTGTCTGGGGCAGCTGAGTAACACCCTGCCCTATGCGGC
The DNA here is from genome assembly GCA_035584735.1 of Pseudotriccus pelzelni. Lineage (NCBI taxonomy): Eukaryota > Metazoa > Chordata > Aves > Passeriformes > Tyrannidae > Pseudotriccus > Pseudotriccus pelzelni. The sequence continues at coordinate 22,376,414 of JAWMRA010000161.1, forward strand.
AGAAAAAGGAAGACTCAGTGCCTGAGGGTTGCCTCTGGCTCCCAGTCCTTCCTTCCTCCTGAGCAGGAAAACTTCATGGCCAGTTCTAGGCTGGAGCCTTAACACAGCCCAGCTCCCCGAATCTTTGAAAGACAGATGCTCTTATATAAAAAAATCAAAGGACAAATGCAATTTTCTCTAACAAAGTAATAAACTTACAGGCCCAGGAATTTCTTGTGGGTTTAAATCATTGCTGCAAAATATTACTGGGAAAGTATCCTCACTATGTCCCTTCTCCAGCATGGATGGTTGGAGAGAACTGCTCCCAGTTGCTCAGACTGGGCTCTCACTTACACACAGGTAAATAAATCCAGGGCAAATCCATAAAACTGCAAGAATAAACAATGCAAAGTCTGGGACTGAAAGATGATACAGGAAGGTATAGACAGAGTAGTCTGGCATCAGTCATGGACTAAAAGTGCAATGTTAAGGTAAACAGCAAGGACAAAAGTATTTTGCCAACACAGTTTCACAGAAATGGATCTTGTGAGAGAAACTGTTGTCCTTTTCAAACAGGAATACAGCCTGCTTGGTAAAGTCAACTTACATTAAATCTGCCTACTCATATTTCTTGAGGATGCCTGTCTTAATACTACCAGATTAAAGTCTCCTAGGATGTGGAATTAAAATGGAATTTTATAAAGTGAAAGCAAATTTGTTTGTGGATTTTAATGAAAATACTACCCGTGTGACACCAGCAACACTGCATATTTCTGGAAGCAGAGGTTGTAAGACACTTTGTAAGGCTGCTACTCAAATGTTGCACCCAGTTCTGCTCTCCTCTGGATGGACAAGTGGTGGAGGAAGTTGAAAAGATTTTTGGCAAGGTAATCAAATAAATTATATAGCAGGAGGCTGTATAGAGCATGATTCAGTCATGTTATTGGGGAGAAATGGTTGGGACATCACTGACTGTGCATACTTGCAAATAGAAATATCCACGTACATGGGACCTCTCCACCCTGCAAACAAAAATGTCTTATAAGATGCAGTGTCTGGATGATGGAGTCAAACAAGTTCATCCTTGGAGCAAAGTATAATTTCATTGTTACCAAAGGCACTTCTGCCTGTCCTGGGGACAGAATAGTTTCTTGGTGCTTTGGAGCTTTAAGCTTGGGCAGCTTTCAGAAAGACATGCTTTAACCCAGCTTCTGGGAAAAACCTATTGCCTGTGTAATACAGGAAGCAAACAAGATGATCACAGCAGCTCCCTCTGGTCTGGGAGCCTGGGAATAGAAGGGTGGAGGTGCTTTGCTTTTGCAGTGGCATGTGTAGATGCGAAAGCTCCGTGGTCATTTAAGTATTTTGGGGTCTTTATTTTATAGGCAGGGATAATGTCTAAATACACATTATTTTTTTAACACCACCACCCCCTCTTGTGCTTTGTAGAGTCCCAAGCTACAGTTGCAGAGCTGTGGTCAGGATAAAAGCCGACAGCCCAACCATAAATCAGCCAGAACCGAGTTCCTTAACCTTTCATATTAACCTCTTGCATTGACTTGAGTTAGGTGCTACGCTCTGCTGCTATAAATCATCCTGCAGTGAATTTATGAGCCTCAGCACAATAAAGGAGTTTTTCTTTGTCCCCCCCACCCCCCTGCTTTTCCCTTAGCGCATTTTAGAAATTACGCAGGAAAGGCCTAATGACTGGGATCTGTGAATATTGCTAACTCCCCTTCCCCACCAAAGGGATCTGGCAGGAAGATGTGGGGGTTGGGAGTGAGGGGAGAGAGAATCTTAATTTCATTTATTGGTGACATGGTCAGGAAAGCCTGTTCTAAAAAAGCAAAGAAACTGTTAGCTGCCCCTTGGAATAGGAAAAAACACAAACCCTAGTAAATGAAACCCATTTGGGTGTTAAAATAACAATCTATTCACTCAGATGCAGTCATCACCCTGCTTCCCTCTCTCCTCAAAGCACTCAGTGCATAAGGATGATGGGATGCTTTGCCCCCTGGACCCAGAGTGCTCTGCTCAGGTCACCCCTGCACACTCTTCAGGGGCAGACCCACTGTGCTAGGCTCGGCCCTCTCCGTCTTCCTAAACAGCCTGTGGCAGCATGAGGAGAAACCCTGGAACACCCCTTCCCTCTCTGCATCTGTCCAGTAAGGCTGTGGCACTGAAATGAGAGCCAGCAAAAATCCGTGGCCTGCAGGTGTGCAGGGGTGCCTTTCTGCTCTCAGGCACTTGAGGAGAGGACCTGGGGCTGGGGTGGGCATGCAGGTGAGATGGCTCTGCAGTTTTTTGGTGCTGTTGGGAGGGAGGAGATAGTTTTCCATAGACATCAAACATCATGGATGCCTTTCGGTGTGAGTGGGAGCCTGCCAAATCCTTCCTTCCTGCCATTACTCTGTAATGCTCCAGTTTGCTATTTGCTGCTCTCCATCTCAGAGCTGGCTGCATTTCTTCGTTATTCAGAGGTTTGCAAGTATTCTGACATGGTTTTGCAGTGATAAAGTATTTGACTCTCATCTGAATCCTGGTATCTTTCAGCCTGTCTGTCTGCATGCTGCTGGTGACTGCTGCATCTGACCCAAAACCAAAGGAGTTTGATGTCACTATCACTGAGGTTGATCCTATCTCTAGCTCTGACACTGTAAGGCAACTGATGCCAATGAACTTCACATTGCAGGGATGACCTAGACCTGCTTGGCCTTGCAAACCTAGGCTCTCTGACCCCCTGGCTAAATGTAACACATTGTGCCCACTGAAACTTTTGGGGGCTTCTGCACGCCGATATTTTGATGCCTGATGTGAGAGCTGCTCTCCTGTGCACGAATACTGTTGGGGTTGTGAGGGCTAGAGGCATAGCCTCGCTCTTTCCAAGCCAGTGCCTCTGGGCCCTGCACCATGAAGTGGTGGGGATCTGAGGTACTTCAGCTAACTCTGCCAGAGCTATCTTGGAAGCAAAGCACAGGCATCAGCATGTCCTGCTACCTTCCTGAATTATCCACTTTTCTGTGGAAAATCAGAAAATTAATAGAAAATGAACATCCCTCTGTCCTACATGTGCTACACTCCATTTCAGTGGCTCTTTCAAAGATAAAATGAGCACTTCAATTAAACATAACTGGAGTTCCAGAAATCTTTATCTGTTTCCCAAGGAGGTGATTTTATTCCATTATTTACATTTATAAGTATATCTGATGCTCCCTAAAACCACAGTGACTTTGCTGAGGTGCAGGGACATGTCTGGGCTCTCCTGTCCACAGGATGGCAGGGAGCAGTGGCTGCTCCCCGGAGCTTGGGATGGTTTGGGGGATTGGTGTGGCACTCCCTATAGAGAGGCACAATCCTGAGGGCTTTGTTTCCTCAGTGGGAGAGAAGCGCAGCTGTTTGATGGCTAACCAGGCAAGGCAGAGAAGCAAACATTCAGCAAGGAAAAAGTTAAAAAGAACAGGTTTCCTGGTTACATGCAAAGTGGGGGTAAGGACCTGCATATTTTTGTGTTGGGTTTTATTTTCACAATGAGAGAAGAAAACTGAAGAGGGTTTAGCTGTAAGTTTTTATCATGCTTTCTGTTTCACATTCCCCGGTCCCCGCTTCCATTTCTGTGTCTGCCTGCGAACTTGTTGCTTCTCACCTACCTCGCACTTCCCCAGAGCACCCCCAGCACGTACCCTTTCGTCTCTCACTGGGACATGCAGCACAGCCAAGCTGTGCCCCAGCCCCTCAGCCTGACCAGCTCCTACGCCTGTGCCGAGCTTTTCAGGCTGTGGTGGTCCTTGCTGAAGACAGCAGTAGGGCTGCAGCTTGTGAGGGTGAAGAAATGCTCCCATTCTCCCATTATATGGTAGTCTCAGTTTATTTTATCCCCCTCGGCCTCTGGAGCATCTTGCATCTCAAAAGCTGGGGTGAGCCCAGGGCCATCTATGTGTTGTCCAGCCCTGGGCTCCTCCCTGTGGGTGCCATCAGGCAGCCTTTCCCGGCCACCCTCTTGAGCCCCACAGGGCCAGGCTGCCTCCCCAGCCCCGGCTCAGGTCCCCACAGAGCCCAGTGTGGCAGGGGCACCCCTGCTCTCTCTGCCCCGGCAATGGGGGAAATGGCACTGAAAAAAAAAGGGAAAACAACAAAAGGCCAGACCCCACCAGTCAGATAATTCGTGGGGATATTTCTAGTTCCCCGTTTGTTTACCTTATAGAAAAGTTAATTGGCTCCTTTTGATCTTACAGTGAAAACCACAAAGGAAATTTTGTTAGAGTAGGAGCAAACTGAAGCCTGTGAGTTCCTCCGATATTCATTAAAGCAATTCTGCTTGAGTCTTAATTTAAGAAAACATTAAATTCTCCCCCCCCCTTATTATTAAAAGCCCACTACGTCCCTAGGCTAAAGCACTCGCTCCACAAATAACGTTCCCGACAGCTGCCAACTTGGTGCAGTTTATAACCTGCCTTTGGAATATATATATGTGCATGTACATGGCAATATAGAAAGAGCTGTGTTTATAGTGGTGTCGTCTTTAAAAATTTCCAAATAGGCTGTTCAAGACTGTTGGAAAGCTAACAGGCTAAAGGAAAATCACTGTAAGTTTAGAAAATGCTACTTTATTTTTTTAAATATGAGTTTTCCCAGTGTACTGAAATTAAAACAATTTTTAATTCTAAGTTTGAGGCAATTAAGCTGAAGCTGTGATGAGAAAATATTTCTTTTTCGAGGTTGATTTAATTACCAGAGCTATATTAGGAAAGCAAGTAATACAACCTATTTATGGACAGATGTATCTCTTCATAATAATAGACATAAAAATAAATTAAAGAGAATCACAAGGCAAAAATAGCTGATGTTTTTTCTCAAGTCCCTTCTAGTAATTTCTTGGGGGCAGTAGGCAGCAGATCTCTGCCTCTTGCATTATTTTGATTTCAAACAAAATGATTCCCTCATCCTTTTTATGAAATCTTTGTCTATTTTTATGAAGATAGTTGAGGGCAAATCCAAGTCATCCAGCAGTCATCCTCCTACCCCTCTTGCATTTGTAACTATTGGTTTTAGTGAAAATCTGGTTTGTGACAATTGCTGACACAAAGCAAAAAAACAAATAAGATCTGATCCCACGCTCTGAGGAAAAAAACCCCATATTTTAAGCAGATAAAAATCTAAAGGGACAAACTCAGACGAAATTTGTGTGCCAAACACACAAGCCCTGGTAGTAAAACAGCATGACTCAAAGGCAGGGAAATAATGGAGTGGGTTTCTGAAGGATTTTCTTCTTCTCACTGTAAAACTTAATTATACCTGCTGCCCATCAATCTATGTATATGCATACATGGAGACAGAGAGACACATATTTGTAACTCGTTGTCTGAACATATGTTGCCATATAAATGCAAATTCTTCTTAGAGCAGAAATACGTTGAAGACAAAAAATAAATCGCCACGTAGGAAAGCCATTGCTGTGTGATTATCAGAGCAGAATAAAGCAGGGAGTCATTCTGGAAAGAGAGCGAATGCGCTGTGCATAATTACAACATCATGGTCAAGATATTTTATTTTCATTTTAAAAGGCTACATAGTTATTAGCCAAAATGTGACAAGTAATCACTGCTTAAATATGTAATATATTAAATAGAGTTTTATTGCTTTCTTGCTATGTTTTTCAGTGATAAATTTTAAATCAACAAATGGGACGTATCAGCCATTCAAAAATAAATTGCAATATTTGTCCCCCTTTTTTTAACATGCAATATGATGCTGTCAAAATATCGTTTTACATAATTTAAACAATAAAAGTGGAGCTAAGTTTTCTTTGTTTGTTTGTTTGGGTTTTTTTGTTTGCTTTTTTTGTTTGGTTTTTTTTTTTTTTTGGTAGCAGAAACAGACTTTAGGAAACATCCTGTAAGATGTTACAATTCTTACAAAAATTTTTATGTTGTGTTTGGCATTTTTAATTGCCTTTTCCAAACTGTGAATATTTCTCTTCTTTAGACAATATAAAGATACTCGTGAATTATTACATCAAGACAAGGAAATATTTTTGACTGGCAGAGTGAGAAGACATTTTTCCTTTTTTTTTTAGTGAAGAAATCATAATAAGAACACGTAAATTCTGTCTAATAAGAGTCAAACCCCACTCGAAAACCATTTGGAGGTCTTCAGATTTATCCTCTCTAAAATATTACTCTAAACAGCATAATTTTTCCCTTTTTCCCCAGCAAAGAGAAGTTTGTAAAATTACTGAGAAATAAAAAAAATATTTTTGGTAATATCGGAAGAAACAAAGAAAATAAAAATTTCTATAGGTTGTTGACTAAAACAAGATAATCCTTGGGAGGGAGGGAAAGAGGGAATGAGAGTGATGAAAAGCACAATCAGGCAGCAAAATGCAAGTGTCTCTCTTGCCAAATCCAGCTCAGCATTAAAGCAAATAAGTTACTCAGCAAAGAAAGAAAAGTTTGGACCCTACCTTTGTCAGCTGAAAAGTTATGGGGAACGTCTTCCAATACTAGGAATGACCTGCACTGGCTATACGGTACGCCTTACCTTAAAATCTATGCATTTCTAACCAAAACAGCTTGGAGCAATTCACATAAAACAGACCCAAATGTTGCCCATTCCATGTAAAAGATCAGGTTTCTGTCTCAGCTCAGCCTGTGATATCAGACTTGGGCTTTTTTTTTTTTTTTTTTTTTTTTTAAATATGTATTCTTATGTTTCCAATCCTCCAACACACTTTTTTCATCTTGGTAAAGTTCACTTTTTTGGAAAGGGTGTGTGGGAAGGATTTCCAACTTGTCAGGACTCTCTCTTTTCAGTACAATCAAGCTTTCACTTGATCATTTTGAAAGCCAGAATGATTTGCTGTGGTCACTGGCTCCTTATTATTAATATTGTTTCAGATACATAAAGTTTACTGCAAGCTGTAAATATGTCAGGTTTTGCCATGGGGTTTACTAATAAAGACCTCTTAGAGGGGGATTATTGATGGGAAAGATAATCTTTTCAATAAGGGTTTCTGCTTTTTTTGTTTCCCCGGGTGAGCGCAGTGCGGGGGCACTCCCCGCAGGGAATGCCCCGATCTCCTCATGCTCTGCCGCAGGCAGTGCGGGGAGACCGCGCAGGGCGCTCCCGCTCCTGCCTTCCTCCAGCCCAGTGCGGTTCTGTCTTTCATCGGGATTTTAAATGCTCTATTAATTTTATTAATACCTTTGGTGCTACGGTTTTTTACACGGGTTTGTGACCATAAGGAATTGATTGATTGTCAAGTGACACTTCCAAGTTATTTCTGTAGGTGTCACCTTGGGTTAGGAGAGTGGTATTAAACACAGTGAATACTTCTGTTTCTTTAGAAGTATGGCCACACAATTCAGCTAATTCGTTCTTTTTCTAAACAAACAAACAAGAAAGAGGCACATATATTTGAATTTATCTTCCGCCAGGATTTATCTTCTTTTGAAACATCCTATTATTAAATATGTATATATTTGGTCAAGTCACAATAAGTGTCCAATCAATCATTCTTAATTCACTTTGGTATTTACTGTAATAACAATAAACAATTTTGGGCTCATCTGGTGTTAATGTGGCTGTCATATGGCTGCCCAGAAAACTTCTGTGCACATTTAATTAAATGCATTATTATGAATTGTGAAAAGAGAAGGGAGAAAGGAAGGGAAGGGAAAGGAAGAGAAGAGAAAAGAAGGAAAGAGAAGGAAAGAGAAGAGAAGAGAAGAGAAGAGAAGAGAAGAGAAGAGAAGAGAAGAGAAGAGAAGAGAAGAGAAGAGAAGAGA
>JAWMRA010000161.1:22384276-22451254 GCA_035584735.1 Pseudotriccus pelzelni
AGAAGAGAAGAGAAGAGAAGAGAAGAGAAGAGAAGAGAAGAGAAGAGAAGAGAAGAGAAGAGAAGAGAAGAGAAAAGGACACATGGAATGATGTTTGGTCAGAAGCCTAGTGGGCTTACACAGTATGGCGAAGGAGGAGAAATTAGTAAGGCTGTATTGCTTCAGCTGTCACTTCAAATCCAAAGCTTAAATTTTCCTGTCATCTATATCAAATCTACCCAGCACAAGAGTCTATAGATTCTGCAAGTCTATGCTTGGAGAATTTCTTTATACTCATATAAAATACTGTCAGAGACTACAAGGCAAGGACAGGACTGGTTATATTTGACATCTTTCCTCTGGTTCCGTGCAGTGGATTAGCTGAGAGGTGGGGAAATTTTGAAGCTCAAAGGGCAGGTGGAATCCGATTGTCTTTGTCAGAGAATGAGGAACAGGCTAGAAGACAGGCTGCTTTAGGGTAGGAAGGATTTTAGGGTGCTAGGTGGTTGCCCTGTGCATATTGAGTGGGAAGGGCTGGGGAGGCTGTGGGAACCCTGGTTCTCTGCTGGTGGGACAGGAGGGGACTGGAGGGGACAGGGTGATGCAGGGGACCCTGGTGCATCTGTACACTTCAGTGCCTTTTGTTGCCTCTCTCCTCCAACTGTCTGTGCCTTCTCCTTTGTGGGGGACTTACGGTGTTGGCATGGTGATGGTGTAATGGGGAGAGGCTGCAGCTGATCACCACGTAGGTGGTGCAAATGAAGGATTCTTCTAGGGGAGAGGCAAGAGTGCCAAGGCAGGCTGGGGCCAGGCAGGGAACATGGGACAGCAAGTGGCTGTGGAAGCCTTAGCACCCCAATATGCACCTGGGCACCAAACAGGAGAGCCCTGGGGCATTGCTGCTTAACCAAACGATTCCGTACATCTTCATTGTGCCTCAGTCATGGTCAAACATGTGGAGAACCCTTGCTCTTTGTCCCTATGCTGCCTGCGGCCTGGAGATGCAGAGAAGGGGATGCAGTTCCATCTGAGTGCTCAGGGGGTTTTAGATGCAGCCAAGTGGCCGTTTGCCACCCCCAGGCACCCCCACTAGAGTGGAGGCAGCTGAGCAGCGGGCGCTGCAGGAGGAGTGGGGTTAGCTGCAGGAGTGGGAGACATGCTGGAGCTTGCTGAGTGGGATAAATTGGTAGGGGCAGGCATACAGGGGGGACAGCATGGTTGAGCTTGCCTTGATGTAGAGGAGAGTGGGGGGATTGAGCTCTGCAGGCAAAAAAACCCCAAACCTCAGCTGTCATCGGGATAAAATAATGAATGTTTGAGACTCAGACTCGGTAAAGCAAGCATGTTCAGGAAAGCCTGTAACCTCATGCTTGCTTTTAAGCCCCACTGGTGTAAAATCAGTGCTATCCTGCGGAATGGTAGATTTAAGCATGTACTTAAGAGTTTCCCGGATTTGTGGCTCAGGATGGAGGCGGCTGGTCAGAGCGGCTGCAAATTGCGGGCATGGATTTTCTTCACTTGGTTGTGGCTGCAGAGGAGCAGAGCCGAACTTTCTCAGAGTCAGCTCTGAGTTTTGATACATAATTGCAAGCAATTCTCATCTAGGCTCAGGAAAGCTGAACAGGGGCCTTGTTTACTTTACCCTTCTTATTTTTTCCCCTGAAGGCAAGCAGCCAGGGTTAGGTTTCAGCCTGGTGGTTGCTTGGTCCAATGACGCAAAGGAACAAGGTCTCATTTTCGCTGTGACAGTCTCTGGGTACTACAGCCTGACTCGTAATCTTAATGAAGTCCCTTAACATAAACACTGCTTTTCTAACACACTCCTCAGGGATGTGGAAAAATCCCTCAGCTTCAGCTCAGGAAAAGGCTGGGACAAACAGAGACACACAGTGGGCATACGCATTGGAGAAAAAAGAGCTGACTATTTCCAACAAGTCTAGGTAGTTGTTTAAATATGATATTTGTCTTGCCCCCTCTCTTCCCAGCTGCCTTGTACCATCCTTTCAGGCATCAATGAATTAAACTGATTCAGCAGTTTGGCTTCTTTGTGTTGCCCACTTGCTCCTGGTGGTGTTGCCAGTTGCTTTGGTGCTCTGCTGGCACAACGATCTCACAGAGGTATCAAGTCAGATGTGCCTTACACTAAAAGGGCTGTTTTCAGTGAAGTGAAACTGGACTGTCTCTACAAATGGTAAACCACAGAGCAAAGGGATTTCTGTAGGGACCGAAATTCACCCAGCCGAAAAAGCTGGTTGGAAAAAACCATAACAAAATATGAAAATAGGACTTTTTAATAGGACTTCTTTTTTTGTTTGTTTTTGATGGTAGGAAACATTTTAGAAGTGTAAAACCAATGCAGCTTAACAAAAAAACACAAGTTAAAAACTGAAAGTGTGAGAAAAATAAATTAAATAGCTTCCAATTGCTTTGAGTTGGAGAAAACATTTGGAGCTGGAACGAAACAAAAGACAGGCAGTTTTTCTGTTGTTGCCTCAAAACTTAGAATTTTAGCTTGAAATCATCAATTATAATTCAGGCCAAATTTCAGTTTGGCATCTGAATTAAAAAACAAACAAACAAAATAAGCCTCACTAGTGCAGTGCCAGTACTGAGCTAAATGGTCTGCCCAGACCTAGGACTCCCCTCAGACCTAGGACTCCCCTCTCTAAACAAAATTCATCCTGAAGTTTTAGCATATCAGACTTATGCCTCATGCTAGTGAATAATAATTCTCCCCATGTCAGGTATTGGCATCTGTCAGAGCTGCTTTGACTTCTTCTTCTGCGCACTGGCCACAGTGGAGCAAGGCTGAATGTCCTTGTTCCACGTGTGGAAGTGGGGTATGGGAGTTTAACTGGAGTGCCCTAGCACGATGGAAAGCACTAAAAGTCACATTATTTCCCTGGTCTTGCACATGGCCTTCGTAGAGATTTGGGAGAAGTATATAGGCTAGAGTCTTCAGTGCAATGTGAGTATCTTTTACTGCCTTGCTGACTGCTCTAGCTGTAGTCCATTTGGCAAAATTAGGAACAGTCTAGGTTAAAATAAGGTTTGTTCGTTGGGGATGGAAAGCAGAATAAAAAATGCTGGGGACTACTACCAGTACAAGCCCTCAAGTCTAAGAATTATAAAGTCCTTGCTTAACTGCATCCCTCTCTCCACCTCACCTGCTTCTAACAGTAGTCGCTACCAAGCCAGGATCCTAATGACAGGGCAAAGACCCGCACGCCCAGCAGGAAGCCACTCCCTCCTGAGCCACGTGCCCCATGGGGACAGGGAGCATGCAGGAGGCTTACAGGCTTTTGGCCAGGTGGGGTGACTCCCTGCTGGTCTGACTGAAAGGAAGGGATGTAAAGACAACTGAGCAAATAAGAGGAGGGTGAAGTCTTGAATCTGAAAGGACTGATCAGCAAAGAATATATTCGTCTGCCCAGCAGGTAATGTGACCTGTAGAGTCTGCAGGCTGTGTTCCGAAAGTTCACGTGTTGTTTCCAACCTGAACAAACTGCCTCTTCAAAGGACATCTCCAGTGTTGCAGTGATAGGACTCCATTTTTCATGACTGATGCATTTCACTCCTCCAGGGACAGACTTGTGAAATTTATCTTTTGGCCAGCATCCACATGAAATTGATGCATTTTCCCCTTGAGAAGGCCTCTGAAACTGATAGCCGACACCCAAAAAGGCCATGAAATCCTTGAGCTTGCTGTAGCGCTTCAGCCTTTCCCCTCTGAGTGATCAGAGGCAGCCTGCTGCACGTCCTCGCGTGCTTTGCAGCCTGCCTTAGCAGAACTGGCAGGCAGGATCTGAGGGGGAGGCCATCCTGAAATGGGCCATCCCAAGCTGTGCACAGTGCTGTTAGAGAGAAGCAGGGCTGCCTTATGGAAACAGGCACTGCCTCTCTCTGTGCAGAGCACCTGCTCTCCACACTGGGCTCCCTGGGGAAAAATGAAGATTCTCATTGGCAGAGCACCTCTTCTGCAGCAGCGTTAGATCAATTCAAGATAGCTAAGGATATGAAATCTACTTAATAATTTTGTTAGGAAAAGTTCTTATTAGATTTTATTTGATTTTTTTTTTTAATTTCAAAATAAGTATTTTGAAAATAATGTGATCAAGTACCTAAAGTAGCCAGCTGAAATCAAAACCCAAAGCTAAGGGAAAAATAACGACTGTCAAGGTCTTGCTTTAACTTCTGATGCTCCAACAGACTCACAGATGTTTCAGGTGGTTCCTTTTGCTGTCATACATTAAAGGGACACTAAAGAAATGCATTATCATGATAATTAATAATGATGCTTTTGTGGCTGAGACATTGGACTCTTTGCTTTGGAGCCTGAGACAATTTATTTATCTGAAAATCTGAGTCTTATATCTGAAATGTCACCACACCTCCTGAAGTAATTTTTAGAGGCAGGACAAGAAGATGCCAGGATTCAGGCTGCTCTGAGGTAGCAATTCCTACATTCCTATGAAAACATTAAAATATAAAATTGAGACATATTATGGTGAAAATAGGAATGTTGTCTTGCAACAGACAACTTCCCTCATTAAAACCAAATAAAATAAACACATTCTGACCAGCTTGAGCTTTGTGCTTCTAGTACATTTGGCAAAATTATTAATTACCTATTATTGAAATAATAAGACCAGGCAGATAATTGTTGAAGCAAATTAATGGGTAAGGATGCAGTGTACTACTGCAAAGCTCAATGAATCTGCAATCTATCATCCTGCTGTTCAAATCCCCTCAACTAAAGCAGGAATTAAATGTGTCATGGAAAGCAGATGGCTGAGGGAACACCGTGCAGGGCTGCCTCTGCTTCTCCATGGCTCTCAGCAGAGAGGGCTCTGACGTGCTGCCAGGCTTCAGAAGCCATGTCAGCATCTTCTGTATGTGGTGCAGATCCAGGGCAAAACTGTCACCTGCAGAGATGAAGGTTCTAAGCTCTCTGTGCTCAGCATGGGGCGTAAGAACGCAGGCACAGGGACAGCAACCAAGGAAGAGCCTGTGACCAAGGGCGATGGGAAGAGCAGGCAGCAAATCATCCCTAGAGGGGATATGTTGGTAGAAGCAAAGCTCAGAAGTGCAACAGGGAAGGTGAACGGGAGCAGGAAGGAAGACTGGGGAATGAGGTACAGAGCAGAAGGGGAAAAATTTAATTGCAATTCAGGTGCAGTTTTGATTTCTGTGCCTTTTGTCCTTATGAATGTTTCTTAATAAATTCAGGGGACATTAATTATCTGTCTTGCAAAATTCCAAAGATCTGATCTTGAATTTCTCCTGCAATGAAAGTCCTCGAGCTGACATTCAGTGCCTCCCAGAGGCAATGATAAACATCAGAGTGAAGTGGGGTGCCAGCCTTTGGCTTTTCCCAGGGTTATGAGCTGCTTCTACTTGTTTGCCTGGTTTCTGACTGTAGAAATCCTTGAGCTAGATCTGATGAACTAGCTGGATGAGCAAACTGGGTGGTGGCTGGTGCCTACTGCTTCATAAGAAACTGGGAAAAAATTATTTATGGACAATTTTTGGGCTAATTTTCTAAAGAGATTTCTTTTTTCTCCAGACCTCAGGCAGCTGGAATTTGGCCTCTCTTGAAGCACACTGTTCCGTATTGTTAATTACCTTAGTGGCATCTGGATATTCTTATTGTGATATTAAATCTCTTCTTTAGAAGTGTAGATAATACCAGGCATTGGAATGGGTGAGAAAGATCTCACTGACATGTCCACCAAATCATACTTATCTGCAGAGAAGACCTATGAAGGGGTGAAAATAGGAGCCATAATAATTTTTAAAAAGAGCTGGTTAATATATCTACAGAGTACTTGAAGTGCAAGCCTTGTACTGTTCCAAATGGAGGGCATTGCTTAATGTTGGCATTTCATAAAATCCCTCCCTTTGAGCTGGAGAGGCCACATCTTTACTCAGTGGTAGGAGAACACAGATGCATTTATAACAGCCTTGACTGACTACAGAAAGCCACAGAGTCAGATCGTGGCACAAAGAATCACAAGCCAAACACATTGGAACATTTTGTTCTCAAAACACCGCATCGATTTCCATGGTCATGTTTTCTGCCCTGCAGTGGTGGCTGTGACACACTCCTGCACATGGACAAAAGCCAGCACTTGAAAGTGAGTAACCTTGACTATTTCTCTCCACAGATGACCATGGACATGCAGCAAAACATCTTGGTTCAGTTGTGGGTTCTGTACCCTCAGCACTGCCATCCCTCACCAGTCTGGCTCCACAGCTCCTCGTCTAATGGAGCTTCTTTCCTGAATGTACCTAGAAAATAAGCAGATGTGTTACTGTACCAAGATACGCAGTGTATACATCAAGATGGGAACAGATAGCCTTGAACGCAGAGCATAAGCCAGCTGAGGATGAGTAAAGCAGTGCCTAAACTGCCTAATTTGGTGAATGGAAGACCTTTGTATTGAATCAGGATGACCTGACCCTCCGTAGGTCTTTGGAGAGAAAGCCAGGGAAAAAGGCAGAAGCTGAGGATATTTGAGGCAGTAATTCTCATTTTCCACACTTTTGTGTTTCAGTCCCACGCTGGAGTCTCTGCAGACCTTGGCCCAGCATCTTTGCACAGACCTTCTATCGTCTGCTGGATTTTCAGCTGTATGAGCTTCCTTAAGATGTGGGTGATCGTTTTTCAGATAAGACACATAGTGTAGGATGAGTATATTATTACTGTGTTATTTTACCTCTGATCATTTCATTAAAAAAGCTTATACAGCTCCATCACAAGCTTTTAGGTCATGGGTTAAAACAGGAGGAAAATATGCCCTGGCTTGTGGAAGATAATTTGTTTACAGGGCAAGGGGAAAGGCAGGTGCATACTGGGGAGGCAGCAGACAGATGAAGGGGTACCTCTGGAAGTGGTGCAACTTTGGCTTGTAGACTGCATACAGAAATAGCTTTGTTGGTCTTCTAAGAGCTTTTACATGTTTAGAGATGCTTTGTTTCCACTCTGTTTTTAGAAGAAAAATTATTGCTCTCTGTCTGGGGTGGGGGCAGTAACATTATTTTCAATCCCAATAGCCTTCACTGCTCAGTTTCTGTCTTAGATAGTGAAAGGTTTTACACATTTTGAATTGCATCCTCATTTTCCCAGGGGACGAGATGAGAATGAAGTACTTGCCAGTGCAAGTCTCATGCTGTCTTTTGCCCCATTCATATGACATTGGCCATGTTGCTTAAGATACCCAAATGTAGATGAACTAAACAGTTTTGCAACCCACTTTAAGATTATTTGTGACTCTTGAGATGGCAGGAGAAAAGGCATAGTAGGAAGGAAAGAAGTGGAAGACAAAACAGGTACTGGAGTGCTATTTCTACATTGTCTGCTGTGGAATTTTGACTCCAGTATTGATCAAAGCCTACCACTTAATTTTTTAATGCTTCAATTTTTTTCTTTAAAATTTAAAACTTAAGAAGCCCTTCAACCCCATCTTTTAAAATCTTGAATGCAGATGAATCACTTGCCTCTTTATTTGAGCTGTGACATAAATGTTCTGTTTCATAGTAGGCAATTTGCTATAAAAGATGAACTGTTACAAGGCAGCTGTGAGCTGTGTTTCAGGCAGTCCTCAAGCTACTTTGAGCTGCCTAACACACCGTAGCGTGAACTGTGAATAGACATGTTTGTTCTGCCACTTAACCAGCAGCTTCCCCAAAATGCTTTCAGCCTCTCCTAACCCAAAGGTTTAGAAAACAAGATGATGGTCAATGCTCCTGTGTTCAGCAGAAATAAACACAGGGGGTTATATTCTCTTCTTACAAGATACCCATCTCTTTCTTCCTTTTCTCCACTATTCTCCATCTACAGAATCTGAAAGTGGTAATGTTTTCTCCCATATGTCCTAGGAAGACACACAGTCTCTGTGTGACTGCCCTTCTCTGCCTTCTACAAAGGGCCCTGGATGTTCTGAAAATGCCTGTGAATGATAGCAGTTGATGCCAGAGAGAGTACTTTAATGACAGTGCTTGCTTTGCTTCTAAGTAGTTTTTGCATTTTGTCTTTTATTCCAGTGAATTTGAGATTTCATGAAGAAATTTCATAGGCAGATTCCTTGCCACTAATCCACCATTATGTCTCTGACCTGCCTGCCTTCCTTCCCTTTTTACCTCCTTCCTTACCCTCCTTCACTCCCTGTGCATCCATAGGAAAAGCAGGCCACAGCCTCACAGTCAGCCCCACCAGTTCTTCCTCTTCCATCTCTTGTCTTCCTGGGGCAGGACCTTTGTTCTCCCTCCGCAGTGAAGAAGAGGGGTAGAAAAGAAGCTTACAGCATAGTTTAGCTATGCTGAATTTTTCTGTTAACTAATACAACATGTTCAAGGCTTTGACTTTGTATAAGCAGATTCATCCAGAGGAAAAGCAATGTTAGGAAAAAACAATTGTGAAAGATAAAGGAGTCACTTAAAAGTGATCTAGCCAGGCTGTGCTGTGGCTGTCTCCAAGCAAAGGAGAGTCTTTTCGGATCTGGAGAAAGTTAGCAAAGTGTAGCACTGCGTTGCGGGAGATGGATGCAGAACCACATATGTTAATATCTGCTCTTGACAGAGTGTTGACCTGAATGGCAAAATTCACATGTGGATAAGAATCATAACTAAGATAATATGCTTTAAGAGACCCCAGTTTGATTTAAGAGTGCTTCTGATGAAAGAACTCACATTTAAACTTTAGCTGCAAACCCAGAAGCTACGTTAAATTTATCTGGGCTTAAGTTTGAGTAACCATCTGCAAATTTGCCAAAGGTTCATCCAAAGACTCCCAGAGGTTCACGAGCCTTTTTGTTGAAGACAACTGAGTGAAATCTGGACAACTGGAAAACTTGACACAACTTTGTCTTTGAACATCATGGTTCAGCCAAATCCTTTCACCAGGAGAAATGGTGGAGTCTGAAAAGTTGCACAGCTTGGTTACATATGCAGCAGAGATGCCATCTCTGCCCCAGGGAGCTTATGGTCTAGGTTGATATTTGAGGCCCCTCAGTTGTCTGCATTTCAGAGTACTTACTCATGGATAAATATGAATGACAACATTAATTTACCACCCAGGGGTTGGGAAGACAGATCCGATAGTGCGTGTGGGGGGTGGCCCTCTCTATTACAGAAAGCATAATGTCAAATAAGGGAAACAAGCTAATCACATCAACACCTACCACAGAGTCTCTATTTACCATAACTCTGGAGAGATGGGGGGCTCATTAGGGAAAATTAGCACTAGTGGGGCTATGATGTAGTATTGATCAGCTCGTCAAATTTTGGTGGTGTCTGTAGAAATGCTAAGGGAATTTAAATAGCCACAAAGGAAGAAAGCACAAGAGGGAATTTTGTGCATCCCTACGTTAATGGGACAAATGCTTTAAGAGTGTGTCATGGGGACATTACATTGTCAGGTCCTATAAATGATGACTTCTTGGTGCAGCAGGACCGATGTGTTTAGTTGTGGACAGTTCTTATGCCAGACACAGCTCTTATTCTGTATGAAGTGGAAACACTTGCTCAAGAGAGTGTGTCAGAAGAAGAGAAGTCAGAAGTGAGAAGAATGAGGCAGAGGAGCTGGCATTCACCCTGCAGTCTGAGATGAACAAAAATGATCTAAGGGATATTGCAACACTTAGCTAAATTCCTGAAAATGGCACATGCCACTTCGTCCTTTAGAACAGGTTACAGACAAATTTCAGAAAGTTCCATAAAAATCAATGGAAACAAATATGCATAAGAATAAAACTGATGTAATGAGCCACATGTTTTTGTAGAGGGAAAGTAAGTCTCAAATCTAACAGATCTCTTTAAAGAGTCAGCAAGCACATGGAGGAAGGTATTCTAGCAGATCAATTTTCTCAAATTTCCAAAGAACATTTACAAAGGTTGTCTAATGAAAAGAAATTCTCTTGGGCAGTAGGGAAGCTCCTCTCTTAGAATATTAGCAAGTTAAAGGAAACAGGGAAATAGACTAGGCTCAAATAGTCATCTTTCACAGTAGAGGGAGGTTACCCACAGTGTCCTTCAAGAATCCTTCTGGGATCATGATTCAGGGTATTCAGAAGTAATCCTCCAGAAAAAGGCATTAATAGTGAGGTGATAAAATACAGATGATACAGGACTGATCTGGATAGTCAAACCAAAAACTAAATGGAAAGAGTTGCAACATAACTACAAATGACCAGCTATAAAATAGGAAGTTAAATGTTGCAGAAGTAATATATATGGAAAAAGGCAGTCCTGACCGTACAGACCCAATGGCAAGTTTTAACTGGCTTATGACCACACCAGACACTCAGATGTGAGAGCTACCTGAAAGCAACTGTGACAGTCAGGAAAAAGAAGTGACTATTGCATGGATTGCCCTATAGGGGATGTGCAGCCTGCTGCTTCAAGGGGAACAGGTAGACAACTTGGCTGGAGAGAGGGGATGGAGTGGGAGGAGATGTTGTGCAAGACAAAAATATGTTGTCTTTTTAGAAGGCAACAATCTTATTTATGGGATTTTGGTCCCCTAACTACTGCTGGATTTGATCTCTTTTAGCACATGCGTCAGGGCTGTAAAAACAGTCACTACTGACCACCTATTTCCCCTTTTGGAGTGAGCATTACTGACCTTTTACCAGAAGAACCACAGAAAATGGAGTGACTTGACCAAGATCTTGCAGGAGATGCAGTGGAGTGGTAATGCTGCAGTCCACGTCTCCAAGTTTTGGGCTCAGAGCACTGGCTTTCTTTACATGCATTGCTTTTCCTTCCTCTTCATGGCCAGAGACTGTGGGAATTGTTTGGCAGGAGAATTAACTCAGCTGCAAGATGCCAACTGGGAAGGAACCTTGGTTTCCAGTCCTGCGTTAGTGGTCTCCAGTTCTGCAAATGTCTGTGTAGTTCTGGGAATCTGGAGTTATAGGTGTGTTTTCTGCTCTGTGTGCACAAGTCATGTGAGCTGTGCCTTGGCTGTGTGGCTGCAGACATGAGAGAGGACAAATTAACATTTAACATATATAAGTAAACCCCACTGATATCCATTGCTGTGACATCTGCTTTAATCAGGTCAGAAGTGTCATTTCTGGGACTTTCTTTCACCTCAGCTAGAGTTCTATCCACATCTAGTGCTAGGAATGTATGGGAGGTTGTGCACAGGGCGAACTCTGGACTTAGACAAAGCTGGCAGGTGCCTGTAACTTACTATGGCAGCCACAAATCCCCATGCCTGTGCTACAAGTTTGGAGAGCCAAAGATACTGTTGCTTTCGCTTACAGAAGGAGCTGCACTGCCTGGTTATTGCAGGAGTGATGTTGATCCCAGCACCAGCTGTTTGTGCGTAACCCCTCACTTCTCCCTTCCCGTGGCAGCAGAATCAGCCAGCCCTGTACTCCAAAGCACATCCACCCCAGCTCCACTCTTCATCAGCAGAAATGCCACGTTTAGCTTCAGCCCACATCCATGGGGCAGGAACTTAGGCCTATGAAGCCTTGAGCTCCTCTCTTACATCTGGGAGGACCAGTGTGGCAAATTGAATGAGCTGCAGCATTGTGGAGCCAAGTGTGGATTACCCAATGCCACTCATCCTCCTTCTTATGCTTGCTTCTCATCCCAGACAAATCCCAGACTGTTGCAGCTGCGCAGCCGTTGGTATTTGAGCCACGTGGTTTAACTCCACAGTGGAGAGCTATACATGAGCTGCAGTCTCAGTAGCAGCCACCCTAGACAGTGGCAGTAGCTCCTGCATACTGAGTCACTGCCTAGCTAAGGTGTAGCTCACATAGCCACAGGTCAGATCAACAACACTTCTCAGCATCCAAGACCTCCCACTTACATCATCGGGTTTGTAAATATGCAGGCACTGTAGTGGAATGCCGTGAGCTGTCTGAGATCTCTGCAAATGAGGCCACTTCTTGAAGGGCCTTGAAGGTGCAATTGCACCTCTGGACAGCTGAGCTCCTGCTGTTGTTTTCTGAAAAATTAAGCCTACTATGTCTAACTTCCCTACTTGAAGCAAAGCAGAGCAGGAGAAAGAGGCACACCTCTCCCAAAACTTGTCTAGGCAACAGGAGACAGGCATTTTTCTCATGATGTCATTGTCCTGGAAACTTTTGAAAGCACATTGCAAAGGAGGAAGCCTTGTGGGTCTGAACTCCCCATGAGCCTCCTCAAATGGGCCAAGCTTTGATGAAACCAACTCATTATCAAAAGCAGGGAAAAACATGTTGGACGTTGTTTACCACTGAGATCACCCTGGTAGTTCTTCCAGCTGCCTGAGGATATTGGTGAAGACAGAAGGAGGGAGAGATGGAAAGAGAGAAAATGACTGTTTTGAAGTTTCCATCCTCAAGGTGACATGGTTTCTTTCAACTTATTTGTTCTAAAAAACCTCTTGAAAACACATCTAGAAATGGCCTCTGCATCTTGGGTTCTGGGTGAGGTCCATAGTCTGAATTTTCTTCTGGTGAACTTTGTGTACTTTTGAGTCTGTTTTATGACTTTGCTTTCCCTGTTTGTCTTGGCATTTGAGAGGACAACTCTGACTATAAGAAAATGGATATAATGATTCCCATACAATTAGAGGAAACTCCAGCTTTCAGCTTTCTTGATATTATGATCCAGGCCCAGGAGTCTGAGCTCTGTACTGCTAGTGGTTGCCACGTTCTCATGTTGAAACTCTGGAGGATTTCACAATCTATGAAGCCCGTGACAACCAAGAATGTGAGGTTATTGCCTGTTGTATACACCAGAAACTATGAGAAATGCAAGCAAAATCCTGCTAGAGTTCTGCAGTCATCCTGTAGTTAACATATTTTGTTTTCTCCAAGTTGGTTTGAAAACAACAATATGATGGGGCTTTTTCCAATTTGTCAATTGTTATCTGAACCACAAGGTGAGTCAGAGAGGGCTGGGCCGTGGTCCTGTACTCTAAGCAAGTAACTGACAACAGTGGATTTACAGAGCACATTCTGTGTCTGAAATAATTATCTGTATCTAAATCTCCTTTAGGGTGGGCGCTTTCATAGTGACCTGTACTTCACCAATGTTTGAGCTTTCTCCAACAGGGAACTAAGGGGTGAGCACCTGAAGGAGAATGAAAGATCTGGCGAGGGCTCAAAATGTGATCCTTGACAAATTATGGAAAAATCAAAAGGTTATTTTGGGAGTGGTCATACAAAAGCATACCTAATAGAGAGGTGAGGAAAGCCAAGTGTTGATTTGAGTTTTGGTTCTGATTTCTCTCCCCTGGTCAGGATCAAAACCAGACAAGCTTGGTTCTTGCTATTCCTTGACATGCTGAAAAGGCTTGAGCACCAAACTTCAAGTTCCCAGAATATGTTTCCACTACTTTAGCAGTAGACCAAGTAACAAGATTCAGGAATGAGATTTTTGAACTTCTGGGGACATGGAAGGGTGAATACACTTGCTTGCATTAAGGAAGGTGCTTGCCCATGTGATTCAGTGCCTGCCAATTCCAACTTCAATTGATGGGTTGACATCTGGCCAATTGGGCTACTGAAATGGGTAGCACCAAACTATTACCCCATTTCTGGGCTCATGGGGATATCCCAACAGCTCCGATGAAAGGAATCTGGTGACAAGTGGGCCTTGCTGTTTTGTTCATTTGCCACGTGCCCTGTGACTCAAGAACATCACTGAAGAACACTTATTTTAAAAAAAGCCAAGAAATGTTACAATCAAGGAATTATATAATATATCAAACTGGAGGAGACCCATAAAGATCATCAAGTCCAACTGCCTGCTCTTCTCAGGACTACCTAACACTAAACCATATGCCTAAGAGCATGATCCAGATGCTGCTTGAACTCTGACAGGCAAAGGCTTATCTATATATCTTTTTTTGTGATGGATGTGCTCCTTACAATTTGGGATTCAACAATAATGCCATGCAAACAACCTTTCTTCTGGGATCTAAGCAGCATATCCTCTTTCCATGAGGGGCTGTCTAGGGATTCTACAGTCTTTTTCCATGCTCTCTGTATAATTAATTTTCACCTCTAGATTTTGGGACACCGGAACTACTTCCCTTTAGAACTGTAAGTGGTTTATTTTACTTCAGTTTGCATTAGGGTAATCAGTAGCACAGCAAGATTTGGAGTTCTTTTGTGTTCAGCTCTGTATAGATACACAGCAAAAAGTCATAGTCTAAGTCGGTAACATTCAGGAAAAGTCCTGGTTAAGAAACCTTATCATTATGAAGAGAGAAGGCTTTTCAATGTGCTGATCCATGAATGAAGAAAATAATACAAAAAGAGATAAGAAAAAGTGACATTATACACCCCCCCCCCCCCCCCAAAACAACTGTCAGAATTATTTTACTTTGGTTTCTTAAGGTCAAAATAGTCAAATAGAAAATCTTTTTAGCTTTTTCTGCTCTGCAATAACTGCAAGTGTGTTTGTTTATGTGACAGAATAAGGCTTGGTTAGTGACATGGTGCTTATATGCATCAACACAACCTGAAAGGGAATTTTCTTTAATTTTCCTTTTTCCTTTTCTTTTCTTTCCCTTTTCTTTTTTCTTTCTTCTCAACAACCTTCCCTCTCCCTCCACCCTCTTTCTGCTCCCATTCCCCTGCTTCTGCATTTTTGCAAAAGCAGTTAATTTAATTTCAGGAGCTTGTGTGGTTTTCATTAGGATTGCAGTCTTTTGAAATGTCACAGGAACACCCAGCAGAAACTGAAATTGATATAAAAGGGATTGTCTCAGATCATTCTCTGCATCCTGCTATCTTGCTTCAGCTTGATTGCTTTTGGGTTGGAAAATGAAAATGAAGGACTGACAATTTTGGGGGAAGAACAGCAGAAAGGAGAGAAGGGAAGGAGAATGAAAGGGAGATGCCAACCAGTTTTCTCCAGCCTTTTTCTCTTTCTGACCTAGCACTTAGTGCTGTGAAGAGCATATCACCACTTTGTTGACCTTTGAGGAAGGATATACTGGATGAGAACCCTCCAGGTAATAGGGGTACAGCATGCAGGGATAGAAATGTGGTTATGCATTTAAGGCATGCAGCAAGAACATAATCTGACAGTATGAATCTTGCTGGAATGAGACACCCCTGCTCAAAGCATTTCACTAAGTCATCTAAGCTAACTAGAATTTGCTTCAGGAATTAAGTACGTAATGTGATGAGTGTGACTCGTCTGGTGAGGGTGTTTATCTGAGCATATACATGTGCATACACATCTCCTCTGCAACTGTTGTCTGAGCTGTCACAGAGCTGTTTCTTTTGGAATAGAAGGGGCTTGTCCTTGGACATGCAATTTTTCCTGCTTTCCCCAGTCAAACAATGACAGGCACATTCCCACTCTGGACAGGGAAAAAGGGGTCCCTACCCAGTGCACCAGGCATGGGAACAAGGGGGGATGGGTTTCAAGCTTATTTCTTTCTTCTTTTCACTCTAGGAAATACAGTGATCCTTCTGAAAAACTAGAGACTGAGGTGCCATTCTACTAATTCTCTTCAACAGCATTTCTTTTCTTGCCTGAGTTTGTAACCCCGAGACCACTCAGAAATCCACCTTTGTTTGCAAAAGCTACTGAGAATTTGTTTCCAAAGAGTGTCCTTTAAAAAAAAAGAAAATCTATCAGGAGGTTCAACAGCCTCCCTAACAGCGCTTACAGAAAGGTTTCTGAGCCTGAAGACAGAATCAATTTGTTAATGCCCATGTTCACTCTTAGGGCTTCATTTGTAGCTTTTTCTATACCCCTGATCTGTATTGCACACCACTAGGCAGTGCTCAGTCATAAGATCAGGCAGTGGTACTAGACATAGAGCACTATCATCTCATGCAATATGGGCCCTGTATTGCTGTCTGGGCAATGCTTCCAGTTGGAAATGAAGGATGCTCAGCTCCTTCAAAACTGGGCATGAACTGAATTCAATCCACCTGTGTTGAAAGATAATCCTTTGCCTTCAGCCTATCCCCATACACAAAACCATATAAATTTGGTCTGGTGGCAGCTGGGAAATCTCTTTGCTCAAGGGTGGAGAAAAGCAAGATTGATGGTTGATGCTCCAAATTATAGAAGATGCTTCCTGCTTCTCCCTATTCACTGTACTTGTGAAATATCTTGGAAGTCAACATGTAAGAAAAATCCTCATCTGGGTAAATGTTATCAGTTCTGCCCATGACCATCTTATATACCTCAGTCTCATGGGTCTCCCCAGCAGCAGAGCAGCCAGAGCTAACATAGGATTAAAAAAGCCCAGAAAGGTCTACCAACAAAGAAGCTTAGTGCTACTGCAATACAAGGATGTTTTTGGAAAGTGTGCCCTTCTGCTTCTTTGTTTTCTTTTTCTTTGTTTACCTTCACGGTTTTGTTTTGCCTTTGCCATTTAAAATCTGAAATTTTCATCTTGCAGAATTTGAGCAGATTGTTGGAGTACTCATTCTTTATTAAGTGTTGGCCAAAAATTCCTCTCTTATGTCCTCAGAAGCTAAAATCCCATTCACAAAGGAAAACCAACAGGGAAAGATCACACCCACCTTAATATTGTGCCCTCACCTCAGGGTCCATTCTCTAAGTTCTACTCATCAGGGCTTGAAATTGTTGGTTAAGATGACAATCTGTGTGAAATTGAGACCAAGTGCTCAGGTATTATCACCGACCCAAAATCAGAAGACAATGTCTTGCTACTTCCATTTGTGCCTTGGGATCTAGTTTTGATAAATCATTTCTATTCTTATCTGTAGAGCCATCTCACCCCAATTACAAGGAGCAGTAGAGAAACAGTGTTATTTCATAAGCAGGAGAAATTAGAAAGACAGACCTCCAGAATGCACTCCCAAGAAGAGGTAACAACTGAGAGGCAACTCTTGCTTCCACTGAGGTGAGAAGCTTTGCTGGGCACAACCTTTCACACATGTGACCAAGGAAGATTGGTTTGCAAATTGGCATTTGTGCTGGGGATGTGATAGAGAAAATAGGGTTGTTTGGTTTGCTTTTATTGCCAAAGCTGATAGTCACTAGCATTTTATCACATCATTCTTATGCATGGTGTCTGGGTAACAGGACCAAAAGCATGTTTTTGCACATGGAGAGGCAGAAGCTGGATCTGCACAAATGAGTGCTGAATGTAGGAGTAGCATGGCCACGCTGGCCGGGAGCAACGCTGCAATGACACTGCTTTGCTTCCCTGTCTTGGCCCCATGATGCATTGTGTATCTGTGCCCAAAGCTAGGGACTGGGGCACATTGGAGGTCTCTGTGCCATGCTTCATTGCATATGAAAGCCTCAGCCTTGGATGATTCTTCTCTCAGCTGGCTGAATTTCAGAGAGAAATTTGCACCCTTAATAAAAACTTGCTTTACTGAATGCTGGGTCTGGCCTCAGAAGGATATTTAAGCTGCCTGTTTTTAAGTTACGGGGTTACAGATCCAGTCATTTCCACAGTGGAAAAAGTCATTTGAGATGGTGTGTTGTTTCTTCCAAAGTGTGTTAGTCATGGGGAGCAGGCAGTATGCTACCCAGAGATCCCAGGGCCTGTTAAGGCAGAGAAAGAACAAAGTAGTCCTTCTCTTCAGAACAGACAGAGAAACATTTACTAAACATTTGCCTCTAATGTAGAAAAGGCACTAAAAAGGAGAGAGGTGAAGGGAGGACATAAAATACAGGTAACAGACCAAATGAGAAGACAACAGAGGGCAAATGAGATTTCTAAAACCACCTACATCTTTGTTTCAAAGATTTTACACTTAAGGACTCTCTGACAGAGCGTTGTCTTCTTGGTTGTTCATGGTCCCTCAGCAATTCACGCCTCCAAATAATAATTCAGATGGCCTTTCCAACTACAGATTGTTGTAATTATAACTCAAGCCATGATTAGTTGTCATACACCTTTTCTTTGCAGTCTCCTAATGGCCCCACGCTTTGTAAATCCTGGGCTGAGTGACAATGAGCACTTTAGGAAAGAGGATTTAGGAGTCTGAAATAGAAAGCAAGAAACACTTAACTGCAGAAGAGTGTTTCATTTAGAAGAGACTGGAAAATCCATGCTGAAAATGAGATGCTGTGATACGGAGACCTACAACCCTGCAGCGGTTGTATGGGTCTGTGTGAGAGAGATGCAGGAGAGAGGCTTTGAAAAGCCAGTTGTCCTGCATCTACTCAGCAGAGAAGGATGGATGGGTATTACAGTGCTAAGGAGGCTGCTATCTGGTATGATTCTTAGGGCTTAAGCAGGAGAGTCACATGGCATTTATCACTCATTTGTCCTTACTCATTCCTGCAAAGCACAGCAGGGCTAATGACCTCTCCATCAGCTGCAGGCACCTCCAGGCCACCACAAAGGGGACCCTGGTCAGTGCCATGACACCAGGCAGCTTCTTGCCTGTGAGGCCAGCAGCAACCCCATTCAGCCAACAGCTGTGGCCTAGGGAGTTTGGGATGCATCAGTGGTTTTGATTATGTTTGAACTTCCTCTTCTACAATCGACAATTGCCATAGTCTGGAAATGTTTCTTCCTAGCAGTGCAAAAAAAAAAGATAAATAAACTATTTTTGTGGTTTGTGTTAGTTGCTGCTGGCATCTTAGGGGACCCAAAGCAGGGGGCACAGGACACAATAGGGAAGAGAACAGACTAGCTTTCAGGGACCAGCTGACCTTTCAGACCTCTTGAGCCTTCACAAAAACCTTGCCAGTTACAAACCAGCTGTGGAATCAGGAACTCCTTGTGACGTCACTGCTGAAAAGTCCTAATTAGATAATTTCCCAAACCATGCAGGTCTCAAGTGCCTCAGCTTCACCTTTAGCCCTGACTAAATCTCCCAATTTAGTGGTTAGAGGTTCAGTTCTGTGTCAGGTCAAAGGCATTCCTGAGAAGACACCTATTGTTCCAAAATGAATTTTTTCGTCTGATATATTTCAAGATACCACCTTGCCTGTGTGCTTCCAGTGCCTCAGCATTCAGTCCAGCTGCTTTAAGGAGAATGGCAGCAGCCCTGAACTGTCTTTCACCTTAACCATCCAAGCAGCCTTCATCTCCTAAACAGCCGTGAATACAATCCAGCTCCCCAAAAGGCATTTGGAAATGCTACAGCATATTTATAGGTGTACGCCATTGCAAGGAAGCTGATAATAGCAAATAATAAAAGTAATAAGCCTGTCTCCTGGCACAAAGTCTAGTGCTGTGCTTTAGGAATGGTACCTGTTTAACTATAAACTTCCGGAAGCACTTAACACATCCCTAGCAGCAGAGTGAGCCTCTCACATGCCTCTGAAACGGATGGGAAATGCAGCTTGGAAAACGCCTCTTGAGACACACAAGTTTGTGGCACAAAAGAAGAGAGGATGCCAATGTTAATGAAAGAACAAGGATTGTGCTTCTCGTCAAACAAATGTGCAATAGCAAAAGAAAGATTTTCTCTTTCTTCCACACTATTTTTAATATTTCCATTTTTATAATCCAGTTGATCAAGTCCAACCTTATCAATTTAATTTTAATTCACTCTTTCACTCTAATGTAATACTAATTCAATGAAATATCTGGTTTACTTCCCCTAGAAAGGAACAGAGAATAAGGTCCCTTTTTTTTAATCCGTGGCCTTGGTTACAGTAGTGGTTACAGTGAGATGTGTACTGTATGCCTGCTGTTATACTAAATTAATTTAAATTAACCCCCAGAAAGCAACAAGACAAGAGGAAAGGTAAAACCACTGTGATTACAAAGGGAGCCCTGGGCCTTCGGGGGCACAGGAGTAAAAAGGGAGACGTGTGGTGGCACCATTACCATGTTTATCTGGGGATTTTCTTTTTAGTGAAAATGAGAAGGGCTTGCCAGATCTTTGCGCTTCAGGTTAAACGTTTTTCATTTGTTTATTCTTGTCTGCATTCCACTCATTTTTTCTGTATTCCCTAAAATATCATTTGAAGTTTATTACAATCACTCTAAGAAAGATCACGTGGTAGGTTGGCCTGGTATCTGATTTTTCCTGTTCCCCCAAACTATGGCATTTTGTGGTTGTCCTGCCTCCTGTGAACCTTTGCTTTTTGTTGCCTGGCTGATTTCTTGGAGATAAGCAATTCACTTTTCTTTAAATATGACACTCCTTCCCCTTGTTCAGGAATGGATAAGGGCGCATGGCACTGTTATATTGCTCTAAAATAATAGCTCTCTGCTTAATGATTTTCTTCTGGATACTAATCATTTAAAATCTGAGTCAGCATGTATGTTTTAGCAGATTTTGAAATGTTAGCTATGGAATCAGAATTGTTACTTTTAAAGCAAAGCGTCTCCAGGGTTCTCTGGATCACACAGGCGTATACTCTAATTTTAAAGAGCATAAAAAGGAAGTCTCAAAATCACTGGGTGGAGAGACACCTGAATTTGTTTCCCATGGTGAAATCCTTCAGAACAGACTTATTCTGCCACCTGGGGCCTCTGCTGCAGAGAAGGAAAGTCCCAGAATGGGCTCACTGGTTTGACACTGGATCCCCAGACTCACCTCAGCATGGGCAAACCTGAGTTTTGCTGTCCAAGGGTGATGAGCTGAGTCTACTCCAACACAGGTAAGGGAAGAGCACTTACAGGGCGGCCCTTGTCTGATGGTTCAGTTTATAACTCAAAAACTCTTAAAGCACAGATCTCTTTTTTTAAAAAAGGGGTAGTGGAGAGGATTAAACATGACCTGAATCCTAAATGAGTGAGCTGGTGGAAAGGACCAAAGAGGAGGTATGAGCCACAGAGGTGCAGAAGAGTACACTCTGTGACAAGAGTGCAACACTGCTGCTGCATTGTCTGGGGTGTGTCTGCTTATTCAGACAGGGGAGGTTGTGCTGGAGCTCTTCCCCAGGAGCCCTCAAGGCAAGCAATTTTTACGAAAGTCTGAGTAAGCACGTGGATTTTTGAAGCACTTAGAAACAGTTTCTGCATAACTGTAAATCTTGATCTTTAATTACAGTGGTGCTATTCTCCCATTATAGCTAGCGGGGTATGCGTGGGAGGAAAACTCTTCAATTGCCTCTGTCTACCTGAAACTTAAAATAGAGAATTACAGAAATAAATGGACATAGACATAACTATACATAAATGAAAAAAGAAGTGTTTGTATGTGGGTGTATATATATACACACATGTATACATATTCTGATTTGCATTACTATCACTTATTCGTTTTTCTCCCAGGCAGAGACAACCTCTCTTCCAGGCTCCAACTGTAAATTTCCTAAGGCATTGATTTAATCTTCCCTCAATCTGTCCTCATTGCTGGGATCACTGGGATGAAGGCCTGGAAGCGAAGCATCCAAGATCTCACAGCCAAAGCAAAACAATGTCTCCTTTCCCGAGCCTCCTAATAAGTTCAAGAAGTTATGTGAATCCAAACAAAGCGGTGACCTGGTCACATAGCTGAGCACTCCAGCTCCCGCGCTGTGCCATGCCGTGGCATGCCATGCCTCTCTGCTGCAGCTGGCAGGCCCTTGGCAATCTGTGGGACGTGGTGGCAACAGCAGTGCACATGGGGTTTGACAGTGAAACCCATGCTCCTGTGGATGGGCACATTGCCTGGTGGGCTTACTGTTTGAGACCCCCAGAACATCAGTCCCTACATTTTCCCCACTCAGTGCTGCTCCTGGGGTCCAGGCTGGGGGCAGCACCACTGCCCACCTGCATGACAGCACATATGATGTGAAGGAGCAGTGCCATGGCCTGTGTGTCCTCCACTGCTGGGCCATTGAGGTCTCCAGAGGTGCAGGAACATGTCTTTGAGAAGGTCTGGTGCTGTCTGGTGACAGAAAAAGCTTTCCAGAACAATTCTTTGCTTTATTTCCTCCCAAAATTCACTGATTCACAATGTGCTGACATTATTTAGTCAGAAGGACTCATTTGAGTCACTTGTACATGGCAAACCAGAAGAGCAGTATTACTGCACTGGATAGTTTTTGGAGCATGCAGGTAGGTGTTTTCTTACAATTCTTACAATTGAGCCATCACAATACAGTTAGGAGTTACTTCAGCTGATATTCCCATCACTGTTATAAGCCTTGGTTTCTTCTGTGGGTGTTTTGGAGAAGAACTTGTATCTGTGTGAAGAGAATCTTTTCAAGCAGACTTTACTCCTGAGTTTCCAGCTACACAGTGTGCTTTATAGTTTTTCCCAACTACTGCCATGAGGACTTCTAGATAAACTCTTAGAGTGGACACTGCCTCCAAAAGAGCCTGAGAAATTAATCTTTCCAATAACCTCAGTAGGTGGGTTGGTAGTGGTCAACACTGCTTCTCCTGTTGTGCAGAAGACAAGATCAAATAGCTGGGGAGTTTGAGCAGCTTGCCCAAAGCTGTGGCAGAAGTCTTAAAGCTTGGTTACCAGGCCTGAGGTCTCACTTTCTCATTTGGTCTCAAAGATATGGTATTCTGTGACCTGGTTTTCCTTCAGAATCTCTTCTGAAGTGACTTCAGACTGGCCCAAAGGGTGTCTGAAAAAATGTCCCAGGGAGGGACATTTTCCTGGGAGTCTTTGTACTCAGGCCTTATTTCTTCTTGATACTTGCCTGTCATGCAGCCTCAGCTTGCTGAGGACAATGATGTTTTGTTATTCATTACAAAACTTAAATTAACTGGAAAAAAAAATAATAATTCAGACTTTTCCTTAAGAAGCTTTTAATTTAATACGTGAAATGTCAGGGAAAATCAGTGTGAGCCTGTTTCCTCCCTGCTTCATTATGCACTCCATTAAACAGCTTTTATGTTCTGTTTATAGGTTGGTTATATGTTTTGTCTTTTTCTTTTTTCAAAAAAGTTTTTAGTTTGTTTTTTTTTTTTATGAAAGAAACATTTTTACATCTATGATACAAAGCAAGCTGGGCTGAGAACCAGCTCTACAAGAAATGCGTTTGGCTTGCGCAAGGAATCTGTGAGACCACAAACATCAAGATGTCCCTAGCAAGAGGCTCTGTGGTGGGACATAGCGGAGGAGAGGTGGGTGGGAAGATCAAACACATTCCAGACAATTTGCTGATTGCAAATCTTCAGAGGTATAAAATGTTCCTAAATTGTTATGTCCCCTCTTGTAGTGTTAAGAGAGGCCTGAACGCTCAACCTGGAAAGAGAAAACCACAAGTGACTTGTTAATGTTTCTGTCTCACCCCTATGGTGAGGAGCGGGAGAACGCCTTTTCCAGTTCGTAAACACTGCCTGATTGACTGGAGGGATGTTCTCGCCCGGATGTGGCAAATTTTATAGCCGTGTGAATAAGAAACAGAGCACGCAAAGGAAAGTATTACAGTTTAGGGGGTGATAAAACTTAATGCCACACTGCTCCATTCCCCTCCCGCACTGTTTTCTCAAAATGTCCATTGAGAGTCCTTGGCTTTGGTGAGGCTTAGGGGGCAAAGTGGACAGTAAAACAAAATCTGGACACCGGCAGAGGTATCATCCAGGATAATGTATTTATTTTCCTTCAGTATGGAAGATAATAGCTCATGACTGGATCATGAGGTGGAGAGCTAAGTTTTGGGTTTTTTTCCTTTGATTTACCACAGGATTGCTCAGCAAAGTTATTTTGTTGCTGGATGTCTCAGTTTTTCCAAATGTACTGTGGCGACAAATCTTGTCCCGCTTGGGCCTAGGCTATGAAAGTTAATTTACTTAATTTACCATTATTTGTAAAGTGCTTTGCGTCACCAAGGGCCAGAGTGTCCAAGGGGAGAATGGACACTGATAATGGTGTTGTGGTTACACTGCTAAGCCACCTCGCACACTGCAAGGCCAGCCTCTGCATTTTCACTGCTCTTCTCTTCATTTTCACACATTGCCAAAGTATTTTAAAGTAGTGGTAAAGCCTCCAAAGCTTTCTCCCATAGGAAGACAAGAAAAGGGAAAACACTGTTCAGGCACCTCTAGTTGGGGAACTGAACTGTTGCTACTCCCCAGTAAACAGATTTCTAAGCAGAAGAAAAGACAGTGAAAATTACTCAGTGCCACAGCAATTCTTGCATGGAAAGTACCTCAGCTGGATAAGTTGTTGACCTGCAGGAGCAAAGGTCTCTGCTCAGGATTTGCAGGAAAAAGTCTCATGTCAAAGGACAGGGGACTTTTTCTGTGAATGAGTTTGCTGTTCCAACTTCAGATCACAGAAGGAAGGTGCTGGAGGTCTGTGAGAGAAAGTGAAAATTAGAGATTGTATTGCTGGAGTAACCAAGCAGAGAAGCAAGTTAGTGAGAGAGAGAGAAGGGCAAACAAGTGGTCATTGATGGTGATGATGATGACTTTATGAAAAAAGTTTCAATAGTGATGAGTAGGATCATTATTGTGTGACATGCCTTAAAGAATGTGTCAACAAGGTACCAGGGAGAGAGTTAGCAGAGGCATTATTAAGGAAAGAGGATGAAAAGGAAAGGAAGCTACAGAGAGGCCTGGGAAAACCTCTGCTAAAGTAAATGGCATTGCTGTTCCAATTGCTGCCACATCACATCATCAGGTTGATTCGTGCTATGACAAGAAGCGCTACTGAGTAATGCACTGTCTATAGCCTTCCTCCCAAAAATCCGTGCTTGATAGCTGTCAGCTACTGGAAGGTAGAATTGTTTGGGACTGACTTGCAAATTACACCTTAAATCCATCTTATCTCAGAGAGCTCCAGATGGGTCTCTAGCTATGAAATCTCCAGACATGGAGAGAAAGGCAGTCTCTTTTTTCTCATGAGCATTTACAGCCTGAAAAGAAAAAGAAATAATGGGGAAAAAAAAATTCACAGATTTCAAGTCCAGAAGTAGAAATACACAAAACAATCTCTTTTGCATGACTAAAATAAATCTTTTTTTTTTTTGTGTGTGTGTGAATATTTATCAGCTTTACTGAACTGGTAGCTCATACAGAAAATCTAGGAAAAAAAAATTAAGAAAGAAAATGTTGTTTGAGAAAAATCTCATTTTGCCACCCACTGACAGTGAGGTCCTGGGAAGGTGCATCTGGTCTCCTTGTCACTGGCAAGTGGTGAGGAGAGCAAGATCTATGGTTTTGAAATTGTCATCAGTCAAACAATTGTGCCTTTTTTTAAGGATTGAAGTTTGGATCATCAGGAGGCACTGAACATCTTTCTGAAAGACAGAAAGTTAGAAAAATGTACAAATCCCCACATATTAGACTTCATTATACAAAGTATATAGCAATGGGGAATTACATAGGTGTGTCTAGGGATAGCCACCAAAATATCGATGTTCGTTGCATTAGTGTGGTTTATATGTTTGGTTTTCATCACATTTTTATTTTTAATTTTTTTTTGTAGGGAAAACATTTGGACATGTTGATGAATTGGAAACACATCAGAAACTGCTCAGGACTGATTAAGCGAATTCAATGGAATAGATCATTCCCCAACTCCTGTCTCCTGGACCATACCCGGAGAACTTTGTCTCTGCCGAGGAAAAGGTGGTTAAATTGGTGGTCATATAACATCCTCATTAGGAACTCATGCTTTTGGTTGGTAAAGTAATTGGATGCAAATTGGTGCTCTCCTTCACTAAAAAAACATTTGTTCATTTTTTTGTTCCTTTAAAAAAAAAAAAAAGAAGAGAAAGATTACAAATGGAATAATTTTTACTTTGTTGCAAATTGTAACTAGAACTTCTGATTCAAATCAGAATATAATTGCTTTATTTCCAAATATTTTACTCTAGTTTTTTAAAACTAAAAGACATTACAAATTAATAAAAAACTATATATTTTTATTTAGAGGCACTCTTACTGACTCTTTCTATGCCTTCCCATTGAATAGGGAGGTTAAAAGTAGCTATGCTTTCTGATATTAAAAAACAGCAACAAAAAATACCCCACTCTAAAATCTTTGAAGGTCAATCTTGCTCAGGAGACTAAGGGAGAAAAGCTCATTTTCTGTAAGATCCATTCCTTTTCCATAGTTCTTTTCTATTTTTAAATAGGCTTAGTCCACACCTCTTAGATTCTTTTTTTCCCTAAATACCTACTAGCAATGCCAGGCTGTAACACCTTCTGATGCGTGTTAACCCTGGCAATGCTACAAAACTGTCCCTGCAGTCAGGGGCTCCCATGGGCTTTGCTCTGGATGGTTGGAGAGCAGAAACCATTCTTCCTACTGGATAAGGTCCAACAATCCAAAAGCTGGGTTACATGATCTCTCAGGCAAGGTACAGTCCAAATCTAAACAACTTCTCTAATGCCTGAAATGGCTTTGTTCGTACACCCAAGAAATATGGAAACACTGTAAGCGACGTTAATTGAATTTTCCCTACTCCTTCCTTCATCCTCAAACCCCACTGCATTTAAAAAAATTCCTTTTCAAAAATAACTATCAGAGCTGGAAATTAGGTTCACATGAAGTGAGTTAGGGATGAGAGCAAACTCCTGATTAAATTTACTTGGAGAAAAAAAAGAAAGTATTGCTGAAGATGAGAGGCCAGACTTGTATAAGGCAGTCTGGGGAGAGCGTGGGCCCAGCACCCAGTGGATATAAAGCGCTGGGGCAGCTGAGCATCACACCAGCAGCACCCATAGCTCTCCCTGAGTATCAGGATGAGTTCTTATCTCCACCTGCAGTATGTGAGCCTAGATAGAGGTTTGGATTTCTGTGGGAAGTGCGTTTCCCACTGCCATAGGCTGTGTACTTTCACTGGCATGAGAAGCGGCTTCCTGCCTTTTGATAACCAACACTAGCTAAGGCAAAATTTCTGCCTAGTGTGGATTTCTCAGTGCTTTGTCACTGTGATTGAAGCAATATTATTTCCATTGCTTCTCCTGAGAGACTTTCCAATGCTTAATACATCTGACTGTTGAAGTGTTGCCTTCAGCATCCTCTAATTATAGTTTGAAATTATGTTGGGGTTTTTTTCCGCCGTGGTTTCTTCTGGTCTGCCACTGGGATGATGTTTTCTGGAGTAATTCACAGCAAATGTGTTTCAGAAGAGCAGTGACTAGAGGAGAGGGGTGGTGGGCCCAGCTTTTGCTCTAAACAGACACTTTACAATTAGTTTGGGATTTTTCTCCATTCCCTTCAAAATGCAAACAATGTCTCTGCTACAAAGACTCATGGATATTGTGCTCTTCTGGGTCATGAACAATTGTGAGGATGGGAGCTGTGTGTCTGCACTTGTCTTGGACCTCAACCATATCTTTCTGACACTGCTGAAGTGCACAAGTTTTCTGGTTGCCCTATTCTTCCTCCTGTACACATAACACCAGTCTCTACACAGATCTGTCTCAACTTTCTGAAATCACTAAATCCACTTTCCTCACAATGTTTGAGAAAGGGACCAAGACCAGTCAATGGGTGTTTCTTACAGACTGAAGACAAGCACCCATGTGTTGGAGGTATATCCCATAATGGGACCTCACAACTGCAGTCTCCAATTTCCCTAGGGTAACTGGTGCATGCAGTTTGCACAGGGATAGCAGAAGACGGAATACCTGCCATGGACAACCTCCCTAAAGTGCTGTTGGTGAGAACTAGGCAGGAATTGAAAATTTTAAATTGAGAGCATTTCCTTAAAACAAAATATTTCAGAGCTTTAAAAATGAGCTTTGCTGTTGCACAGACAAATGGAAAGCAGGCCACACAAATATTTTTTTTCCAAAAGCCTTGTCCACCTCTTCCCTTTTTCTCTCTCCCTTAGAAACAGAGAAAACCAGACAAACAGTTTTAATAAGCCTAGTGCCAAAGTGCTCACATACTGTGGATTTAAATCCTTGTTTAACTGTAGGGATGTGGCTCCATCTCTCACTTTTCCAGTGAATATTTTTTTGACATCCAACACCTTTGGCAGAAGAGACTGCAGGTGGGTTGGCAGCAGGGGCAGTAGTCACATGCCCCACATGTATGGAAAGGGACAGCACCCCACTCTTTCCAAAGGAGGGTAAAGAGGATCTGAAGATTTGCCATGGTTGGGGTTATGGGGCTGTCTTCCCTTGAACTTCTTCCTGTCTCTTCCCAGCTGTCACCAGAAATGCCACCTCACAAGTGAGAGATGTTCTTTTTACATCAGCCACTTCTGACGAAAACCTATTTTGCACCCCAAACTATTAGCCAACTCTCCCATAGCCATGCATGATAACACATCACCAACCCTGGTGTCGGATTCTCATTCTCTCCGCAGCCAGAACAAAAATATTTTATATAAGTAACAATATGAACGGTTTGAAAACAGAACAAAAAACTAATTTTAAAGGGATTATGGAGAACGTCTGTTAAATTGTGTTCAATAAGAAGAGTACTTAGAACAAGGCCTATAATGGGTCTGAGTGACTGTGCTGGGAAACAGGTCATTTCCTGGTGGTTAACAGCTAATTTTTCTAACAATTGAAATTCAGGGATCATCTGTATAGGTTTCTAATGGACACTTGTGAAATGGTAAGAGGACTGATGAATACCAGGTGGTCAAACTTCACTTTGCTATTGATGAAGACTCCATTTAACTCAGCAGGCAGCAGGATCTCCAACTACCTGAATCTGTACAGTAGTGTATGGGCAGTTCACAGCCATATACAGTTCATACCTTCTCTCCTGAGAAATGAGGAATATTAATAAATGGCACTGAAGTATCTCCATTAGAAACAGCACTATCAACACTATTCAGTCCTGGAACTGGACCACCTGAGCGTCCTGGAGTGACCAGAGATACCACTGTCAGTTAACTCTGTAATTGCTAACTCTCCACATTGCTCTGCTCCTGGAAGCAAAGGCCAGGAATGCTGACTCCATGCAATCACCAGTGCTTCAAAGGTGACCTTCAAAACTCACCACTGTAAGACCAATAAGGGAAATAAATACATTAGTATGGCTTTTTGCCAAACTCTTTTAGCAGGTGACAGTCTTGTTTTACAGGAGAAATGTTGTTTATGAGTTCTATGCAATGTTCTCTGTTATGGCATAGTTTACTATAATTAGTATCACTTGTAATGGGATTAAGTTGGGCTTTTTTTCTGGCAAAATATGGTTGTTCTTTGTAAATGGAGACTTTTCTTCCTATGACTTTGAAAAGTCTTATTTGCATAAAATTTCTGCATGCCTTATATTAGAATTTTGTTTGGAAGAAAATGTTGGTAGACATTTCACTCATAAAACAAACTAGAGAGCCATTCTGAGCCTTCTGCTTACTTGCCCTGGCAGTAACGTCTGTCTCAAAAAGGATTTTGATTCCGAAGTTCAGAGTTCATTCAGGGCTGCAGAGGTCTGGTCATTCAGATTTACAGTTTGCAAAAATTTTTCAGTTTTACTGGTCATCTCTCTAGCTTTCAGATTTCACTTGCTTAGTGGCAGCCTGGCTTTGCATCCTGGAAATTTATCTAGGAGACTTCTCTTGAAAAGCCTGTAAAATGCGTCCTTCTCCCAGTGCCAAATGGTACAGGTTTCTCCCCTTTGCCGTATGGCTCCCCGTAAATTTGCAGAAGCTTGTAGATACACAATGATGTGTAGCTTCTGAAAATCCTCCTCCTGTAGAGTAGAAAAACTGATGAGACAGGCTAAATTTCTTTGGGCTAGGAATCTTAAGAGAAATTAATTTCTGATGATAATTCTCTGTACAAAACAGCTGATAGGTACAAGATATGGTGCAGTTTTATTACACTCTACTACATGATACATTCTATGGGGGCTTGTGCTGGGATTCAAATCCACAGTGGTTAAGAGCATGGAGACATGAGCTGTATTGCCCTAAGCCCCTGAAGAACCACAGGCGTTTTTGAGCTCTTCCCAATGAATGTCAAGAAAAAGTAACTGGGTAAAAGACAAGATTCCTTTATTAAAGATGTCAAAAGACTAACATCTGTGAGTTTGTGAGAAGACAATGAGAGACAAGAAAACTGGAAAAGAGAAAGAAGATCAATGAGATTCAGGGCAGATATAGGAATGGGAGACAGGCTCTGCTCCCATGAACAGTAAGGCAGCAATCACCGCAAAGCCTGTGTTAAGATTTTGCTTCTCTGCCTCTCCCATACCTGTCCAGAGGAATTAATTCCTCATTTTATGTAGAAGCCTCTTGGTCTTTCTTTCTCTTTCTGGTACTGTGCAGATCATAGTCTAGTGGTTAACACCAAAGACTGGGAGCTGGGCTTCCCGGGCTCTGTTTGCATCTTTGTGACTGATATATTGTGCAGATGTGGGCAAGTTACTTCATCTTTCTGCACCTCGAGTCTGTCATCTTCAAAGGATAACAGTACCAACTGCTCTGCCAGAGAGATTATGGGGCTTAACTAATGCATCTTTGAAAAGCTATGTCTGACATCTTGGAGGAAGAGCAAATTGGTACTAATGCATGTTGTTTCTCATGATGCAATGCAGTTATTAGGAAAAGATGTTTGCAGGCTCTCAGAAGGCTTGTGGAAATCCTAAGGAAAATTATCTAAAGAAGGATTACTCACAGACATATCAAAGGCTGAGTTACGCTTTCTTAGAGTTTGCCAGATCTTATGAAGGAAAGAACATGTGGACAATGGATTCCAAATAGAGCCATGGCATTTCCTATCTTACAGAAAGGGAGCTCAACCAGAGCTCAAACCTGTAGCTTGATCAGAAGGTTTCTCACCCTTCCCTACTGTAAGTCAATCCAGTGAGCACACATAAAAACCAGTTTTTGTGCTTTTATGCAGGAAAACATAAATTCCATCCAAGAATAGCTCTCAAGACCCTCATGTGCTTGAGCTAAGGATGCATGTCCTAGGCCTCATATGCCACCAGTGTTGGAACTCTCTGTTTCTCAGAGCTGGAATTTGGGGTTCAGGAAAATAAATTTTGACTTTTACAGAGTCTAATAACAGCATTTTCTCCATATGCAAGTGATGAAATGACCCAAATGCCTGCCACCAGCCCTGCAATAACAACCTCAGTTCCTCTAAACTGTCAGCTTTGAGCAACACCTTGGAGAAGAGAGTGAAATGATTTTTTAAGGAAATAAAACCTATTTTGCAATAGGTATTTATTGTACACACCACCTTCTACTAAGTGGTGTGGAGTAATACTGGTATGAGAGAGCTTTGCATTCTTACAGCGTCTTCCACTGGATGACCCCTGAATGACTTGCTGAACTTGCCTCCATAGCCCCACTGCCCCTACTTCTGCCATTGTTGGCTGAGGGGAGATCAAACTCATGGCTCAGCCAGAGGGTTTCTCACCCTTCTCCAATGCAAGCCAATCCATGAGCACACACAAGACATATAGATCATCTGTGATGTCTGCTGACTTAGCATTTAAAGGCTAGGAAGGAAACATTTTTTCCCCTCTTGCAGGGGCCATGTTTACCTTAGTGCTGTACCTGCCTCCCTTTCCCTTTGTTCTGTGCATAAACACAGTGAGCTTTGCTGATATGGGAACTTGAAAAACTCCTGTACTGTGTAATGGATTCACAAAACCCAACAGGGCTCAGAAACATTTTTTTTTTCTTTAAGAGGAAGCTGCAGGGTCATTTGTTCATGTGCATGCTTGTACAGACAGATTCTGAATATCACTGAGGGCACAGAGAATCCCCTGGGTATACAATGTTGCTTATATGCTTTGCAAGTGTTAGCAAGATAAGTGTGGTTTTAAAGTACAGTCAGAAGTGAAAAGAGGACATGTCCATAGATCTTGGCAGGGAAAGGATTTAAGGTTCTAGTACAGCAAGCAAGCTTGGATTTAATAAGGTATATTTGTTTTGCTGAGCAGAGATACCTGCCCTGTTCACCTAGGAGTCTGGAAAAACTGGCAGATAAAGTAGTACATCTCATTACTAGTTGGCTGTTTCTGGCACAACAGGTGTACTTTATGAGCTGTGGAAGCAATGTCAGGTACCCAGATCCCCTTATGGACATATTTCTGATAATTAGGGGCCCTTACTCCATGATCTATTGGTTTGAGAAACATATTAAGTCCTAATTTTGTATAAGATTTCAGGGTTTTGTACAGGATTTCCAAGGTTTCAGATAAGAAACCTAAAATGGAATTCTCTCTTGAATGTAGTAACTGGTCTGGCAGGTGCAGGCAAAACGTGTGTCTATGGTATACCTTAGCATCAAGAAAGCTCTCAGATATAGTCTCATGCAAACAGAAAAATATGACCAGCTTGTAGGCAGCACAAAACTGGTTAAAAAACCCTCAAGATCATGAGTCAACAACGTGATGCAGTTGCGCAATAAAAAAACTCCCACCAAACAGATTTTGCAATGTGGCAAAATGAATGTTTTATGCAAGGCAATTACCCTGCTGTACTCTGACTTAGTGGCCAGAGTACTAGACAAGTTTTTGTAAGGCTTAGAAACATAAGTGTTAAATCTTACACCTTATTCTGGATCTTCCTAAATGCTGGGCTATATTAACTTAGCTATAAAATCAGGATCCTGACTCCTCAATAGAAGTCATGAAGTTTATTTGTGCAGCATTGGCCGAGAGGCACTCGCGCTATAAGCAGATGGGCTGCTTAGATGAGGCTTTAGCTTTACACCCATTTGGAAGACTCTCTACTGTTAGGTGTTGCACTTCAGGAAAGATGCAGTGAAGAGAAACCAGAATAATATCAGTTAGAATACACAGCTACTGGCAAAGAGCAAAGAAATTCCATGTGTGTCCAGAAAAGCGAGAATAATGGGGGCGATGTGAAAGTCCTCTGATATATAAAGCTTCTCGTGAAAAGATCAGTGATCTTTCATACTCCCTGTTGCAGTGGGCAGAAGTAGAAATAATGTGTTCAGTTTGCAGTGAATAAGCTGTTTGAAATTCAGTGAAGGTATCTAAGCTCTTTCAGTTCAGCACTGGGAGAAGCTGGGGGTACTGGGGATCCCCTTCTTGAAGTGCTGTAAGAAAAGATTAGATGGCAATTGGTCAAGAACAGGTTGGTTTAATCTCAGGTTAGATATGAGGGCTTGGCTAGATGAATTCCTTGCTTTCAGCCCTATATTGCTGTGTTCTGCTTGACCTCTTAGCCTAAGGATCTGGAGAGCCCTGGAGGCTGGGTTGGCAGAAGAAGGGAGCCTCTCTGGGCTGTATAGACTGCACTGATTGATTTCTTGCCATTACAGTGTATTTTGCCTCCTCTCTCTGTCCATTTTCCAGTATTCTTTTCTAAATGGCACAGTAAGCAGCCAGTGTGGGTCCTTTTCCCAGGGCAGTAGTCCCGGAACAGCTTTAAAAGTCAGCCTGATGTATCAGCCTATACTGAGTATGTGTGAATGCACACGCATAACAATATATAGAGCTGAGAAAGTGCTTATTAGTAATTTTGACCAGCATTTTTGATTATAGGGTCCTTCTTTCACTTCTTTGTAACTTCGACAGCTTCAGCTATTTGGTCTTAAATTTTATGTACAGGGTGTTTGCCTCAAACTGAATTATTTATGAAAATTTCAGCCAAAATGACATAGTGTTTCTGAGAAGAAGCCTGGAAAAATACATTGTTTGCCTTGTTGTTCTTTTCTTTTTTTTTTTTTTTTTTTTTTTTTTTTACAACCTTTTGCTTGGAAAGCCCTAGAACCCCTGTGCTTTGGAAGTGCAATCAGACACTTGGCAGAAGAGGTGGCTTTTGTGTTGGGGATGGGCTTTGTCTGTCCTTGTGAAAAACTACTCACATTTGGCCAAGTTATGAGACTTAGAAAAACCACGTGGAGAGGATCTGTTACTTCTGTTGGCTTAAATCCTGGCACAGTGCCATGCACTAGAGATGGCAAATCCTCTAGATGTCCATGGCATGGCCACATTGGCATGCCTATGCTACCAGCTAGCTTACTTTAAAACACAGGAAATCAGGTATCCCTGTCCTAAGGGAACATTACTAAGGTTTTCTATTAGATCTCTCAGAAGTCAGGAAATGCATGGACCAGGTTTTCATGCGCAATATTAATTCCATCCTTTTGGGCAGAGCATGTGTTACAGCCTCGAAGCCTTTTTCCCCCCAGGTCTCCTGCTGTGGTCCACCAAACAGGGGAGATTTCCAGGTCCTGGACTCCTGCTGCAATCATCACAAGTGACAGCAAGTGGGAAACGAGTAGAGCAGGGTGAGCAATGTGAGTGCTGGGGCTGTACCCGATGGAGCTGTGAGGAGCAGGCATTTTGCTGTTTGCAGATGCTAAGCCATGCTGCCTACAGTGAACTTTTCACAGAGGGTTCCTAACTGTAGATTTTCATTTTCCGGGGACCCAATCTTAGATCCTGGGGTCTCAGCTGGGACTGAGGCTGTCAGGAGCTCTACTATGAACATCTGCAGTGCTGGCTAATGAGAAGCAAGAGGAAAAATCAAGACCTAGCCATCTCAATGACAGGATTCAAAATTAATGCTTACCACGGATCTTGTAGACACACTGTTGACCATATGGCTATGTCTATACTGTCAAAGGCCCTGAGGCTGCTTTTAAGACTAGATTCAATTTTGTAAGTTTGCAAGCATGGCCAGGGGGTCAGGCAGTGCACACGCTGAAGCCAGATGTAGCCTGACCGACCATCCAGGCACTGTTTGAAGCAGTCGTGGGGCCTCAGAGGACGCCACGGCTTTAGCTGCTTCATAAACTGCACCCATGGTTGTATAGACAGGGCTTATGCTTTCAGTTCAACATTTGGAGAATGAAGAAAATACCAACTTGCCTCCTGGGGCTGTAGCAAAAATAGATGAATTAATCTTTATGAGACACTTTGATACTATTGTCATGACCGCTATAGAAAAGCCCATGAGAAAACAAAATGATGTTGTTTTCAGAGCACAATTTGAATAGCGCACAGTCAGTAAGGCTTGAGGTCACAAGCTGAACAATGAAGCAAAAACAAAATCTTCAATAGCTGTTCCTATAATGAACAGTATCCCTCCTGAGCACAGAGTGAGGCAGCCATCCCATGGAAGAAAGCCTTGTCCTCATGCCACAGAGGGCTGTGTCATGAATAATGCAAACACATGAGGGAGCCCTCCTAAAGGTGCACAGGTAACTGAACTGAGTACGTAGCTTCCACCTACATGATTTTGTAACCTTGATTTCACAGGTTTTCACACACACGCAGCTACCCCAGACATGTGCATGTATACATTCCTCACGCATCAAAGGTCAACGGCAATGTGGTTACTAGGCAAATTTTCCCCATTAAAATGTTACCAAAGGCAGATGTTTAGGGGCCTACAGGATTTACAGATTTGCTCTCCAAAGAGCATATTAGGGAAGATGACTGTTCTCCTGTTGGGTCGCAGGCTGTGTTTTTGAAAGCCTCAGTGCCCACCCCAGATTAAAGCAGCATGTTGGTGGAAGACTGGGCCTCCAATGAAGATGCCTTTCAACAACGCAAAACCACTAATGAGAAAACATAGACAGAAGGAGAGCTGGCCCCTGATGGCAGCGTTTCTCAGCTTTGAGTAGCTTCCAGGGCCATCAATGGCACTGGCCTGATGGGAGAACAGGTCAGAGGAAGATTAGGCCTTTGCCCTTGATGGCTCTGATGTTTGTCTGCAGTTGGGACACAAAAGGAAAGAAGGAAAGCGAGCAAGTGAAAGAGAGAAAGAGAGGGAGAAATCCTGCTTGGCCACATACCATTCTTGCAGATAGTGTACTGCAGTTTTCCAGACTAGGGAGACCTCCTCTTTCAAGTGTTCCAGTAATTAACCTCGCTTTCTTGGCTGGTGTTAATTTGTTCCAAGTATTTGGGCTTTAGATCTAACCATGGGAATCTCATTCCCTGCAGAAGTCTTGCCAACTGTTACTAGACATTTTACCACACACATGCAGGCCAAAAAAAGGAAGGCTAATTACACTGCTTTTTTGCAAAGTGAAGTGTATTCGTTATAAGTTCAATGTCTCCTAATAAAGGAGAAGGAGGGGGAGACAGCAAGGCAGCATCTTTTAGTATCTCCCCATGGGAGGAGGAGGCAAAGAAGAATGTGAAGCTGCCTTTCGCGGTGTGGTACCTGCAACACAAATCCCCTGTGAGACTTTAGGAGCCTAGGTGTGACAAACCATCACGTGAAACCAGAGAGGAATGGTGCTACTAAGATTTTTACCTGTAAATAACTGAGTTCAATTATTCAATACCAATGGGATTTCTCTAAGTAAAAATTTAAATAGGGGAATTACTCGAACCAGATGTCGATTTCCCAGCACTTTCTTGTTTTCTGCCCCTTTTGTGCTGTATGTGCTACCT
The DNA here is from genome assembly GCA_035584735.1 of Pseudotriccus pelzelni. Lineage (NCBI taxonomy): Eukaryota > Metazoa > Chordata > Aves > Passeriformes > Tyrannidae > Pseudotriccus > Pseudotriccus pelzelni. Next base: position 22,420,315 of record JAWMRA010000161.1, read on the forward strand.
GTCAAGGATAGAGTGTGTATGGGAGGAAAAATGTGTGAGAGTGCATATCGGGACTCTCTCTGACAGCGTGACAAGCAACAAAGTCGTTCATGACAACATCTAAAGCAAAGGAAATAGGTTATGAAAAACCCTATGAATTTTCAAGTCCAAGTGCTTGCAGTTCTTGGACCCATTCCACACTGAAGAGGTTTAAAAAGGGCCAGCAAGTTAAGCAGGGCTGGAGAGGCAGTCATAATGCCAGTGTTGATATTTGGGATCCCTTATCTGGTTAAGTCCTTAATTTCACTGAAAGATTTTTTTTTTCCGGCTTGTTATTAATTTTCTAGCTTCAGAAATTAACAATAAAATGTAATAATACCTAGTACTAACATAAATCCTTTTATCCCTAGACCTCAAAGCAGTTCATAATGGTGAGTCAGTATTATTATCCACAGTTTAAGCCCATCTACAAATAAGTTTCTTCAGGGTCTATCTCTAAATCTGACTTCGTAATCCTTTGCTTAGTGCATTTGAATTTATTAATTTTTTAAGTGGGTAAGTGTAAGTTGCTCAAACAAGCTTCTTTGTTACTTCTCTGGGACTGAGGTCATTGAGTTTCAAACAAAAACTAAAGCAGACATCTTTAGTGTTTGGGAAGGCTAGAAAGCAGTTAGGAAGTAGCAGAAAGCATTCACCCTTTTCCTACAATAAACCCAGACTTTCTGACTGATAGTTCAGTGAAGGGGATGAAATGCTTGCTTTGTGAAATAGTGCAAGATTTGGGAATTTGGTTCTGCTCCAAATCCGAGCAACCCCACCCCCTGCCCCAAGGTTAAGCTCTCTATGACAGAAAATTTGACAGAAAAATATATTTGGGATTCATTGAAATACTTACTGTTACTTTTGGATTTCTAATTTTTAAACTGTTTTCTAATACTAAATATAGCATGAATTAGAAAAAGTATTGATGAAACTTTGTTTCAAAAAGGAAAGTGGTATTTATCCGTTCCAAAATGTTAAAATGTCTTGTGTTTTTTACTGGCATTGTTGAAATTCCTTCCCTTCCGCCAGGTTTCTTCTTCACATAACAACAGCAGTATGGTTTTATCTTGATGGGATGGCACGTATTCTCACAGAGTGCAATTCCATCAGCTTTCTCTGTCCAGTGTCAGTTGCCAACTTTGCTCCTCTGTGATTTATATTAAAAGAAAGGCTGAGGTTACTCCCCTATAATCCTCATTCTCTTCACATTGAATTGTTCCCCAGAAGGTCAGACACAAGACTGCTGTAAATTAGCACAGCTCCATTGAAAACAGTGTCACACCAGCTGAGGGTTTGGCTCAATAGCTGCAGTTAGAGCAGTGGCTTTTTGCCTCCATGAAAGCTGAGACTGGCCCAGTCAATCTGATGAAGCAAGGTATAGGGAGGAGTCAGAAACAGTTGTTTTTCTTCTTGGCAATCTTTTTAAATCAAGTGTGTTCTAATCTTTCCAGATAATTTGGAGCCCGTGGTTGTCTCCAACATCATCATCATCATCATCAATGATGAGCCAACGGTGGTGGACATGGTGGGCAAGCGTCAACCATCCTGCATGTGAGAGTCTGGCACATGCACCAGCCCTCAGCAGCAGGTCACCCACAGGTGCAGCCGTCTCAGCTCTCACACACAGCCTCGGTGTGCCCTGACCTGTGCCCTCTGTGTGATTGAGGAGGAGACATCTGTGAGAAGGCTTGGAGTATCCTCTGCCTTCTCTCTGTGCTCTCCTACTTCTTGGTAGTCAATGGTGTGTTTAAGCCCCAAAATCTGTTGATAAGTGTCTACTGCTTCCACATATCCAACTGTGTCCTCACCCACATGTGCTTTGCCTCAGGAGTTTCCAAGCAATCAGCTGAGATCTGGCCACACAAACAGTTGATTCAGTGTTGTCCTGCTGGAAAGGGCGAAAGATAATTTTATTAAAAGGCTAGGAGGAAACCTTTTGGATTACATATGCTGGCTGGAGAATTTCTTCAACAGTACATCCACAGCATGATGTTTCCCAGTCCTTCCTCTTTGCCTCTTCCCTCATTCCAAAATTTTCATCCTTAACTAGTGCCAGATAACTTTATCTGGATGAATTTTAACAAAGAGGTAGAAATGTTAAATATTTTTCCTCAGATCAAAAGCTGGCTGTGAATGCCAGGCTAAACAAGTCCTCTCCCGAAGCAGGAACCTGGAAAACCTTGCTGGAATGCATTCACATCAGAGAGTGTATTTTGAGTAATTCTGCTGTCTCTGAAAATATCCAGCCTCTATTGAATCTTGTCAAATCCGGAGGCCCAACAGGGGCACATGTTAATGGCAGAGATGCCCCTTTTTTGCACAAAGCATTGCCATGTCCCTCATAAAGCATGTGTTTCCAGACACTGATGTCTGGGAAAGGCAAAACCCCAGAGACTGGTGGGATGCTCAGGTGAGCAGCTGATCACCACTGCAGTGTCCCACCCTGGTAAAAGAAGGCCAGGAGATTATACTGGGGAAAAACAGAAATCCTGTGCACAGAAAGCAGAGAAGTGGTTCTAATGAGACAGCCCTGGGATGACTGCACAAGTTTTTGGCTTTCCCCAGGGCCATCAAATTGTGAGTGCGAGCCTTTGGAGCCTTGTACAGCTGAGCTGAGATGAGAGGAATTTTTCAACACCCAAAGCTGGATCAAAACCTCCTTCCTGCCTCTAGTTCATAGAGCTTTTTAACTTTTGAAGGGGAGAAAAAGTGATCCCAGATGTACAGCCCTAATTACATACTTAGATGAAATTGGATTAAGGTGGCTGCTGCCTGTCCTTTTCCTCTGAATATGTCTGGGACTGGCGAGGGACTGTGGGTCGCTGATGCTGGGGCACAGACAAGGGGGATAAGATCCAGCACTGCACTCAGTGAAAACTCCACCAAATGTTCCCCTCTGACTCAGGATGGGCTTCTAATCATTACAGCCATTATCTTGACAGTGGAGTAGATTTGTACTATTTTTCTAAAAATCTGTCCTTTTCCCTCATGAACCAGTGTGTGGGCATGGAGGGAGGGTTTGCAAGAAAGTGATCTTCTAGTGGCACAGATATCTTCCTTAAAAAAAAAAAAAAAAAAAAGATAATTACCCAATAACAGTTAGCAGGGCATAATATGCATCGGTACTTTTAAAGTGCTTAACACACGTTATTTTCAGTTCCACTAAGTCAGACCAGCATTATATATCTCTGTTGTGCCTGCCTCATACCCATGTGCAACACATTTCAGTCAGCACACGTGAAATGCATGGGAACTGTATTTTCTTGCTGTAAGCTGAATGGCAAGTCACTGTTGAGCTGCTCGGTGGAATCCCACAGCTCCCTGGGGGACGGTGAGATTGCCAATAGAAGGAGGACGTCAAGCCAGGCACATGGATCTGATATGGGTCTGAGGAACATGCACTATTGGGGTCCCTCTGCCCACTCGCAGCCGGGTGGTGTTAGCAGGACACAAATCAGTCTGCTCTATGCTCCCTGTCTGAGCAGGATTTTCTCAAAATGAATATTTATGGTGTTTTCATATTTCAGATAAACCCCTCGAGTCTCATAATATTGTTTGAATCCAAATGAGGCTGATGGCTGCGGCACAGCGCCTTACCACAAAAACCAACTCTTGCAAATCTCACCCAGTGCATAGAGGTTTAAAGCTAAACCAGTGCAAGAGGCTTGAATGATCCTGTGGTCACTGCCAAATCAGTGTGTTGATGGGCCCCATATGGAAACGTGGGCTGAGATCCATGGGCTTCAGGTAGGTGACCTCAAGGCTGCAATTGTCAGTTCCTTGAACATAGAAATAGCTTCTCCTCTCATGTCCTAGTCACTTGTTCAAATTGTGAGAGATAAAGATCGAGGCGTAAATAGCTTTATTGAAACAGAATCTAAAGTTCATAGAAATAGGGTTTGAAGTGGGTTTTTTTGAGTGGGGAGAGACCTGGTCTTGCAACCTGCACAGGTTCCTGCAATTTTTAACCTGGAAGCTCCTTCAAGTGAGAAAATTCTAAGTGTCCTTGAAGGCTGCAGTGCCACCAGACTCTGCCCTCTGCCAGTTGCAACCTCCAGTAACCTTTTGCGGCAGGAACAATAACTCTCTTCTGGACAAATATTCTGTTTTATTGCAACTATTCGGCTAGCATAATAGAGGAAAAAAGATAGTCCTGAGAGCCCGAAGACACATAGCTGGTGGCAGTAGAATTAGTGATAGAAATGCAAGAGGTTCTGAGTTTCCAGAATTAAATAAAATAGCGCTGGAAGGGGCCTTAGGAGATCATTTAAGACAGTATTTCTTAGCTTAGTGTCAGGGGAACAACTGCTGATCTGAAAGGCATTACAAGAAGTTTCACAAAGCCATTGGGGGAAATAAACCTTTCTCCTTCCTGATATTCTCTGGCATCTGAGAAAGCAAGCAAATGTACTGGGCAGCATTACAAATTGCTAAGCAAACTCTTAAAGGTCAGTCTAACTTGTATTTGGTTGGAAATGGGAACCACTGTGGCTCATGAACTTTTTTTCTGGAAGTTTCACTGAGCTAAAAGCCACCAATCTAGCCCAGTTTCCTGCCAGACTGTAACCCCAGCCCAGCCAGTCATTTCCTTTTGACCTTCCCAAGTAACTGCTGTAGCTGCCCTCTGTAAACCCCCTTCAGGTTGAGCTGCCTGTGAACCAAGGAGCAAAGCCCTGCTCTGATATGACACAGCTGCATAACCTTGATTCAGGCTTCTGAGGAAGAGCTGTGAGAATGTCTAGAGAGAGACAGGGAAAGTAAAATTACTGACAGAGAAAGCACTGTTGAGGTGGGTTCATGCATAGCTCAAGGATTCCATGGGGAAAGCAGTATCCTGAAACATAAAAAACCCTAAAGCAAAAAAAACCAAAACAACAACAAGCAAACCAACAAAAACCCTCAAAGCCCTTGAAGGCTTGTGAGGAACTGCAGTGTCCCTGTATGGAGAAGCCAGGGGAGCCAGGGGAAGATGGCAACTGAGCAATCAGAGGAGGTAGCTCCCAAGAGCTGCAGAGGCCAACCCAGCCACTCCTGACTGGTGCCTGGCTGGTTAGCCAGGACTTGGATGCCCTATCAGGCTGTTGGGCACACCAATGCTTAGCCTAATAGCTCATCAAACCCCAGTTATCTAGTATGTAAGCCAGTAAGTCATTGTGTCACACTCCTAAGCTGTGCATATTCTGCTGTGCCCAAAAAGCTGACCTCAAGGAAGGGCTGTCATGAGGTGTCTCCATTTGGCAAGGGGAGAAGAGGAAGTGACAGTTCTGGTGGGCTGAGCTCCCAGCGGGCATCGAGGTTCAGCATCAGCCCCAGCACCCGCAATGTGAGCTTTGAGAACTGGGAAGTGTGGTGCCAGCACTCTGCTCTCCATATGGCTCCCAGCCTCTGTGAGCAGAACACAGGATAACTGTGAACACCCAGTGGATTTGTCAGAACTTCCCCACCTCAGAGGGGTGCATTGTGAAAATTAATCAGTTTGTGTTTGACTTTTTGACTTGGCGCTCCCTCAATAACTTCTTCACACACAAACCCACAATAAACTAATTAGGCCTATTTCTTTGACAGGCTGTTAAAGAAGAAAGAGAAAAAGGATGTGTCTAAGCTGCTTGAAAGACAATATTGGATATATATGCCAAGTAACAAAAGGCATCAGTAGCTCTTTAAATTCCTTCACTCTGAAGCTCTGATGAACAGAAATAGCAAATGAATGGCTTCCAGAAATGATGGTTGTTGCTGTTTGGCTTGTGTTTGTCTTTGAGGGGTAGGAAGAGCTAGAAGGGGAGGGAGAGCTATGAAAGAATTAGTTTCAAAGAAATGAAGTATGTTAAACATATTTTGAAATAACTTACTTGATTTGAAAAATAGGGTAATACAGGCTATGCTCACGGCTCAATTTAGGTATATAAATATACATACATGTATATTGTGCAGAACACAAAATATTTCCATCTGGAGAGTTGGGTATTGTCTTGCACAAAAGGCTTCTACTTGAGTCATTAATAGTATATTTTATTAAAGGAAAATTGGCTTCAAAAGTGGTTGGGAATTGTGGGAATAATGTTGGGATGAAAGTAATTATCCCCCTACCCTGTCTCTTCCCTGGTGTTCATTTTTCTATTCCAGACACAGACGACAACAGCAGCTCCTCTGTCTTCTGTTCCTTCCATGTTTGATCTCCTGCCTGCGCTTTCTTCTGCTGGGTCCTGGAGCCTGTAGGAATGAGGGTATTGTGTCCATATTGCATGTGATGACATGTGTTTGAACCAGCACCAGGGCAGTCTGGCAAGAAGAGCTTGGAAATCCAGCAGGACTGAACAGCAGGCCAGGTCCCTGTTGAGGAACAGCTCAGCCACATCTTTAAAACCCTATGGTGATAAAAAATGTAGGAAGAAAAACTTGAACCTGCTGTGGCACCTGTTTTTTTCTTTTTCCTAGAAGCTTAAGGTAATCCTGTATCAAGATGGATGTGCTGAGTACCAGAGAATGGTGGATCACTCCAAATGTTTTTGCAAAGAAACAGGAAAAAGAGTTGACAGTGAGGGTCCTCTGGGGCAAGGCATTTTGTGTTGAGCTTTTGTAGTTCATCTTGGCCAGCCTGGTCCAGGAGATGGCAAATGCAAAGGACTGAAAAGCCATTTCCTTTAGAATTCAAGAAGAAAGTGAATGCAGTTCCTGGGTGGTAAAATGGCTCTGTTGGTGAATAATTAACTTGGAAAAGCTACATAATGTTTTGTTTTTAACACAGCTAACCCTATTTTGCTTTTAGTCAATACAATGACTTATAGAGTAAAGTATCTTCCCAGAATGTCTACCCAGTAGATTACTGGTCCTTGCTGAGTGGGCTGGTCATGAATTCTTGATGATGGTGTCATAATTGAGGCAATAATTAATGCTTACTGGGAATTCTGGATATTGGTTTTAAACAAAAAAACTATAAACCAGTGGAGCATAATGTCGTGTAGAAAAGACTATTTGGCTCAGCAAAAAGCTGGGAGGAGAAAAAGAGGGAGACAGAAAGCGGAAAAGTTCAGCAGAGACAGTGACTCTTACATAAGGCTTAAACTGAGATGGAAGTGGAAAAACTCACTTTTCCTCTTGCTAAAATAATCCATTCAGTTAATATTAGGTCAGGACAAAAGGTCAGAAATCTTCCCATTGTTAATCATTGCAGTTGGAGCACAGTATCATAGCTAGGGGGAATATACAGCAAGTATTCCAAGAAAAAAATAATCCACTCACAAAATTAAGTAACAAACAAATAAATAGAGTGTGTGTTAGTTTAAGTGTCAGTGGTCATGTCACTGTCTCTGAATTGTTACTTTTATTCACAGCACAGTAATACTCAAAAGATCATAACTGAGATCAAGACCCGGTTTCTCTTACAGATCTACAGTCAGAAGCATCCTTTGCTTGAAACAAATGCTCTAGTCACAGTGTATGAAGAGACCCTCAGTTATTTCCATTTTACATAAAGTGAAGGAGAAAGGCACCGTAGCCCTGATTACAAAAGAAATCAATAAACATTTAGGAACCAAATACCTCAATACCTCACAGATCTGTCCTTGCATGACTGGCCTAGGGTTAAACAGGAAGCCTACAGCAAGGCTGAGAATTGAATCCAGATCCTCAGGATACTCAGCCAGAGCCTTTTCCAAAATCCAGCTTTATATGTATGTATGTAAGCCACTGGAAACTCTAAGTGAACTCTCATTATGTCAATTAATTTTTGCTTAATTAAACAAATCTTCCAAAAACATATGTGAGATGTTAGCTCCTTTCTGTATAGAAAAGTAGACAGACAGCAACATGCACAGAGGAATGGGCTGGTGATTGACTTTAGTAGCATAATCACTGATCTAAAATACAGCAGTCCAGTTCACAAGGGCAGTCTGTGCAGCTAAAACTGTGTTCCATTTTGACTCTCTATTCATGGAACTGCCTGATAATCCAGTGCATCCAAGATAGCTGCATGAATCCTGACTACTGAGCAATATGAGCTTGTTTCTCTACAGCATAAAGCAGAAGCTGATAAAACACAGCAGGTAATCACTTGCAACCATGTGCCACTTGCAGCCAATGTAATCTTCATGTGCTGTCTTCAAAGGAATTTTGCAACTGTCACCACACCCAGCAGAATCAGCTGGTTGTTCCACAGCCAGATCTGTCAGACAAGCATGAAGCTGGGGACTTGAAAGGATCTGGAATACCCCATGATTGTAATCCTACTCCAGACCATCCCCTGAATCGGGAAGCCATTCCATGTGCCTGTTCCAGGATTTTCTTGCTGTTAAAGTGAACGAGTATTTTAGAGGGTTTTGGGAGAGACTAAGAACTTGAGTTTGCTGTCTAGCCTCTACTTGATGGCTCACTCCTTTAGCAATTCTCCTGGAATGAAATTTTGATACCACCTGTTACAGAGGGTGAGAGTTATGGAGGTGCAGATTGAGCTAAAGATCTACTTATATTATTTATGGGTACAACTAATAAAAAAATTGACAACTGTGATGTCTGGTCTGAGCATCTACACTTTCGGATTAAGCTGAAGACCTAATTTCAGATTTTATTAACTGGATCAAGTTCCCCTATTCATTCTCCTCTGAACTCATTAATAGAGAGCAAAGCAGCCCATGGGAAGCAAGAAGCTCTGTGCAATGATTGCAAGACTGCACCTGGTACCTAAAGAAGAAAGTCCATGTGTCAGAACTGTTCACTTTGTTGCAGTGAAGGGTTGTTTTCACTGTGATTACACTCAACAAATGTATCCAAAGTTAGCACCATCATATGAGGACTTGAAACACAAACCAAACCACATCAGCATCTCATGATCTATGCAGCTTTGCACATAAACTTTGCTACAGGGGAAAAAAAAAAAAAAAAAGCCTGCATGGCTCTGTGCTCAGTGCATGTGTGGCCATAGAGTAACAAGCACGCAAAAAACTGCAGAGAAGAATTTTCCTAAGAAAAGAGTAGGAATGGGTTTCATGCCAAGACACACAATTAGAGTATTTGTAGGTGCCAAACTGGTGTTGTTTATAAATGCAAAGGCTAGATCCATTCACATATGGCAGTAACCACACTCATCAGCTGGTGAAGGTAAAGCTACAGGTTGGTGATTTGAGAGAGGGGAGAAAAAAATTTTCAAGCTTCACAAACATTTCATATTGGATCCTGGAATATTTGTTTAACTTAAAATAGGTATTAGAGACACTAATATCTTCATCAACAAATAACTAGAAACGCAAGACACTGAGAGGAGGTTTTTCCAAAATCTTCGTCTGGCTGATTCCATCCTTCTCCTTTCCTTTCTGACCTTTCCCATACTATGTTAAATGAACCTTCCCATTTCTTGGTTTGGAAACATCTTCCCACAACTGTTGCTTTTTTTAAACTCCAAAATAAAAATGAAGACTATTGCGCTCACTAAAACTTTAGTGTATCTCCTCTTCTCAACTGATTTCAAAGGAAAATATTCTGCACAGATCTCCTTAAATGAACTGTCAACAAAGTATGCTCCAGGCAGCCAGAATTCAGAAAAGTCACCCAGTGTGCTGACTGGGGACTAAAAAAACAAACCAGGGAGCTGTTCCCCCAAAACAAGAGGAGATGAACCTTGTCCCACTGGAGCAGCTCTGAATGCTGAAGGTCTCCCTTCGTGCCTGGCTGAGGAATCCAACCCCTCACCTCGCTAACTTCGCCCTTGGAAAGGTTATCTTGCAATCAGAAATGTTGCGTTGCGTGACTTGGATCCATTGTTTATAGAATCGTCTAACCGACTTCATATGTATCTGGTCCAGGGAAACTGAAGTTATTAAAACACAACACTGAGACACTGAGCTCTGATAGCAGTTCAGCATGAACAAATAAAGCAAGAGTTTTCCCCAAAGTAAAGCAAAGCAAGGATCCCGGCCTTCGTGTGAACTGCAGGGATGAAAGGAGGATGTGATACCATCATCTGAACATTGACCTTTTCATTGTTGTTTCTTTTTCCAGCTCCAAGCCCCAGTCCTGAGTCTCTCCCACTCTCTTTTATCCCCTCAATCCAACTCCTAGCAAACCCCTGGAGCAGGTAAGCTGTGAACTGAAAAGGTTTTTCTCATGTTTTGATTCTATTGCTTTTGCAGCCTGGTCAGAGAAGTGTCTGGATTGTTAGTTGTGACCTTTGACCCCCAGCACCAACTTTGCTTGCAGAAAGTTTTATAGCTATGGTTGAACTGAGAGCATAAACTGAAAGGTAAGAACACACACTGATTGACTGTATTTGTGAGGCATTGCTATCTCATCAGAAACATCTGAATATGTTTTTTTCTGTACACTTTGCTCAATATTAATATCAGAATTTCTGGATCTCTGGTATGCCTGATTACTACAGAATAACCTTGCTGAAGTCTCTGGCAGACCTCTCATTGGTTAGAGAGGCCTCTGATATTAGTCACTGCAAATATCAGAGAAAAGTCACAGTAAATCCTTAAAATGTTTTGCACTCTTATTCTGGAGAAATACTGCCTCTGCAGCTGTGCTAAAAACTGGGGAAAGTTTGATGTTCCACAGAGAGGTGCCACAATTGCTGAGTGAGAACTTTTGTATGACTGAAGAATTTGGTTTGATAAGAATAATTAATTCACATATATCTAGGAGTTTTCATCCAGAGATCACAGAGCTCTTAGAAACAGAGGGCAAAGGAAGTGCTTTGGCTACTTCAGACATCAGTGGAAAGAAGCCAGTTTTGGGATGTAATATTTTTTCTAACAATGCACGACGGGAGTAAATAATAGCCTATGCCTCACCTTCACTGTACAAGAAATTTCTACGGCAGCAGTATGATCAGCCCAGCTAATACTTTTGTTCCCCATGAAAAAGAGCCCACGATAATTGTAACAAGCACAGGTTTTGCCTGTGTGTCCATATACTGTCACTAGACCATCTGTAGAGTAGGTTAGCAAGAACTTGGGGCTAACAAAGGGAATGCCAGCACTCTGCTTCCTTTGCAGCAACCGAATTTTGATACTCAGGACTGCTCTCTATCCCCACACTACTCTAAAACAGACCAAGCATAAACTCAGTCAAGACTAAAGAGAAAATGGCAACTTTCCATGTTAGAGTCCTCTGGACTGAAGAATTAAGGGAATTAGGACCATCCTTATGTATTTCCAAGTCCATGCAACAGTACAGGTGGGGTGGAAGGCATAAGGAGAGCAAGGATAGCCCCCACTATTTAGTGAAATTTTGTGCCCAAGAGAGAAGCAGGGTAGGATAGGTGAGGACACTAATTTTCCCTTAGGAACAGAAGCTACTCTGAAAACTCAACTTGCTTCTGTGCTCAAAACCAGATGGATTGTAGTGGTAATAAATTAATTAAATCTTTATCATCTGGAAGCAAAGCCAAGAGGAGAAGAAAAACTAAGCTCAAAGAGTTTAAAAAAGACTCCACATTCCCCATAGAGGAAACAGATGTAAATCTGGCAAGAGGTCATTTGGAGATCCAAGATCTGTGGGTTGAAATGAGGTCTGGGTTATTCAGCCAAGTTTACTGTCAAGCTCAATGGTAATCATCATTTTAGTGTTCAAAAGATTGCAGTCCTGAAATGTCTGGAGGTCTTTCTGCACCATCAAGGGGTTATCAGAGCTCATAGAGTCACTGCTTTGCAAACTTGTATGTGTTGTGGTATGATAGCTTTTCAAAGTCTCATGTTGCTGGCTGAGGCACTTGTGAAAAACGGGTGTCAAGACTTGATGTTTGGTGAAGCTGCAAATGCCTTGATATTATTCCAACATTATTTAGGAAGTGTCACTATTCTATTGAGAGAAAAAAAGAAAAACTCATGATTTTAGTAAATGAAAAGGTATGGTGAGAAATGTGTAGGATGTGGAAAACCATTCAGTCAAATCAGTATTTTTCTTAAATTCACTGCACCATGTCTAGCAACACCTTTATTAAGCAAACCTTCTTACCTTCTTAAAATGTGCTGCCATAATTACTTGTGCTCACAGAAATATGTATCCTGGTCTCTAGACTTCCCTCAACTATTTTACCTTAATTTTGTTGCACCTTTGTACTACATCAAAAATGTAGTTAGAAGGATAATTCTTTGCTCCCTTGTAGGAGAGAATTAGGAACTCCAAATTATGCTGACTTTGTTGATCAGGTTAGTGGGATTGAGATACAGATTTCCTCATGTGCTTACAAAATGTCTGTCCTTCACCATACCATTAATGTTTATAACCATTACTGTGGATTTCTGTGGTTTTGCACTGCTGTCTATACAAAGACAGGATGCTGGGCTGCCAGACCTTCGGGCTGGCCATGCCAGGATACTCCGTTATTTTTACTGTAAGTGCTTGGAAATTGCTGCATGAGAAGTGCTGGTTATCCAATACTGCAAGATGTCTTAATAAACTCCTGTGGGACTGTGGCAATTTAGAAACCAAAGATAGCTAATCCAGCTCCCATTCATTCCCTGCCCCTGACTGAGAAGTCTCCCAGGAAGAGTATTGTGTATATATATATATATATATCTATATATGTGTACATATATACAATAAACACACACACATAGCCAAGTACCCATGCCCTATTCCAGTCATGAACATCTTGCCTGTACAGTAAAACCTAGGACAAACAAAAACATCATTTAAGTCCTATTTCAACCCTCTGAACAAACCACAGGGCTGGCCTCCTACTGCTTGAAGGTAGTACCACCATTCTTTTTTTGACATGTGATTCTGCAGCAGGTCTTTGTATATGCGTGCAGAAAGTCAAAGGAAAACTAATGATGGGCTCACAGCAAAGGCTAAAGTATTCTTGAAGGTAAAGTAATACAAGGCCCTCCAGTCTGGCAATAGCTCTGGCTTCACATGGTGTAAGGGAAACAATGGTTCTGTAAACGGTCTTAAAAAGTCAGCACCAGGAATGCTCCAGAGGTAAGGATTGCTTCTGCCAAGGTTTCCTGGGCCTCTGGGGAGGGATGGCTGGGCGCAAGCCATGGACAGGCTCTGTCCTTCTGTTCTGAGGTGTGGAAGCTTTCTGATAACTCTGCATGCCTACAATCCATAGGAAAACCAAACACATATTTGGTCAATCAAAATATTTCTCCTGGATTTTCACTTTAATTTTATATCAATTAACTGCAGGAGAAGCCCTACCTTTTCCTGCTGGATGTGCCAAAATAGGATAGTATGACCATTGTTTCTACTCAGAGTTCTGGTCTTTTGTAATCAGCCCTCTCCTGCAACTGCAATTGTTCTGACAAAACTGTAACTTTCTAAGAGGTGTGTGTGTATATGTATGTGTGTGAGTTTCTTCAGAAAATGCCCCCTGAACTTTTCCTCAGCAAGGCAGCTGTTAGATAAAAGAAAGCTGAAGAAGATACAGAAGGAAGAGCTGTTGCTGCCTTTCCTTTGGCTCCTGGGGCAAGACAGTCCTCTAATGGCACCAGCTCCAGTGGCTTGTGTGCTGGGTGGCAATGGGGACTCTTAGCAGCAGACAGGGATCAGATCCCATCAGCATTAGGCCCAGATCTTACCAATGACTATAAATATTAAATACCCTCCTCAGGCTATTTCAGCTTGGCCACCATCAGTGGGTGGTGAAGCAAAACCAACATTTACAATGTTTAAGTCGTACAACAAGTCTTTCAGTGTAAACCAGTTCTCTCCTCCTCACTTTCCCTTACCCTGCACATCTCTTCAAAATTGCCTTTGTCAGTCGAACACTGTTTTTTTTTAGTATGCATGCTTTTCCATCTTGGACCTGATTATCTTGGCATTCAAGGCGCAATTGCTTGCCAAGGTAAGTCGGTTTAATCCATGGATCAATGCACCATTCCCATGTGTCAAGCTTCAGAGAAAAAAAAAAAAAAGATGTGAAATTTATTGAATATGCATTTTAAAATATGTATGTTTGAAATAGCTATTTTGTTAAACAAAATGATCTCTAGAAAGAGTTTCTGAGAGGAAAGGCAGTTTTTTTACACATAGGAGAAGATACTACCAAGGTATTTTGGGATCTTCAGATAGAGCAATGCGATGATCAGAATTCTCATTAAGGAAAGCCTCAAGAATGTGTTGGCACACTGTTGGCCAAACAAATAATCCTACATCAGTGCTGCCACCCATCCCATCATCCACTGGGCCTTCATCTGACTGACATCCCAGAAGCTGAGACTGCAGAGGAGGCTAAAAACAAGCAGAGTCATAACACAACATCATGGCATGATGGTGCCATTTTGCAGGACAAACTAATCACCAAATTACCTGGTATTCCAGCTGTGGTTCTGAGGCATCATGTTGTAAATACCTATCATGATGCAAGCTGCAGTGTTTTTATTTTGCTCCACCGAGTCCAGACAAATAAAGGGAGGCTGAGATGAATAACACACCCTTGGACTAGCATCAGTCCGTCCTAAGCAGCTGCCTTGTCCCCAGCCTGCACCTCCTGTTTTATTAGTCACTAGGGAGACCAAGGCAGGAGGTCACTTGCTCCAGTGGGGAAGTGCAGAGGACATCAGCATTTGAGGCTTCCATAATTTTCTAAAAGAGGTTTTTTTTTTGTAAACCAGATCAATATGCTGGATAAAGCACGTGTTTCTACTTAGGTCAGGGGTGAGTCAATACTATCCATGTTTGAGGAAATGCAAAGACCAGGCTGGAGAGAAACTCAGGGGAGGACAAGATGATAAGTGAGCTTGACTGAGCTACTTCACAATTTGCATCATTCAAAGGGCAGTCGTGGGTTACCTACCTTGTGCAAGGTGCATCAGCCCAGGGGATACTTCCTCCTGCCGAAAGGGCCCCAGGTTACACCTGGCAAGATAAACCAGCATCAGACTCCTTTGTGCATCCTGAAAGGAAATGCTTCACAATGTATAATGACTCTAAAACCTCCTGAGGGTTCAGGCAGCCAGGGCTGCTTCTGACAGCATTTACTGCTTGTCTGACCATGTCTAAGGAAGTAGAAACTGTTCTTACAATGCACCCTTCAGTTAATACCAAACAAGTTTACTTATAAAAAAAATCCAACTTCTGGCAAGGTGAGGGTTTAATTTGTTGGTTATAAGCTGGGAAACAAAGTTACCAAAAAAAAAAAAAAAAAGGCAAAAGAGCAAAATGAGCGAAAGCAAAGAAATGATGAATAGTAACCTGCCTTCTACACCTCTTTTTCTAGCTCTCAGGTAGGGTATGCCAGCTGTAGAAGAGCAGGATTCAATTGGAAAACATTTATGACCTTTCTAAATCTAAACTCCTTGAAGCTCTACTTATCTACACAGATAGATAAGCATGTCAATATTCCATCTTCCTTTCAGTGATGACTTTTAAAGCTAATTTTGGGGGAGCTGTTGACCTGATCAACACTTGACATATTCCCATTGCAGGAAAAGCTTGCCCTGGGCAGACCTCCTCAGAGCTACCTCCTCTCATGCCCTTCAGCCAAGATGAAACTTTCTAATTTCTCAATTCCCTCCTGTCTCCAAATGCTCTTCCCAATTCTTCTGTTCCTATCCAACAGGAACTTAAATACCACAGAGCAAGATTGTGGTGATGATTTTGAGACTGAATGGATTAAACCTTTCCATTAGTGAGGGTAGCAAAGTGTAGCCATGGATTGCCTGGGGAAGCTGCAGAACTTCTAATTTTGCAGCTTTTATGAAAACAGTTGGACAGCTGTTTGTAGGGATGACCCAGAAATAGCCTGCCTTCCCATGGAATAGGCAGTTGGACTGGATAATCCTTCAAAGTGTATTCCAAGCTACCTTTTTTTGTATGGCTTACACTTCTTTTTCTCTTCCAGTCTTATGTGATTGTAGTGAATCCAGTAGCGTTTTGCCTTAATACTGAGAGAATGCACCTGAAAAAAAATTCTAGTGTTTATCCAGCAGGAGTACATTACAACATTTTCCTGATGGGTGCAATGCCAATAAACCCGACATTGTGAGATGCAGCCTTTATGTATCCACCTTATGAGACCCACAAACTCCAGATCACCATATGGTGATCTTCATAAAGACCCATATATGACATAATAATTATGTGAATGACAAAGTCGGCCTTCAGCATGTTTTTCAGGGCCACCTCCATCCCTACTTTTTCCTGAGTTTCAGGCCTAATCCCATCACATAAACAGGGCCTTCTTGCTTGGCACTACCAAAGGACTACACCTCAGCGCATTCTAAATATATTCTCAGGAGACTGAATGTTGCTCCCAAGCAATCTGTTGTATTTTGAACACCAGGATAAGCAAGGCAAATATACACTTACCATGTAGCCCAATATAGATTTCCTGCCTTCTTATTCATTCATCTGCAAAACCACAAATAGAACAGAACAAAAGTCTTAACCTTAAGTAGTTTGTAAAAATTATCCTGGGTTTCAAGGCATGGACAATGGAAAGAGTCCAGCATGGTTTAAAAACTACAAATTCTTCAAATGCACTTGTATATATGAGCATATGTATAGGAGTGCATATAAAACAAAGGAGTACTGGGAGGAGGTATATATATGTGTGTAAATAAAAGAAAAAGGGAGGGAAGAGGGAGACAGAGTGTGTGTTCCATTTGCATGCATTTGAACATATGTGCATTCAGGCATATTCATTCCAGAGAGAGCAAGCTAAGAAGAAAATACAAAAGTCAAATTTATAGAGAAAAAAAAATCGCACCTTTGAGAAAATGAACATGATTATATGAGTGAAACATTAAATGCCATGCAGTCAGGCCATCTATTGAGAAGGAAGTGGTCATCAAGCAAATGTTTCAGAAAAGAAACCCAGCAGAAGAGTGATGTGTAAATGGAAAATAAATAAATTTAACATAAGGCATTCTTGCTTCCAGACTTGTGTTAATAAAGCAGCTATTAGGTGGAGACACTGTGGTGATGCCTGAGTTGACGTTGGGTTTTTTTCATTTCTTCCAAGACCTTAATCAGTGTTACTTGAAATGATTATGTTGGTTTTAAAATAGCAAGAAGCAGTAAATTTTAATGGCACGTCTGAATGCTGTTCCATTTAATTTCTATGTGGAGCAATATTAAACCCCTAATAAATAACCTGTGTCTGAAATGGTCTCTCTCTCTGCCTTTGACACAAACATACACACACACAAGCCAGCTCCAAGAAACATCTTTGATGTTTTTGCCACGGACTAGGGAGACATGGCACAAGGAAGGACTAAGGTGGGGTATGGATCAGATGAGAACAGCATTCTACGGGGAAGAAGTATGTTTCCTCACTTTCCCGTTATATGTCTTGATTTTTTTTCTATAGGAAAATACATTTTAGGTACACCTCTGTCATGGGCCAGCACAAATCTCATTTTATGCTAAACCCTGTTTATGTTTTAGCAACTAAAAGCCAAGATAAGTGGTGCTTGAGTTATTGTCGACTTGGATTATCAATCCAGACAGCAAATTCTGAGACATAAATAAATGAGACCTTTCACTTAGGCAGACATGCAAGCTGAGAGTTTTCCATTCCTTTGGGTCCAGGCATACCTAGATGACTTTAATAAATGGCACAGAAGCAAAGTCCACAAGGGCAAACAAGGAATCATCATGATACAGTTCCTGTGACATCATTCATATCTCTGCCCCAGATTCCACCTCTGACTAACTTCTCAAGGATAGTCCTCTCTTGAAGCTCTTTCCTTGTGATATTTTCTTTGTTAAATGCTGGCAACTAATCTTTCTCCCTGTGTGCCACAACCAGTCCCTGGTTAAGAGAGGACTGATCCTTCCTGACACAGGCTATAGAAGGAGCAGAGTACCAGTGTTTACCCCAGTCTCAGCCGTTCCTCCTCCTGCTTCACTTCTCTCCTTTTTTCAGCCTCCACTATCTCAGTCAGTCTTGTATCCGGTGTTTTCTGATGGGAAGTTTCTTGGAGTAGGAAGCAGAGCAGTTTAGCTCTGTGTGAGGCACTGTGCCATGTAATGTGCTGTTTTGCAGCCCTGCAAATGATTATTCTTTATGAACAGTGGCAGTCTGTCTGCAAAAGATCATGATGTGGATTAAAATCATCTACTTCTTTAAACACGGCAAAAAGAGTTTTCAGAGAGATTCGCCCCTCTAAATATTGTAATCAATCAACACAGTCTGAAAAACATAAGAAGCAGGAGGGAAAAAGAAATTGGAGGATAAATTTGGAGGACAGAAGCAAGGATGCTGCCTGCTTATCTTGCTCCAGGGGATGGCTATTTGAAAGCTGAAGTCCGTAAGTGGGAAATCCTAGATAAACATGCGGGTGTATTTATACCTTCCTCCAAGCTGGCTGACACAGGTGCTCACCAGACATGGGTTACCTGGGTGGCCTGAGTGTGGGGCCGCACTGCTAAGAGGGAGGCAGACCACTGCAGGGAGTATCACTGGGGCCATACGCCTCACATGCCATCTGCAAGGTGCATATTTGAAACACGCTGCCAGTCCATCGGGTACAAACTGCAAGAGCTCATTTGAACCTCAATAGCTCACTTGGGGAAATAATACACCTTTTTTTTTTTTTTTCTTTTTCCTAACAGTGGTACTATTCCTCCATGCCCATAGCTTAATTCCTCACCTGGCCCTTCCACATCTGCAAGGTTTTTGTTATTAATGTCATAAATCATGATTAGTAACAAACAGCAGAGAAGCTCTGAGAAGTGGGAGGCCAATTTCTCCATTGAGGTGGAAGTCTCAAAGTTTTTGGTCCTTCTCCTGTCCTGGTGGTAGTTCCCTCCATCTCCAGCTGCACAGGGGCTTTGTGTGTGTGGCAGCATCCCCCAGCTCCTGAGCTTCCCTGCCAGGACTGACTGTCACTTGGGAATAAAGCTGTCACTGCAGGAAAAGCCTTTGACTGCTCTTGTTGGCACCCTGGGGGTGCTCTATGCTTACCAGCCTCCCATCACACTACAGCGGGAGAAGCCTTTTTTGAGCTCTGCGTGTGTTCAGCACAGAGAAAAATGTTTCCACTTACTTTTCCCCCTCCTCTCTTTGGAATATGAGGCACACACTTGTCATGCTTAAAGGAGTGGATTTATGGTTGACTCTGTCTCTTATCTCCCCACAGAGCTCACTGGAGCTGCTCTCCAGATGGGACAGTATTACAAGCTTCATCATATAAAGCCCAGTTCAGCCTACAGCCCAGATGTTCTTTGTTCCCAGAAATATTCCTTCCCAACAGTAAGTAAAAGGGAACTGGTGCTGGTATGCAGTCTCTGCTCCTTCTGTTTGCATCACTCGTTTATGTGTTACACACCCCAGTCTCAGACAGCACAGTTACCTCTCCAAAAGCCACTGATCAAACCTGATGTTGGGACTCTGAGCCCTGGGTGGTGCAATGCTGGGGTGGGTGTTGGAAATGGTGTAAAGGACCCAGCAAGTCCCTCACAGACTCAGCTACTGTTGCAGACTACTCCTAATATGAAGGGTGCCTTTCCCTTTCAGGCACAGATATGGGTTTCTTTTGGCCCAAGGCCAAACTGAAGGTGCAAAACAACGCTCACTTCACTTAGAAGGGAAGATGTAGGATCTTGCTAGTGGGAGATTCTGGTTAAGGAAACCACAGCTCAAACAAGTCCACCAATGGCAGAAGTGTAAAAGCAATCCTTATGGCAGAACAGCAGTAACCACCCATGCATTTACAACAGCATCTCCCAGACATGCTCTGCACAGAGCTGGGGGACATACTGATGAGAAACATCAGTGCCCTCTCTGAATGAAACCTCCTGCTCGTGGAAGCTGGTTTTGCTACTGCTAACCTTCTGGAGGGGCCTGGGGACCTTTCTGCAGCTGATGTGGAACGGTGATGTTGCTGCCTGGGTGAGCAGGCAGGCTCTTGGGACCTTTCAGGATGGCCTGGCTCGACTGCCGGCACCGTCCCTGCTGAGGCACATCCCTACAGCTGCCCCAGCACAGCTGCGTAGCAGTGGGTCCAGGCTGACCCGAGCCGTGCCTGCTGCTGGTGGCTATGGGGAGCTGGCCCTGCCTCGTCACGCTGTGCCCAGAGCGGGCAGGCACGTCCTGCGGCAGCGGGATCATCCCTCTTATAAAGACTTCATATTTATGCAGCTTTCCCTGCGCCCTGAACTTTGCCTGTGTCTCTGGCAAAAGGGCAGTTACCTCAGGTCAGAGCACTGCCTCGAGCCAGCGCAGGGAATCGGCTTTCAATTTCAGCAGCGACTTTCCTTCCCTTTTTTCTCTTATCCCTCCAGCCATCACAGAATAATTCCCATCCCTATTAGCTTACCCCCCTCCCCCTTCCTTTCCCTTCCCCTTTGAAATCCTCCCGCCTGTCCCCGGGACGGGGCAGGGGGAGGCAGGGGGCGACGGGAGAATTCCTCCAGATATTACACAAAAGCCTCATGTATCCCCAGTGTCAACCCCAGAGGGCGGCTGAGTAATTTAATTAAGGCAAAGGGGCTTTTGTTTTACTTGCTTTCTTTTTTGATTTTCTCAAGTTTAAGACAAGAAAGAAATGAAAGAGGGAGAGAAATGTTAGACCTCAGAGGAGGCACAGCAAAGCAAGCTTTCCCGTCTCTGCTCAGTCTCTTGTTGAGGAAAGACTATGGGCCTGTCACCCAGAGTGCGTGGGGCTCCCCAGACTTGTATGGTTCCCCTCCTGCTGTGGTGATTTAAGGGACTGGCATATTCCAAGAATTAGCGTGTATTCTTCTCCAGACAAATGCATTCATGCTGTTCCCTCCATCTACTCCACACTGCTCTTTGTCTTCCCTGGTATCTGTTCCTTCATGGCTGTGTCTCGCCCTCTCCCACTGTCCCTTCCCACCTCTTCTTTCTTCTGTTCACACTGCCTCTCCCCTCTCTCCCTCCTTTCCTGCTCTCCCTTCTCATGTGCTCTCACATACTCACTTCCTTCCCTCTCTCTCCTCAGCCTTCCTCTCTCCCCTGTTCTTGATGGAGGAACTTATTTTTTGTCTGTTTTTGCCAATAAATAACATCTTAATTCCTCTGTCTGCTATTTATTGATTGTAAATTTATCACGTTTGATGAAGGACATCCATGGTAGGGTAGACTCCAATGTGGGAGGAAGCAGCGCCTGCTTTCAAGCATCTTGATAGGCAAATCATCAATACGCCCATGTGTCAGTGGCAGCAGATCTCTTCTCTTTGTTTCCTGTCTGAGGAAAAAGAAATGATGGAACCAAGAGGCTGGAGGCCATGCCAGATTCATCTTCCTCACTTCATATTGTGGCACCGGGACATTGCATCTGTCCCATGCATGGTTGAAGCCCACTGGCAAGCCCAGTCCAGGACTTTGTGTCCTGAGGCCACTTCTAGTGCTGGCACCCCAGCTTTGGCCCAAGCCCACAGGATGCTGGAGGGTAGGAACAGATGCTCACAGTGGAATGAAGACACAGGGAAGCCAAGAATACCCCCTGTGCTAGTTATTACACCTGGCCCATGGTGCTCCAGGAGACAAAACCTGGGCCCAGGGGCCCACCAGGAAACCCTCCTGCAGCCAGAGTACACATCCTAGCTTTCTCATCAGCATACCCTGAAAGAAGACTGAAGCCCTCACAGGGCACAGTCCTGCTGGGGGAGAAGGGCTGTTTGCTCCGGAGCTGGGATTGCCACAGGGTCTTCCACAAGAATCTCTTCTCTAGTATAGAATCTTGTTTGAGTTAAGAGCTGAACAGGCCAGGTCATTCATGGGATCCCCCTGTGCTGCCCTCTAGTCCTAATGCTGTTACACATGTACCTCAGCCTGGGCTCTGGGATCAGCCCAGAGGCAGGCTTTGGGGGACACATTCTGTGCCACCAGGGCCAGCTTCATCCTCCTTACTGTTACCCCATCTCCAGCTATTGAGGAGACGTTATCTCCCACTGAGGTGGCAAAGACATTTTCAGCATTATGCCCACATGAGCAGAGGCCCCTATTGCTCACACTCAGAGCCGCAGCCGTTCCGTTTGTGGGAGTGACAGCAAAGCCCTTGTGTTGGGTTTGGCTGGCTGCACACCCCTCTCCTCCACTCCTGCAGCTTGGCAGTCCTCCTGGCTCCTCACCTCCCTGCTGCCAGACTGCGGCTACCAGGCTGCTTCCAGCCCTGCCCGCCCATACTCGGGACCCTCAGTCCCGCTTTCTGTCTTTTGCCATCCCAGTGTGCACAGCTAAACCTTCACTGTCCTCAGAGCTCGGGGCTGGGGGTGGTGTTTATTTGTCTTTTGGTTCATAATCTCTCTGAACTGTTCACCCTCCTGCCTCCCCTCACCCCACTCCCCTTCCTGAGGAGCCGCGAGCACCCCTGGGGGGCTCCTGCAGGCCCCCGCCCGCAGAGGTTAACACAACACGGAGGGGCTGCGCTTAATCCCCCTTGTGTTCCAGCTCCCCCCTGAGCCAGGCGTCTTTTTTTAATGGACTCCACGAGCCCTGTGTCTGTGGCAGCCTCCCCTTATTGAAGGGGACATATAGACCAATTAGCTGTTATACAATAGCTCTGGATGGCCAGGCAATGGGGACCAAGGGCATTTGCTCAAATTAATAGAGTCTGGAATTGATTTAACTCCGGGCAAAAAAAAGCTAATTCAAGCTTTAGTATCTCTCTGGTATCTTGTCAGACAAAACAGGGCAGTTTTTTTAGTGCCCATATTGAATGAAGATGTGTACATCAATACACACTGGTAAAAGCCCTTGTTCCTAAATAGAAAAGTTTGACTCTGAACCAACAAAAAATATGTATTTTCCCTTGTGTTTAGCTCATCTGTACAAAAAAAGGCCCTCAGTTTCAGAAAAAAGTGCTCAGCATAGGAAACCCTTTTCCCTGAGTAAGGAGTTTATTATTTAAGCGGAAGGCTCATGAGTGAGGAGTGACACAGAAGTTCACTTCTTAGGAAGTGTGTAAGCTTCCACCCTGTGAGTGCGTCTGCAGCCACTGAAACGCACAGCCCAAAAATTTGCGGGGGGAGGGGTGTTTCACATGCCCTAGGAAGGACTGAGCCAGACAAGTCTCAGCTGCAGAGGAAGAGAGAGCTACCTGCCTATAACCAGAGCAAAGGGCCTTGGGGAAACACTGGCTGGGCCCAGAGGATGCCAGCCCACTGTCCCCCATTTGGAAAAGGCTCCCACAGCTCCGCTGGAGTGACAGCAGCTCAGGTCTCTGTGAAGCCATCTGCCTCCACTCCCGAATATGTGCTGCAGGCACTGTGCTCCTTTAGTCTGCTCTGTTAGTCAAGACTTCTTCATATGGGTCTTGACACAATTAGGAAATATGGACCAGGGAGAAGTCGGAATTTTCTCTAGTGGCTAACTTCTTATAAAAGAAACCAAGGCTGAAAGATGGCAGAAACACATTTCCTACAGTACATGATGTTCATATAAAATGTGTTCTTGGCTCCTCTCACACACTGTTTATCCCGTCTATGAAGCAGGAGGCAGAGAAATGGCACATAAAACTGTCCACACAAGCTGGCAGTGCTGGAGAACTTACATCCTGCTAGCTTGGCTCTCACAGCTACCAGACTGCATGTCTGTAACCCTTGCTGTTCACTGTTTGTGCACTACCCTCAGCCTTACAGAGAGGATCTATCCAGTGGTTCAAGTTGAGATCCAGGAATCAGAGCTCCTCCAAAGTGCCATTGATGTCCTGTATGAGAAAAACAAATTATTTTTGTATTGACTAGAAATAGGATTAGTATTGATACTTTAACTGACTGCTGGTCACAAATATTAGAACAGGATTGCAAGTGATTTTGCAAATTCAGGCACTGATGTCGTGTTGTATTGCTGCCTTGCTGGGAAAGTTCAGATTAGGATGAGATACACAAAAAAACATGCAAGTCTCCAGCATTTCATAGATTTTAACAGCATACACAAAAACACTGGAAAATTAGTACCAGAAGTCACATCATTTTTGGGACCTTCTTGCTGCAAAACAAAGCTCTCCATCCAGGGAGTAGTAGCTCTGCCCCCAGCCTTGATCCATTTCTCATTCCAGAGGATGACGGTACACATTATCATTCTTATAGATAGAAAACTGTTCCTCACTATTTGGAGAGCTGAGCAACTCTGAGCAATTCTTACTGTATCAATCAATAAACATGACATCATTCAAGAAGGGGCAAAATGCTAATTATTGCAATTTCAGATATTGCGAATGCTTAAAGAATTTCTGGTGGGAAATGTGAGGAGATCTGGAGGCTCTTGACAGGTTCATTGTTATGGAAAGCTTTGGCAGGGTTGTAAATTGACAGCATTAAAAAAGAAAAGGTTTTTCAAAAAAGAAGATAAAGAATTAATCAAGTGTGTGAACTGAGTAAGAGAATGGACAGGAGGTTTGTCTTCAGTAAACCATGATTCCCTCAGACAAGAGTGCCCGGAGAAGTAGCTCACTAGGAGAGTAAAAATAACCCACCTTCTGCTGATTGCTCCCTTCACTGTACCTCTCTTGTCCCAAACCCACTTTGCCTTTCTAAAGGGGAGGAGTAACATTGAGCTTTAGCAGTCTCTGAGCCCTAGTCAAGCCCTAGAAAAGAGCAGGAGGGTGTAGTTCTCATGTGGCCCCCTTTCATCTTGGCAGCTTGGTACTTCTGACACAATGCAGAAGAGAAAGCACATCCTTTCTGGATTCCCTCTCAATCTTGGCACTGCAATCAGTAGGCACATGCCCAAAAGCACCCTTACAGCTTTCTATGAAAAGAAGCCATACGAAATACATCAAGCCAAATAAAATTACACTATTTGATTTGCTGCCTCTATTCAAATAATTCCATGATCTGCTCCTCCAATGCTAGAGTCAGTCAGTCCTTTATCTCTGACTGCTTCCATTAAACACAAAGGTATGTTTGGTGGGCTGTGGGGCAGATGGGGGGGACAGGAGGGAAGCAGATCAACATGTTGGAAAGTAGGACGGAAATACTTATCTTCCCAGTCTCATCACTGCTGGTACCATGGCTACACCACAGCCCTCAGAGTGTGCTGGAGGATTAGGAGATTGGGAGAGTGCTGTCTGTGGAAAAGCAGTCCAAGCTGGCAGATGAAGCTGCCACATGCACTGGAAAATGTCATCCTAGCTCTTCTCTCTCTCTCCTTCTACGTACCAGCTTCCCAGAGCACTTCACCAGGGTTTGGGACAAGGACAAATGAGCCAAATCAGAAGGAAAACAAGGCATCTGGCACCCATTACCTGTGCTAAGGGGTCCCTTGCCCAGTGTCTCTGAAGAAGTGCTGTCACACCTGCAGGAGCCAAGGATGACACTGAACTGCATTCAAAAGTCTAGAGTATCCGACTTCACAAGCTGTGGGTTTTGTTCTGCGTGCAATATAATGTGCAGCATTTTCAGGGTGGTCACCCCACAAGATGGGCTGCAGGATGCCTTGATACTGCCAGGCAAGAGGCACAGGTCAGAACCACGC
This sequence comes from Pseudotriccus pelzelni, assembly GCA_035584735.1. Classification (NCBI taxonomy): domain Eukaryota; kingdom Metazoa; phylum Chordata; class Aves; order Passeriformes; family Tyrannidae; genus Pseudotriccus; species Pseudotriccus pelzelni. Next base: position 22,445,666 of record JAWMRA010000161.1, read on the forward strand.
ATTCTTTTTGCTGCCTCCAGAACCTTTTGTTCCCTCCTGCAAATCCCCCACCAGCTGCCCTGCTCCAATTCTTCACTCTGCATATCTTCTCTTGAGAACCAGTTCTCCTGAAGACAGCGAGTTTTGGAGGTTTCCTGTACTGTGGATGTCAAAGATCTTCCAAAATGTCAAAAGGTGAGCAAAGTCCCTTTATAGAGCTGTTTTTTCAAACATCTGTAAGCACACTTATAAATTCCTGCACATAGTTCCTGAAATTAGGTACCTTGAGCAAACAGCTTCTCAAGGCAGTGGACAACAATAAAAAAAGAAATAATCTAAAAAAAGAAAGAAGAGTAGTGAAAATTGATTTAGAAAAACCACCTCTAAACCTGTGAAATGGAAAGGAAATGGTAACTTTTCCAAAGGTTCTTGATTACAGTGGTATTTTCATGCTGGTTTGCATATAAACCTAATATTGATATACCAGGTCAGAAGTCATATATTTCTCTCACTTTGTAGTGCTGAACTCTCTGAATGAATTTGATATTAGAATTAAGCTTTTTTCTTTTCTTTTCTTTTTCTTTTTTTTTCTTTTTTAATTAGTAAATTTCGTTAGACAGCATTAGGAGAATGAAAGGACTGACAAATATGAGTCAAGATTTGAGTATATATTCCGGCTTAAAAGCTGGAAGCTAAAATATGGAGTTTTCATAGAAGAAAATTTGAATTTTCTCTTTGAAATATATATTTTCTCTTCTAAAAGTAAATCTTTGAAGTTTTTTTTTAAAAAAAAGGAATACAAAAAGAGACAACTGCGTTTCAGTTTATCCAAAGCAGAGGCAGACATCATTCAACTGCAGGTTGCCCACACCTGGAGATGACTTTTCTAAGAGTCCTTCCTGGAAGGTCAGATGAGAGAAAGAAATTCTTCTGAGATGGAGTTGGTAGCTGAGCAGGATGTGCAGCAAAGGTACAAGAGGCAGTTCCTTTACTTTCCCTCTTTTAAGGGCTATGGGCTGCCATCAGCCATTTCCAGCCCCTCTCTCTTCCTGGAGCTGCAGGACCCTCCTCATCAAAGACCCTGAGCTTCTGTGAGAAGTTCTGGCTGATTGCCAGCCATTTTTCTAGGAAGAGCAATGGCCCATCTCCCAGGACATTCATCCTCTAAGCAATCACTCCCAGCCCAGCAAAGCCCACTGCTGTGGCCCATGGAAGCACTGCCAGCACAGGCTGTTTCGGGGTCCCTGCGAAGGGCTCACTCCAGCTGCGGCAACAGCCTTATTGCAGTTGTGCTTTCCCATGTTGTATTTACCCTCTCGGGTTTCGTGTGTTTTCCTTGGGCTCCCTTTGGTAAACCTTTGGCTTTAGCATGTTATTAGGGAAACAAGAGCTTGGTATTAAGTGATGATTATGCAATTTATTCTGACAGCGAAAAACGTGAAAAGAGGAAATTGACATTTGTGATTTTAGTTATGCGCTGACAACTATAATTAATCTTAATTCCAGCAACTATCAGATAAGGGAATGTGATGGGAAAACTTGCATTTTCATTGCTGCTGCAAAGGGACAGCTGCTTAATTGTGGCAATAAAATGGCACAAGTTAAGGAATTAAAGAGGGCAGAAACTTTAAACAGTTTAAACACAAATAGAAAAGAAAGACGTGAAAATGCAATGAAAGTGGGATACATAAAAGGCAAAAATTAACTATATAGAAAAATATCACTGAACAAGGGTAAGATAGTAAAAGATGATTTGATAAAAGAAAAAGAAAAATCTGTCCAAAAACCCAGCTAGGGGCAATTGTAAACATAAACAGGAAAGGACTGAGCTCCGATTTAATATACAGGAAAAGGCAGAACATTTATTTTTCACTTTATTGGTTTAAAACTTTTTATGAATGTGAATGAAGATTGGTCTTTTAAATTTGTGTTTTGAGGATGAAAAATTGCTTTTTGGTATGCTGTTATTTTAAAATGAAAATGACTGGTGATTTTGAGCAACAAAACACATTAACTATTTGCAGTGAAGAAGCCTAGGTCAGTTTTAAACCACATAAAGTGAAAACTACCTTTTTTTTTTTTTAAGTCCTCGTGGGGAAAAAAAAATCCTTTAGTCCATTTCGCTTCAGTTCCTTATGTATCAAATTAAGAGATGGTACCCACTGCCTTCAGGCAGGAGGACAGATTAGAAGACTTCTTAAGGTCTTCTTTCCCTCTGCTTTCTCCTGGCTGTAATTGAATGGAATAGGATACATAGTGTTCCCCTTCTCTTTTCCCACAGAGTTTTTTTTCAGGCTTATTTAAAGAATTTGCTTAGTGCAGGGAGAATGCCTGCTTCACAAATACAGAGTTGACTGGGGTCTCTAGCCCTGCCATAATGGAGATAAGAAGAGAAGGAAACCAATTTCTGAAGAACATTTGAGTGGTATTAGTATCACCCTGCAATTATGCCCGAGGCCGTGGGCCCTTCCACGAGTGCAGATCTGCCTGCAGTTTTGGGTAGTCCCTAGCTTCTAGGAGGTAGTTACCTACTTCCTCTCCTAGGAGGTAGATTCTCCCACCAACCAAATATACCTTAATTTTGCAGAATTTAGTTTGTTACAAATTAGAATGAGACTGTACTGTTCTCAGCAGGTCCTGTTTTGATATATCCCTTTACTTGACCTGTTGCTCCTGCACCCAGTGGAGAGAAGCCCACACAGCCAGTACTTTCAGACATGTGTCTCATGGAATGTGCACCACTGTATGGAGCACTGCTGGCTCAAAGGTGAGCCCAAGGTTGGCCCCATACTTTCTACAGAATTTGCAAAATTTCTCTCTGTGTCATTTTAAAACACACGTACGTGCACAGAATCTACAACCTATCGGGCTTCTAAATATCTAACATTAACTCCTTCTGACAACTTAGACACACATAAATGTCAAGGTTTTTTGAAGTCAGCTTGAGATTACAGACCAGTGTTTGAAACCTTGTCATGCCTATCACACTTTGTGAATGGGTTACATACCTTGTCTGTTTTTCTTATCAGCTCTCTCCTCTCTGATGAACTGAAGTCAGACAGCAAAAAAGCTTGCCTTCCGTGAACATGGTGAGGTGACCTTGATGATCAGTTCACCTGTCTGGCACTTGGCCTGTGCCAGTTACTGGCCTGTTCTGATTCCTCTCCTAAAAAATCTGACCATCCGTGTTGCTGTGAAGAGAATGAGGGTGAGCTCCACCTGAGATGGAGCTAAACAAGTTCAGTGTGCCCAGGTGGCCAAGAAGGCCAGGCAATGGAATCTTGGCCTGTACCACGAACAGTGTGGCAAGCAGGACTAGGGAAGTGACTGTCCCCCTGTACTCTGCTCTTCTGAGGCTGCACCTCAAGTGCTGTGCTCAGTTTTGAGCCTCACACTTCAAAAAGGACATTGAGGTACTGAGGCATGTCCAGAGAAGGACGATGAAGGTGGTGAAGGGTCTGGAGCCTAAGTCATATGAGGAGTGGCTGAGGGAGCTGGGGTTTTTTGTTCTAGAAAAGAAGAGGTTCAGGGAGGGAACTGATTGCCCCCATAACTACATGAAAGGAGGTTGCATTGAGGTGGGGGTCAGTCTCTTCTGCCATGTCTCAAATGAAAGGATGAGAGGACATGGCCTTAAGTTGTGCCAGGGAGGGTTCAGATATTAGAAAAACATCTTTAGCTGAAATGAAAGAGTAGTTAGACACTGGAATAAGTTGCGCAATGAGGTGCTGGATTTACCGTCTCCAGAAGTGTTCAAGAGGCATCTGGATGTGGCACTTGGGAATATGATTTAGGGGTGATTAAATTGATGCTAGGTTGATAGTTGGGCTGGGTGATCTTAAAGTATCTTCCACAATCTTGATGATTGTGAAATTATTCAAGACAAAACCACCCTGTTGGTGTTTTTCAACTGCTTTTTTGCTTCAGTAGGAGCAAATTTACTCGGGGGGAGGGAGGGAGGAGGAGAGAAAGGGAAGGCAAGCAGGGAAGTTTCAGCCCTCACCCACCCTGATCCACCTCCCCTTTCCAGAGTTCTGTCAAATGTTCCCAGCACAGCAGCAGGACAGTTTCTTTGTGGGCCAAAAAGCCATGTGTCACACACGGCTGGCCAGCCTGATGAGTGGCTACAGGTACATGTCCCTGCTGCCACACAATACTGTGTGACCCTTGCAGCTGGCCAGGTCACAAGCTTCTTCAGTCCATCACATGCAGTTGGGCAGAATTCTTCAGCAATTATGGCCTAGATTTATGACATCACAATTTTTTCTTTTTTCTTTTTTATTTAGAGAAAAATTGCAATTTTTGGCCAAAATGCAACTTGGTTCTTTAAGTCAACTCACTTAAAGAAACGTTCAAATAAGTATTCATATGAATAATCTTGAGAGTTTCTCTTACACTCAGTATTTTTCTTTACATTCCACCATCAAACATGATTCCTCATCCAAAATCGCCTTCAGTTGATAAATTCTATATCCAAACTGAGGTTTACAGAAACCTTCATTTACAGTCAGACTGTGGAAATTCCAACGACAGAAAGTTCGAAGTCCAGTGTGGTAAATTAGAAAAAAAAAAAAAAGGAACAGAAATAAATATATAACTAGCATTTGCCTGTATTTAGGATAAGCAAATCTGATGCTCCATGGCATAAAGCCAATCATGTGAGGGTCAGGAAGGAATTGACACCACAGCTGATTTCTGTACATTATTGCACAATTAGACAGGTGCTTTGTGTGATGTTTAAGTTTCCTTTAAAAAGAAAAGGTAGTGGTTGTCACTGAACCTGTTATGTACACCAGCAGTCTAATCTGGCATTTCGTTCACTTCTTCTCTCCTGCAACTGTCTGCTAAGAAAGGCCAGTGAAAGAACTGCTTTTTTTTTTTCCTTGGGAGGTTCTTTCTGTAAAGTGAAAGACACAAAAGGGACACGTATAAGAAACAGAATCTCTCCTGCCTGGAACCCATTCACTGTGCCACGTGTGTCACCATTAGCGAAAATGAAGGCCATATGTTAGTCCATGGGAATGGTCATCTAGGACAGCCAAGTACACTTTACAACTGTTCTTCTTAAAGAAGATTAATTTTAAAAAGGTTAACTATTTCATCCAGCAAGCCAAGCGGGTGGATAAATCAGAATACAAGAAGACATTTAAGTTTTTTGATCAAAAAACTCTGATATTCATGTCATGGCTGGAAATGAGGCTACCAGTGCTACCAAGCACTTCCTTGTACAGATCAGTAGGTTACTTTTGCAGGGTTGGAGTTGACAGCCTAGAGATCACAGTATTCCATCTAAACAGTGATACAAAAAGCCTTTTGTATTCTTAAAATCTACATCCAGTACAAGAAAAATCTTCAATAGAATGAATTTTAAAATTGTAGCAGAACTACTTGTGTAGCAATACTGACATTCAAACAGTGTGATGCTTTAGTAACAGGTACCAGAATAACCATTTGATTGAGAAATCTGATGTTTTGGGACAGATTTAGTTGGACATATTGTGATGTATTAAATCATAGATAAGCCCCTGGTGGCCTAGTGGTTAGATTGCGGGACCTTCACAGTGGAGGCCAAGGGTTCGATCCCAGCCAGGGATACTCCCCGGGCAGGTG
>JAWMRA010000161.1:22451354-22515016 GCA_035584735.1 Pseudotriccus pelzelni
AAAAATCCAATGCGCAGGCTGGAAGGTGTAAAGACCTTCCCCGGTTCTTCGTTCGCGAAGACTGGCCATTATTATAAATCATAGATAACGAGGTTTATTAGTTCATTTAAGACTGCTAAGTCTGCAGTTTCTAGCCAATTATATGCCCACAAGAAGACATGTTAACTTCCAATAACTTGACCATTATGGTGTTTCAACAACCCCATCAAAGGAGATGGTATGATGAGGGAAGAAAAGTCCTTGCTGTATCTCATCAAATAGCTACAAGTGGATCATGTTGCCCAGCCCCTTAGGACTGATGGGCCATCAGAAAATTTGCCTTTTTTTGCAATTTATTAATTGATTTCAGCAGTCTTATACTGTGGTTGAACTTGACATATGCCTCAAAGTAAGAGTTGTAGTAGTTATGAAGAAAAGTTATTGACAAGAATATTTTTCATGTGAATCAGAGCCTGCTTTGTTTTTAAATATGCCAAGACTAGCAGCTTCCATTTAGTCTGCAACAACCTTGCTTAAGGATGGCATTAGAAGGCAGCAAAGGCTACTGCAGCAGCTTATGATTCCACCAACAGATCCAGGAGAAAAATTAAAAGCTATAAAGCTTGAGTTAGAGCTTGACAGGTAGGTGAAAACAGAACCATTAGCATTGCAGCACAATCTTAAAAAACTATTCATATTGCCAAGAACAAAATAGAAAAATCCACCCAGCCACATAACTTCGGAGCAATTTCTAGGTTGTGGAAAGGGTGTAGTAGTGGGTACACTAACTGTAAGGCCATTTCTAAGTCTTGTAAGTTACAAGCAGGTCTGCAAATGAGAACTTCACTGTTTTGTTCTGGTCTTCATCATGTACTAACCTTGTCATGAGACATTGGGATGATCTGACAAGGTGTTGGTAAAACAGAGGTAATGATGCTCATCTACCTGCTAGGGGACAGCTGAAAAATGAAACTCAGAACAGTGATTTTAAGGAATTGTGTGCAGAGTCTTCATAAGACTGGCTTAAAAATAGTGTCTTCAAGTCAAGGCAACCATTCCTACCTACCCTCACAAAAAAAAAAAAAAAAAGGAATGGTATAAGAAATGTAAATATCACACATGTAAAGAACTTGTGATATTTAACAACATTACCTTGCAAAGATTTCAGTGTTCTTTGACAACTGAAGACCTTATCAGGCCCAAAACATTTCCTTCTTAGCCCAAGTTTTATTTCAGAAGTAGCTTCTTTAGGAAAAGGCTAGCTGTCAGCCCTGGGCATGGTGTATCCTCACTGATGAACACACATTTGGATCTACAATTTCATCAGGCCTTGGAGAAACCACTCCAAGCTAAATGGGTTAAATATTTCCATCAACATAGAGGGCACAGACAGACACAGTTAAAAGACAGTTTGAGCTGATTCAGAGGCAGTGTATATTTCCAAATAAATTCAATTTGCTAAGACTGACTCATAAATGGAGCCTAGTGTCAGTAAGCCCTCTAATAGAAAACTTGCAGTCTCTGTACTTTCTGAGCTAAGTAAGTACCAAACCAGATGGAATTGCCTCTGGGATGCAAAACCAAGTCTCCTTTCCCTGCAGGGACAAATGTGCTGACACTACATAATGTTTACAGGTGTTATTCAATATTACAAACACTAATAACAGACTTTCATCTACAGGAGTCTCCTGTCCAAAGGCCTCCAAGCTCCTGAACACAAATAAACTCCTAACATAATCTACATTAAACAGGCAATATGCCCGACTGAATCACATAACAGGAACAAAGTTAGGGAGAAAACCTGGCATACTGGGATCACCCATCTGCAATGCTCAGCAGCAACATGAAAAGAAAGGAAGATGCAGCAGGCTTGTCTCTTGTTCCTTCTGCTTGAGACAGGAAGGAATTCTCCCAGCAGGGAGAACTCTGGCAACAAGAATCGTAGCACAAGCAGGCTCTTTGCTCTGTGGGTAATCCCTTAGAGAGGGTCTTGGGTTGTTACGCATTGCCACTGAGATATATGCTAGCCCCAAGAACTTTTCAGGGTTGGATGTGATCACGGTCTCACAAAATATCTGGGAAGGAGGCTCTGCAAAGAAGACCTGGCAATCTCTGAGCCTTGGTCTTTGGATTTCCTTCTGGAGGTGAGAGGTTGTTGGCACATTTCAAGCAGAATTAACCCTTGTTTCATCCCAAGCAGTTTGCTCCTCCATGCAGAGCCCCGTGGAGAGACTATAACTATGGGTGTTGATGCTGCCCACTGTGAACAGCAGCTGAGATTTGTTACTGTCGGGTTATGCTGAAACTATTCTTATTCATGGATTCAACTGTGGCTCCTTAGTGGTGGCAGACACATCAGGACGAGTCTGAGAAAGACAAGGTCTTAATGATGAGGGAAGGTAAAGGCAGTTGTGTTAAGCAATTAAGTCACCTCTTAAAGCAGCAGCAGATTAGCTCTCATTACTAATACAGGAGTAATGCCCATCTTGGAGAGGACACAAAGAGCTGGATCAGAACTACTACTGACCCCTGTCTACTCCAGATGGGTGAGTTTGCAAGTAGTTTGCTGGCATAAACCCAGAGACACATAAAGCATCAAGTCTTCAGTCTTTACTGGAGGAAATGAATTACAAAGAAGATATTAAAGCAATGTGTCTGCACTCATTTTGCATCAGAAAGATGGAAGGAGTTCATTTCAATCCTCCCTCCCCTCTGTCATCAAGTGTCCTAACACCAGTGAAATCCCTTTCACATCAGGTCAGGCAGATCACTTTTCAGCAGCTGCTTCCCGCAGCCAAAAGGGAGAACAGGGCTGGCCAGGCAGCAGCTGGGAGCTGGGGTAGGCAGCAGGTGCCGAACACTTGTGGAGCCCTGGAGTTCCCCAGCACTGGGACTAGATAGCCAGCAGTGGGGAGAGGGTTTTTCTCAGCTCTGGCTCTGGATGGGGCTGGAGGAACACTGCCGTACACCACCATGCATGCTCTGTGGCAAGCTGGATGTGAGCGGTTTTTGGGGCACCAGGGGCAGAAGGTACTACCAATGCCAAGCCATGTGGGCCTGCAGGAGAAAGAGTAACTCTTGGTTGCATGAACAAAATTGGGGCTAGACGGGGTGAAAGTTGCAGTCATATTGGGTCTGGCTCTTGCCTGCCCTCTGCAGCACAGGGTGTATGGGGCAGATGGGAAATATGCGGCAGAGGTTGTGGCAGATGGGAAAGGGAGGAATAGCACCGTGCTGAGTGTGGCTGACAAGGGGTGGTGAACTCACGAGTGGGCAAAATGCCCATCATGTGTTAAACTGCACATTACCTGCAGTGGCTATTCAGTCGTGTTTCTGTGCTGTGCACCTACCTAAACACACATTCACAAACTTGCCTGCTTTCAGCCTTTTTAAAACAGATGTCATGTGGACCAAAAGGCTTTCTTTCATGTGGAGGGAACCACTGGCACGGAACAAAATGAGGTGTAAGAAATTGTGAAAAACAGACTTGGGAGCAGCAACCCACTGCATTTGTGTCAGGGAGAGGAGTCATGGCATTGGAATCCACAGGCTCTGGAAACCTGCATGATAACGTGCCCAATACCCTTGTCACAGAAAAGGCTGCAACAAGATGAAGTTCAAAATGGAGGTGAAACAAGTTTAAGTTACTACCAGATAATAGGAATCCCAAGCACATTTTGCCACATGTGACAAAGATTAAAGCCTTGTTTAATACAGCAGACCAAATATTTGGGGATGATAAATTTGTGTCCCTGACGTGAAACGTTCAGCAGAGATTTAGGAAGGTGACATTCTTCTGTGCACTTGGGATGGGAATGGCAGGTGGACAAGAGAGGAGATGCAGCCAGTCTCAGGAACCTGGTGCTCACAGACACTCTTGTGTGATCACCCCTTTATTATTGAAATGTCCAGATGCCTCACAGTATAAGGCAGCCCAGCCTGCAGCAAGTCAAAAAAAAAAAAAAAAAGAAAATTGTCCCTGAGCATATTAAAAAGGCAGCTCCTCGGTCTTGGGTAGTCCCTGCTGAGAGTGCTCTCCTGCAGCACTGCTGTGGATTTGTCCTTGCTCTACAGGCAGTTTGGGGCACTGTCTGGTATCAGATATTGGCTAGACCCTAAAGGACTGTTTTAAAGCTCACTGAAACTGGGTGAAGTAAATTTCTGATATGGACCATCTGCCCATTACAGAGCTGAAGAAACCATGCCATCGAGCAGGTTTCCACTGAATAATAACTAACATTTATTTTTGAGTGAATGGAGTAATTTTTAAATTTTTAGTGCAAGTCTCAATTCTTATCAACACTGAGAACTTGGGTTAAAAAATGCAGTTGAAACTCCAAAGGTGGATACATATTACTATCTCACTTGTTACTTACCAAGTCCGGGGTAGTGCGTGTCCTAAGTTGGTCCAGAAGGAGCTATGCTTGCCTTGCAAGACTCGCTTGTCTAACAGCAGGCATAGGACTTTTAATTTTAATCCTCAGTAGAACATACTTCGACATAAGCATTTTGATTAAGAGGGGCAGTAGATCTTTGCTCTTGACTCATGTCCCATGGGTCATGGGACTATGAGACAATGTGCCATTGACCCATGATTTCTTTTTAGGATGACATTGGCTTCATAACTCAGATATTCCTAGGACCTAGTATTTTTTTCCTTCTTTTTCTCCACCCTAAATTCACAATGAACTATGCAACTATTTGCCCTGCTGCATCTTCAAGTTCTCCTTGGCCTGATTTCTCAGCTCACTTATCCTAAGGCTGTGGGTCTCACGCAGGACCAGAGGCAATGAAGTCAGGCTAGCAGAGCAGCAGTGAGGAACTACAGATTTTCAGATGGACTCCACTCTATGCAAAACCCAAAACTTCTGGCAGAGGATAATAACAATATTAAATAGCAGAGTCCTATTAAACGTAACAGTGAAAACGAGACATAATGTTTAAAAACAGCAGTGCTATGCATGGAGAAAAAACCAAGAATCATTGGTACTTAGGCTCCAAGTTTTCCTTTACTGTAATAATTCAATTAGAATAATATGAATTGTTTGTTCACTCTGGAAAAAAAATTAAGTTTCTCTTTAGTTCCTCTTGTTCTTATACCAAAGGTATCACTCATGCATCCAAACAGTCTCTTCGTTACCTGAGAGGAATATTCTTAATTTCATGCTAATCCTTTGGCCTTCCCTGGGATATAAAACAGAGGAAAGAGAATATGCTTGGCATATTACAAAGCCTAGCAACCAGTATTTCTCATCTTATTAAACACAGGCAAAAGATGAAACTTTCAACCTCATATTTTCCAGGTTCTGAGGAAGGATTTCCCACTGCTCTGCAGTGGATCACCTCCAAGAACTCAACCAGAACTTCTCTGGTTTGTAGGCTACAAGGAAATATCCCTCAATACCACATAGCAAACTATATTCCCATACCAGAGGAGTGGAGCTGTCACTCGCCCCTTCTCTTTCGTTTTTTTTTATGGTGATACAAACCAGATGCAAGAATTCCCTCATTACCTAATTTTCCCATTGCAGGGGACAAAAGTTCCTACCATTCATTTTCCACAGGGGTTTACTTTCACTGTACAGCAACTTCTCAATTACACATGAAGAGGCATGAAAGGTGTTGCTGGAAAAAGGAAGAGGCTTGGACTTCCAGTCTTACATTTTCTCATTTGTGGTGGGATCTCTTGTTCCTTGACAACTTTGTTTAGATTGATCAGTTTGAAAGCAAGGAAAAGAAAGAAAATGCAAACATCTACCAGATACACTCATTCCAGATACTTCCATTGGTATGTATAGAAGCATCAACAGTACTCACTGGTGTGGAGAATTGCTCTGCTTCTCTGAGGTTACTACAAGGACACCTTGCCACCACAAATGGAAGTTTACCGCAAATGGAAGTTTACCTGTGAAGGCTGTAACCTTGCTCTTTTGGCAGAATGAGGCACAGACACTGCATAGCAGACACGTCTCATCAAGCCACTTTGCTCAGAAAATCATGGCAATTTTATTTCTTCAAGCTCTTTCAGAAAGGATGAAAGGTCTTCAGGGTTCCTCTGCAGAGATGTAACACACTGCTGACTGTGACACAGTCCCAGCTGGGCTGACATTGTTTAGAAGAGAAGAAAACATAAGCTAGGTGATGAAGCCTTGGTGCCAGCAACTTGCATGTGGTTATTGCAAAGGGTGATTGATGGGTGGTTCTGCAGCCTGTAAAGTACGAATGCAAGTGAACCTCAACTGCCCACATGGAAACTCATCTGCTTGCCAAGTCATCAGTGGAGCAGGTGGGCTGTGCTGCTGCTAAGCTGTGCCTGCAGGCAGGGTTTGCTGGCCTCAGTGGTGCAGGCTTAAGTTAAGTGTTGCTTGGGTGTTGCTCAAGCGTGTTGAGCTAGCTTGTCCTCACAACTCAGTGGAGCACACCAGAGGTCCCACACTGAGGTTTCCCAGGAACAGAAGGGGTCTCAGAGTACTGATTATGTGCTCTGCTTGAGACCAGAAGGGTTATAAATGCAAGCACATCCCCTTCTAAACAAGGCTGGACTATTTTCAATGTCGGTGCTGTAAACAGTGTTGCATGGATCTAAGGACATGCCAGCTCTGGACAACAGCAGCTCAGACACCTTTACAGGTTGTCTCCTTGCAGGGTAGGAATATCCACAAGCTTGATAATACTTATATACTGGTAAAAAAAGCTCAACTGATATGGGAGAAACAGAAGAAAGAATTATATCTTAAGTTTTACTGAAAAGATGTCTTTGATGAAGACTGGGGAATTAGTAGAAGGGTACAAGATTTTTTCCATCCATGCTTTATTACTTGATCTGTTATTTAAAAAGTCTAAGGCACTTCAGCTGTAAGATGTCAACCCCCTGATGGAGGGAGACAAGTCAGAAACCTCAGAATGAGGGCATCCAAAGAGGACAGTGATTTACAAAACCTTGGATAGAAATCACTCCTTCAAAATAACAACTGTTACTTTATATAGATGCCTCCTTAAACATTGATGCAGGTATTTTCATTGGTTTTCATTTAAATTTAGTGGTAGAGAAATTTAGCAAATCATGGATTAATTTTTTAATCTAGGAATGCAGAGATAATGTTATTTTTCATAGAGACTGGAGGACAATCCTACTATATTGCAAATTTACTAGTTTCTCAAGTGAAAAAGACATTTCTTCTGTGCAGGACACTCAGCAATTGCAATGGATTGTGATTTAGGAACTCAAGTTTTTCAGTGTGGTGGCACCAGAATGCAGTGTTTTTATACATAAAAAACTTCAATAGACCATGTTTCCTGTTTCAAGGAAATGTCAAAAGTTTGCGTTTCCTGTGTTAGAAGGAAAAAACCAACCCCAAAATTTAGCCTTTTAGATTTGGTATTTTTTGGTTTCGGCTCTTCAGTTCCAGTAAGTGATGTTGAAGATTTACTCCCAGAACTTGTAATGTTGATCTGATCTTCTGACCTCCAAGTTATAGTGCTGAAAATATCCTGGAAACTGCCAAAAGAGATACCTCATAGTCATTACAGCTAATAAAGGATCCTTTTGTAGAGGAATCTTTTTGTGTAAGCTGTACGCTCTTCTTCATTTTTCCTGTCCCCTGTGGGTGGTCAGAGATAGAAGTAAAACATTTAAAAAAAAAAAAAATCAAACCATTTCAAATGCAAGGAATTTTAAGTTCACAGACCGTGGCTCATTGTCAGTAACAATTTCCTCTGGAATGGTGAAAAGAGGTTTTTTTCTTTCTTAGTAAAAGCACCTCTTCTCTATCTATATTTTGGGCTGCTATGCTGGAGAGATGTCCCCCACTGAACAGTCCAGAACAGCAAGGTTTTTTAAAAGCTGGTTAAAATCTGTAGCATAAGGAAAAATTGTCTTCCTCTTTCTCCATCCTAATACCAATGTTTTTTCCCCAAATAACTTCTTTTTTTTTTTCTGAAAATGAAGCCCCAAAATTGTTCCATTGAAAATAGGACATTTTCTAAAATTCAGTTCTAGGATACATTTTTTTTCTTGCAAAGAGAGGCTAAGAAACTTCCTGTAAGCAAAACGTTTGAAACAACAACACTCTTCAAATTTCTGTTTAGAAAAAAATGTAAATTCTAATCAGTCATTATCCACTGTTAATGTACTAAGAGCTGCCACCTACTTTCCAAACCCAGTACTGTTCCACAAAAATTCCTGAGAGGATGACACATGTGGTAGTGGGGCTGATGGAGCAGTCTCCAATTCCCACATGCTGAAACCCCCAGTGCTGTACTTGTGTGGTGCAAGCAGGGCACTGGCGTCAGCTGAGTCAGAAAATGGTCCTGAAGTTTTGCTGTGCTGTATGCACAATACTCATGAGTTGTTTAGTGCAGTCCTGTTCATCCTTTTTACCCGTACCCATTATGATACTACTGCGAACTCAGAGGATGTATATTTTTGATTAGCTCGTTCAGATTCCTAACTGACTTGAGTTAAATCAAAATAACACTAATTTAAAGCAGGATGAGAATTGCACATTTTTGTGATCTGATGAAATCACACCTTAAACTGTTCTCATGCCCAAGATGCCCATGACAAATGTTGAATCCCCAAATGTTCCCAGTTAGGTTCAAGACTGGCATCCCTTTCTAAAGTCCATTTTCTGTTATGTTAAAAAATTTTGTCTCATCTTTACTACACTGTCTAGCTTGGAGAGGTTATCAAAATGAAAATTAAATGGTTTTTATACAGAGTTTCGGATGTCTGGACATGATTTTGAAGGCAGTGGGAACAGAAAGAGGCATGTAAATGATAAAAAAAGTACTGATCAGGGAAAACAGCAAGGCCATTAACTTGGAGCAGCAGAGAGAGCTGGTTAATTATGTGTGTCCATTTTAACTAAAAGGAACAAGGGAGGATGCAAACTTGTTGTAGTCAGACTTGAGGAAAAGTCTTTCCTTCCTAAAATAAACATGTATTGTTCTCTGAAAACCACAGTGGACAAAAGTTCCCAAATGATGTTCCGCATCAGGACTGCATCAGAACAGTCTTGCTCTGCCCTGCCATGGGATGGGGAAGGGGCTGTTAATGGCACCTGGTTTCAGAAACCTTCCTAGAACAAGCCAGACCTGTAATGTGAAAGAGCCCATCTTCCAAGCAGAACACACATGAATGTCTCGACTAGCAAAGACAGTTCTCCTCCTGCACAGAAAACTGTGTGGTGCAAGAGACATCTGGGAATCAGACACAAATCAAAGTCCAGAGAGCCTTGTCCTGAGAAGTGATGTTTAAGGCTAGAGAGCATGATTTTTTCAAGCAGGTCCTTAGGACCATGTCAAGCTGACCTTTCATTAGTTCCTGTTTGAGAGCGTGTACACAAATACTGGGGATTTCATGCTCAGCCTGGCCTTGAGCACCAAGCCCACAGTCCTGCCCACCTGTTGCACAAAGGCAGGCCTTAAAAGAAGCAGCTGTGAAGGAGCTGAAAGAGAAAAATCCTGAGGAAGTAAAAAACTAAATTTCAATTAATTTAGAAAAGTAAACCCTGGACATTATGTCCTTGTTTCTGTATATTGTCTATGACTTGCCACTGACAGAAAAAAGTAGATTTGAAATTCATCTTTTGATTACAATTTATTGAATTATATTGAATTTATTGTGTTCTCTGCAGGAAGCTGGCATGTCTAATGTATATTTTTCTTTCAAGTGTGGTGAATCAATATACACATTCAATTAAACACCCTGAAAATATGCCTATTAAGTATATTTAACTTGTGGGTGGCACTTCTACTTGAAAAATACAAACTCATCTCTACTCCACCTCCGTCCCCAAATATGGCCCAGAAATTATTATTGCTATTATCTTTTTTTGTTTTCTTTTTGATCTGAGGAAACATGGCCCAAATTAACCAATGCGGCTGAACATGCAGATATGTTTCCTGCTTCCTTCCTCCTCATTATCTTACTTTAGTGAGCTCAAAAATATGCCCACCAGAAATAAAGAGGTCTCAGCTGCAAGCAGCTGGCTCTCTACTGCTGCAAGAAGTCCCAGGCCAGGGCTGAGAAACTGTGTGTAAGAATGGGCCAACAGCTTCTCCTCTTGCCTTTGTAACATGCTACCATTCTGTGTGTGGGCTTCGATTCATGCACCCTATTGGAGGCAGTCCTAGGAATTTTTCAGCAGCTTCAGATAATTAAAAATGAATAATGCCTTCAGCACAATAACCCTTGTGCTAATTGCTGGGATATTAAGCTACATTCCTTTCACTTTGCCCTTACACTTAGAGATTCTTGAATTAACATTGCAGTGGTACTGTGGAAGCAGTTAGGGTGAAAAAATGAAAAGTTAAGGCATGTGGAAACAAGGAAAAAGAGCATTTGTTATTTGGTTGCATGTGAAAGGCAGTGTGGCACACCAGTTAACAAATTCCTTGGCTTTTTCTGGTAAAATGATGGCCTTGTGTCAATTAACAATGATAACAGGAAGCCTACAGACCAAAGTGTTAATCCTGCTTTGTCACTGGGATGAACAGGGCAAGCTGAAACTCTCAACTCTGGTCTCTCACCAAGATGTCCTTGTACATCAGTGCTCTGCTTTGCAGCATTCCATGAGGCAGCCAAGCCAAGATCAAAAGGGAGAAAGGTCTTCCACTATGAAGTGAAACCCACAGATTTTAGGTCCCAGTTTCCAAGTCAGGAGGGAATTTTAAAGCCTTTCCATATAGCTTTGGCATGGCAGTAACAGAATTGGCAAAACATGCTCAAAACTCAGAGTGGTGGGGACCTCGGGAATTGCTTGTGATACGTGATCAAGTTTCAATATCAAATTCATACAGATCATAAAAATAATATAAATCTATGCTATTTTATATTATTATCAGTAAAATGTCAAAGAGAGCTCTGAATGGAGCAAGAGAATACTTTTGTTTGCACAAGAAGCAAAGGATGATTTCAATGATCAGGAACATGTGGCAAGAGAAAGGTATGAAGGGCTTGCCTTGTCAGGGGTGGAAAGAGGACAGGCTTCAAAGTACATGGACAGAGAGACATTGAGGGAAGCTGCTCTCAGCAACAAATGAAATTTTGAACCTTATGTGAACAGGGAGAGTAAGCAGAAAATAAGAATATTTGTATTAGCATGTTGCACAAAGATTGAAGGGAAACAGAAAGGTCAAAAAGAAGGGTAGATGCAATAAAGGCTTTTGTTCATCAGGGTAGGAAATATTCTGAGTTTTCATAGATCAGGCCCTACCTGAAACATGCATTTCCTCTGAAGGGAAGCTCTACTCCAGCACATCTGGAACTGATTTCTAGGAGAAGCCAGAGGCGGTTTGCTGCACTCCTATATGAGATGCACCTGTGAGAGGCCCACGAATCACCTTAATAAAAGTGAGCATAAAAAGGGTCATGGGCTTATGCAGTGGGGAACCCATATGGAGGGCTCATGCATGCTGGTATTACTAAGCCCTCCTGGTCCAGCATGTGTCCTCAGCCACCTCTCAACTGAGGCAGTACATGTTCACTCACTCTCCCTGACTAAAGCTAAAGCCCTGAGGACCTCCCCAGGTGTGCTGTGGGTTTGGGGCAGCCAGATAGCTTGGCTGGTGTGTGAACATTGCAACTCTGCTGAGAGGATTTTGGTGGTGTTGTGTGGCCAAGTGAAGCCAAAGTTATTTCTCAGCAGCAAAGTTTGTTTCAGATTATGGGCCACTGTCTAGTTCTGCACCTACACAGGATGAGGAGAGAGAGGGACCTCACAGGAAAGGGGAGTTTGTACGCCTCCTGTTCATCTTCAGTCAGTCCAGAAGAGTGCTGAGTTGGGGTTGGCAGCCAGAGCCACTAGAGATTTCACAAATTATTTTAAACTTTGTGAAGAACAGCTGCTGCCAACATCTATTCTCAGTGTCCTTCACTTACTGGACTTCAAATCAGGCTCTGATTTTCTTCACCCATACTGCCTTACCCATGCCATCAAGTCATCTTCCTTCCAAGCCATTGATGATTTTATTTAGTCTTTCCCTTCCTGCCCTGTGCCATGGCTGCAGCCTAGCAGATGAGTGCCTGAGGTAGGGAGAATGCTGACTAGCTGTGGAGAAGTGACTCTGATCAGCAGCTTGGGGAGTGGGAGTGGGGAATGGCATGTACTCTAAAGTGTGCACTATGGAATTACAAAGGACAACAAGCAATTAGCAAAACACACTGAGAATTGAATGAGAAGGAGGGTAAGATTAAGCCTTTTTAATTCTTTTTTTTTGTCAGTGCATTAGCCGGACAATGTTGCCATCACCTGAATAGTAGGTAGATGAAATATTAGATATCTATGCAGAGACATGAAAAAGAACTGAAAAAGATTCAGGGAGACTCATTTTCTCACTGGCTTTGACTACCACTGTATGTTCTCACTGGAAGGTATTTTCATCCGGTTCAGTTCTTCTCAGGAGATGCTACATAGCTTGAATAGATTCAGCAAGATTTTACTTCCACATTCCATCTGATCTTTACTGTGAAATGCTGCTCATTAACCCTGAAATTAGCCCAATTGGTTAGAGCATGGTGCTAATAACACTCAGGTTGTGGGGTTGATCCTCATATCAGCCATTCACTTAAATGCTCGACTTGATGACCCTTGTGGGTCCCTTCCAGCTCAGAATATTCTGTGAAACCTCCCTGTGCTTCCCCTTTCTCAATATGCTCTCATATCCATTCAGGACTCCTAGGTGGGGAAGGGAGAAGTGCAGCCAGAAGGCTGGTCCTGACTACTCCCTAGTGAGTGTTTTTAGATGACGCCTCGCTCACTGAGCATGTCATGGCACTTGCTGGAAGCCACTGTGGCTGCAGCTGCATGGTTGTTTCAGTGGTCAGGAGAACAGGGTCAGCACTTAGGAATGTGGGTTCCTGCGAAGATGTGCCCACCTTAAGTGACAGCAAAGGCATGGTGCTACATCTTGTAACCAGAGGCCTTTACTGTTCATTCTGGGCCAGCCACTTAGTCCAGGAAATATGCAGGTAAAGATGAATTCAGAAACCAGGACTGGTCTGGAGGTGTTACAAAGGTGTTATATGCAATGGAGAATTTCTTTAGTCAGATTGATTTCCGAGATCACGTATTCAAAAACTGCATCACTGAAGCAACCAGGGGTTACATGTCTGTCTGTTCATGCAATGCTAGACTGAAAATACACACAGTGAGCAAGAGTTCTGGCCCAAAGATGAGGGGGACAAAAACATCTTAGAGATTTGGTACTGGGGCAGACACATGTGAAGGATGAAATATTGTGATGCTGGATGGCCATCCCTGTGCTGCATTAGCAGAACACAAGCACAAAATCAAGAGGTGCTAATTGCAGTGCTGATGTCCCCGGAACCCAAGATAAACCCTCTAGGGAGACAAGGTTGGGACAGAACCAGGACCAGAGCTCAGGTCATCTTCACCTCAGCCCTCTGCTCTGGCCTTCCATTTGTCAAACTTGTTTTGATTTTCAGAAAAATCTCCTTGTACAGATCACGCTGTACCATGTTGCCACACTGTTAAATAAAAATGGTTTATTGCTTTCATTTTTCACTGTTCTTCATGTGTACATGCACATGGGTGTTTTACAGTAATTTCATAGACTAACTCCTGGGGTTTTGTGGGGCACAGGCTGCCAAGCAGCACTCTTATCTTTGGTTCATGCTGTTTGCAAGGGCCTCGTGTGAGAATTTCCAGCCTCCCTCATATAAGTGTTAGCTGGCACATGCTTGTAGCTGTACACACTTCATGTTGCTTTGCACACACATCTCACAAAAGACAAACTGGCTTTTTCTTACCCTGTCACACACTCACAGCACTCCGGTGCTTTCACAGCCACAGACAGTTTTCTAGACAGAACCTCATCCAAGCCCTTCCAAGAGCCCCTATGCACCTTGATTTTTCTTTGGCTGAAAATAAATCTGCCGTGTTTGGAGTGTTTCCTCCCCACTCCATGTGATTCTGATTTCACTAATTAAAGTTAATCTGATAAAGGAAGGAACTGCGGAGAAGAATAAGAGCAGAAAGGCAGGCGAGCAAGGGTCACCCGGCATGCCGCAGAGAGAGGGCTTTGTGGCCGGGGAGCTGTGCCGCTGCAGGGCACGGAGGCAGGCGGTGGGTTGAGCCGCTTCATCTGTTTGGCCCATGGGCTGGGACTGAACTGCCGGCCACCCTGGCTGCCCGTCCTGACCTCCTCGCTGCCCTGCAGCAGAACCAACACTTGCAAGGTGGGATCTAATGAAAGGCATCAGGGAACTGAAGGAGAGCTTCTGCCTCCTGATCGTATTTATCCAGAACAAAACAAAATGTAGGCTGGCTTGGGGGATGAGTAATGGATAACAGAGCAGCTTCTCATGTCCAGGCCCCTAGTCTGGCCTGTGCCTTGAGGGCAGCACTGAATGAAATTCATTGCCACCTGATGGTTGCTGAAGGGTTTCTGTAGGAAACTCTGAGATTTCAAGATAAAATGTCCCCTCTGTGGACAAAATGGTTCCTAGGGTAAGGGAGCACATAGCAGGAGCAGCGTGTGGTGATGAGTATCCCAGAGAGAGCAAAACAGCTGTTCATGGCTTTGACATGCACAAAGCTACTTCCCTCCAACACTGCCACTTCTAAAAAGTACATTGGCACATAACAATCTAGCTTGGAGGGAAAGACATCTGACAAGGTGTCATGTCTCTACCACTTGGAGCAGGCAAGGCCATGACATTTGACATTCAACTTCATTGTTCAATATCTTCTCCAAAGACAAAGATCCTCGTGTCTAGCAGATTTACAGTGGAGGAGATCTTCGGAAAGAAACAGCCGCTCAAATCACACATATGCATGTGTGGAATATCAGAGCCTGACAACTGGAAAGCTAGGAAATGAGGTGAGCTCCCCTTCTTTTTTTTGAAATTATTTTGATGGTGTTTAGGTGCTGGAATCAATTTATAATGCAGTAAATCAATCCAAAGGCATCAGGGATTAACTTTATCCAGCTTCTGTCTGGGCAGCAAGCAGCCATAGGTGAGGTAGAGCCAGGAGCAGGATGGCCTCTTGCCCTGCACATGCCAACAGAGATGTTTGTCGAACCTCTCTGCTGAGGCATGATATTCACATGCAGCTAGAGATTTACCACTTCTCTGCTTTCTTTAAATGGCTGATACATACATCGATTTCGACAGCACCCCTGCCCCACCTCTGCAAACTCCAGTCATCGTTAACTTGTTTAAATTAAACACAAGCATGGACAGGATCAGCAAGCAGCCGTCTGTTTTATTAGCGCTTCTACTTCAAATGTCAGTCTTAGTCCTTCCTTGCTGGACTCTGATCTTTCATGACAATTTGATTAACTTTACATTTCCTTTTATTGTTGGAGAAACATTTGGAAAATCTTAACATATCTTACTGGCTGGTTCTGAGACCAAGATGGTGATTATGTCCATGCTTAGCATCATCCATCAAAATCAGGCATCTGACAGTCAGGCCACCTGAAAAATATGTCATTCCTAAGAAGTTCTGGGCCATAAAATGGTTTCTACATGTGAATAATCACAGGACACTCCTTTTTCTTTTAACAGCAATGCCTTCATTAGGAAATGCTTGAACATCTTCATTAGAAGGGTTTCTACTTTGTACTCGTTTGCCAAGATAAGAGCACCTTCAACTCCTACCAGCTAGGAGCTGGTATCTAGATGTTTCCAAGAGCCACGTTCCTGCAAGGACTCCCTGATAGGAACATACTAATGAGAAACTTCCAGGACATGACAGATCCCAGGGAAAAGGATGCTGCATTTCCATGTAACAGAACAGCTCAGAACTCTTTTCCCATTCCTCATGCTCAAGCCAATCTAATAAGAGTTTCAAGCCTCTGGCATATCCTCATAGCTACATTACTGCTGGCCTCTGAGCTTCTAGGTCTTGGCTCAGCCCCAGGGTGTCAAGACACCAGTGGAAAAGGGTGGAAGTGAGCCCATTTTTGTCTTTATGCTTCAAGACCAGGATCGGAAATAGAAGTGATAAGAAACTCATGGAAAAAAGCCTGATCTCCTGGCATTTTTGACAAAGTTAATTACCTGTAGATGTTTAAATTCTTTCTCTGGCATCATTTTCATTAATTTGAAGGTGTAGATACTTGATCATTCTGAAAAGCCACACCAGTTTATAGTATCTGTGAGGCCACTGAGATGAATTCTTTTTCAGCAAATACTCAGATACCAGAGTTCAGCTGATGCCATTAGCCCATGATAAATCTATACCATGCCTGTGTAGCCACTCATTTGCCTGTTCAGTAAGAGCTAAAATCATTGCTAACCTATTATAGTCACCCAAGAACATATCTGGAAAACTCGGTCTTGAGTCCCAGTCCATGATAGGAACTCTCAGGTCTCAAGCAGTACAAAGTACTAAGGGACTCTTGATAGTTGCTCTAAAAAGTTACTCCTCATGTAAAATTTCGAGGTACACGTGTCTCACAGGATACCAATCCCATTGCTTCTCATGTGATTTGCCGCTGCTGCTGAACACTGCAAAGTAATGATCCTCGTACCAGGATCCCCTGATGGGTAACTCTAATAATTTTATTCTTTTCTGTCATTTTCAGTCCCTGGTGAAGCCCTGCTTCAATTCTCAGACATTTGTAATATTTCTCTACTGAGAAAAGCTACAGTTTTAGACTTTGGAAACAAGTAGTTCTCTTCCCATTCAGGCTACAGAAGAAAACACTTTGAAAATGGAGGTTTTCCTTAATGAAATTTCATTTGATTCTAGCAAAAACACCCAAAACAATGGCAAATGATCTCATCTTCCATTCTCAGGCAAACTAATGCTTACATCTGCTGAGAAATCACAAAATCACACAGTGGTTTGGGTTAGAAGGGACCTTAAAGATCTACTTCCAACCCCACTGCTGTGGGCAGGGATGTCACTCACTGGATGTCTGTCTGTTTTAGTAGAGAAGAGAAAGTGGAGAAAAAGAAAAGGAGATAGAAGAAAATTATAAGAAGCTGTAAAGTGAGGGTTACTTGAATTTATAATAAAGTCTCAGCCTCTTTCTAACGCTTCTGTAGCCAAAATCCGTGCAGTAGAGAGGTCTAGACCTTTGAGAAGTACTTTGGCTCTTCATATTTCCAAATATCTGTACTTTTAATCTACAACACAGTAGTAAACCTCTCTTCCAGGCCTTCAAGAAGCAAGCAAGCTATTTATGCCAGCTAGATACCACAGCCATGCTAGAGTAAAAAAAGTCAGCATGTAATGAAAGTTGGAATCTGACCCCTTATTATCAGCTCTCCGTGCCTGAGTACCTATAAACCACAAGCATAATCCAGTATCTTGCTTTCAGTGCAATGGGTGCTGGGAAGGGTCCAGCCCCCGCTGTCCCAGGGAAGTGATAAAACCACATGTGCTAGTTAATGCACTGCCTCTTACAGGCCCATGCAGCAGGTGAGCAATTATCACTTGCAGCCCAGCTTAATGCTTTACAGGGTCTGAGAGCTGTTTCTAATTAGCCTCAGTATGCCATGGAAATTAACTCATTTGTGTCACCTTGGCTTGCAAGTAGGCTGTGAGGAACTGGTGAAACAGCTGGAATTGAGTACAGGTGGCACCTCACCTCTCCTCCTGCTCCTTGGCACTCCTTGCACAGGATCCAGAGGGGCTATATTTAGTGGAAGAAAATACAGATGGAAAAAACAGCTTGATCCATAACAAGGACCTGGGGGAGGGCTTGATCCACCCCCAGAGTCTTGTCTCCATAACATTTTTCCAGGCTGGTTCTCTGTGTCCCAAGAAACAGGCTTCCAATCACTTCCCGTTGGATTATTTAGTAATCTCAGGAGGCTTCTCAGCATTTGGCCTATAAAAGCCTCTCTTTATAAAGAACTGTGTCATATGTGTGTTTTATCTGTGAGCCGTTTTTAATGAATGCTTTCAGACATTATGAGCCCATTTGGAGCCTGTTGCAAAGCCAGCGCCATTCCATCAAGCTGGCCACCAGTGTCATTGCTGCCAGGCATTTTCTCTTAAAAGGATATTTTGACAGTTGATGTCAGGGCTAAAATTAGGTTTAATACTTGCAGAGATCCTTCTGTGGTCTCCCAATACAACTTCAGTGCCCATGAATGGTGTGCATATCAAAGGAACTGTGATCTTATGGACAAAGACCAAGAGGATTGAGGAGCTCTCGACTGTTTTCTAAGCTTCGATATAAAGAGTCCTGCGTCACATCACCTCATCTCTCTGTTCTTCAGTTTTCTGCCTTCAGAGGTTATAGTGATCATTTCTGGTGACATTATGGATATAAATGCATTGTAATTGTACTTAATATCAATGTTTAAGAGATTTCTTCGTTTGACAGCTTGATTATGAGGTTGGTGAATTCTGCCTATGTGAGCTCCTTATATCACCTCACTCTTGATCAAAGGAGACAAGATATAAGCTGAGTGTGATGGCCTATCCATCTAAAATTGTTGGTAAACAACTAATTAAACTTTAGGAATAGTGTGTTTGTGTATTTTATTTGAACCAAATATAAATTAAAAAGCCAAATTAAGCCCTCTTATGCAAGGATCCACTTCTATTGAAGAGCTCCCAATAAAATAACCGAAGGAGAGACCTTGAGTTGTTAATCCTGCTTCTGTGTCCTGTACTCCGATTGTAATGTTATCACTGCATGTAAGGGTAACTGTGTGGTCTGAGTTGTGGGCAGATACCCAGTGATTTAACCTGAATTCCCAGGATTGCTTGCCATTTGATCACTTTTTTTTTTTTTTTCCTGCGTGAGCAAGACATAGTTGCAGAGAGCCCACTTCGTCCAGCTTTTAGTACTAACAAGGAGCAAAATGCCACAGCAGCATCATGGAAGACTGTTCCCTGTCACTGCATCAACTGAATTAGCTGCAGCAACGACAGGCAGAGGCTTCTGAAAAACCCAGACCAGCAGGAGAGCTTTCGGCAGCAGCGAACCGGACCCAGGGGGTGGCTCTGCACTGGGGAGAGACTACACGCCCAGGGAGGGGAATTTCCCAGAACTGGAAATGTCAGACTGCTTCATAAGGAGAATCAGGCCTGGGCCCAAACCCAAAATGTCAGGCCAAATCTGAACTGTCCCAAATTTGGATCTGGATGTGAAATCTGTGGCTTGGGACCATTTCTAATTTATATTTGAAAAGCTAATTTTCTCTTGCCGTGGGTAGCTAAGTATCACAAGAATGGACATGGAAGCAGTAGACTCAAATCTGTCAGGATTCCATTTTGCAGTAGTCGAAAAAAACCTTCTTTCTCGGATGCAGGAAGTAGGCTTTGCTACATCTGCAAGCCAGGGAAAAAATCACTGGAAACTCTGGAGTGAATAATTATACACAAACGTTTACAAAAAATAAATAAGAGGAATGTATGCATAAGTGAAGAATAACAAATGACATGTGGTCAAACCTCTGAACAGCTACTAAGGCTTGGGACTGGGGTATGCAATTTTCACATCATTTGCAGCCTTGGGCAGCTAGAAAGAGTGGCTGGGAGATATTAGTATACAACGGCTGCTCAGTACCTGGTATTTATAGTAAATTTCCAGTGGCCAAGGAAACAGATCACAAAAACCCAGCCTGGGAAAAGATGGAAAATGGCCAGAATAGCCAGTTTTCTGGGTATTCCTTGCCAAGAGAGAGGAGCTGGGCAATATGCTTGACTGCTTCAGGTCTGTCTATGCACAAACCCTGATCCTGCTTTCATTGCTGTCCTTGGCTTGCTTCACTGATTTACATTCTGTTCTTATTTTAGACACATCTTTTGTGTTGTACTTTTTTTTCAAGGACTGACAAGTCTCATCTTCTAGTACGTGGTTGCCTCCTTTCATGTATTTGCTCTCAGCCTACCTATGCATCTCTGGAGGATGGGATCTGTCCTTTAGAGCCTTCAGGACTTCTGCTTTGTTTTTTGAATTTTGCAGACAGCATCCAAAACCTGATCTCTGGGTTTCCTGGACAGCTTGGGTTCTTCAGGGTTCCCACCTACCTTCAGGATCACAGCCCTCTCTCTGGGGGCTTATTTCTCTCATGTAGAACCTCAGACTTGTTTGATGATAATCCTGAGCAAGAAAGAAATAGAGAAACTATATGTGAGCAGAAGTGATCTCATTCTCCTGCTCTCAAAATGAGCTGTAAGAGAAATCAGCTGCCTGGTGCTATCAACATTATCTCGCTTTGGAAGTGGCCTCTCCCCAGGAGAAGGAGTCTCTTCATGGTTTGCTCTTCCAAGGCTGAAGTCATGGGTACCCGGAAGTGATCACAGCAGGCTGGAAGCTCTACCATCTCTCAAGGAGTGTAAGAAAAGTCATTCTTGCTCATTTGAGGAGTTACAGGGAGGTGGTAACTCTGCAGACCCCCATTAGTCCTCAATAGGATATAGCTGAGCTTCTGTAGTATGACAGTATTCCTGAGCATCCCTTGGCCCCTTCCAGTAGATTACTGGGGACCAATTTCCATTTACTGGCCCTATGAAAAATAAAAAACAGAGAGAAAACCAGTTTGGGAACTGTCAAAGTGAGTAGCTGTGGCTTTTACAGAGGTAGCTTTATGAGAAGTTGTTTCCAGGTAAGTCTTGGCTGGCACAAGGGCTTGCCTGATATATAGCAAATCAGACTGTGGAGAGGGCTTGAGGCAATCAGATGGAAGCAGCATCCCACTTTCCCCTCATCCTAAGTAAGTACTGACACTCAGCTGGAGCAACTTGGTGAGAATCTCCTGGGTCATTTAAAGCAATTACCTTCTGCTTATAAAAAATATATTATGCATGTATATAGGGAAGGGCTGTTGACAACAAATCAGAGAGTAAAGCAGAACCATATCTGCCTGTGGAACTGGGCTGCAGAAGATGATGCATTATGATTATATAGCAGGGATTTCCTCCTTGTTACTGCACAGTAACAGGGTTCATTGCACACATAATTTACAATATCTAGGTAGGAAAGCATGCAGGATGTGGCAGCCACATTATACTCTTCACCTCCTCCAAACTCACAGCTGACTGCAATAGGGCAAAATTGCTACAAGCTGCATCTGCAAGTCAACAGAGTGGTTTTAATTGTGATGTGACTGCAAGGCTGTTGGGCAAGAATTCAGTTTTAGCTAGAGATAGGCAAGATCTTGACTAGATTGCCTACAAAATTAAAGCCTGTTTTGATCTGCAGGATTTTCAGCCAGGCCATTTAAAAACCTTTTCTGATGTTTAGACCCAGGATGAGATGCAAATACTTTCTCACTTCTCCTTCTATCCAAGTTCAGCAGACATGCACACATACATACATACACCCAAATGCACCTACAGGTGCAGCAGGCGGCACTGCGGTCCCCCTCCATCACTGTAAGACTACAGAATGCAATCACCATCTCTGAGATGTCTTGCCAAACCAGCAGTGCTAACAGGGCTTCTCTGGTAACCACACTGTGAAAAGTGACCTACTGGAAGAACCACTCCAGCATCGTATCTGTGGTTGGGCTGAAATGGTTGGGATCTGCTGTACGTACTCAGGGCTGATGTCAGCAACACATGGGGGCTGAAAGGGAAGCCACCCAGATGTCAGTCTCTTATCATGACACATGGTTCAATGCATGCAGGGCCAAGGAACAGGGGTCCACAGGGTTCCTTTCTCTCTCTCTGAGACAACTGAGCTCTAAAGAAGGTAATTTTTGAGATCATACTTGTTCTGGAAGTTTGAAAATTTCGTGCCTTTTTCACTGCTTATATACGCTTTTTAATTTTCTTATTTTCTATTCTTTTTTTTTTAATCTTTTTTTTTTTCTTTTTCACCTCCTTCAAATATCTTCTTTCTATTGAGGGAAATGTGAAGGTAGCTTTCAGAACCAAAAAAGGGCAGAACTGACAGCCAAAAAGGAAAAAGTGCAATATCCCTTCAAGCACATACCTTGTGATTTCTCAAACGAAACAGAACACACCAAACAGCACAACAAAGCAAAAAAACCTCCAAAATGAATAAGAGACCTCTTTTTAATGGAAGAATCCTTTAAAAATGTTCAGCTACTTCTATGAATAATGACTGACTCCTGCTTTTATCTGAAACCTGGACCTGGTTTTAGCTTGGCAGCTTTAAAGGAGACAGCAGAACATACTGATCTACAACACGGGGCATGTGAGAGCATAGAAGGCAGGATGCAACAGCCAGGTTTCCCAGTTCTGGTGCTCACAACTACCTGGAGGGTAAGGAACCTGATAATTACTGGCAGTGGAAAGATGGTGCATCTTTTACCTGCTTCATCCAACCCTATGGGCATGAAACCCTTCTGTTTTCTGTGGGAGAAAGACCCAGAGGCAAGAAATGAGGATGAAATACCATTTTTCTCCCAGCAGAGGATGGCAAGGCTGCTGCAACACCTTCTTCTGGATCACCGTTTGGGGTAGAGTGCCGTCACATCATCACAGTTTCCCTTCCATTTTTATTATTTGGTATGTTTTGACAAAATCAATCCATCCTGAGAAAAGCTCTTTTCACTGTGTTCCTAAATTTAGGATGCAAAATCCCATCCTCTTGGAAATTCATGGGAGTAATGCCACTAAATTTCTTTGGGCTAGGATTCAGCACATAGCCCTCAACTTGAGAGTGTCTCCTGCTTCATGGAGAGGACTGTATTGTCCCTGCAGGCATGTCCTGCTCCCACAGCATTCTTGTTAGGTGAAAATCCTTCTTCTCCTGCTGAGCTGGTTATTTTCCAGTTTCTGTCAGTAACAAGTGTCAAGTGACCCTTTTATTTCTAATCCCCCCAATACTCAGTTGTTTCTCTTAGCTTTCCTTCTTTTTGCCTGCTGATGCTTTTGCCTTCTGTTGTAGCAGCACTTCACTGCCCTGTGCATAAGTTGATTCAGGCAGGGTCCCAGACACCTGGGGTCAGTAAATTGCTATATTTATCTAGCACTATATGCAGGGCCAAAGCCATTGATTGTGCCTGAATATTGATCAGTATTACCAATGGACTGGCATGAGAGAAGAATTCAGCACTGTCTTCTTTTACCTTTTGCTGTTTGCCTCTGCACTGTGTCTGCCTCCACAGCTGAGGAGGCAAAAGTGCTGTGCCAGGTTTTGCACCATAGTGTATCCAGGGACTTTATCTCATCCCCTGTGGACAAGAGTTAACTGCCCCCCCGCCAGCTCTCCAGCAAGAGGAGAATTTAGAAGGGATTGCAGCATTATTCCTCAGGCATACCCAGATGCTCAGTATTAACATAGGCAGCTCTGTGAGGATTTTTTCCTGCTACAGTAAGTTTCATTGAACGGGAAGAATATTTGGATGAAGTAGTGGTTTGGGTAACAATGTGCAGGTCTGAAGTATAACTCAAGTAACTCAGAGCAGAGAAGAGCCACCTGTTGCAAAGTCAGTAGTTAGTTTTTTATTAGCTCTTACTTCAGTGGCAAAAGCCACAGCAAGATGCAATTTTGGGTGCTTTTTATTGAGTGTACATATGTGTGTATAAACACTTAAGGCCAAAACCTCAGTCTGAGCATCCTGAGTATCATAGCAGGCACTGAGATTTGAGTCATAGGTGTGCGTCAGGTACAGGCTCTAACAAGTGAAGAAAATTGAGAGAAGACCAAACTGGGAATAATCCAAACTCATTTAAAAATTCCAACAAAAATCAGTAACAAATCCCCATTCTTTTCAGCATTTTTCTGTAAGCTTATTTTATTCCTTTCACTCTGGCTGGGTCATGAAACTGAACTCCTCTCCTTACAGTTTAATGCAGTTCTCATGCCATAGGCAGGTGTTGTTTTGCTTGGGTCTCCAACACTACTAAAGTCGTTTGTATCCAGCCTGGGTTTCATCTGTGTTGGGAATAAAAGTAACATCAACAAAAAAGTGAAAAAAGGAAATCTTTCTTTATTGTGTCTGTTGTCTCTTTTATGACAAAGATGCAATCTGAGCCTAAACTAAGGTGATGATATTCATTAAAATTTGGTTATAATGGACAATAACTTATTAATTAAAGTAGAGAAGGGAAATGGGTAACTTATCTGACTTGGAAGGCCCATCTAACAAAAGAGGGCATTTAGTTATCTCAAAAAAAGAGGGAACTTAAACTGATCTGCCAAGAGTACTCATAAAGAGATGTTGATAAGGAACAAAATGCTTCAGAAACATTGAAAAAATACAATGCTGCCTGGATGAATAGCATAAACTATTAGCTGCAAACCATACCTGTAAACATGTGTAAGAGGATCACTAAACTTAGGATTTTCCAGAGAAGTAAATCTTGTTCTCTCGTTTGTTTAGAAAAAAGTCTAGTTTCAGAGTAGTACATGTTCCAGCAACTCAATTTAATGCTGTAGCTTGAACAAATCTGAAATATACTGGGGAAGATACCAGGATAAATGTTTCTCCAAGTACAAAAACCTGCAATCCTTGATAAATAACAGAGCATGATCCCAAGCTGTCTCCTAGATTGTCTGAGCAGAAGGTATTTCCCCACAAACCTCCAAGGTTTGTTTTCTGCTTCTAATCATTGTGAGTGCAGGCTCCTTGAGGCAGGGACTGCTCTTTGTCATCTTTAGCACCTCAGTGTGTCTCGGTCTAGTTCTGCCCTCTCTCAGGTGATGAGGGAAGTCAGTCACTTCAGTCCTAAAGTTACTTCTGTTCCTCATTGTTTCTCTATTGTATTATCGCCTTCTATCTATGTCTAAAGGAAAGAAATGGAGGCTATAAGGAGAGGTAAGAAAGAGTCATCTGTCACAGTAAAGCTGTCCATCTGCACAAGATTTCCCTGTTCTTTGCATCTCTGAACTATTTTGAGTCCCAAGTTTTGGCTTTGTACTATTCTGGGATCACCCTTGCTCAGTGAATTTAACTCAAGACTTGGGAAAACTAAAAGAAGTTGTGCCAGTTTCATCAAGACTTTTTAAAAACAAAAGTTAAAAGTAACACCAGAGGCTTGAACTAAATTTGTTTGACAGGTCATGCTTTTCCTCCTGGGCTTTAAAATCCAGCCAGCACTTACTATGCACAAAATTTGGACGGTTCTCTCCCCACCCTTTCAAAATGATTTAAGCCAAATGAAGGATGCCTAATTCCTAACCTGATGCAAACTCCAGAAAAATGCAAGGCCAATTTTGCTGTGTCACAGGCTGATCTTTCGCAGATGCTGAAA
Source organism: Pseudotriccus pelzelni (assembly GCA_035584735.1). Taxonomy (NCBI): domain Eukaryota; kingdom Metazoa; phylum Chordata; class Aves; order Passeriformes; family Tyrannidae; genus Pseudotriccus; species Pseudotriccus pelzelni. The sequence continues at coordinate 22,476,443 of JAWMRA010000161.1, forward strand.
AGCTAGGAAGTGCAATTATGGGAAAATTGCACTAAGGCAAACAAGTACATGCCAAGTTCTGCCATTCTCCATTACTCACCTGAGCCCCTTGATTGTGGCAGACAATGCACCATCTGTATGTGCTTTTTCAGAGGGGGGAAAAAGAAATCCCAGAAGCAGTGCCTGAATGGAAGAGTGGGAGAATATGGGGAGGCTCCCAGAAGGAGCATGCACCTGAGAGCCACTGCAAAGCCGTGGCAGTGTCTGAGAGCTGTGCTAGCTCAGAAGTTGTGGTTAGTGGAGACCTCCAGGCTAACTCCAGATAGGGCAACCTCAGTACTACCACATGGTAGTTCCCATTGCATTTGGCCATCAGGGGTTTCTCCAAATCCCTGAACGGTGGCTCTCCTGACCATGCGGTGTGAAGCTCTGTTTTCATGAGAATAAGTTTTCTGGGCACTTGAAGATGTCAGATATTTCCAGCTCCTGCTTGTACCGGAAATAACTCATGACCTTCTCTTCTCAGAAAAAATTAGTCATATTCTGGTAATGCTGTTTCCTAACCAGGCTGGATCCCCCTATTCCTGAGGTATCGAGAAAAGAAGAAAACAAGTGAGGAAATAACACAAGAGGGCAGAGAAATGAAAGAGTTAGTCATGCTCATTGAACCTCGGAGATCACTCTGTTTTGTTTTCAGTTGAACCCTGGGTTAAGATGCTGTCCTTTTTTGAACCAAAACAGGGCAGTAATTTTCTGTAGTGTGCCCCACATTTCAGAGGCAGGATGGCTCTCGCAGGTCCCACTGCTGCTCTGCTCCTGCTCTGCCACACCTTTCCTCTGTGATCTTGTTCAAGCTCTCTGTTACCCCCTGTTGAAGGTCCCCATTTTAGGAAGGGGTTGAACAGCATCCCTTCCCTTTTGGGATAAACACCCAAAAGACCCCACAGGGCAGGAACAAGAGCTGAACAGATGAGATTAAGAAATAGCTGCACTGGTTCCTGAAGGCTTGTCTATACTACTGGGTTCCCAGGGGAAATTGTCTCCCTGGAAAAGCACAGTGTGGGGGCAGAGAGGCCACTGCCTCCATGATACTCTCAGGTACATGGTGTGACTTGGGGATGGCCCCGTGCAGGGCTAAGGGCTGGACTCCATGTTCCTTGTGCATCCTTTCCAACTCAGCATATTCTGTGATTCTGTGAGGTTTCACTGGGGGCTGGCTGCCATATTACAAAGGGGCCATCTGCAGGGAAACTTTACCCGCTCCATAGGACTATGTAGACAGGTGGGCTTGTGTCCTTTCAAAGCACACATATACAGTGACAAGACTTTGTGGATGTTGTCATTTCTACCAGCATATCATCACTACAGCGGTTGGCAGTTATCAAAGTGAGTGCCTCAGAGGGGGCAACTGAAGACCAAGGAACAGATTTTTATCATTATTACTATTTATTTTGGTGGTAGTTAAAGCAATGATTGCAATAGAACTGAAGGGAAATGACGATAATTTGGTGAAAAACTCCCTAAAGCTGGGAGTAGTCATTTCAGGTGGGTGTATCACCTTCCTCCATGGCGCTGAACAACTACAGTGGAAGGAGGAGAATTTTTGGTGCAAAGTACATCCTGAGAGAGGGCAGGGAGGTTCTGCTCCCCTCTGCCACTGTGGGGGATCCCGACTCCCCGTGCTGGCACGTGGCCTGGCCTGCCCATTGCCCCAGTGCCACGTGTCCCTCCAATGCCATGCATTCATCCGGTGCCATGAGTCCCTCCAGTGTCACATGTCCCTCTGGTGTGGGTCATGCTGTGGGCACTGTGCAGGGCCCACAATGAGGAAGCATCCCACACACTGCTCAGGCGTACTCCTGCGTGGGGCTCTGCTGCAGCCCACACCTGCTAGAGGTGATTCTTGCCCTTTCTGGTGAGCAAGAGCCCCAAGGGCGAGGATGGAATGAGGGCTAAGGAAGGCCAAGCACCGCCTGCAAACACAAGCAATTTTCATTCAGCTTTGTCTGCATCCTCTCACGCTGTCTTTTCATAAGTATTTCAGCAAGCACATTTGCTAGGAGGAATGTTGGCAGATCAACAGCATTTAGAGAATATCCTGGGCTAGTCCCAGCTGTGTTGTAAAGTGGGGAGGTGCTGGGTGCGCAGAAAAGAGTCTGTATGGCCATGTGTCATGTGCCTCAGCACATTTAGGTGGGGCCTTTGGAGCAGAGGGCAGGGTGGGAGACCAGTCATCCTCAGACCCTCCATAAATCCACTCACACACTGACAGAAAGTGATTTTTGATTACATGAGCATCAGAAATCACAAAGCAGAAGCACCAGTGCTGGAGAGCTGTGCTCACCAAGTGGGGAAAGAGGAGCTCCTTGAATGCCAGTGTGGAACAGGAGAGAGGTTGGGTGCAGCTTAGCATCATGGCCTACAGTGGAGCCAATGGTGTATCCAAAATTGTAACAGGTCATCCTACATGCATCCGATGACTTCGTCACAGAAGTAATTATTTTCTGATGAAAACCCTAGAAAAATAGACAGTTTTGGTTTTAACATTACTGGGATCAGCACAGTAGAGCTTAAGGGTCATGGCTGTGGAGAAAGCCCCCCTGTGCTCACACTTTCAGCTGGATGAAGCTTTTGAACACATCTGAGATCCTCTCTGTAACTATGGCTTTATTCTGGCTCTAATCAGGACTTGGCGAATGGGAATGAGAATAAATCAGGAAACAAAATGCACACTAGTTCCTTTGTTTCAGAATGAGATTTTTACACTCTGCTGTTCCTATTGGGACATATGTCTTGGTTGTACATAATCAACCTTTCATGTACCTTTACTCAATACACAGGGGACAAAAGCTCTTGGATGGTAGAGGCTGCGGAGTAGAAGAAAGCAAGAAGTCAGCTCATGGCAGTATTTCGAGAGTTTATACTGTTTTGGGACTGGAGAAATCATATTGGCTGTCTCTCACCCCAGGGGGGTCTTGTAATAGCTTCTAATGCTTGTGAAAAGTAGCTGATGAGGAGTCAGGGACTTCTGAGTGTGTAACGGAAAGCTGGAGTTCTTCAGAAGAATCCATCTTGTTACACTTGTGTCCAAAATGGTGCAGATCGCTGAACAAATCACTTTTTGAGGTTGAATTGGCTTTTGATGTGCTCAAAAGTCTAAAGACAGCCTCCTAGAGACTGTATCTGAGCTGGCAGATGTGTTTGAATGAGGAATCATCTAGATCAATTCATTAAGGCTGCTGCTGAAAGCTAAAAATGTGCCTGAACTGCTCCAAACTCAGCTTTGGATGAACAGTAGGACTTCTGCTCCCTTTGGCTGACTTCCAGTTCTGGCCGATAGCTACCTGGAAGCTGAAGAGACACATTAGGTCCTTACTTCTCCTCAAATCGCTTCATACTTAGCTACTCATCAGGATTGCTCCCAGACAGGACAATAAAACCTATGGATTTGTAGGACCAACTGCACTATAGCAGGAGGCAAATCTTGTATGCTGGAAGTGTTGAGTCACACTGTCTTATCTCTTCACCAATTTTAGTAATATCTCTGGTGCTTCTCCAAACTGATCATGCAGGGACTGTTCTCGGGCACCAGAGAGCCCAGTACCCAGAGCCCTTGACAGCCCAGGTAGGGGGAACAGGGAGAGAAGTACAGCAAAGCAGTTTGGCCCAGAAGCCCTGTTTGGAGAGATGGCAGGAATCCCAATTTCTGCTCCTAGAATACAGCCTCATAGAAGGTCACAGTATAAACTTTTGCCACAGGTAACCTACTGTGTTCCTATGCAGTGTAAATACTTCTTTATAAGGGTAGGAGCACAATTTCTTGCACTGAATTGAAACTTGCTGGTGTTCTAAGAAAACATACTGGAGTTGTTTGAGCTGGATCATCTCAGATCTTGTGGCAACCCTTAATGACAGTGCAGAGTTGGAATGGCATCACAAAGATTTTTTCTTGCATCACAAAAATTTTGTTTGATGGTAGTTTTATCTGAGGCAAGAGTAAGTCCTACCATCCTGCACTGCAGAAAACCCTGGGCTGAGCCTGGTGACTGAATGCATCACTAGTATAAGAGAAGTCTGTCCAGGAGGGTGAAAACGGTTGCTGTGATGCTTCTTCTCCAACCTAGCATCCATTCTGAGAAGCAGTTTGTAATCTGAGGCTTTATATTTTATTCTGAATTCCTTTGCAAATAGAACCTGAACTGTTCTGCTCTGTCTTTAGACACCTACACTGAAGATATTTCAGACTCTTCTTCCAATCAGTGGGGGAAAAGAAGCAAAATATCTTTCACTGATTTAGGAGTTCTGTCTCTGTATGAGATGCATTACACTCTGGAAACATCTGTTCCTCTCCAGTTAGGGACACCTTAGGGAGGACAGCCAGCCAATGCCAGCCTAAATATCAACATGGCAAGAGCCTAAAGGCAGGCAAGGGAACCCATTGTTGGTGTTCCATGTCCAGCACTTGACTGAGCCATGCCCTGGTATCTTTCATGAGCTGGCATGATGACAGCTACCTTGTTAATAGGGCTCTAGTCAGAGGTCTTTCACCCTGTAGTCTTGCAGATTGTGGGTTCCTGAATGGAGGTAAAGCCATAGGTGAGAAGCTGGGTTTAAAGGGAAGGGAATAGAACAATACTGGAGTAGCCACGAAAAATAGTGCTAGTTTAATGTTTCCTTTTTTGCTTCCAAAAGAGCATGAGATAATGCTCTGATTTGCTAAAGTGAAGGCTACATAACCTTGTGCATTTTAATAGGTGCCTAGAAAGGGCATTTCTCCTCAGGTGAGCGCAGGCAGCAAAGTTTGTGAGTTTCAGCAGTGAAGCCATTTTCATCTATTTGCTATACTCAGCCAGAGCATGGGAATATCACTGTATGTGGGTGCTCAGTGGCCAGCCCTTATGACTGCAAGGCTGTGCCAGTTTTCACCAGAGCAGAGCAATGAGTGCTCCCTCCAGCACCTCCTCTCTCTAAAGGTTTGCCTTTTCTCAATTCCACTCCTGTGTGAAGTATGTAACATTACTGGACATTTCTGTGGCAAGTCAGGCAATTTTCTGTTGCAGAAGAGGTTTTAGAGTAGGAATGGATACCTTGAATTCAGTTGCTGTTCATTTGGCTGCTTAAGTTGCCTGTTTCTAGATATCCTGTAAATCTTACTTGTTCACTGGGGATATCAGTGCTGTCACGACAGTATCTGTATGCTAGAAAAGAGATACGAGACAAAAACTTTTATTTCCTTAGTCAAATTGTAATGAATTTATGGATTATTGGAAAAAATTTGAGTACTTGAACCGGTTGAAATTTCTATTCTCAGCTAGATGCTTACCTCTTTAGGAATGCCTGTAGAGTGAGTAAAAGCTCCCAGATGTTAAGCCAGACTCTGCTCGACCTCCTGCATAGGGCAGCTGCAGTACCCCCATTCCGAGCAGAGTGTGGGCATGGTGCAGCCGTGGCACCGCACTGTGGGTGTTCCTGCAGGGGGGAGTCTGGATGCCGATGAGCAGGGTTTCTCTGGTGAGGGAAGAGCAAGAGTTTTAGGAAGTTGAGGATCTTTGAGAAAATGAAGAATTCTCATTTCAGGAATGAGCATGGACATAACTCGTGTGTGCTGGTTAACTATTTCAGTGCTGTTTTCTCTGTTCTTCCAGCATTTTAGACCTGATCTGGCAGCACTCCTGCATCCTGAACTGTAAAGTCATAAATACTCTTTCTGAGATTCCTGGCTGTCCTCTGATGGACGCCTCTATGGAAAGGAAGGTAAGCAGAAAGCGTGTGGCTTTGGGCGTAGGCAGAGCACGCACAGCCTGATGTGCCTGGGCAGACCAAAGCATGGCATTATGTGGTGCAATACAGCCTTCATCGCTCCAGGAGACACCTGGGTTACCCCTGTGGACAGGAGGTGGGAAATTACACACCCCGCTCACCATTGCTCCCTTCACAGTCCTCAAAGGCTGGACAAGCATAGGCAACAGGGCTACACATGTCTAAAGAGTTTTAGGTGAAGAACTGCCCGGGATCAAGTCCTTTTTGATCTAGCCTGAGGGTGTTTACTGAGCTGATTTGCATGTGCCCCATAGATGTAGAAAATGAACCTCCACTACCAAAAGGTATTTTTACTTAAAACTTGACACTGAGTGAAAGGGAAGAGAAAAAGTGAGTATATATGTAACTTCCTCCCTCCAGTCTAAAAATTGCATTGGCAAGTTTACAGTTGGCAAGGGACAGCAACGGATGTGACTATCTTTTTGCATTCCCATAAATTTAGTATGATTGATCTAATTCAGGACTTTACAAGCAGTTCCCTTGTTTGCGTCAGATCTCAATATACCACCTCATGCTTCTTTCCATTCCCAGTTGTGCTCCTTCAGTGCATGCACTATCTTCCTTTTACCCCGCTCTCCTCCAGCCATCCTGAAGTCATTCACCTGGCAAGCCAACATGAGGAAAATATTCACTGTCTTTATAGCTGCTTTTTTGTGCAAGCTGGTATGTAGGAAGAATGAAGAGATCTGGCCAAGGGCCAGAGTACCCTCCATGGAGTACCAGTAAATGTGCCATGAACCACTGGCATCATCAATCCAGAACCCAGTCCTGGCCATTAGTGAATTTAGGAGTATTAGGCAAAAGATGCTTCACCATTAGCTTTAGATTCAAACAGAGAGGAGAGAATTAAGTTGCTCTAAGACTGTACATACCCTTGGCAGTTTCAGGAATGACATCTGATGGCTGTAATTTCCAGACTGGTTGGATATGCTTCCTTACAAAACAGAAAGACCTCTGTGAATCGAGGTTGCCACATTACTGTGGGTGTAACCCACCATGGGCTTGGAGCCATTAACGTATTGTGTCCTGTGACAGACAGGGTTGCTGCATTTGACAAGAGGGCTGCTGGGGAGTCCAAACTGCAGAAGCAGGAGGATGCAACCAGCATGGGATGCTGGGACCAGCCCCACTGCATTATCCTGGATCCCGTGTTGATCCCAGACCAGACCAGCTACCATATTTGTGGAACAGTAGGAGCCCTGGGGACAATGTCATCTCTGTCTGGAAACTGCTCCTGGAAACCTATCCCCCTTGACACTACCAGGGCTGTTGTGGTTTCCAGACAAAGAGATATTTTCATATGAGGCTTGTGGAATTTTGCTCACTCATGGCCAGATGACCACTGAGTTTACCCCATTTATTTACCTTTCTGAAACAAAAATAAATTCTGGTTGCGTCTTCTTTATAGATATGCACAGCTTTCCAACTTTATTTTGGTTTTTTTGAGCAGTTTTGGGGATTTTTTTGGGAAATTTCTAAAAATAATTAGAATTCAGCCTTCACATAATAATGATTTTGGAAAAGCTCCTGTTCCCTTCTTCAGTCTCCATCCCATGAGCGTCCCATTGACTGTGTCAAGAAATCTATGTCCAGCTTAACCAGTCAAACCCAGTCCAGTTCTGGAGCCATGCCAGGTTGCTACAAAGTGCATGTGAAAACTCAGCAGTGCTAAGTGACTCTGACACATCCAGCCATCTTCAGTACCAACACTGTATCACGCTGCATCATCTTGAAATGTGTGGGGATCTGCATCTGGGAAGCCATATGAGGAACGGCTGGGGTCACTTCATCTGTTCAGCCTGGAGAAGACCGAGGGGAGAGCTCATTAATGCCTAAAATGGAGAAAAAAAAATCGCCGAACAATATTAGTATAGATAAGGTAGAGAACAGTCCCTTAATGAAAGCTTTCAGGTACATGGAGTTCTTAGGCACACATGAGTGTCCAGGGGTTCTACAATTTTATAGTACTAATCCATCCAATCCAAGAACTATCCACCCCCAGGACCTTCCCAAATCTGCGCCCCCTGGCATGCCTCTCCAGAACTGAGTCAGTGGTCTCAAGACCCCTTTCTTTCTTATCTTCCTTCTCCTCACAGCACACGTTGTCTTTGGAGCTACTCCAAGATTCCTGGGCCTTCAAGGTTGCTTTGGCTACAATGATATCTTATTATTCCAGTTCAGGTGCATTTGTCCCAAACAAGATGTGCTTGCTAGACTCTTTTCCCTTGAAAAGAACATTAAACAAAATCTGAAGAATTTAGGAAATTTAATATTAAGCGGGAAGAGCAGGGTTTGGTAACTGTGAACTGTTATTCTAGAGTGTAAGAAACTTCACAGCCATATTAAAATTTTTTTCTACAAATCTTAACAATTCTAAGGCATCACCACTGCAGTCTACAACTTCCTCATGAAGGGAAGAGAAGGGGCACGCACTGATCTCTTCTCTGTGGTGACCAGTGACAGAACCCGAGGGAATGGCCTGAAGTTTTGTCAGGGGAGGTTTAGGTCAGATATTTGAAGAAGGTTTTTCACCCAGAGGGGGAAACAGGCTCCCCAGGGAAGTAGTCACAGCACCAATCCTGGCAGAGTTCAAAAATCATTTGGATGATACTCTCAGGCACATGGTGTGACTCTTGGGACACATTCCTGTGCAGGGCCAGGAATTGGACTCAATGATCCTTGTGGGTCCCTTCCAACTCAGTATATTCTGTGATTCTGTAATTTTGCATTGCCAGGCCCTCTCTCTGCTGCAGAACTATCTGCAGATACAGTGTTTTTTATTCTCCAGTTCTAACAAAGCCAGCAGAAAATATTTCCTTCCCTTCTTTCTGGCACTGCTGGAGGCTTCAGAGCTAAGTTTCTGCTACCTTCAGTCTTTCTTGAAAGAGGCTGGGCATATGGAAGACATGCTGTGTACAGAACACTGGAGCTAGAAATAGTTTCATCTTCTCCCAGGACTTAGGGAAACTTCAAAGCTTGGCCCACAGATGGACTTTGCAGTTTACTCTAAAGTGCTGAGCATCACACTACCATAGCTGCAGGTCTGTGGGGAAATCCACCTTTGATACATTTCTGGAACAGAGTATGCAAGGCATGGGCTCATCTCAGTGCCAGACAAATACTTCAACTATTTGCAGTTCCCTGTGAGCAATATGCATTGAAACTCTTGTTTTCCCCCTGCCATGCCTGTTCTGTCTCTGGGCTTCCATGCAAAATTTGTCTCCAGTGAATCTGTTATGGGAGCTTGGGAAGGATTATGTAGCCTGATCATGTGGAGGAATTGGCACAGGCAGCAGAGAGGAAAAGAAGACAAGAAAACATATAGATGGGAATTCTAGTGGGACATTAAATCAAGTGAGTGAATATATTTATGAAGGCAAGCATCGCAGTCATCATGATGTGTAAGGGAGGCTTGAATTCTGAAGTCCTTATAAAGAAAAGAAGTGTTTGCAGCTCTCACTGCAGGAAGGAGAGGGGCAGGAGATCCATGTCATCGTTTGGAATTGAAGGCTCAGTCTAAATCTATTTCTAATTGCTATAAACCCTCTGAGGTTGAAGCAGCACTGTATTTCTGGGAGATGACAGGCTGTAGCCTCTTGCTTTACTTTCCATGTGCTTCTTAGGGCTTCCCAGAATGTGTTCTGTCATCCCTTGAGCATGCTCTTGCCCTGAATTGATCAGTGTCATTGCAACATCGAAGTGCCACGGTCATCCTTGGCAGTGGGAATAGACAGGAACCAGCATGGCTGTTTGCTCCTGCTAAGCCTGGAGACACGGCTGATGTGTGTGGTGTCAGAGGGTTGTGTACACGTGAGAATGAGCTGGCCCCCAAATTCAGCAGGACTGAGATTGGGGTGGCGGGGGAGAATGGGGCAAATACACCAAATTCCAACTGTTCCCAAGCTCACAGAGTTATGTTGATGTCAGCACTAATTAAGATTTTCCAAGGCCAGTTTGAGCTTTGATTACCAGTTGACAGGTATGTACAATTCCCCTTCTGGGATCTCTAGCTCCCTGCAAATCATCAAACTGTCTTCAGTCAGCTTTGGACCAGAGGAGTTTTGCCAGAGGCATCCTGCATCTGTTGCATCATATACACTACATTAAAACCATCTTTAATGCTCTTTTTAAAGAAACCACAGTTGTTAGAGGGTCCTGAATGCTCAGCCCTCATGTACTTCCTTGCTGTGTAGTTATTTGCCTGTGTTACCGCCCCCCCCGTCGCTTTGAGACATGGTTGTACATAATCATTTAAAGCTATATTCATCCTTCCTCTTGGAAAGCAATAGTGGCAGATACATAACAACACACTGGACTGAGGGGGGGTTTATTCAGTCCCATCTGTAATTTATCCAGTGGGAAATGCAGGGGGAATGTCTTTGTTCATTTGTCTTATTCAAACATGCCTGTTGCAGTCTCTTGATGTCTGTGCAATGATTGGGGAGGAGGGAGGGAAAAGAAATTAGAGAGGAACAAATTGATGACAGCCATCACAAAAGAGATGGAGTCCCCACCAGTCCCTGATGGAGAGCTGCAGAGCCTGTCGCTCAGAGAAGGGCCACAAAGTGAGGGTTTGCTGGGGATGTGGATAAATTCCACCTCACGCCCCTCACTGACACAGAGGGGGGAAGTGTGTGGCACGTGCTGGGAAACATGAATACTCTACCTGTGTATTTGCTGGGACATTTTAAGTGAGTGTGAAGGTACGGTTTCAAACCAGGTACTTCATAAAACCCTAAGATGGGTATCAGTAGATGCTTTTGTCAGATCTTGGTGTCAGCAGCCACCTTTCCTTTCTTAATCTAGAAGTTTTTCAAAACAGATATAATTATGCTAGTTGATAGGATTTGCCCTTATTCAGACAGCCTTTGGGAATTAATTATACATTGGAGCATCTTGAGACCCCATCGGGAAATGCAGTTCAGACCGCCCCTCTTGTCCAGAGCAGCAACCTCTACAAAAGGAGTTGGTTTTTAGAAAGGCTGCAGAGAGCCAGTGTCCAGTGGTTGGAGCAAGTCTGGGCTATTTTTGTTACACTAGTGTTCAGTAAGCAGCAAGATCTCCTGTGGAGAGCAAGACTTCACCATGACTAGTTGACATTTGAAGCAGGAATCAGGACTCAGCTGAGGAATCCTTGTCTTTCATGTCACCAGCCCAGGGCAGAGTGGCTGTGCTGAGACCCAGCACAGTGATTCGTGCTCCCATGGCTCCCCATCCTTTGCTTTACTTTGAAAATTATGTTCAATGCTTTGGCTAGTTTCATTGTCATTTGCAAAGTAAATGAAATATTCCTGGATATACCAGGTGTCACATTTAGCATGCTGCTTCATGCTTTGATGCTATCGAAAGAGCAGTTCCACACCAACAGCAGACAATGCATTGACAACTATGAATTGAAATGTTTCGGTATTTTATACCCAAGGAAATTCATGAAGATTGTATTTTCACCTTCACTCAGAATAACATCTCAGTTTTAAAAGTGCAAATTTCTCACAAAGAGAAATTCTAGCTTTCCATCATCCAGGTCTGCCCCTCTATTTATACAAGTTCTGAAATTAGAAAGGTCACTTCTCTATGTATCTCTCAAGCTTTAATAAAAAAAATAAGGTGCCCAGACATCACTAGAAGAACCATAAAACTCTGACAGACAGGCAGCATTTCACTCTTAAACCTGGTCTCATGCCAAACCTTAATGTGAAAGCATGAGAATGTCAAGAAGGAATGGCATTAATTGGTATTTCCTGCGTGGTCTGAAATCTCAGCATCTCCCCAAACTATGAAAGTGAGCAGATCATTCATACAGTCTGAGACACATAAAATGTTGATGGGAAACAAATAAAAAAATGGCATCTTGCAAGTTAGATTGTTGAAAATCTCTATTCTTTCAACATAGCAGAATCTTAAAATATTTTCTTATCTTGGCAGTTCTGATTAAATGAAGCTTTAAATCAGAATCCATTCCCTTTATCTGAATCAGGAAAGTACCTAAGCTCAGATTTTAGCAATTTGAAAGAGGAGAAATCGTAAAAACATTTTTCCTGACTTTATCTAGGCAGAACAAAAGAAAAAGCATTGCTTCCTGGAACTCCTATAGTCACAGAAGTTTTAGAAACAGGCTGGTCTGAAATCACAGGAATATCCTTTAGATTTCCTTTGTGATTCTGACCTATACCCATCACTTTAATTGATGCAATCAGAGAGTGTGTGGCAGCAGCTTTGTTGGGATAAGAGTAGGTTCAAAAACTTTTCTGCAAAACCAGAATTTCTTATTTCTATTGATCTAGCCTGACCCTGCCCCAGAATGAGAATTTTGCCCTATAACTCCTAGTATCTTCTACCTGGTCAGTAAAATCACATGAGGAACCACTCTCCAAAGCCTGGACACAGTATTCGAGCATACAAGGTTCAGAGCCGGATCTGAGAGCTTTGAAATACCAGCAGCATTTGTATACAGAGGGAGAAGAAATTCAGGGAGTGAGTTAATTTCCATTCCTGGTGGAGATCAGAGGCCCCAGTCTTGTACATCAGTTTTCACAAGCTTAATTTTACTGACTTTCTTGCGGTTATTCCTGATTTACGACAATAGGAGATTAAAATGAGGCTTAGGGAGGATAGCTTCCTGCTGAAATCCCCAAGGAGAGCAGATCTTGCATTATTTCACATCAGAGTAAACGGTTCCTTTGGACAAAAGAAACCCATGAAAGAGATAAATATCCATCCAAATGCTAAGACAGATGGGTTCCTTCAGAGCTTCCTTACTAATCAAATACATCAGTGCCCCCTTCAGTAACATGATGGGCGATTTAATGTGGGATATATTTCACGGGGATTGGGAGAGGGGATCCAGGATCAGTCTCCCTGTGGATGGTGATGGCCATTCTGATGACCTGGGGAGCTGCTCCATGCAAGTATCCTATACCAGGAGTTTTTCTTCCTACCTTCCTATCAGTCCTGCCACGTCTGTAGGGACAGTTGGGAGAGTGTGAGCAGCCACTGCAGAAAGACCAAGCTAGCAGGAGAAAAGTTGTCAGGAGTCAGACATTTGCGGTTAAGACCCACGTGGGAGGGTGAAAAACTGGTATGTGCCATTTACAGAGATGCTTTATTTCTGAGAACAAATAGAAAAAAGACATTTCAGGCCTTTGCAGAAAAAGCCAGAACAAGTGAACAGACCTTGGCAGCACAGTTCCCCCCCAAAATGAACAATGGAAAGTAACAAAAGCCTCAGGACATTATTAAGAATTAAAAATAACGTCTAACAGATCTGAACCTGGCATTCTCCTGGTATATGCAGCTCAGCAGCAGCCGGATGTGCAGCGCTGCCCTGCAAATCTCCACCAGTCAGAGGTCACTGCTGCAGAGGTGAGCTTTAGGAGGTGAATGATGAGGCAGAAATTGTTTTAGCAAGTAAAATCCTGAGATAATAATTCTTACTCATGGGCAAGAAGTGCATTTCCCATCCCATTCTTCCAACACTTTTCTTCTGTGTTCTCTTCAGGATGAATTAGTTTGAAGCTTTTCAAGGAAAAACAATGCAAATGCAAATCCATTTAACAAGATTTGGAGACAGGTGGGGGCTGCTTTTAGACCTACTCTAAGCAAGGGGTTTGGGCCTGGATCACCTATGGCTCCAGAGAAGGCCTTAGCTGCTGGCCATCCTCCAGAGAGCACACCCAACTCAATTTTGACCTTCTGCAACACGAGAAACTTCTAATGAAGCTTTTACCAAATCCTTCATATGATTTGGGATATGGCAAATATTTTCTTTTTCCAGCAGAAAAAGATTATGCATAACCTGACAAACTACTGGAGCTGTCTGGAGCTGATGCTGCCTCTGAAGCTTCTCATCCATACTGCTCCTCACGTTCCTGCACTGTTGCTGGGCTGCCAGGCTCTATTTGACACCTGACAAACTCATCAGAAACCAGTGAGGTCTTCTCCTCACCTTTGTAGCATCTTCTGCACCTTTGGACTCTTTAACTATCATCAGCTTTACCACAGTCCTCATCGCCTTGAGGCCCGGCAGCTTGGTACTTGTGGCCAAAAATGTCCTGCCTCCCCAACCCCAACCCAACCCCAACCCAACCCCAGCCACTGGGGCACACCCCGATTGGGCTCTCCTCCTGCCAGCCCCCAGCACTGGATGCTCCCTGCTGGCCCTGTTGTGCCCTTTGGGATGCCTCTGCTGGTACCCAGCTGCCGAACAAAGGGACAGTCGTACGACAGGCACCGAGATCCCGCAGCTGACAGACTGTCTGTCATCTGGATCTACTTTGTTCGGGAAAACCACTTAGTTTACAAATATTTGTATTTAAATTCTTCTCTGCCCACTTAATTCAAGTCTGTGCTGCAAAAAGAAAGGAAACCTTCCTTAGAGAAAAGCAAAACACAAAGACGAGGCGGAGGGAACTGCTCGTTCACTAATACCACATTTTCCACAGTGGAAATAATTGTCTCTCTTCATGTTTGACAGTAATCTGCAGTCCCAAAATAAACAGGGCTCCTCTCAATTTTGCTTCAGGGTATTTCCCATCTGTCGGAGGGGAGCAGGAGAACACAGCCATGGGAGAGGTGCAGCATACTCGACTTTGTGCATCTCACTTTTGACTCAGAGGATCCCAGTGGTGAAGGGTTCAAATCTTTTGTTGGCCACCAGGGCAGGCACATAGATATCTGTTGCTCCCTCAGTAGTCAGTGGAAATCCAGGACTGGCAACGGAAGGAAAAAGTAATAAGCTTTGGATAGAAGTAAGGTCCTCTAAAGGAGCAATATAGGCTGAAATGCAACATCATCTAAACATACAAAGGACCGTGTGGTCCTTCAACACAGCAGCTGACCGAAGGTTCAGCTATTCTGGCCCCCTCTGCTCCCTGCGTAACACCTGACTAGGAAAGGGCAAACATATTTGAGCACATATTTCCAGACTTCTGGCAATTTAATATCCTTGTGTTTAACAGCTCTGGAAGATCTTTTTCCCTCAATTTACACTATAGTAAGTACATTATTTATATCCAAACACCCTGTAACAGGGAATTTTGTAGCTTAACTGTAGGCTGGATGAAGAAATATCTCTTGGCATTTTGAGCCTATCACCAGCTGGTTTATTCCATTCTAGGAATAGATTTGGTGACTAATCCAGGCCAACCATTGTTGTGTAGGCCCTTGTCCTATGTTCCCTCAAGCTTCTCTTTTCAGGCAATGGAGGACACAACATTTCATTGCTGGCTCTGTAGATGACTTACCTGATGGGAAGCCAGGGGACTCAACTTAGTACATACACATACATTACTGGCTTACTCACATTCTAATTCTGGGGGTTTTTCCCGCATTTTTGGTTTTGTCATTTAAAATTAAAAGTAATTTTTAACAGAAAGTAAATAATTGAACTTTCTCTGATGTGAAGAAATTGAAAAGTTACCACCTTTCTCTATTGGGGGAGGCTTTATGGGTTGTTTTGTTTGGTTTTTTTTTTAGAGTCTGGTGACAAAATCTGTTTGGTGAAAGGACTGCAGCTCCATGTAATGGCATTTCTCTCCTCAGGATGAGCCAGTTCTAAGGCTGCGGTCAAAACTTGGCTTTCACCAGACAAGCTGTCAGGGGATACACAAAAGGCAGAAGGAAATAATCATGTTGTCCCAAAGGGTTCCTTCACACATGAAGGCTCAGACAAGGAGATCAGGTTTTTGGGAATAATGACTGGGAGGATGCTGGCAGGGAAGAGGATGCAGACATCTGCACCATGTGGCTGACAGACCGGAGACAATTCAGGTCCAGCAAAGAGCAAAAGTCTTCCTATAAAGCATAAAATAAAATCTGTGAAGGCAGGGAAAGTATTCAACTCTAAGGCTCTCTGGGGATCTATTCAAGGGAGGACTCAAGACCTTTCCAGATTTTGAGCTGTTCTTTGATACTTGGTGTAAAACTAAAGGCACCCAATTCTCTCAGAAAGCCTTAAGAGAAGCAAAGAGCAGGCATCTATTTCCTAAATGCATCAGGACTATGTTAACAGGAAAGAAATATTGTGCCTTCTGATAAGGAGAAGCCCCTAAGAATCTAGTCGTGACAGTCTTGCTTGAACAGTTGGGCTTAAACTCATGGGGGTGTGTAGGAGCAGCCAGCAGCTATTGAGGGGCCTTGGGGTATTAGTAGGAATTGGAGAAAATGGTTACCTTCCTGAAGGTTTAGTGCTTCCTTTCTTCTACAGGAAAAAGAAATCACCAAAGACACAAAGGATATTCAAGTCAGACAAGGGAGACCTGCAGATAAGCAGTATCCCAGAGACCTGTTTAAGGGTGCTCATTGCTGATTCCGGCAAGGAAACCGGTCATATTTTACCACTTAAAATTGCCTCCTTCCCTATGGGCTCCAAAAGTGCTGGTCTGTGAAGGGCTACAGATGGACACAGGACAAGATGCTCAGCAGTAAAGGGGAAGCCCCAAGGAGCCTTGTGGCTTCAGTCACAATTTCTTCCTGGACAGTTTGGCTCAGTTCAGAGTCAAGGTCAGGAAAAGGAGACTAACAAGAGACAGCAAATGAATAAGGTTTCTGGATCACAGTTTACCCACCCTTAGGGACAGCTGTTAGTTAACACTAGTGATAACCCCAGTGTTGTAATAAATACTGAAGCAGCTTTCTGCAGGGGGAACAGACTGCCTGAAGTTACAACCAGAGCCTTAATCATGCTGTCACAGAGCTGCATTTACAGCTGATCTGAAAGTGTGGGGTGTTTCTAACATTAAAAATATAAAAATTTCATCTGGATTATTGTTAGCATTGAAAATATTATCTTTTTCTGGCTTATGTATGTGTCATTGCCTTACCTAATGGGAGCTGCAGTGAGAGTTCTTCATGCCCACACTCAACCCTAAAGATGAGATGCTGGGATAAGACCACAGATCCCATGATGCCCATCATCACATATAGCCATATGTGATGATGAATAACTGAACACATTGTCTCTAGAAAGTGAAGAATGACTTCTGATAGCTTGCTAAAGTTCCTAATGGATTTTTTTTAGACAAAATACCTTCTTTTTGGCTGAAAACCCCAAACTTCATTTCTTCAGGCATTTCCCTTTCTAAAGAAAATTTGAAATTGTCCAGAAATGCATAGGGATTTCTAAGGGCAGCTAGAATTTTTTAGGAAATAAATTATTATTAGGAAGAAAGGAGCACTTACAAACATAGAAGCCTTTCTGTAGGTAGGAACACATTTTCTGGGAAAAAAACCCCAAAACTTTATAAAATATTTCCCAGTTTGAGTAATGTTATATTTTGACAGTTGTAATTATAATGGCCTGCAGCCTTTGACTTTCCCTTCATGGAGCCTTTGCTGCTAATGCAGAACTGATTTAGGATCTAGGGTCCCTCAAAGCAGCTGATTCTTATTAGATCTTATTTCCGGCAGTAGGAGTGAGTGGTAAATGGCCAGGTAGCCCAAGACAGGCATAAGGAAGCTACTCAATGCATGGCTAGAGCATGGAGGAGAACGATAACTTGGGTCAGCTCAAAGGGAAACAAGCACAGATATTGTCCTGGTTTTCCAAAGTCCACTGGAGGTGGATGACTTGGGCTTTATAAAACAGGTTTAATGGAAGTGACTGGCATCCCCCTGACTTGAAGCCTTCTGAAAACAATTGGCTTCCCGATGCTGGGTAAGGTCTCAGTCGCAAGAGTCCTGCCTCAGGCACTGTGCTGCTAGTGCAGGAACACATGGCAGTGGGGAATGGCAGTCGCACCATGTCTCCTGCACTATTTGGTCTATCTTTCCCTCCTCTGCTTTTGTTTTGAAACCACCCCCACCCACCACTCCCCCACAGACACATACACTGTGAGCCCGCTTTGGGTAGCATGGGAGTTCCTGTGCTGGTGCCATGCAACAGGCAGAGGAAGGAAGATTAAGTGGATCATAGGTGCCTGCCTTTTTTGCAAGTGGTGTTTGACCCGAGCCGTTAGTACCAAGCTCTGCCCCTGACTGGCGCTGGGAGCCTGGGAGCACTCTGGCCTCAGGGTCCATCATGCCCATCGCTCTCAGATAACCTGGTTGCTGACATTTCCTCACTGTGGCTCAGGAAAAGGAGGTTTCCGTACCCTCCTGGGCTGAAGCATTTCAGACTTTAATGACTCGAGTCTGTGGAACAGAAGCAATAAAGATGTGGGAGAGAAGGAGGGGAAGCAAACTCTCTCTCAGAGGTACCAAAGTGTGTAACACCTCGTAAAGCAGTGGGAACTGGAGCTCAGAAAGTTATTGGAATCAAGACTTTCATCTCCTGTCAATAAAGCGTTATCAGCACCGAGCCCAATTTTCAGCTCTTAATTCCAGATGTGCACATTGGAACTTCATGCCTCTTCTCATGCTGAAAACTGCAGTTAAGTTCAGGGCCTGGGGCAGATGGATGGTAAACTAGAAAACAGACAAGTTCCTTCTACTTGTCCAAATCCAGGAGTGTTAGAGTATACCTAAGATTTAATCCCTACTTTCCTGGGTTCCAGTCAGGAGGAAAGGCTGTGACCTTGCAATGTTCCCTTGATGAGAATGAAGTACCTGATAGAATTAATAGAAAAGGCTATGAGCTGTGGGTTTTCTCAGGTCTAGAAAGGAAGGAGCCATTCAATTTCCTGGATAATCTGAAGCTTTTCACTTGGAAAAATTATTTGAACATAGGCAATTGGCTATATCTTCTCTCCAAAGGGATCATAGCATAGGCAGAATTGAAACTATAAATGTACATAACATTGTAGCATTGTCCAGAAGAGGCAGAGAGAGCACCTTACAGTCTTTACTGCTTCTTATTCAGCATCCCATTGCCTGTTGGTGGAAACACAGCTATGACAGCTAGAAGCATGTCCTGCTCTTCCCTGCCAATCTCAGCCTGCATCTCAGTCCTAGGAAGCCAAAAGTCATAAATCGTAATTAGTGAGCTGAAACTTTTAAACCAGAAGAAGGTAAATATTGACACCATTGGAGCACAGGTGAGGATCGTGAGGCCGAGGATAGTTTGGTACTGTTCAGTCAGAGTACAGGAATTTATATCTAATCCCCATTGCCCCTGAAAGTAGCAATTTACTTAACTGCCTAATTTTATTTGCCAGCTGACTATGTTGCTACATGATGGTTAGCTGAGATGTCCTCTCACAGCAGCAAGAAGGACACCCCACCTGCTCATGTCCTGCCTTTCTTTAGAGAGATGATTTTGAGAGATGTGCAAGTAAGCCGAGAGTCATATGGTGGTCGAGTTCATTGACAAAAACAAGAACATGCCCCTTGGATCTCTTCACTGGGCAGTTACAAAGAATCCCCATCACCTGTGCCTTAGGAGACCTTAGGGCACACTTTTGCTCCCTGTTGATTATGCTTTGAGATTTGTGTTTGAAGTCATAACAAAAGCAGATGAAATCAGAGTAGGCCAAGGATAAGAACTGCAGAAGGCACTTCTGGCAGCCACTTTACGCAGTAAGATAATTAAATATAGTGGCTTCTGAGGTAAATGAAAGAGTAGTGTTCTGTTTTTTAGTCTCAACTATATATTTGCCAAGCAACAGAGAACAGGCAGCTCCCTTCAATGGCAGATAGCCACACTTCTTGTAATCAAGCACACAAGGAGTTGGAGATATTCCTATACAAAATCCATGGTAAATTCTACAGGAATAGGGAACTGGGAAGAAAAAAAAGGCAAAGGGAGAAGGGATAAGGAAGAGAAAAAGACAGAGAGATCCCTCTTGTGAGTTGCAATAAGTCTTTATGTTCAAAGTGAAAGCAATAGAAACACTAAACATTTTATAGTGCAGCTTCATTTGTTTAGGCTTCCCTATTGAGCATTAAATTTTATGGTACTTTAAAGAGCGCTTGATAGTTTTGTAAAGCCCTGCACTAAACACACACATACACTCACATGTGCATGCGCACACACAGCTTTAACAACCTCAGCATCTTGTAGTGGCCCAATACATTCTAATTTTACACTGTGAACTTAAGGCAAGGCATCAGAAAACACCTAACTGGGAGAGAAGTGTTTGATGTTGAAAAGGAGAGAGGAGCAGAGGGAGAGGGTTCAGAAGGAGGCAAACAAGGGCCAACAAAGCCTGCTCCAGCCCTGTACCCAGGCTGTTTCATGAGAGCCTGTTTTCATTAGTGAAGCAGCCAGCCCGGTGTAAGTTATCCACAGGAGATGTTTGTCTTCCCCAGAGTTTTCTGCACAGAGAATGTGCCTTGCAGTCAGTTCTCCCCACCCAAACAGATGTTTGTGCCAGTTTGCAGTAAGTAGGGGGAAGGTGCAATTGTGCAGCACGGTGTGGAGTACACATAGAGCACCGGGTGGGGAGCATGATCTGTTGACCGGCTATCAGATAGATAAACATATTATTTGGGCACCAAGGAGCCTCCCAGGGGCTGGCCTGGCTTCCTCTGCACCCAGATGTATTTGAATTGGGTGGAAGGAACTAGCACCTTTCAAAGGATTTCCTTTCATGTCCCTCACAACACACACACTCCATACCTTCTGCCAAAGCAGTGATGGACTTTTCATATGATGAGACAGAGTAATGAGGGAAGTCTTAGGCAGGTCTGAGACTCCAAAAGCTTCAGGGAAATGCTGGAGGCACTGAAGGACTATGCTTCCTTGGAAACACCTAATCCCCTTCAGACAAGAATCTTTAACCATGTGACCCCAGAGTCATGAATCACCCACAAAAGGCCTGACTCTCAGCATGCTTCACTGTCACTTCAGCGTAGAATAAGTGCTTGCTTTATGGTTTTCACTCAGGAACACTCTGTCTGCTTAGGACTTCAGACAGAAACCATTTATCAACAACTTTTTCTACCACAATCTCTCTCTGTGACACCCTGAGCTCCTCACTGTGACAAGAAGGCGAATGTCAAGCTGTGGATATGGATGATGCCATGTTGCCAAACACGGGATGTTTCCTGAACTCCTCTAGTTCCCCCAGCAAGCTCTGATAAATGGGAAGCTGTTGGTCAAAGTGAGCAGACCTGGCCTTCTCACACTGGCTGTGCTGCAGTGCTATGTTTGGGCAGCAGAGAGGGTGTTAATGCCACGCAAGGGACATCTCCATCAGCATTTCAGGAAGGGCTGAGTGACAGGAGTAAGAGCTGAGAGCACAGAGGAGTGTATGGTTTTGAACTATTTGAGGACCTGGATTTTGGCTGCTTTTTTCCTTCTTCTTATTTTTTTTTTTTAACTTCTGTGTTATTTTGAAAACAATTTTCTATTAAAATGAGAATCCATGGGCTATTGTAGATCTTCTTGTTATATCCTGAGGGGCTTTGATCTTACAAACACAAGGAATCTAAAGAAAGAAGACTTTGTGCAATTACATCTAGCCAAGGTTTGCAATCTAAAAAAAAGTCACGCTGCTCTTACCAGAACCGGCTTTTTGTTTGTTGGTGGTGGTGTTGTGAAAACATGAATGCCTTTGGGAACTGTCTGGGTTCTTTACTTTATCTGCTGTTGCACTTGTTTTTAACTAGAGGAAGAGCAGGAAGTCTTGTCTGTTGTGAGAGCCAAGTGGTTTTCCTGGCTCTAGCTGCAGGTTAGTGCTGCCTCCAAGTTGCAGTTTAACAACTGGCACTTCACAAGATGTGTAATTTTGTGTCCCATAGTTTGTACACAGCAATTTGTGTATTGTGTACACATCCAGCTGTGGTCTTCTGCTATACTCAGCAACAGAGAAGAATCAACAGCAGAGCCCTATGCACCTGCTGTACAAGACCGTGGAGGACTCCGGTTACCCACCTGGCCAGGTGATTGCCCACCCTGAACCCTAATACCTGGGAGGGAACTATAGGTGTAGAAAGCTCCACCAGAGCTGTAGCAGATATGCTGCAAACACACTCCATGTGCTGACATGAGGACATCTTATATATCAAGAGGTGGGACAGAGGAGGACAGCACAGAAGTAAACTGGGAGCATGTTTTTCTTCCTTGCTTTACTTCCCAAGTGACACAACCACTTCTCTTAGATCGTAGGCTGGCCGTCTCACATAGATCAGTGCTCAGCTGCATTATTGCCTCTTATTATTTCATTCCTAAATGCCACCATCCACCAACAAACACCTAGCCCAGCCAAGCCAAGCCAGGAGTCCAGGCTCTTCATCCCTTCTGTGTTCAAGCGATAGAGACAGGCTCCTCCACAAGACAAGCACAGCATTTCCGTGAAGTTTCACCTCTGCATTGTGCCCAGTCAAAACACCAGCTGCTTTTCAAATCTGCCACAAGAAATCACTTAGATTTTTAACAAAACTGTCAACAGGACAGTGAATTCTCTGAGACTTTTTTTAATTTCTCAAATATGTCCTAAGGAGAAGAACCAAAAAACTCTGTGATGGTCAGGTCCCCTGGAAGTTGGGTGCTTTAGGCAAGGATAGTCAAAAGATTTGCAAATTAAGTTACTTGATTGTCCTTGCAATTGAAGAAGCTAAAGGTGAGAATTAAATAGTGGAGATGAGTTATATAGAGTTGGAACACGCATGTGCTATATTTTGTAAGCATTTGCTATATTTAGGGTAGGTTTCCAACAGCCCAGTAAAAGTGCAAATTATCTACTTTCTTCTAGTGACTCAATGATCTTTGGTTTTAATTGGGTAGGTTAAACACTAGTATGCATGACTTTTCCACTAAAAGTTGTATTTTGAGCACCCTGAGAGACATGGGAGTCATGCTGCTGTCACACAGTGTGGAAATGTGTCTTATCACCCTTGTCTCATGCAGTATGAGTTGGACCTGAATTGGCACTGCTGTGCTGCCTGGTTCCTAACTCCAGGGCAAAGCAGATTTTGAAACCAGGATCAAGCAAACCTGGACCAAGACTTGAGTTATGAGTGAGGAGAAACTAAGCCAGGCTAAGGCTTTAGCCCTGGGGTCTAACTCCAGTGTAAAACTGTACCCACACACACAAATCAACTCAGCCTCACCAAGCAAGCAGCCCAAGCCCATACCCATGCCACAGTATAAAGGGAAAGCACACATTCTGGCTCAGTCCTGGCTCCCACAGAGAGCCTACAGCAAAAATCATGGTTCTCAAGAATCCTACTTGGCTGCTCCCCTCTCAGACTTTATTGTCTTTGGGAACCCACCACAGGCAGGCAACAAAATATGCAGATAAGGAAGCTTTCAAAAACATGCTTCTAATTATTCAGGTGCCTGGTCAAAAGCCCCATACTCTCACTTGTGATACAAATGACTCATTTTTTTAATTTGGGTCCTCTCTTTTTCTTCTTCCTCTATTTTTATTTCTTAGTCTTTCTGTCTTTCCTGAGAAACACAACTGGCTGTTTAAAGATCATTAAAGCAAACTACTTCTCACAAAATATATGCTTTCAGGCATTACCCCATTGCACTGGGGACAAAAACATCCTGGTCCCAGAGCTGTCATCACAACCATATGCTTTGTACTGTTTCTCTGAATGGATTCGTCCCAAGGTGAATATGGTAATGCTTTAAAGTATTGTATTTGTTAAGTATTCTGTCAGGAGTGTAAATCAGGACAGGGCAGCATCTTTTCTGCTGCACAGGCAGGATCCTACAGCCTCATGAATGGCACTCATGAGGACTGAACGTAAGACCACATCCCTTCCTTGCTGGTGAGGAGGAGCTCAGGACCAGTTTATGGGAAGATGTTTCCAAACTAGTGCTCACAAGCCCTTCTAGGGCCTTGAGTCCAGACATACGGAGTTAAGGTCTCAATCCCTCTAGTGAGGAGAGAAGCAAAACAACAACAAAAAAAAAAAGCCCAGGGATCACTAGCATAATGTGTTTTCTAGGTAAATTGCTCAAGGTAGCCTCGCACCAATTTAGTCATCCCTCAGAGGACCCTATCTACTTCTTGTGAGCTTGTGCTGCTTCTGGGAACTGCAACTGCATAGACACCCAAATATTTCAAGTCTGGCAAAGCCAGTCTGTGCCTAAACTTCACCACATCATTTAAAGTTAGGAATATGGCAGTTGGGCATGTACCAGAAAGAAGCAGCCACAAAATCTGAGCTCTCCCCAAGTTTCCTCAGATCTCTGCATTCACTTCAGTTTCCTCTCTGGCTTTGTCTGGGAATGTTTGTGCCAGCAACCTAGAGAAGAAAATGAAGTCCATTGCACACAGATGCTTGGCCAGCTCTCAGTAATGAAACACGTATTTATCGTCCACAATTTTTGATTTAAGGAAAGGGGCAAAACTGCCCACAGTTTGCAGAGAAAATAAAATATATAAAAAAAGAAGCAAGCCTCAATGCTTAGGTTGTGAAACGCAGCTTCCTCGGGACAATAAAGACGTGTTTCATTATGGAAAGTGGCCGACCATCTGTGTGCGTTTGCCTCGTATCCCTCAGATCTGGGAAGTAACAAGGCCAGTTTTACACTCACTTCGCTGACTGTAACTGTGCTGACGTGTCTGACTTTGTAAACATTGCCAGCATTTTCGGAGCAAAGACCACATGCCTCCCACTGCTCTGGGCACAGTCCTCCCGTGGGGCACAGGGAGCCCTCCCGCTTCCCCTCCTGCAGGCAGAGACATTCGGCATGTCGTCTGTCTGTTATGTGTTGCTCAGAAGGACTGTTTCCTGTGTGACTGGCAGCCTCTGGCATGGCTGAAATTATCTCAGAGGAATAACATTCTGTTTTCAGGGCATAGCGTGACACACTACCTTGGGATGAAGTGATACTAGACAGACCACACTTTGTTGGTAAAATCCTTCTGTGCCTCCATGCACGCTGCTCCACTCTTTGCTCTGCTCATACTCATTTTCAAGCAAAGGAGAGCTGCTGGATGGATGCATGTGGAGCTGGATGCCTCCCACCTGTACATAGCCTATGATAATGGCAGTAAAGGTGCCCGTACTGCCCCCTGGTCCCCCAGCACTGCCCCAAAGCTGCCCAAAGCTGCCCAAAGCTGCCCAGTCATTGTCTGGCCCTTGCCTCCTCTGCTGACATTTCCTGGCAAGGCTCCTGATTGTGGCGAGACTTTCTGAGCTGTAGATGCTTCTGTCTGTACCCCTGAGCAGACCTGTGCTTGGATGCTTGTGCTGAGGAATAGAGAAGAAGATCTCCAACATGGGCAAGCATTATGCTGCACTCTCAGAGGCTGCTTTTTTATATCAGGCACTATGCCTGACCTGTGGGGACTTGCTGGAGAGGATACCGTGGGGGAATCAGTGCCCCCACCATGATCTCCAGCCAGAGCCATGGGTGACTGTACTGCTCCTAACACCTTCCCTGCAACTAACAAGGCTGTGCCCAGCTCTTGAAACCAGCCCTTGGCCTGGAAGTTGCTAACCAGGCAGTACTTGTATGGTTGCATCAATAGGCAGGGTGGTGTGAGAGGAGGCTGCAATGGGAAGGATGGGAAGGCTGGTTTGTGACTGAAGAGTGGGATTGAGCAGAAGGTGAGATATCCCAGGGCTGAGACATTTTGAGATCAGGTTATTCTTGACATGGAAGGTTTCACCTTCATATCTCACCTGTTGAAGCCCAAACCATCATGCAGACCTTTGGCTTTTACATTTTTACACATATCGCTTTATGTTTCTGGATCGCTGCACAATCTATTTGTCCATCTATATTTGATGTTTCCTGTGGCTATCCAAGTGTCAAGGCTGCCACTGGTTAGGAAAAACCCCTCCACTTACACAAGGCACAGAGCTCTGGTAAGAGTAATAGTTTATACCTACCCAACATGATTGAAGATGTACCTAAATCCACCCAGACTGTTCCAAAAGCCATCAAAGACAGGACAATGACTCCAACTGTGACCACCAGGTCCTAAATGAAGCCATGTGAACTATATGTGGACAGAAGAAACAGAATCCTAAGTGCACAATGTGGCAAAGATATGGCATTTTCCAAACAAAAGGTAAACTTACTTAAAATGAAAACAAAAAAAAAGGACGGGGAGAGGGAGAGGAGAACAGCATAGCTTTGCTCTGTGTCTGTTCTGTATGGCTCAAAAAGGGTCATACAGCACCAGGAGCCCTCATTTCTAACATGACACAAGGAGCTGATATTGGTGTTTACACAGTCATTTTAGGGAAGAAAGAGAGTTTAATTTCAGCGACACCCCTCCTACAAGTGTGCCTGGATATCATTATTGGCAGGTGCATGTAATCACAAAAACAACAATTAAATAATAAAAACATTAAGTTTCAGCTCAAGATCAAAAGAAAGAAACAAAACCTTTACCCTGGCTCAGCCTGATGTGTCAGCCACAAGCCTCAATACCTATAGCTTCAAGATTATACATTCCTCCAAGGCACATATGTTCAGCTCTCTAGGAAAGCTAAGCAGCTTCTTGTCATGGGACCCCACCTGTAAAATCAGTCGGCAGCAGCATTCCTGGGAGTAATGCAATGAAACCAAGCTTGGGGAAATTTTTGGATGGTGAGGTCTTGTAAAGGGCTATATGCAAAGCCCAAGGAGCAGCACAGCTCGGGTAACCGATACTGGTAAGCAGATGTCCAGCCGTGCCTGTTGAAGGTTTGCATTACCCCTTTGGGAATGGAGATGGTTTAGCAGGCGGGTCAGGGACAGACAGGTGACAATGCAGCATTATTAAAAGTCAGAGAGATGGTAGCATGGCACAGATCAAAAATAAATGTCCTTCCAAGGCCGAGGTCATCTGCCTATCATTTAGGTAATTTTAAAACTAGATTAGATAAGGAGTTGAAGAAGACATGGCCTGGATCAGTTGTGCGCAGGGTTCACAGGAAAAAGTTGAGATAGGATTTAATAGCTTTTTTCCCCCAGTTCTAATTTCCATTAAGTTGAAGCCTTTGTGTCTGCCACAAATAGAATGCAAGAGTTCTTTGAAATGCTTGGCTAAATGTTCCTCTCTTTGCACCAGGAGAAGCATGGAATTAATTCCACAGCAATCGCTGGAGCTCGCCCAGGGCCTTTGGTGTTTGGGGAGGAGCCTGCCTGATGTCTCTGCCATGTCCCCTGCTCCAGCCTTCACAAAGACACTGTTCGTGTCTGTCCAATGCACAGAGCAGCTGCCCTGTCACCCTGGAAAGTTGGTCCCTGTCTCCACTGGACTGTGGTACAATGTGGCTTTCCTGGGGTTTTATTCTTTCTAAACTAACTAGGTGCAGGACCACTGAAATTGGCATTTTAGAGTCACTAGATTGCAGCTGCTTGGCATAGTGCACCCTGACAAGCAAGGAAGAAAGGAAAGTGAGCACGAGATTTGTGCAGAGTGTCCAGGTCAACAGTGGTTTATTAGGTCCCATTAACCATATGGTCATGATTATAATAAAAGTCTGAGTTATGGCCAGTGACATGTGTAAACCACCCCCATCCTCAAATGCCAATATATATATGATGGGTGTAGATTCAGTGTGAACACAGATCTATATCACAGGGGTTTTTAACACTTTCTGGTCCCCAGGGGAAAGGAAGAAAGACATGAACACATCCTGGCTATGTCTGACAACTCTCCAGGTCAGCAGAACCTCTCAAAGTATACAAGCTCTCCTGTTACTGCTTTCCTTTCCTTCAAGTGTTTGCTGCAACTTCTTGCGTTGGGAGATCACTCTTACACCACCAGAAATTAGGACTTTTCCATGTAGTGTCAGTGGGCCCAGCCCCTGCTCCCTGTCCATCTGCATTGTGAAAAGCCTGAATGGCTTCCCTTGGGCCAGGTGAGTGTAATGCAGTCCAGAATTTGGCCCTGCACATTTCTGAGACATTTTGTAATGGGCAAGCTCTGGACTGAAACACCTGCAAACTGACCCTTGCAGGTGAGAAAATATTCTTTGTGCTTTGAAGACATCACATTTCTTTAGTACCACTCACAGAAAGTGCTCACAGCACTCCACCAGCATGTAATGATTTGACATGTGAGATGCAAAGGATCTTCAACTATTTCATAGGTCAAGGAGCCAATGTAAAAACAGGCGCAGGCTAACATAAGTGATAACATTGGTGACAGAGCTAGAAAGAAAATTGAGAGATCATGAGCAGGAAGAGGCAGAAAAAATTTTGGAGATATATTCCTGGCCAGGCTAGAGAAGGAAACAAACTGTGAAAGGGAATATGCAATTAAAAAAATTCTTTCCGTTTTAATAATTGTGGAAGTTATTAATCCCTGGAAAGAAATTTAAATATGTGAATTTTTGTTTTGGCAATGTTCTTTTGAAACAGAAAGACTGAACTGGTGGAGGCAGTGACTTGCCTCCTACTGCCTCCTCCCCTGTGCAACGTGGCAGCAAGCAGCAGGGCTGCAGCTTCCTCTCTGGAAGCTGCAGGAGGCTGGGATGAGGCCAGTTTGCCCTCAGCCTCCCACAGCTACAGACAAGGGAGATAGAGGAGCCACACAGAGGCCTGGTGGTCCATATAGAGCCCACAGCCAGCCCAGCGCCATTCCTCCAGCTCCCATTACCTCCAAACCCTCTGGAGAGGTGGTGGTGCTGACAGCTCTGCCAGCTTGACTCTGTTTGCCTCAAGGTCTCTGAGTCTGCGAGATAACTGCAAAGCAATTCACACTCTGCCCGGTCTTTCTAAGTGATTAATTTGCTGGAGGGGTTATCTTGTCTCAGTGCTCCTTTCTTAGCCTGTGTGTCAGCATCTTCTCCTCCCATGTGAACACATGCCAGGCAGATTTCCAGCTCTTGCAAATTGGTACATATCTGGTGACACCCTGCCTTAGTTATGCCCTTTGACCATAAACAATGATATTATAAAAGATATATCCATTTCCTGACTGTGAGAAAAATCCAAATCGAGCTCTTCACAGTTTGGATACATCACCACCAAGGCATGGAAGACTCCCCTCACCTTGCCACTGTTACAGGGCTGATCTGAAAAGCAACAGTTTGTGCCCTGCTCAAGGCTTGGAGTGAGGCTGGTAAGTAAATGGCCAGTCTTCGCGAACGAAGAACGGGGGAAGGTCTTTACACCTTCCAGCCTGCGCATTGGATTTTTTAGGTGAGACACAGTGTGCGCAGAACTGAGCCCACCCTTTAATCCTAAGGTTCATCTGCCGGGGCCAAGCACGCTTGGACGGTGGCAGCGAGGTCCTTAGAACGTAGGTGGATTGCCTTACAGGGCTAACGAGCTCCACCTGCCCGGGGAGTATCCCTGGCCGGAATTGAACCCAGGCCTCAGCGGTGAAGGTCCTGCGATCTAACCACTAGGCCACCAGGGGCTCAGTGAGGCTGGTGGCAGAGAGCAAATGGACAAAGCAAGGCACAATCAAGCACTGAAGGCAATGGAGCACTGGCTGTGGTGACTGTTGAGGAAGACCTGAAATTCGGGAAAGATTATAACTACATGCAGCAGTGGTCAACATGTGAAGCCTGCTGGGGATGATACCTGGGTCTGTTCTGCCCTCAGGCATTTTAGCAGCCTGCAAAGCAAACACCATAGCCATGCAATTCCCAACGTGCCTTCATCATGCCTAAACCACGTATACATTCATCCTCTCTCCCAGTGTGGCTGCATGTTCCGCCTGAGCCCAAAGTCACGCAAAACTCAGCTGCTAGCACTTATCTGAGCACCCCCTCCTGACACATAACCCACCCATCCCCTCCCTTCAGCAGCTTCCTAAATCTCTGTTCTGAGGAGTGATTTGCCTCAGGGACTTCAGTTCTGCTGGAGAAAAGGCTGCAGCCAGGAGCTCAGCTCACCTTTCCATCACTGGGAGCTGGAAAACTTCAGACAGAAAATCCTAGGACATAAATAAAAGTTTGGTCAAGACATGGAAAGTGCCGGACATGCAAAGGAATGACCTAAAAGGTAAAAAGTCAAAGATAAATAAGAACAGTTCGTGTAAACTGTGTGCTCATCTTAACAATAAACAGAGCGGCTGCCGCAGAGAAACTTGAAAGAGCTCCACTCTGCAAAGATGAATGGTTTGCTGAGCCTGCTCTGGGCTCCGTTTGAGGGGCTTCAGCATGAGTAATTGGGTGTGAGAAGCACTGGCTCACCCGGGCCGGAGCAGGCGAGCTCCAAGGAGGGGGAACGCGTAATGATCACTGGGGTTATTTATTGTTTCGTTTGCTCATTAGCTTGGCATCACCTTAAGTCTCCAGCCGCAGCACGTGATGGCTTTGAACTGGCGCCCCGGGTGTCGCGGACACAGTGACATGCAGTTTTGATGTGTGCCCCGCAGCTCCTGTAGGATTTCCGCTCTCCACTCTGCTCAGCCCAGCCGTCTGGCTGGGGATAAATCACCCTCCCCTCTCTAGAACAGCTCAGGGCTTTATTGGTATTATCTATCATTGTACAGTCCTTGTCTGGACGCGTGCAAGCTTACTGTCTCTCAACACTGAGGGCAGGATTTCAGTGTGCTGGGAGAGCTGAAACATGGGGAGCTAAACCGTTGTGAGTTTCCCCAGGCTTGCTATTCATCACAGGCAGCATGAGAAACTGGAGACAGGATGTGGGATGAGGACTTTTGCCTGCAGAGGGGCAAGTTCTGCAGCCAGCCCATGCACTGCTCCTCAAGGTGGGGGAGCATGGTAGAGTCAGTTCTGCTCTCTGTGGCTCGTGGCTGGAGGTCAAGTGAACATACACTCTCCTTGGCAAGGGCAAATCTTCCTTGCTGGCACTGCCTGGCCTGAGCAGTGTTGAAGATGTAATGTCAGATGACAAGCCCAAGGAGAAAAGAGGATCTTACAGAGAAACTGTCAGTCCAGGGACACCCGCTCCAGTCCAAAACAGGATAAATGTCAGTTGATTGCTTGTAAATGTAACGTAGAACAGAGGATTTGGTCCAACACAATATGGACTTTAGCAGGCCATCTGCACAAGGAGAGACTGCCAC
Organism: Pseudotriccus pelzelni; assembly: GCA_035584735.1. Lineage (NCBI taxonomy): Eukaryota > Metazoa > Chordata > Aves > Passeriformes > Tyrannidae > Pseudotriccus > Pseudotriccus pelzelni. Next base: position 22,507,006 of record JAWMRA010000161.1, read on the forward strand.
CATTGGCATCTCGTGTCATTAGCCACCTTCATTCCTTTTATTTGGTACCAATTTTTCCCTAACCCAGAGAAAGACTGCATTGCAAGTGGTAGACAGAGCACACAGGCTTCCTTAAGACACTCTGATGTGACTCATGACCATGACAATGTGTCATGGAGCTTCCATGATAAAATAGAAACTCAGAAGGAGTTTGTCAGTTGGCAAACATTGGCAGGAGAATGCCAAAGAAACATCTCTGTGACTTGAGAAAGGTGAATATGTTCCCAAACTGCATTACAGTAGCATTTATACTGTCCTTGTTCTCTAGCAGAACTGAGATGTAGTCTGCTTTGTTTCCCCTCACTTTCCATTAAGAGGGTTTGACCACATTCTGTGTTAATGACTTGCTAGACCCTACTCCTTAGGGTGAGCATTAGGAAAGTACCTATCATCGGAAGTGGGCACATCACCAAACACGGGTAGTCAGATCCATAGCCTAACCTTCTATATCCTAGCAATGAATATCAATTAATAGAATGAGAACTCAGCGGTAAGAGAAACATGGGAACTCCCCTCTTCCTCCTTTCAGAAAAAACAGCTAGTTAACACGAGCCAGTGTAAACAACTAAGTGTTTCAAAATGCAGTAAAAGACAGTAGGCTTTGAGTTCTGCTTGGGGGAAACTCAAAAGTTCTCTGCTGACAAATTTTTTTGCTCGAACAGGGAAAACTGGAGACCACAGACAAGAGCCTTTTAGAAGTTCCTAGTTGTTGGGAGGGAGCTCATGTCCTTAGCTTGTATCCAGCTCAAGAGATCTAACACAGAGAACACCGATAAACACATGGCCTAGCCACAGGGGCAAACTCAAAGTTGATAATGTGTCCAGGGTGATGGATGTAAGAGGCATTAGCAGGCAGAAAGGTGGTTTTGGTGCTGTGACTCACAAATATAAGGTGGGTTTTTTATGAGTGCCCACCCAAGAGACATCTCTGGAAACACACAAAATTACAATGCTCCCATGTGTTGTTATGAGCATCCATCCTGGCACAACCATCCTGAAAGTGCCTCTGTAGTCCCTCCAGAAGTTTTCAAGCTCTAGATAATTCTGACAGGTTTTTTCCCCAATCTCTCCGTGACTCTTTCCACCTTCCCATCCCAACTCCATGCAACACAAGCAGCAGGTTTCCCTTCTCAGGGCTGTTCTCACATTTTTCTAGTGATGCTCTGTTCTGACATGTGCCCTACATATGGGCCAGAGTCCTGAGTTGCAGACAGGATGGCAGCTGCATGGCATGGATGATACTCTTATTAACACACTTCTTCTCCAGGCTCTTAAATTGGATGTCTCTGAAACGCATTGAGTGGCAGTCCCAGTCCTCTGCCATCCCTCCTGCACCAGAAGAGAGAATTGCAAGGAAGGGTGAAGCCAGATTTTGCCCTTCTTTCTAGCTGTGGATACAGATGGTGGCTCTGGGTCTGGTCTTCCTCTGCTGTTCCGCTTGCAGCCATCCAGGTGAGTGTGGATATAGTGCCCAGCTAAACAGACTCTGAAGAGGGGTGGAGAGGCCCTGGAAGCCTGCAGGAACAGAATGCTTCAGCTGAAAAACCCAAGTGTACCTCTGTGATGCTGGCTGATGGACACATTAAAGGCATCTATTTCAGCTCTTTGGAGCCAGATGCCTCCTCCTTCCTCTGCTGGGCAGAGAGCTGTCTCAGCATGGAGTTTTCTCTCCCATTTCCTAGGGATGTCAGTCAAAACCAGGCTCTTGGAAGTTCAAGCGTGGCCAAAAGGAAGCAGATTTCAAAACACACCCCTCCCTCCATTCCCCCCTGTCTAGGCCTTTTGTTTCCAGTTCCCCCTCCTCCCATCAAAGAAAGAAACAAGAAAAGATTCTGAAATCACCAAGCCATGATCTATCATTCTTTCAGGGGAGTTTCTTCTAATATTAATCAACACAAGCCTCTCTCCCCACCTCCCCCACCCCAAGGGAGCAGTGGGCTTGGAAAGCTCAAGCGGGTTTCAGATGGGTCTTGCGGCAAAATTCCTTAGTTCTCAGTTGGAGCGAGATGGTGTTGGTGCAGTTGCCAGGCTTTCTGAGATTCTTGGAAGATAAATGAGATTCACTGCCTATTGCCTAGTGACATGAAGGCACAGGACACCCAGAAACTCTGCTGATTTTTGCAAATTGGGGCCAGAGTCCCTGTTTCGCTACAATTATTCCCAGTGAGGAAGGTGAGGCTCCAGTCAGAAGATGATGACACCTTCTATGTTTTGCTTTTTGACCCCGAACTGAATTGCAGAAGCATAAAGATTATTCTAAATAAGTCAGCTGCTGACAGACCTCCGGGGGTGGCCTCCCAGTGACACGGAGTGAGAGTACAATTTCTTGGTCCACTTTTTCCCCCGCAGGTCCCTCTCCTTGGACTCTCACAGGGTGCCAGCAGAGCGACAGAGGAGTGAGTTGTTCTGTCCCTGTGCCCAGTGGTGACAGCTTTGCACTAGGACAGGAGACAAGTTTGGGTTGTTTGGAGGGTGCAAAGGGACTGAAGTGATCCAGAGAAGTTTCCTTTTCCTGCAGTCTCTCCCCTGAGTATGGCATGAATGCCTCTAGTGTTAAGCTCTGCTGATGAGCCAAAGAATGTCTTCAGTGGCTGCCAAGTGGGGCACTCCTGCCCATGCAGTTCAAGATGCTGGCTGGCCTCCCCTCAGGCTTGGGTCTGTAGATGGCAAGATGCATACAAGAAGCTCCCAGCTCCTCCTTACCCACAGGTTAACCAGATGTTCAGTCAGTGTTTAATCTCCTGGGGAAGAAAAAGGGATATTTTCAGGTTTCCAAGCAATATTAGAAGAGGCTCCTCTTCCCTCCTGCATATCTGGCCTCCACACCACACTCTTGACTGGGGATGAATTAATTTTCTACTGTACCCATCATTGTGGATCTGGCTGTTTTGCAGAACATCATCTGCAAAACTTTTTACTTATGCTGTTGAAATAATATTTCCACTACACTTACTCCAGTCAGTTGAAACCACAATGGAGGTACTCTACTCTTTCATGAACCTTTGCCAGCACTGCTGACTTCATGGATTTTGGTATGATCTCTGCCCTCAGTGTCCTTTTGACTTTTCTTTAGTTATTTATCTAGTTTAAGCATCATGAGCCACTAAGGAACTGTCTCACTAATCCTCCAGATTGCCACAAAACCACAGCAGATGAGGGAGAACAAAGGGAAATCTTACAAAATCCTGCATGAGAACCTGGGTGCTGAAACATAAATGGACCATGCCACCCCTGAAAGATCTCCTGACAGAGTCAAAACCAGTCACAGCAGAAGAATTTGCTGATAAAAGTGTGACCTCCTGAACATTTTGGTTAAAACAGCTAAATAATCTGACATATAAAGATTGTAACCTGAACCTCCTCCACTACCAAAAGCAGAGTCTGCCTCTAAACCACACCCATGTTGGTGTTCAAACTGACTTGCAGAAGTCTCCTTCTGATGGCAGATGATCTGGTAACAATCCCTTCAATATACGTAACCAGCAACAAAGGTGTCCTCTCTGGATCATGATCTCCAGAATACTCTTGCTATATTTTATTCACTTTTTATTTCAGTCTAAAAGGAGATAATTTCACACTCCCTGATTACTGATTTTCACTCTCATTGTTTTAATGTTTAACCCTGCATGTCCTTTTTTTTTTTTTTCCCAAGTATCAGACTAAGAATCATAAATATTTGTACAATGTTGAGGACCAGATTGGAATTATATGTGTCCCATTCTGCTTCAAGAGATCAGGACTGCCAAGGAGAAAGTGTAATGCTTAAAGTGCTTTTTGAATTCCTTTTAAAACTCAGCATCAAGATCTGCTGGCTGTGGGTCAGGTCTTGGTCACCGGTTTCACCCCCACAGGTCAGTGTGGGCAGTCAGCATAGGGCCAAGGGCCAGAGCAGCACAGCCCTTCCCAGGGCTGACCTGCTCCAGTATGCCTCCCCTGTGAGATTCTGCCAGAGAAAACCTCACTGTATTCACTGTACACAGTAAATATACCTGTCTTTATTATTTGCCTCACGGTCTCTCTAATGGCTCAAGGATAATCTCTGACACAGAATTAAAATATGGTTCATATCTTGGGGATCTTACAGTCTGGTTGCACTAAACCCAAATGTCTCTCAATTTAATGTCCAACCCTGACCCGAATTTCCATGAAGACACTTCTGTTGAGGCTCATCTCAGAAGATTTTGGGTTGGATATCTGAATGACTTTCCAATAACTTTGAAAAAAAGTGATAAAATTGCACTTATTTCAGTGAAAATTCCCAAAGAAAAATACCTTATATTAGATTTTTTCCAGCTGTAATAATAATAATAATAATAATAATAATAATAATAATAATAATGCTAGAGTTTCAAAAATACCATTTGATTTGATTTATTTTGTAATTTCATTTATTTGTATGTACTTCTTGTTTCCACTATTTCATTGCACTCCACTATAAACACATGCTGGAGACACACTTGAAAGTGGCATTAAAGCAAATATAATGTAGAAAGGAAGGAAGGCAAAATGGTATTTTCAAATTTGACACATTTCCAAAACTGGAAGCAGTATTTTTCTGAAAGAAAAGCCTTAAAAAAAAGTCTGAAATTATCTTAAAATTCTGCTTCACTGAAAATTATAAACATATTAGTTTTCATTTTTAGTTTAGACAGAAAGGAAACTCATCAGTGACGACATCTCCTGTACAAGCAGCATTTGGAGGCTTAAAGCAGCCCTTGGTCTGTGTCTTTAAGAAGGAGGGATGACAAGAGGCTGGCGTGAAGCATTTCCAACATGCTTTGTATTATGGAAGGGCAGAAGAGTTGACAGTCTCTTCTCAGTTCTGTGGTTAGCTGGCTACAGGCACGCAGTCATTACTTTATATTAATGTGAGATGTGAACATTGTTTTGCTGGTTGTAATTATTCTCCAAGTGGTACAACCTTAAAAATTACAGCTTCGGAGAATCTCTTCCTCTGTAGTTCTTCCTGGGAGTCCCTGCCTGGGTCGGTTCCCAATAACGAGATTTTCTAAGGAGGCTGGGAACGTATTGATTGATTTATTTGCTTTGGATGCTAATTAACTTTGATGTTCTGCAGCCACACTCCTGGCTGCCATACTGCATGCCGGGGAACAGCAGAGCTGGATCTCTGCTTAGAAAAAGGACCGCAGTGGGGGTCAGATGGGAGTAAGTGTCACTGCTTTGTGTTGCATTTTTCTTCCTGAGCCAGAAGCAAAAGCCTTTTTGAAGAGCCCTTCTTTTCGCTAGACATGCCAACGGACAGGAGCAGGGATGTCCCTGAACACAAGCTTTTCTAATGTGGGCAAGGCAGATGGAGATGTCCCAGTGTGGGGTTGTCCTCCAGTGGACCAGGGAGTGAGAACTGCCCACCCCTACCCAGGGAGCTGTACCTTCTGGCAAAGGTTGTCCTGCAGCCACTAGGCCTCCAACTTCTACTCTGACCAGAACGAAAGCTAGGCAAAGACATCTGAAACCATTGCTTAAGCGGTGATGAAAGGGATCAGCCTCCCTTTATCTCCACAAAAGACACTGTGTCATCAGTCTTTGCCGTATTTCAGCACTATCCTCTCCATTGAGCCTGCCACTGAGGGGCTGTGCGGCTGTGCAAGCAGATGTGGTGATGGGTTCAGTGCTGTTGAGTCTGAGATTTGGATGAAAACCAAGTTGCTTCTCTCACACAGGCAAGAACTATCAGCAGTGATGACCTCTGGTAACACTCAGCTCTCAATGTGATCATAACCAGAGCTTTCCTCTCCACCACCAGAACCCCTCAGTACACATTGAAATGTGGTGCTGGAAAGCCAAGAAGCACACCCGAGCCCTGTGAGGCTTTGGGTTCATGTTGCTGTGGCTCACTAATCCTCAGGCCAGCAGAGGGAATTTAGGAAGGAATATATTTGGCTAATGCCACACACTGATGTTTCCTTCTCAGCCCAACACTGGCAAACACACAAGAAGAGCCTGGCCTTCAGCTAGGGTCCAGAATGTGATTCAAGGTCAAAGCAAGACTGCAGTCTCCAAACTGTTTGCATTCTGGAAGTGCAAATACATATTTTTCTTCTTTATTATCTCCAACTTCACCCTCTTTTTGTTTTGTCTTAGTACACACAAGGTAAAAGTGAAATAGGAAGGAAGAGATGTACTCATTTGTTCTGATATTGCAGAAGAGACAACGCTGTGCTTGTAGAATACCATTTTAAGAGTTCTAAGTCTTAAAATGTTTACATGATGCTGCATCTACTAAAGCAACACATGTGATAACCACATTTATGGTAGCAGCCTCCTCAGCCATCATTTTGCCACACACATTATAGTCAGCAGGACCTCCTGCATGTTGCTTGTGGAGCTCTGGCTTTGTGCCTGTCCTCTAACCAATTTATACCATACTCTAAGCATTTAGCAGCTTGCCACAGTACAGAGCCAAGCCATAAATCCCTTGGGGGAAGTCATGCTATAAATGTCCACTTGGACCTCTACACTGTCAGGATAAAGCAGGCTAGTCCCTGAGGCCATCAGAAAGTGTTCCCTTCCCTGATCCTGGTCACGCAGTCATCCTTAGAGTGGAAAGAGCCAGGTACCTACTGCTGCTGCTGCTTAGGAAAGACCCAATCTGTCTGGAGCATGGTGATGTGTGCAACCACAGGACACAACATGCTGCCTGTCCTTTCAGTTTTGTCCAAAATTCTGGGTAGTGACATAAGAGTTTGAGATCTGGATACAGCTTGGTGGCTGCTTTTTGATGTCACATCTAAAAAGCCAGTCTACAAATGATGCTATAGAAGAGGTGAGTGAGGAGGGCCCCAGTTAATTCACTCTTCAGCAGGATGCAGAAAGCCTTACTGAATCTATATTGAGACAAGCTCTGCCCTGCAGGGATGGATCTAGCACAGAGAGATGGTCTAATAGGGCAAAGTCAAACAGTTTTCATGTTGCAGTGAGAGGTGGCAAGATGAGAGTAGAGAACAGGCAAGAAAAGCTGTAGAGGCACCTGTTCCTGCTCACAACGTGGAAGCAGTAGAGAGCTGGTGCTGCTTATCAGCCGGCTGGATGCAACTATTCCTCTAGGGAGTAGACAAATAATATGGTGTAATTATTCACTCCCAGTAAAGAGAACTTTGGGCCCCTGCTTCCTCTCTCCTTCTAATCCTGACCCTGATCCCCCATGATTATTCAGATATCTAACACCTTTTTAGCTGCTGTGATCTGCACTAGAAATTCAGTCATTGGCCAACAGTCTGAGCTGTTAGTGACAGATCAGTGGGTGCTATGGGATCGTTGGTTTAGCTCTCAGACAATGAAAGGACTGTTTTTTTCCAAACCTTCTCACTGACTGCCACATTTAATGAGGATACATATTGGGGCAGTCAGCACTTTAGGTGGTGAGACCATCAGTTGTCTTCTGCAATGAAAGGGGTTCTTTTTTTCACACTCTTAGTTACTGAAGCTTATTGAGAGAGACTGCAAAAGATGAATTATTCCAGCTGAAAAGCCTGGGCCTGCTAAATCTTGTAGGGTGGCTAGCTGGGCAGCACTATTGCAATATGAAGATGACTCAGCCACATAGCATCTTTGTTGGCATCCCCTTAGCTGCTGTGGAGATGATTATTGCTTTATTGCTAAACAGAGTCTGTCAGTGGCTTCAGGCATTTCTATGAAAAATGTAACAGAGGCGGAATAATAATTCAAAACATGTCAGACCAGAAAGCCATGGCTCATTGTATCAGACTCCTTCTGCCCGAAAATCAGCTAGTTCAGATCATTCAGAGTGGGTGAACCAATGCCGCAGATGCTTGTGAGTTCACCAAAGGCAGCAAGCGCATCGTTCTAGGAAAGCAGGATCCTCTTCTCATACAAATGGCCTTACAATGTAATGTAATGGCCAGTCTTCGCGAACGAAGATCCTGGGAAGGTCTTTACACCTTCCAGCCTGCGCATTGGATTTTTTAGGTGAGACACAGTGTGCGCGGAACTG
>JAWMRA010000161.1:22515116-22525751 GCA_035584735.1 Pseudotriccus pelzelni
TGCCTTACAGGGCTAACGAGCTCCACCTGCCCGGGGAGTGTCCCTGACTGGGAATCGAACCCTTGGCCTCGGCGGTGGGCCTTACAATACAGAAACAGAAGAGAGCAGGGTAATTGTCAGAGTAGAAGCTACATCAGCAGAACTGACTCAGAGGAGAAATTTGCTTTTCAAAGTTTTCCATGAGGCGTCAGCTGCTCGTGGGTGAAGTGATGCTAGCAGGCAGCATCCCAGTTACTTTCCCACTGTGGGAACCAAACCCTTTTAAAACTGTTTTGACTGTAACCAAGGAATTAGAGAGATGGATGAAGCCAGCCGAAAGTGTGACAATCTCCTAAAGGCACACAGATGGTGAGCAGACACTGGAAACTGATTCATTTTGAACGATCACTTTCCTGAAGCACATTTTGGACAGTTTTCAACCTCTCTGAGGACCTGAGGAAACTCATAACTTCTCCAAGGCAAAATAAGGGGCAGGAGGGGAGAAGGAAAAAAAGCATGATTTTTCCTTGAAATGCACATTCACACATAGTTAGTTATTTATTTGCCCTCTGACACTGAGGGAAGCTCATCTCAGAGAATGATCACCCGTGGCTCAGCCCAGATGGAGGTGGGCTACAAATTTCATTGCCACTGCTAACCATGAAAAGATTTTCCCGTTTCACCAGAAACCACAATCTCCCATAGTTCCCAGACTTTTCAAGTGATGTGTAGCTTGGTAATTGTCCTGAAAGATAAGGGAAAGCCTCCTCTGTGGTTGCATTTGATACTGGCCTGATGTATGGGATTGCTCAGTGCTGGCTCAGTGGAGGGTGTCTAGAGACAGTGTGGAATATGCCTCTCTGCCTTTTTCTCACTGGGAAAACTCTGCTGGTGGCAAGCAGGATCCTGAGGGTTGAAAATTGCTTTCCCACATCTGACATCCCTTTCATAGCAGCCTTAGTCAGTTTTTGGCATGAAGACTAGAATTAAAGAGTTGCTTATAACTTGCTACAGAGCCTTCTCTGCAGTGCTGCCACCCCTGTGGTATCCCTTCACTGGGGACTAAGAGGAGCTGCTAAGACAGCTTAGAAGAGTAGGAGTGAAATGGGGCATGGGCAGAAAGTCTTGCAAGTGGAAGAGGGCAAAAAGCTTCTGGAGGGGCAAACCTTCACCCACAGCAAGGGACAGAAGCTCCTTTTCTTCAGTCAGAGGAAGTGACCGTGAACAAACGCCTGACTGACTTGCTATTGGAAACACTGCTTGTTGAAAATACAGCTAATGAGACGAGGCCTGATACAGAGATCTTCCAGCTTGGTGCTATATAGAAGAGATGGGCCACTTAAGATTTTCAGATGAGACTCTGCGATGCCTATTTTTCTACTTTCCTGAGAGAAGCGAGGATCCTATTAATAATTTGAGATAAGATTGTCCAAGCAACCGGGACATGCAGCCACTAGATGGCATGTCCATCCTTATCCAGACTCTGTATCCCACAGCCCTGAAAGTCCAGGATACCGTACTCATCCCACATAGGCACAGCAAAAGGATGATGTTATCTCAGCATCTGCTCTGAGAAAATGCTGGCACACTTTAAAATTACTTTTCATTGGGAATCTGCAATCTGATGAACATTCCTCTGTTATTTTGAAAGGATCTAAAAATAAGATGCACACAAATTTTGCAAACTTGCTCTCACTGGTTTCAGTGAAGATGTACTGGGGCTGCAAAGAGCATTTATGTACAAAACAGCTCGTAAAAGGAAATATACAGTGCTTTGTTCTCCCACAGGAGGGCTAGTGAATTATTTGGGTAGAACCCACATGAAGTAAGACATTATTGGTAGATACTATTTTCCAGATCCTTGGCTGCTGTTATGTGGTATACTTCCCTCATTTATACTTGCTGAGAGTCTAGTCTCTAGGTCTCCAGATCAGAATTAAGCAAGACACCAAGAGGAAGGAGCTTTTATTTGAGGGGACTGCCAAACACATTAGATTTGGACCACTTTCTCTCAGAGATTTAATCTCAGAGGAACTGGCTAAACAGAAAAGCTCAGAAACAGGAGTGAATCAAGCACATTAAGGCATTTATGCTGTATTTTTCACATAGCAGAAAATATCTAAAGTCTTTCAAAGCAGTAAGTTTCAGTAGCTTTTGTCATTGAAAAATTGGTTTCCACTACATACAAATTGAAAAGAAATCCAAGCTTATAGATTTTCCTATCAACCAAGTTTTATATACATTAAAGAAATTGGGTTCTAGTGCAAAAAAGCTGAAACTACCCACCCGCCCGAATTTTTTTCCACTACAATATAAAAAAGTATTAAAAGTATCCCTTGCCTTTTCTATTTGTGCACAAGGGGAAAGACTGGGCTTTTATCTGATGTTATTTTGAAATTATCCCTTTGAAAATGCTATTTTATTAAGTCAGCGAAGTAACACTTCGTGTTTCTCTTGCATGCCTGTGAACTTATCTAGCATTTGTTAGATGATGAGTCAAACCATCCCTAACTCTCTGTAATAAGAATTGTATCAAATTGTACAATGGATATATTACCTTCACAAATTAAAACAGTAACCCAAAAGAAATATTTGGATTTCCTAAGCACATTTAGAACTGATGGGGAGCATATAGCAAAGATATACAGCTGGGAGGGGAGGGAAAGGGAGTCTTATGTTTTGTGAGTTCTCTATGCTGCAAATCACTTTGGAGTCATGGTGCACCACTGAAACTTTAGAGTCCTTATATGATGTAAATAACAAATATTCATTCCCAGGAGAGCGCTACTGGAGATCTAGCCCCAGATTTCAGACTAAAGGGAGACACCAAGTGGAAGAAAGACACATGACTAATTGTCAGCAGAACCATCTCCATGTGGTTCACTGGACCTTTACTAAGTAGATGATGCAGGGGCACATTTTGGCACCTCACTGCCCATGTGGTCATTGAAACCTGCATCTGTGTGATGGAGGCAAAGGTGGAAAAGAGATTCTTTCCAAAGTGAGATTTAAAATGACTTAACATAGCAAGGAGAAACTCAGATGCCTTAATAAATGAAGTGGAAGGCAATTAAATCTCGAAATACTTTTGTGGAACTGAGCTTATGTAAGAGGTATTAGTGTCATAGGATTGTTTGTTCCACTTGCCTTGCTTCTTCAGGTAAATTGTGCCAGTGTTGCACACAATTCCCTCAGAAAATATCCATCCTGCTAGCACCAGCTTCTGAGTGCTTTCATTTACTCTGTCAGACTTTGAACTGGGTTCTTCTCCTTCCTTTGGGTTTTCTGAAGGTTTTATGTAAACTGAACTGAAAGGGATGACTTCTCACCAGTCTCTGTAACCATGGAGTGTGGAAATAATACTGCCTAAGCAACAGCATCTGGCCCGGCATTCCCCCAGTGCAGATCAACAGGGATCAGCAATGATCATTCCTCTCAGTCCAAGGCAACAGATAGTTAAAAGAACTGTCAAGAAGCAGTTGAGTGTTTAAACACATTTATTTGGCCTTCTATCACAGACAGAGTTGGTCCAGGTCAACATGGGTTCCAGAAGTGAATCATACATGAGATCTGCCCAGATGTGCCCATGTTTCTCTAATGCCAATTCTGTTCTTCCTATTTTGAAAGACAAGGGCAGATCCATTCAACTCTGCATTCAAATTATGAACTTAGGAGGAAAGTAATCTAATCAGCACTTTGGTTCCTTCTTCTTACCATGCAGGAAAATGCTTATACTTATCCAGGCAGCCTAACCTCAGAAACACTGTTATGGAAAGATATTAAGCAAAATAGCTCAAATCTTGTGGGAAGGGAGGAATCTCATGGGGCTTTGACATTTTGTAACCTCTGAGTCCAAAGCTGCACATACAATCCATAATATCAATTCAACCTGTAAGTACTAGATCAAAAGAAGGTTGTAAGTGAAACCTATTGTGCTTCCACAGGCTGCTTTAGAAACAAGACCCTACTTGGTTCCTGAAGGGAATGGTAGATATTCTTGTTGCCCTCTGAACAGGAGGTTGTGATTCAAGTAGGGTCTCTTCTGCTGTTGTGGTCTAACCCCAGCCTGCAACCAAGCCCCACGCAGCCACTTGCTCACTGCCAGGCAATAGGATCTGGGAGAGAATTGGAAGGATAACAGCCAGAAAACTCATGGGTTGAGATAAAGACTGTTTAATAGGGAAAGCAAAAGCCACACAAAAGCAAAGCAAAATAAGGAATTAATTCTCTGCTTCCCGTGAGCAGGCAGGTGTTCAGCCATCTCCAGGAGAGCAGGGCCCCATCAAGGGCAATGGTTACTTGGATAGACAAACATCATCATTCCAAATGTCCCCACTTCCTCCTTCTTTTATGGACTTTATATACTAAGCATGATGTTATATGGTGTGGAACATCCCTTTGGTCAGTTGGGGTCAGCTGTCTCTGTTATGTCTCTTCCCAACCTCTCATGCACCCCCAACTTCCTCATCAGTGTGTCAAAAAGCAGAAAAGGTACTGGCTCTGTGTAAGCAGTGCTCAGCAATAACAAAAATATCTCCATATTATCAACACTGTATTCTGCACAAATGCAAAACACAGCCCCACACTAGTCACTGTGAAGACAATTAGTTTTACCCCATCCAGAACCAACACACCTGCAAAAGCCACAAACAAAACACCATGTATCTCCAAAGAGAGAGAGAGGGCACCTGAAGAAGCAGAATACTTCTGTGTAAGAGGAAGAAGAAAAATTTTGGTGTCTACTATATAAGCCTCAGGAATAAGGTCAAGTTTTTGAGGTGTTCATCTGTACCTACAAGTGTTTAAAAGGACTGAGTCTGAATGCTACCTCTTTGAAATTAGTTTCTGGTTGCCAAAGATGTTTGCAAAAGGCACACAGAGAATTGTGTGATTGAGTTAAGTCCTAGATCCATCAAGTTTCACAAAGTCCCACTGTGGATGTTGTTAGTCCGAGCATGCCCATGAACTGAGTTGAACTCAGCAGAACAAGCGAGAGCTACTTAGTGAGTAGGATGCATTTTTGAAACTCATCTGTCATTTTCTGTCTTATTTGCCTCAAATGAGCAAGCCCATAGCAACAGTCACGGACTCGTCTCAAGCCAGAGATGTCTGTGACCTGCTCATAGACCTTTTGAGATTTATTTCTATGTGGATTTTTTTGAAAAAGGGAGGAATTATGGAAGTATAGAATGGTAAATCTTGATGATTTGTTTCAGTAAATTTCCCATCCCAAAGGTCAGATGGACATCCAACATGTACTGGAGCACCTGCTCCCATACTTGCTATTGCATAACAGATCACAAAAATTCAAAGTTCTGTAGTCCAAAAATTCCTGCCTAGGAAGACACATCCCTGTGTGCTGCATTTCTCAGTACCTATCAAGGGGGAATCAATCTTTTCTTGCAGAATACCAACTTTGGCAGTGCAGTCATCTCTGTAATAGTCCGCTGTGAGGGATCCGTACCAGGATCCAAAATAACCAATCTGCTTCCCAGTTACATGGTGTCTCTGGCAGAAGAATTTCCTTTTAGCTTGTACAAGTCTAACCTCCTGCAAAATTTCAATTGCCTGCATTTCTCATTTCAGCCAGGAGAGGGCAACTGGTCATCAGGAAAATTAATTCAGTTTACTAAAGTGTGTCCTAAAACACAGAATCAGTAAAAATACTTTAGTCCTGAAAATATACCTTTTGATAAACATGTCTTCCGCTAATATAAGTTAAAATAGCCCCCTCTTGCCCCACAAGCTTCAGCAACCACTGCACTTTCATTGCTGTTCTCTCTAACCATTACTTTTTCTATATAATTAATCTGCTAGTAAAACACAGCCTGGGGCAAATAAAAGAGGATTCTTATTATGATGCCATGAATGTACTTCTGTCAAATTAGACTTGACAAAAGCTGTAATTTTTAACTGTGCTTTGCATTCTTTCTGTTTTATACTGTGCTATCAAACTGACAGTAACCATGAACTCTAAATTCTTCGGTAATTTTTTTAACTTGGAGTTTAAATGGAAAAGAAATACAGTAATTATTTGCTCTTTTTTTTTTAAAGTTAGGCAGTTTGTATTGATAATTACAGCACTCATCACTGCATCACCTTCAATGTTTTGGCCGGATCAACAGAGAAATCTTTCCTCTCTTAGAGTCACAGAAATGTGTGGTCAATTCAAAGGGTTTTTCAAGGGAAATAAGGAAATAAATATGTAAACATTATAAGTCCACATGTCTTCCTGTTTCTCTGTTCTTCCTAATGCCAAGGACTAATTTCCTCTTTCTGGTACATGCAACACTGGGCAGCAGCCTTTGTCAGCTGAACCTCAGACCCTCTGTTCTCAGAGATCCTCTGAGACTAGAGAAAAGCAGTTTTGTCCCTTCCACTCTGCAGCTTGCTGCCAAACAACCCTGAAACCTTCCATCCCAGCTTCACAGAGAGACATGAAGAGCTGCCTATGCATAAAATGGTGGGAACTTTCTTGCTCGTATCCCATTGTTTCAGGATGGCCCCTACCCGTCAGACATGGGTTTACCAACAGAGAATGAGAGTGCCATAGCTCCCTCCATCATTATCAGCCATCCATAATTATTAGCCATCCATGCTGTACCTGTGTTTTCATAGCAAAGCAGTGGGGACTGTGCAGCTTCTCACAACCCAGAACAAGGCTGCAAACAACCATGAAGGCACAGCACAGCCAGCTCTGTGCAGGGCATTAGTATTCTCCTGTGCTTGAGGAAACAGACTTTGTGTACAAATGAACTGGGATCTGTACCAGGCTGCATCTCAGGGACTTGGACTGTGTGCAGACTTCCCTTGTTTATCCAAAGAATAGGCCATGACTTGATTGGGTAAAGAGATTAAATCCTCCTGAAAAGAAAGTATTTATTTGACCGGGAATGGTTGTTGTATTTGAAATGAAGATGGCCCAAGGCAAAAACAGGTTGCTTGGCTGAATGACCCATTGGATGGTCTCTGGCTGCCATTGAAATCGATTCGGTTTTCAGCCTCACGGGCCACATAATGGTGGGTTTCTCCAGCCTAGGGTTTTCTTACAAGCACTTTTGTCTAATCACTAGCTGAGAATCCAGCCTGATGTGTACATTGTAAAAGATGCTGTTTATACTTGGGCTTCTAGTCTGCCATCTGTGCACAGCTTAGCTGCAACATCTCAGTAGATCTGTTTCTCCTCTGCTGCCAAGCCCCTGTTGCAAGCCTTCAGAAGAGCATGATTCACGTCAGACTTTCTAATAAAACTCAGGCACTTTGGAAGCTCTCTTTTAAAACCTATCCCCTGCTCTGAGCAAATGCAGTGGTATAGACTTAACGCTTTTTCTGCAGAATCACTGATTCATATCTGAGTGTCACTGAAGCATAACTAATTATACATACAATCACTGATGCATATATACCTCCACGCTGCCCTTGCTAACACGTATCCTGTTCTCAAAGACATTTACACAAATGCATTTGGGCACCAGAGCTGCTGGCACGATCCATTTGCACTGTATCTTGTAATCACTTTTTATTTCAAACCCATTTTCTCTAAGAAACAGCCTTCACACTAACCCACCAGGGAAATATTTTGAGCCTAGACTTTCTTCCTCAAAGTAGGACACTTTTTGTAGCAATCAGAAACAAGCTACATGCCCGGTACCTGTAGGCTCAGACATAATAAAAAGACGAGGAAGACTAAATATAAGAACAGGCAGATGATACTTCACCTGTCCCATAAAGCCTTAGGTAAGCATTCTGGCTTACAGAGTACAGGCATAACTCCAAGCTGATGTTTAAATTAAAGACAAAGACCATTACAGAAAGGATAAAGAAAAGTGGGTTTGATATTTTGTTTGAGAGTATCACTGTTTTTAATGAAGATTAATTCTGCTTGAAAAGAGGTGCTGGAGTGTTGCTGATTTCCAGAGAGACACATAGTCCCCAAGACTGTTTGTAAAGGAGTTTTCAGATATTGCCCCAAATAATTCTCATGCAAAATTTGTCCTTGTCTTAGGCACTAACAGCTGACCTTACAAGTTTTTTGGTAAGAGAGAGAAGTCTTAGCAAAGTTAAGTTTATTAGCCAGTTTGCAGGTCATGGATAGCCTGGTATTGCCGTGGACAGCTGCAGAAACGAGAGTGGCGAGACCACACCCACAAAAGCCTCTTTGCAGAGCAAGTCATTTCACTTCCAGCTTATCATCCCTCTTCTGCAGCACCTGCATTTGAATCACCCCTCCCCAGCTGAGCCCTCATGGCAGCTGATGAGCCTGCAGTTACCTGCTGGTGGCACAGAGGAGGACATGGAGCCCAGGGTGCTGGATGCAAAGCGTGTGGCACTCAGCAGGTGACACCTACGCTGCAGGTATAGCCTCCTCCCATGGTCCCTCCAGCCTCACGCTGTCCAACATCCACGAAGGAGGACTTATTATG
This sequence comes from Pseudotriccus pelzelni, assembly GCA_035584735.1. Taxonomy (NCBI): domain Eukaryota; kingdom Metazoa; phylum Chordata; class Aves; order Passeriformes; family Tyrannidae; genus Pseudotriccus; species Pseudotriccus pelzelni. The sequence goes on from JAWMRA010000161.1 coordinate 22,523,519, forward strand.
TGGTCTGTCGTCACCCACTACATGACCTCACGCTCATCCTGACAACAAAAGCTGTCTGCAGGACAATAAACAAACTAGTGGGAAAGCTATTGAGTGTTATGGCAGAAAAACGGAAAAAGGATGTGTTTAATTCTGGTACCAAGGAAAGCCATTGGGATCTGCAGGGAAAGGTTTGGATTGGATGGGACTCCAAATGCAAGAATTAAAGTGCAGTAGACACAATGAATAAAGGACAGACTAGAAAAGGACCTTTTAAAATCTTTTATTTAAAGCCTGGTGGCATTGTAAGGAATCAGCCTGAAGTCACAGAAAAATGACAGAGAGACTCCCTTGTAAGGAGAGAGTAAGGTAGTACACCTGTTGTACACCTGTCTCAGTACGAAGGGCAAACTGGTGTTTGCTGCCCTCAGGAATGAGGACTGAGGCCTTGAGCTGCATGAGTTTGCTTGTCCTCCTCCTGTCAGAACAGAAGCCATGAAAGTGAAAAATATTGCTCCTCAGAAGGGTGAGGGACATCCTGACCTTCCCTCATTTTAGGATTGGCTTGATGGATTTGTTTTCAGTATCTTTGAGATGAGGATTTAAACAGGATCACATTGTTGTCACTATTAGATTGCCTTATCACTTTTATTTTTATTTGTGTTCTGCCAGTAGAGGCAGGATCCCATTGGGCTAATTACGCCACGTGCCAAGAACAAAGAGCTGTTGGTGTAAGCTCACTGCCCACTGTGCAGAGCAGACACACTGCACAAAACGGGCAAGCCCATGGAAACAATGCAATGACATCGGTCAGCAGAGCAGCCATAGCATGCGAGCACTTCGCCGTCAGTGCTGGAGGCATTGGGGCAAACAAGAGCTTAACGGGGTTTGGAAGGGGAACAATACTCAGCTCTGCTGACGTTTTACAAGCTTCACTGGGGCAGCGAAATTGCCCGTTGGAAAAATCTTTCGGTGGGTCACCGGGCTTGCTTTCACCGGGCAGGGAGCCACAGTGCTCCTCCCTCTCACGGGAGCAGACAATCTGCGAGCGCCCTTAAACATTAAGAGGGGTGCGTGTATATGCGTGTGTGTGCACCTACTTGACAAGACACTCAGGGGTAGGTGGGTGACACGGCAAGAGAAGCGAGCCGGGGAAAAGCGCCCCCGCTCAGAGCCCGGCCACCTGCCCGAGTGGAGCAAGGTGACTTGGCCACAGCGGGAGAGAAGGAGGCAGCGGCCGAGGCCTCACAGGTGGGCAGTGGAAAACGTGTCACCGGGTCTGAGGAGCGAGCACAAAGGGTCCCGCAGCGGGCACTGCCCCCGGCAGCAGGGCAGGCAGAGGCAGCACCACTCCGCACCACCGCACGGCCGCGGGCGAGGCGCCAGCGCCCCGCAAACCGCTGCGGGGGCCGGTCCGGGCAGCGCGGGGGGCGGTGTCCCGCCCCGGGGCCGGCTCAGCGCAGCCGCCGGCTCCGCCCCGCGGGGCCACATCGGCGGAGGGAGGGAGCGCAGCGCTGAGACCAGCCGTGCCGTGCCGAGCCGAGCCGAGGAGGTAGGTGCGCTGCAGCCTCCCGCCCTAAGGGGTCGGGGAGCGGAGCGGCACCGGAGGAGAGGGCGTGTGCCGGGGCTCCGTCCAGCGTGCCCGGAGACCCCGCTAGCTTCAGCCCGGGGGTCTCGGCGTGGAGGGTCGTGGGCTGTGCCCGGCGGGGACTTCCCGGGGGTTTTCGGCGGGGCTTTCTGGTGGCCGAGGGGCAGCTCCCGCCGTGTCCGTGCAGTCCCGCTCGGGGGCGGCAGCCGGGCGGGCGGCCCCTGCGCTCCGGGCAGCCCCGCGCCCCCTCCCCGCGCGGGGGGTCCCTGCGAGGGTCGGGGCAGCCTCCTCGGGGCGCCGGTCCCCACTGCTCGCCCTCTCGGGCGGGTCCCTCCGCACTTGCGTCCGTGGGCGAGCTGCGATGCTCTGGCGCAGCTGGTGTGTGGCCTGAAAGAAACCGTGGCCAGGTGCAGCGGACCCGCTGTCCTGGGAGCCTGGCCGGTTGCTACTGTGAAGAGACTTCGGCCGAGTGCCTCTGCTGCCTGCTGATGAGAGCGAGCGTGCGGGGGGCTTCAGTCGGCGCTGTCTTGTTTGATTGCTAGGATGTGGGTTAGGTGCCTCTGTAGCGATTTTACCTTCTTACGACTACAGAAATCTGGTGCTGGCCCAGCCTGCCGTGTCCCTTCCCCCTTCCTCCCCCCACTACAACCCCCCCCCCCCCGCCTC
>JAWMRA010000161.1:22525851-22571210 GCA_035584735.1 Pseudotriccus pelzelni
CCCCCTTCCGCCCCCCCCAACACCCCCCCCCCCCCCCCGCCTCTCTTTTAAGATCCCATTGAGAAGTTCAGCGTAGTTCAGCTTGAGGTTCAGTAGCTGAGTAGATGTTGGCTGTGAATTGCTTGTGCAGTGTGACTGTTAACAAATCTGTTGATACGAGGATAGCGGCTTGTTACAACCCAGGCATGCTGGTTCAGCCCCAGAGCATAAAAGTTCTGCTGTGTATGCTTTAATGTAAAATAGAGCGCTTGGAACAAAAAAAAAAAAAAAAAAAAAAAAAAGAGGGGGGGAATAAAATAAAACCAGATCCAACCATCCTGGAATCTAAATGTTGGCTTCAGTAAACTGTAGAGCTGGTTTAGAATGAAGTGTTCCTATGTCTTGGACGAGCTCTAGTGTTTCCGACTTGTGTATGAGATGAGAGCTTGAAACTTTCCTAGCTGTGCAAGAGAGGGACAGTGCCCTATTGCGCTGCTCTCAGAGACAGTGGCTGGTGAGGAGCGCAGCTCTTGGAGGTGTTTGAGCTGCTATTGACAGTAGAGGATCACAGGGATGCGACCCATCCCAGTGCTAATGAGGCCTCTTGATGTGTGACTTCTGCCAACTCTTGTGTGCTTCTGTGCAAACAAGGGTGTACAGCTGGAGAGTGCTGTCTCGAAATCTGCCATCAGTGGTACTTCCTCTCCACGGAAGACCTTTTTTTTTTTGCTACTTTCTCAGATACCATGGGGCTTGAGAAAAATCCTCATCAAAGCCTGAGATGTGAGCCTGCTGCTGTGAAGCTTCCTTGCTTGCTGCATGAGAACCATCAAGCAGAAGCCTGTGACTGGAGTCCTTTTCATGGACCACAAGGTCCAATTGTAGAAACACAGTTCTAAAAATCTAGAGAGAGATGTCTAGTGAGAGGAGCAGTCTCGGGAGCTGTATGCTGATACCAAGATAAGCATATGACAAGCTGTAAAAATTACAAATTACTCAGATCTTACTAAATACTTCATGAGCACTAATGGGAAGAAAGTGTTAAGAAGGCAGAAGGTCACTGGTGGGGTTGTGAATGACCTGTTCTGCAGTGTCACTGTGTGGGTGGTGAAAGACCTGCCAGTGTCCCATAGCAGAACCTCTTGTAACAGTGGGGTGGCTTTTAACGTTCACACTTCTTTCTGGTCCTTTTGCTGGAGCAAGAACTCCCACAGCTACAGTTGTAGTTAAAAAAAAAAGAAGAAAAGAAAAAGAAATCCATGGGCACTTGCCCATGTTGGACTGCCACACAGGTGAAAAGAACCTTTGCCAACTACTCTGTAAGCTAATGTGTGGATTTCAAGTGGCTCAGGGAAACGAGTAGCCTCACTCCTAACATCCTTCCATGTAACATCTTTCGTAGAAGGATCTTGCTTCCAGAATAACTGCTGTGAACCTGAGCCCCTCTTAGCCTGGGCTTCTCCATCATTCTTCTTCCTGGGTTTCTCCACCATTGCCAAGTGTTGTGGGGACTGCTAAGATGCCATCCTTGATCCTATGCTGCAGGGCAGGTGTGGTTGGTGAAGTCTTGCAGCGTTTGTTCTGCTTCTTACCTGCGTGTGACAAAAATAGAGCAAGATACAAGCTGAGTGCCTGGAGAAAGCCCTCCCTGTGGGCTGCCTGGAAGCTCCTCCCTTAAGAGGATTTAGTTTTAATGATGCGGCTCATCTGGACTCTCTTCATTACTGTTATTGTCTCTATTTTAGTTCTCGGAGGACAGGCAGGTGTTGTGTGACCTACAACTGTAAGCTGGTGCAGAAGGTCTTCTAACAAGGCTTCTTCCCACAGCTCCATGGAGGTTTCCTGCCCCTGCTCTGTGAAGCGCAGTGTGGGGGTTTGTATGAAATTCTTCATCTGACTGTAGCCGAGGAAAGGTTTTATCCCTCTCCTGCTACTCTGTGTCCCGCTGTATGTCAGGAGAGGTCCATCCAGAACTGCAGGTGTTCATCCAGTAGATGTTTGAATCAGAGAAGTGCAGCTGGGAGTCTTGCAGACCTCTGGTAACCACAGGCCCTGAGGCACTTTCCGATTCAGACCATGGCTGTTGTTCTTGGTGCCTGCTGGCATTGTTACAGCAGGAAGCATGCAGCACAGCAAAAAACACTGCTACAAGGACCTTGGACACCAAAGGCATAGGGTTTGTCACAGGAATGCCAGGGTGTTGCTGGGAGTTGGACCATGCCCATGCTATCTGAAGTAGTAATTACTGGTCTGTTTTAATGGTGCCTGTGGTGTGGCAGCCACGTCCTTCCTGATCTCTTTTCTGTTTCTTTTCACTGGTGAGTGGAGATGCTGGAGGAGGTCTGTCAGGGCTCAGGCTATGGCTGGTTGAGTGGCTTTGAAGGCTGGAGAAGGTGGCAATGTTTTTGATGGTTCTGTGCAACAAGGATGATCAGAGCGTCAGTTCTTGCACTTCTTCCTCAGTTTCCTGTGTGGAAAAACTTTTGTACATCAAAACTAACTTACTGCCAGGAATTATGGCCCTCATCCTAGATTTCCTTGACTTCATGTCTCTAAAACAGGAACATGACATCTGCATCCCCTTATTCTCCTTCTCTGCCTTCATTTGTCTCTGAATGTGGATCATGGTATCCTGAGATCTGGGGTCCTTTTGTACAGCAGAGGGGGGTGCGGGGCCCAGCAGCCTTGCTTTTACCATGTGCTTATCAGCTTTGATGGGCAAAGAAATAAACTGTGCTCTTGCATTGATGCATCTGTTGGAGGAATGTGGGATTGTAGCTTTCCACAGGCAAATGATTAATGACATGTGCGTGAAGGGATGGCCGGGTGGGCCACCTTTCCTTTAGAAACTGTGTAACAAGAGGCAATCCATTACTTAACCACCTCTGCCTCTTCTTGGCTGCTCTGTGTTCTTAGATGGAATGAAATGGAGGAAAAGCTAAAAATTACAGGCTCTCTTGGCATGGTGAAAGGAATAATACAGGAGGCACAGCCAGTGCCAGCAGTTCACTGATGGCTGGTTGGCTGTGGCAGAGCCTGTTTGCTGAAACCTCTCTGGGCTATTAGGGCTTGGAAACACTGAAGCAGTTAACAGCTGACTTGAACCTAGACAGGGTGATAAGTGAAGCACAGGGAACTGCATGCTGGGGATTGCTTAAATCATTGCTTGTGAGCACTGACAGATTCAGAGCTAGCTAATTTTCTGGGAGAAAGATGAGGCATTACCATGGGCAGCTCTGCGAAAGGGACTGCCTTGTAGATGACAGCAGAAAAAGGGAATAAAACAGTAGCGTGTTGGGATGGGGACAAGGATTGGAGACTGTTGCTCAGTACCCAAGTGTGTGCCCTCTCTAACACCACAGAGCCAGGGAATCTGTGTGGTTTGTGGCTCATCCAAAGTAAATACAGGGGAGAAAGGGAAGGAGACTAAGCTGAGGGCAAGCTTTCTCCTGTGTGAAGAGGCACGTGCACCGGCTGTCTGGCTTATTGCTCTAGTTCTTTGTCTCCTTGATGGAACTTTGGAACTGGGACACCACCATTTAAAAGCAAGTCAAACCAAAGACCGGTGCACGTACTTAATTCCTGAAAACTGATGCTGAGATAAGTGGCTTGACTGTTTTTAAGGAGCTCAGGAGCTGAGAAGGGCTAGAGGAAGGGCCTTGCACATAGGCAAAGGACTGTGGGTGTTTGTTAAGAATTTTGCTCGGCTGATGATTTAGTTTCTTTGCAGCACAGCCTTGAGCAAACAGGTGCATCACAAAAGCACTTTACCCTTTATTGCAAAAATGTTGCTGAGCTGTAAGCAGATTGCTGATCCCTTCTACTATGATGATAATCCCATGGCCATGTGTACTGGACAAATACTGATCTGGGAGGAGCTATATACATTAGGATATACAGCACCCTGAAGATTTGAAGTTACATAATGGAGAGTTCCCTTTGTAGGCAAAACAATTCTGCTTCAGTTAGAGGGAGATCTCATACACAAGCAAAGGAATAGATGAGCTGTCAGAACTGCAACATGCACTTTAAGTCAAGCTAACCTTCCCACAGCTGGAGTTGAGAACTACCCTTTGTACCTGCTGCTGCTGGTCTCCATCCACTGCCGTGGAGGTAGTTTGGGAAGGGGGCGGAAAAGGAACTAACTTACAGGGACTGAACATGCTGTAAAGTAGCTTTACCTGTTGGGAATGAAGGGAGCTGTGTCCCAGGGGTGTCTTTGAAAAGGGTTTACATCACTGGATCGGACCATGTCCTCCACCAGCACCTTGTTTTGGTCACTGCCTCTGTGATCCATGAGTTTTCTGTGCCCTGCCCAGAATGGGCTTGAGTGGGCTACATGGGAAATTGATGCTCTCAGGAGAGGCTTCATGCTACGCCTTGTCTGTCTAGTTTAAAAGCAACCTGCTCCAGGACCTTGATTTTCCTCGGATGGGTGTACCAGACTGGCACAGGTTCAGGTGAGCTGCCTCTAGGGGTTTTGTGCATTGGAGTGCTGTGGGACCACAACCTGTGCTCTATTGGTGGAGGGCTTCTGGAACAGCATGCAAGGCAGGTGTGGAAGTGGCATCTTGGCACTTGACTAGGACTTCAAGGACTGCTACTGTCGTCCCATATTATAAAAATATGTAAACACTAAACACCCGGAGCCAGCATCATGTCTCCTGTGATAGATGGTTAGCAGTTTTTTTGGGAATCAGTTGTGTAATCTAAATTAACTGGACTGTCTCTACTATTGCACAAAATGCCTCAGTGCTCTAGTTAGACCTTTCCAGGAGATAAAAGTATCTGTGTTGGGACTGTCTTATTCCCTTCCTACTTGATTTTTTTTTTCCTGACTTCTCCTTGGTCCTGCAAATGGCTTATTTAACATTACTTGGAATATACATGGACAGAAATTTAAAAGAGGTTCTGTATTCAGTGGTGGCAATATCAAGGAGGTTTTGGACTTTGGTCCCCAGAGCTAATATGCTTGCTTTCAAAAATCACTGTTTAGACTGCTCTGCTCCTCTCCTTTCTGCTTGTAGTCAGAGAATTTGTGGAGTAGTTTTTGCATAAAAGGGTGACAGGCTGGCTGTTGTGGTGGTGGGCCACTATCTCTAGTACTGCAGTTATAATGGTGCATTGGTTCTGGGGCTTCTTTCATGCTGATGGCATGGCACAAAGTGTCCTCTTGCCTGCTGTGGAGCCAGTCATGTATCTGCCATGTGTGTCAGCATGGACTGAAGCTGCTGGTGATGAGTCAGTCTTGAGTGTCTTTGCTGGAATGTCCTTAACTTCCCAGTGTGTTTCACTAAGTAAACTTGGTCTCCTGTCCCCTCACTCCCATTCTTCTGTGTCTTCTGATTGTGGAGCTAGGCTTCATGTTAAGAGAGTGGGACTCGTATTAAGGAGACTGCTGACCTGCAGGTTAGCAAGGCTATTTGCCCCTGCTGTTGCCTTGAATTTTATACCGCCCAAGCAGAGGTGGGAACTATTATGCAGCATCTGTGCTGCATGCTTGAAGAAACTGGGGCTTAAAAGGCAGGCAGGAGTTCTAATTATGCTCGTCTCTGCAGTCTTTTCAGGAGGAGGGGAACGCCACCCAGACAAAACCCAGCTGTTTGGATGTACTTTCCCAATAGTCTAAGAAGCTGCTGGACTCTTCTTTGCATTCAGGTCCCTTTCTAATGCAGGCTTGCAGATACTCTGCACATGGAATAAGTAAAGAGCCCTCTGAGTTGTGCAGTAAATCTGCCTATTCCCAAAGGAAGCTCTCTTAATTAGAGAAGACTTCTGCTCGGCAGCTGCTGTGTAGAACAGTGCTAGACCACAGCTGTGTGGAGAAGCCCTGGTGAGCCTTGTGAAACAAGGTAAAGGCCCAGTCCTCTCCCGATTCCCAAGGGGTCTGTTGCACCTCTCTGGGGACAAGAAGTAGGGGGAGAGGCTGCAGGTACAACAGAGGTTACTGGAGGCTGGAGAAGTGGAGCCCTGTGTGAGAGGTCAGCCTTGCGAGCGAGCTGCAGAGGGTGGCTGCTCCCTGTGCACAGGGCTCAGCAGCTCCTTTGCACCAGATCCCTCCAAGGATAACACTTTGTGCCAGTTCAACTAGAATGAGGGTGGTTGTGGCTGCTCCTGAGGAGTAGGCGGTGATGCCTACAGCTGCTGATACTTCTCCTGTCTGATGTGAAGCGACCTGAAACGTCAGTGTTTCCTCTCACACGTGCTTTCTGGGGAAGGTATTGTGACTAGCAGCTTCCTGGAATGAAACTGAGGTGACCAAAACGTAGTTGCCGAAACTGCGTGGGAATTTCTTAATGCCAAAATCTGCATCAAACTGTCTACTGCCTTGGCAGAAGAGGCTGTTTCAAGGGAGGTCTATTTTGAGGGATGGCAAGCTGCTTTAATGCCCAAGTCCAAGACCTCAAAGGCTCTTTTATTTGATACTGCAATCTGGCTGGTGGTCTCAGAGCTTGGATATTTCTTCGTTTGTTCCCAGTCCTTCGTACTGCAGCTGTGGAGACTGTTGTGGCGGTGGTTTAGACTTGATCCTGTAATAAAAACCAAAGTTGCTGGTTTACCTAGCTTCTGGCAGATGAGAAACCTCTTCCTAGCCCAGCCGTCAGCTACAAGCAAGACCTACCTGTGTGTACAAGTAGATGGCCATGCACTCAGTGCTGTCCCATGGGAACCTAAACAGTTGCTCTTTTTTTGCCCAGAAGAGAGGCAGCCTTCGTGACAGGGTGTTTGCTGTCAGGAATAACAGCCTATATAAGCAGCACGTGAGCTGGGCCAGGTCAGCAGCTGTGTTACCGTGGTGCTGTCTAATGGTTATTCCTCTGCCCAGGATCTCAGTGGAGAGAGCTGGTGACCTGCAGTGCGTGGTTCTCCTGCTGACAGCCTCCCGTCAGAGAAGGACCAGGCAATGGTGTTTTGCTGGGCTGGGTTTCAAGCTGCTGCACTAGTGAGAGGTGGGCATGTACCCTGAAAGCAGAGGGAGCCTAGTGTCGCAGCCATAACCTGCACAGGTAGCATGCTTGATGTCATTGGTAGGTTTGGCTTGATTTAAAGTTGTGGAGCTGATTTGACATAAAAATGGGCAGACTGGAGGGGGGAAGAGCACAATGTGGTTGGAGAGAAGCAAGTAAGAAGAAAATGTGTCTGCAGTCCTATTTAAAAGTAGTCTTGTCCTCAGTCATGATTTACTGATGAAAGATGAAACAGCCCTGCTTTTTTTTCCCCTTTGAAATGGGATCATTTATGTCTGCATTGAGGCTCATCTGATTATCTCCAAATAAATTCTTCTGTGTAAAAATTCTTTATTTTTAAAATAAATACCTCTGAACTGCTCTTTTCTATCTCATTCTTCTAGCATTCCTTCATCAAATAGTCTTCTGAAATATTTGTGCTCAAAGTATAGGAAAGGAGACCCTTTCAGGAAAGTAGAAAAGGCTACCCAGCCTCTCTCGGTTCAGGTTCAGCTGAACCCATTTTACAGACTGTGCATAGGTCTGCAGACTCAAAGGAGGCCCCTCTTTTTCCCAAAATAGATGCAGCTTTTCGAAGTCTTGCTGTCTATTTTAACTGCCAAATTCCTGGGGAACTTATCCCATATGTCTGTTCCTCTTGGCTTGAAATAACCCTGTCCAGAACCTACACATTGTGCTGCTTTGAAGGATTGATTGATTATTTTCTTTTTTTGGGATGGTGTTGGTGGACGAGTGATCTTAACTGCATGTGGCAGGTCTATGATTGAGCCATGTTCTCGTATTAACTCTGCTGGGATTACCTGCATGGTAATGTAACTGTCTTCAGGGCAGCAAAACCCCTCTGTGTATTGCATCCTGCCCTGGCCTCCAGGACCGTCTTCATAGATGGGCCACCAAAAGTTTTTGAGTGTCTCTTCCACCTGGCAAAGTGTTTCCTAGAGGCCGCCTTTGTTTTCCAGCTTTGTCTACTGAGATTTCTTATTGTGGCATTTCACTTCCTAAAATGCTTAGACTGGGAACAAAGCAGCTTTGCTGCAGCTTCTGTAACAGCTCATGCTGTGTTATTCTTGCTCCTCACAGCGCTGCCTTTTACTGCTGTACAATGCAGCTTTCTTTTCCACTTTCTTTCTCCTCTATAAAGAGCTTGGCATGAGGACACTGTTCTCTGAAGGTGAAAGGAAAAAGTGCTAGACAATGCTGCTGTACATCTTGGAGACTGTACAGCAGCTACTGCTGGGTCTGGCTCTTCAGAGCAAAGCATGAAATAACTTTTGAATTGCATCCTCAGAGGGATCAGGCCAGTGAGGGGTTTGGCTGGGGGGGTGCCAGTTACAAATGTGAAACTGTATTATTCACCTTGATGTTGAAGGGGGAAAATGTTGCAGGTCAGTATTTTTAAATAGCAGGGAATGAGTCAAAACATCGGTGCTCTGAACTCTTGTACTTTAGGGCTTTTCTTGCACTCCTGCCCTTTCTAAGTCATTTTTTGAAAGAGGGGCAGCTTGAGACAGAATCCCTTCCTCAGAAGCTTTTTATAGCTCTGGCTTTCTCTTTTCTTTCTTGCCTGCGGTAGTGTCAAGTGGTATCCGTGACATGAAACTCAGGATGTTGTGAAATGTTCATCCTCAGACTGTCTGTGACAATGCTCATCTTGCCAGCAGGCAGGCAGACCATGGTCCAGCGGGGCACAAGATCTCTTGTGACCCTGGGATGGTTTGATGGGAAGTACAGCTTTTCTCTTAAGGGTAGAGGGGCAGTGAGTGCAGAGGCTGGGCCCAGCAGTAACCTTTCATGACTGTGGCACTGCTACCATGGCATGAGTGGTTCTGCATCATTGAGTCCACTGAGTTTGGAGATGTCAGGCTCAGCTGGCCCTGTCTACTCATAACAAACGGGTTTGCTGAATTTCTTCCCTTGCCCTCCCTGATATGCAAGTGTGGGAGACACCGTGAGATCCTGTGTGTGAGAATCTTGCCAGAATCCTGTACTCTACTCCTGTACTGTCAGCCTGAAGTGGGGTCCTTCAGGTTGGAGACTTTGCCGAAGAGGGATGATTGTTACAGCTGCTGATCAGCGGTCTTCTGCTCTAGAATCATGTGTAGCAGTGCCAACATACTAGCAGGGGAACAGGAGTGGTTCAGTGGCATACTGGCATACTGGGCTGGTAAATGATGAGAGTGCTGCAATTAACAAGTGGTCTATTTGGCAAAAACAAAGACTCCTGAGATTACAAGTAGTAAAGGGATTGTTTCTGATAACAAGCCAAAAGATGCATTCCGTGTGGCCTGAGGCACTTTCCTGTGCCAGTAGGACTTAGGGGGATTTTTCAGTCATGATGGGTTTGCAGTAGTCTTTGAGCTTGATCTGTGGGGCGAAATGGTTAAAGCCTCTGCTTCTTGAGATCAGTGCCTTGCTATAGCAAATGATCTGATACAAAGCATGTGATATGATTAAAGTAGACTCATAGCCTGTCTTTTCTATTGCTCGAGGAAGCTGACAATTCTAAGGCTTCACAATCATTTGGAAAACCAAGGCAGAGGTCTCTGCTCTGTTTGCTTTGTGGCAGGCTTTGGGTTTTGAGATTTGTTTTCTTCTGTTCTGCCACTTGAGATCATTTGGATATACTCTAGAGGGAGATGTCTTGAGGAGAATCCTGGTGCCAGAAAATGCTTCCATTTTCCAGTGGGCTAGTCTGTCAGCTGCAAGGGACTTCATTGCTCTGATGAGTACTCTGATAGCTTGGCAGGGTTTCCAAGCTTCTCCAGAGGCTTAGTCTGAGAAGGACAAGGGAGTGCTCATTGTCCTATGCTCGTCTGAATGGTCTCTAGTGCTTTGGCTTCCTGAAGTGTCTGGCTTCAGCTATGGAGTGAACTATAGGAGAACCTGTGATTACTGGAAACGGTGCTGGGTAAGCTCAGCTTCGTTCCCACGCTGGGTGCTGGTGCCTGGGCTCTGCTCAGCCCAATCCACCTGTCTGTGGAGGCCTGTTCAAAGGCTCAATGAGCAGAGGGGAGGTGGAGAAGAGAGGTTGTTTAATTGCTGTGCAAGTTGCCAAGTTGAGGAAAACTTCCTGCCCTTGAAGTAAAACTACTCTCTCTGCTAATTCCTGGAAAGAACCAAAAGAGTAGGAAACCTCATTTCCCAGTTCAGGCATATGGTGTAACTTCTCAGAAATATATTTGTCATGGGTGTGCTGAATCTAAACACCTGCTAGCCCTGGCATCTGAGAAAATGGAAGTAACTGAAAGCCAGTTTGTTTTGAAAGGGAACTTTACAGTAGAAAGTCCTTGACCTCTTGTGTTTTATGGAGAAGGAAGTGGAAAAGATAAAAATCAGTTATACTACCTGGCTCCTTTCTAAGTCTCACAATCTCTGGTGTTGTCTTGTAAGGAAAAAAGCTTGTATTAAGGTTTTCTTCCCACCTGGATTGTGGCAGCCTTTGGGTGCTCTGGCAGGGTGGAAAAGCTACTGGGTCTCAGGAAGGTATCTACAACCCAGTCTCCTTGGAGGAGATTTGTTGGACACCAAGGCATTGCTTGCATGAGAATGGAGGCAGGGGAGCCTGTCCTGTACATGTACTTGCACTGGGGATTTCCAGGCTGATGACTGATGGCATTGGCAAATGCTTAGAAGCATCCTCTGTGCACTGCAGAGCCACGCTGGAGAGAAGCTTACCTGAGCACAAGCAGAGTGCTGCTTGTCTGTGCTGGCCCTGCAGTTTGGGGTGCAGGTCCTGCTGACAGCCTTTGCCCCTCTGTGGGGAGGTGTGGGGCAGGCCATAGTGGGGGACTGCTTTTGACACACGGGTGCCACTCACAGACTTGGGAGCTGGTGGGCGCATACATTTCAGTTTGCACCCTGACAGTTCCAAGTGCAGAAAACAAAGCTGAGCTGGTCTTGTTGAAGCCATTAAAGAGCCAATATAGTCAAGTGACAGAGTTGCCCAACCAGTTTTGTGAAAGCTGTGCATTTTTACTGCATTGTGTGCTGGCTTTAGTCAGTGTGGTGACCTCTTTCTTGACCTGACCTGCAGTGTTTGTTGCACAACTAACATTCTAATACGTGGCAATCAAAAAGAGAAAGTCTACTAAACTGTACTTTCGACTATTTCTTCTGTCTGGGATTTTTGGTAAGTTGATTAATTTTTGTTTGGTTGGTTTGGTGGGTTTTTTTGGTTTTTTTTTTTTTTTTAGGGGGAGAGGAGAACCAAATGACTTCTGGGACAGTTTGTGGGGTTTTGGGTTGGTTTGGTGTTTTTTTCCTCCCATTTTTTTGGCAGAGTTGTACCTCTGGTCTTGCTGAATGGAAAGATTTGCTTAAATCGGAGTAATGCTGCATTGCAAATACTGTCATGCTGTGCAAGCATGAGTGTATAGGCTGAAAATAGCAAAGAACTTTCTCAATTTGCCAGTTGTAGGGACTGAAGACATAATGAAATGCTGGCTTTCAAACTGAAGTGTGAAGGCCAGATGTTCTCAAAACCTATTGCACCACTTGCAGATACAGAGATGAAAACAGGCTTCTAAAACCTGTGCTGCTTTTTGATACTGAACTGTGAGGTTGTTTTCTTTTTAACAATATGATTGTGGTTTATAAATATCTAATCACTTCCCCTCGAGCATCAGAAGTACATTTCTAAAAATGCATTTCCTCTTTACAAAATTCACAACATACTCGATGTGACAAAACATGCTGAAAAAACTCTGCCATCATAGATACCCCTCATCTTTCTAATCTAGGGTCTCACTGGAGGTCAGTGTTGCCGGTCATATTATTCACACAACTGTATACTAGCTACAGAAGCCAAATAGAAGAGCTTAATGTCTTAATAGATGCACCAGGAACCAAGTTACTTTTGCAGTGTGAGCTGCTGCATTATCTCGGAAATTATTCCTGAGAAATCTGGTCTTTCCAGTGGTATTACTTCAGCGAACTGTTGCCTGCTTCGTTCTAGGCTGTTGCTCCAGTCTGCTCCCCTTACTCCAGGGATAGCAAATGTGGGACTGCATGCAGGGCTTGAGTCTCTGTCCTGCGGATGTCTTGCAGAAGTTGTTAGGGTCTTGCTGTACATGTCTGTACTGCTAAGTGGTATTTCGAAGTTTGTGGACTATTAAGTGTGGTGATGCAGTTTGCAGCCTGATGTAGCTGTGCTCCTGTTCCTTTGCCTAGCTCTCTGACCACCTGCTCCAGCTTGAAAGCAATTGCTTCTGCTTAAGATAAGCAGCAACTATCGCTAGAGCAGATAGGATAGGAGTCTATTCCAAGTACCTTCTTTTTTCTGTTTCTGAGCTTTGTATTATTCAGAAATAGTTTTCTGCCTTGCCCTGATACTTTCCTTCAAAAAGAAACTGTACCTGGATCAGTGAGAGACACACACACATACGTGTGTGTGTGTAACAATCTCTGCATCTGGAAGTGTGGCCTATTTGAGCAGGTAACCCTAATAAGCAGCCTTCATTTTTAGGATCCAGCTTCTCTTTCAGTCCTTCCTTTGTAACTTTTGAAAAGATGCTGTTTGGAAAATCTCCACCGCAAACACGATCTTGTTTATGTTTTCAAGGTCATTACACAGCTGGTATTATCTCAGTGAAGCTTAAAGAAAAGTTCAGTGAATTCAGACTTGAGTCATTCATTGGCTTTGCGGTTATTTGCTTGCCAGAGACTAGATGTACTTCCCAGGTGTACTGAAAGTCCAAGGTCTTTGAATATTAACGTCAAGGAGATGAACTCCTTAGGATATTCTTTGTATGTTAATGTGGCTGTAACTTGCAGTCTCTGCCCTGAGGGCAGTGATGTACCTGGTTAACAGGAGACTTAGTAACTCTGTCATTGTTCATTAACTGGTACTGTTGTGTGAAGCTGTCCTGTCTCATCAGTGGTGATCGGGAGACCTTCTGGGTGCCAAATGGCGGTTCTGTGTGTGCATGGATAGAGAAGCAGCTGAGCTTCGGGGTGCAAGGGCTCAGAATCCTGCAAAGGATGACCTGTTTCCTTCTGCCCCGTGGCTTTCTGAGCTGCCCCTTCCCCAGTCTTTTCTGCATGGGTGTGTCTGGCTTGGAGCTGGAAAGAAAAGTGACCATTTAGTGAGCAACTTCTGTAGTGAGCTGGCTTCTGTGGGTCCCTAACCAGGTGTGTGTCTAATCTGGTCCTGGTTTCTGGATTGGGATAATACTGCAGAAAGTAACTGGCCTTCAGAATGGCCTCAACCTCTTGCAAATTATTGTGCAGATAAACATCTTTATAGAACCAGCAACATGCTGATCCCTTCCTAGGGATAAATGCTAGTTGCTTCGGTCAGAGAGAGCCAGTTCTGCAACCTGAGTACATCAGTGGGAGCTCCTCCTTATCCAGGGTTTTTTGATCAATCTGTGTGTAAATGAACCCAGCTAACCTTGGTCAATGTTGTGGTATGAAAAAAAAAGGCAGGGAGGTGAGACCAGATCAGGGAGAACTTTAAAGATTTTCAGCGTCCAGCCTGGTAGTAATATCTTGAGGGAGACAACTTGTTGCAATGCGTAAGGCTTGGGTGTAGGCACGGGAACGTAGTGCTTGCCTGTTGTGTCAGGAAGCTCTTGCAGTGCTTGAGACCGACTGAGGCTGCTTTGGAGGTTGCTTCAGTGGACCAGCTGGACTTTGACCCAAAGGTCCCACCTGCCACATCAGATGAAAGATGTGAAGAATCAGGAGCCTCATGGTATGGTTCACTGTGCTTGCTGCTGCATCTCTGTATGTGCCAAGTTGGATGTTTCTCCTTGAACAGGCAGGAGGGATAGCAGAACTGAGCCAGCGTGCCAGCCTTACAGGGCATTTGAGGTGTTTATAGGGGGCAAGGGAAATAGCAACTTGAGAAAATCTAATCTAGTACTGGCTTGACCTCATCCTAGCCTGGTGGAAGCTAGTAGTAGCACATCCTATAGAGTCTGCCTTTGTTTTATGTCCCCTGATGTTAGAGACTGAGGAGTGGTGGTAAGGAGTAACTGGCCGAAGTACATAGAAACAACCTGCAGCTGCTTTGTAACCAATTATTTCCTTTCCTTAAGCGAGAGGATCTGGGGGAGAGAGGGCAGCATCTCCAGGCTATTTAGATGCATTAAAATGTGAATCTTCTTTACTTGAGTTGAAGTACTGGGGCTGGCTGGCAGAGCTCCTTGCTCTTGGGAGCACGTGTGCTGTCCTTGAGGGTTTGCGTGAACTTTGCACTTGCTTATAAATCTACTGACATGGTGATTTCCACAGCTCTGGTTTGTTTTGTGGTTGTTCCTTCTCTTTCACTGCATTCATAAATGAGTCCCTTATTTGTGCTGTACAGTAACTTGGCAGCTGAGGTACTTCAGCTGCCAGAGCTCATCAGGAAGAAACCTGTAGGGTGAGCATAAGGGTGGTGTTGCAGAGGAGGGCTGAGCTGTTACCAGCAGAGCTGCGTGGCAGAGGCATGTACAGTGCTAGCCTAAGCCACATCTTATAAACTTCAGTGAACACTAAGCATGCAGTGCTTGCTGGGTGGAGGCAGTACAGGATCTAATTTGAGAGAGCAGAATTGTCATTAAAAATTAACTTAGCCTCTCTGTCCCTTGACTCATGTCGTTATAATGCCCGTGCATGAAGTTTCCCCCTCCTGGCTCTCTGGACAGTGGTGGGTCCAGGAGGCAGAGGTGTTCAAGTCTCCCCATAAACCTGTCGTTCTCTGCGATCACCTTTTACAGGAGGGGGGCTGGGAGTATCACAGACTTCTGCAACAAAAATAAGTTAATCTGAGCTGTGATGGGACTCCTGCTGTCGCTAACAAAGCAGGCCTCTGTCTGCCTCTCCACAGGCACATGTCCTGGATTTTGTACTACTGCTCTACATACAGGTCTTGCTGTCATTGCTGTTGCTGGGAGAACGACAGGCCTGAGAGATAGAGGTGAGGGAGGGGACAGGAAGCCAACCCTGGATGTCAGTCTAGTCTGTGCAGACTTGTTCTGTTCCTCCCTCATGGGAAACCCCAGGGTTCTGGATCAATTGATGCCTTCCTGGACTTAGTTCTCCCTTCAGGTCCTGGGGCTGAAGCTAGGCTAAGAAAGACCCAGGATCAACTACACAACAGCTGACCAGGCTGAGTTGGCAACCAAGTTTTTATGGCTGTAGTGCTCAAAGCAGCAAACTGCATAAATAATCCCTCATATCTTTATGCAGGATGGGGAATGAGAGGCTGGGAGAAAGGCCATTCTCCAAGCTGATGGTCTCTTCTGACATCCTCTTTGGAGGTGGCATCAATCTGGAGAATGATAGGGAAAATTTGGATACGTATGGGCAGGATTGTTGAAAAGAGTGGGTGTTGTTGCTTGGGGAGGAAGATTAAAATAGTCAAAGCAGTTGGAGCGGAGAAGAAAAGAAAGAAACAAATAATTGTGGACAATCAGTGGAATTTTAAAACTGCAAACTTAATGTATTAAACCTTTACATGTGTTGCTGCAGGACATTAAGGCTCAAAACTTGACCAACTTCAAAAGGTAAATGGACAGCTCTGGCTGCCGTAGCAGTGGCTGTGGTACTTAAGCCATGTTTTTGCTGTTGAGTGGCCTGTGGATGTGCCTGGTTGTGGCTCATCTGCTTCCAAACCTGACCTATCTCAAATTTTGTTGAGCTGCTGCTTCTAGTGTTGCTAGTTTTGTGACTGTGCAATTTCATAAGGGAGGGTTTTGAGGAGTTTCATTAATGCAGTGAACAAAGACAAGTTAATTACTGAAGAACAGCCGAAGAATTGTAAAATCTGTAGTGTTTGAATATGTGGAGCCCTAAAGTATTTTAAAAGCAAAACCCTAAAATCCTATTTCTCTTCTGGTTTGAAAATCGTACTTTGAATTACTTTATGGCTAGGAGCTATGAAAGAGATATATTTTCCTGTGGAAAAAAGAGAATAGTGCATAGTCCTGTAATGCACAGTTGGGGTTTCGTGGGTTTTTTAATAAACATTGAAGATGGTATGCGTTTAACAAATAGCTACGAGTAGAAGAGCCCTGAAAGCAATATTTTACACTTGTTACCTCAGGTATGTCTTCTTTCATGACAGCTCCTCTCAACTTGTTTGACTACTTAATTAGCTTAAATAACTTTTATAAAAGATTATAACAGTTCTGCAAGTCTCTGTTTTCCTGGATTATCAAGGAAGTGTGGGCAGAGTTGGAAATAGCACAGGGCTATTCCTTAGTGCTAGGAAGCGAGTCAGCAACTACTGGGACTTGCCCCTGCAGTTTGAAAATAAGGAGAATTGGGCCTGGAACCAGGCATTTAAGGTAAGAAGTTTGGTGCATTGGGCAGGAGGTTTTCTAGCTTAGTTCTTGGCTAGGCTGAAGAGTAGAAAAACATTTGTAACCCCCACAATAGATGTTCATCATCGCCTAGGATTCTGGTTAGACTGCCAGGCTCCAGTTCTACTTTTAGGTGCTGCTGGCTTTATGGACTCTTACCTGAGGAGTTAACTTAATAAAACCTGAGTTGTTGCGAACCTGGCTGTGCAGTAAGAGCTCCTTAGATGCAGTGACTGCTGTATAGGTGAGATTTTTGAGATTGGTCTGTAGCACAGCTGGATTAGGTTGTATTTCTGTGCTGCTTTCCCACCTCAGCGGCATCTTGCTAGGTGCTGCGCAGCGATGGGCTTAGCACAGTCTCTAGCTATGGCATCCCTTGAAGTTAGAGCAGTAGTGTTATCTTCAGCCACAGAGTTCAGACTTGTGCTCTCTCCTGGTAGTTAAAGGGTGACCACTGCTTGTCAGGAAGGCTAGCCAGTTTATAACAAGGCCAACATACCAGTTTAGCTCCAGAGTTAACCTAAATATTTAATAGGATTAAGCAAAAGCCTTTAATTGAAACAAAAGAACGTACTGGGCTCCACTGATCATTGGTACACCCAGGCTGGCAGAGGGAACCCTGCTGACCTTGCTCTCTGTTGGGGCTATTTCTTCCCAGGCTAGACTGGTAACCCCCTGCTCTTCCTGTGGCTGATGATTCTTAAAGCAGCATGGTCTGTTTGAAAGCAGGCAAGGAGCTGTTTGTACCAGGCAAGGAGCTGTTTGTACCAAGCAAGGAGCTCGGTAGAGCAAATTTTAAGGAACTTAAAAGTACTCTGTTGCCTGTGCAGGAAACATAACTGAGTCTGGGGAAGGAAGAAGAAGCAGGAAAGCTTACAGAATCACAGAATGGGTAAGGTTGGAAGGGCCACAGTGGGTCATCTGGTCCCTGCTCAAGCAGGGTCATTCGAGAGCACATTGCACAGGATTGTATCCAGTGAGTTTTTGATTATATCCAGTGAGAGAGACACCACAGTCTCTCTGAACAGTCTGTTCCAGTGCACAGTCACCCACATGGTAAAGTTCTTCCTCACTTTCAGGTGAAACTTCCTGTGCATTAATTTCTGCCTGTTGTCTCCTGTCATTTCGCTTGGCACCACCAAGCTTCGCTCCATCTTTTTGGCACCCTCCCTTCAGATATTTACAGACATTGTTAAGATCCCCTTTCAGTTGCCTCTTCTTGAGGCTGAACAGGCCCAACTCTGAGTCTATTGTCATAAGAGAGATGCTCCAGTCCCTTAATCATCTTTGTTGCCAGTGAGTCCGTTGGACCTACTCCAGGAGCTCTGTGTCTCTCTTGTACTCTCTTGATCTCCGAGATGTTTCCCCAGGAGGTGCTGCTTCCCCAGGAGGAGGCTTGTTGCAGCAGTGTGGTTGGTTTGTGGGACTTTTTTCTAACTTCTGAGCTCCTTGCTTCTGAAGTAGCTTACATCACTTTTTACCACCAGGAGTAGTAGCTGGAGTTGGTGTTTTGGCTGATGCTACTATTGCAAAGTCTGTATACATAGTGGTGGAATTAGCAGTGTACTTGTTGTTAAATCTCTTCTGGAACTGCTGGTAGCCCTCTTGGCAGCAGTGTCTGTAGTGACAGCAGTGTCCTGTTTTGCTGTCCAGAAAAGGCAACTTGGATATTCTGTGGAACACATGCTGTCTGTGCATATGCTGAGACCCCTAGATGATCCAAAGCTCTGCACAGGGATAGGGGTGTTGCTCTGAAGTTGCCCAGAGGACCTGTCTGTAATATAACTGATTGTCTGCTTTCCCCTTAGGTCCCATAAGTGAAAGAAGATGGGGTCTGGCTGCCTAAAAGTCACAAAGTACTTCCTCTTCCTCTTCAATCTCCTGTTCCTTGTAAGTACTGTGGGCATCTGTGGAGCAGAAAGGAAAGTCCAGACCAAAATTAGCTGGAAAGTGTTTTTTAATGGATGTTGGTCCAGCGTGTTCACTAAATAAAATGGCCACAGTTTTGGAAGGAGGGAGGGAATTCCTGAAGCTCAGGGATGTCAGAACTGCTGTGTGTGTCTCAGGTGTGCTGAGCAGCTCTGCTGCCAGAACACATCTGCTGTCTCCAATGCACACAGCTCCCTTCCTGCACTGGGAAGGGAAAGAGGAGTTACAGGTTCTTTCTGGAAGAATAGTTGTAACTGCTTTCTGTGACACATCTGGAGCAGCAGCTGAACTATCCCTGAGCAGCAATGCTACGAAACCTGCCAAGTAATGGCAGTGCCCTCCTAAATAGGCCATGCAGGCTTCAAAGAACAACTCTAATTTTGTTTGAGTCCCAGCGGCTGGTTTGGATTTTTAATAAGATGAATTAGTCCAAGTTTGAAATGGAGTTGGAAGGTGGGGGAGACTGGGGCAGGCTCATCTGGGTAAATGAAGCAGCCCACTGGGTGCAGTTATTTTCAAGTGTGAGGCTTAGCAAAAGATGAACAGAGTGGGTCTGGGAGGGCCACACACATTCTTGCATGTATCCCTTTTTGAAGCTTAGATATTTTGTGTCATATGGATGGTGTTGGTGATGATCATACTGTTGGTGATGCCTACTTCCATGGAAGTAGTGGGGAAGTACAAGGTTTCAGCTTTCCACATTTCAGCAAGGAAATAGCCTGGCTGATATTGTTACACTTTGTGCAGTGTGTAAGGAGAAGGAAGGGTCAGGCTGGGAGAGAAGGGAGGGAACTGGAGCATGATAAGGTGAGCACAGCTTTGTGGTGTGTGTCCCTGCATGGCTGTACTGTGCTGCTGGCACACAGGATGAACTTGAGGCACATCTAGATCTGGTTTCCCTTGACCTACTGTGCTCGCTGTTTGCATTTTCCTTCCATCCTAAGAGTAGTTAGCTGTGGTCTATTGGCCCAAAGTCAGGGGTGCTCAGAGCATCCATGGGGAAGGTTCTTGGGAGAGAGAGGAGAGGAGAGTGTTTCCAAGTGCTACTGGGACTTCCAGAGTATGATTTAGTCCACTTTAAAAATAGGAAAAATCCAGCTGAGTCCAGGCCTGTCCCCCTATTAGTGCAGGACTCCTCTGAAGGCGTTAATATCCAAGATGTTGCCTCTCTTGAAGAGGTGATAAATTTTAAGCAGCATATAACAACCAGTCTACCCTGGTAAGCAGAGCTGTACTTGTTAAGGCAGTGTTTGAGTCTTGCTGAAACCCAGTACCTGAGCACTGGCTAGTTTTTCTTTATGCCTAAACCTAGGTCCAAGTTCATGAGCTAATCTCTGCACAGAGAAAGTTCTCTTCAAGAAAGCCAACCTAACATGTGAGGAAAGGGGAAAGATGGCAGCCTGAAATGCTACAGTGCCTTACAATAGTGTCACTGTTTTTGCTGTATGCTGTCAGTGGTTATTGCGTTACCTCTATTCCACATTGCCTTTCTCTCCCTCCTTTGCTGAGCCATGGTTGCGGGCAGCCTGTGGGGATAGATGTGCTCTCAGGAGGCAGAGTTGGACTGCTTTGTTGGGGTGACCCACATCTGCACTGTGTTTTTCTATATTTTATGAGACTGGGAGGGTGGCAGGCTCTGCATCCTTCTGTGGATGCCAGGAAGGTTTGAGCACTCCTCTCTGGGTGGCAAGTGATGGGAAGCAGATGTTCTTTGTCTTGTGCACACCTGGCTCCAAACCAAATCTGGTATAGCACCCAGGCCCTCTCCCTCTTGTGGAAAGCTGCTCTGGTGCACTGAGCTGGGCCTGGAGAGTAAGAGCTTTAAGATTGGTTGTGTGTGAGGAGGTCTGTGCTGACTGAAGGGAGAAGCTGCTTAAATGAGCTCTTTAAGCCTGCCATGCAACATGGGCACTATCTTCACCTCAGGCTGCGCTGTCAACGTGAGATCTCCAAAGCCATGGTGTTCTAGGGGGGAGATCGATACTTCTCTAGAGTGAAGATTTTGAGCGTGCTTCTGTCTTGACTGATGACAAGCTTTTTGCACATCCCAGATGTTGAGGAAGGTAGCATCTGTTACTGTCTCACTATCATGGGAAGTAGTTGACCTGAGAAGTTTTTCCATTATGGTTGTTCAAAGTCTGAATTGGGGAGGGGAGCGTGGTTATTCTTGAGTTTATACAATGTGGTAGAGCAATACTAATCTAGCAGAGAAGGTGCTTGTGTTGAGTTGCTGGGAGCTCTCAGCACAGACACATCTTTCATGTCTTGGGCTGGTTTCCTGAAGCTGCTGAGTTTTGTTGAGGAGCGTGCTTGTGCAAATATGAACGTTAATACTGATGATGAAGCCCTGTGTCTGCTCTGGACTTGGAGCTGAGCCTATGTGATTGCACGCTTTGCAGGCCAACCCTAGCTGTCTGAAGTGTGTTCTTCAGCCTTGCTGATAATTGAAGCCTTTAGAGACATGCTGGTGACTCTTTTTAGAAGTTAGTCACTGCTCTACAGCTTGAGGTCTGTGAAAAAGTCGCTTGCTATAGCTGAAGTAGTTCAGGGACTTAGTGGTATTTTGCAGGCTTGGAGCCTTACTTCAGGGAAGGGTTTGACCTGCTTCAATTAAAACGAAGAAGGTTACTTGGACTGCTTGCCTGCTTGCTAGAAAAGACACCAAAAACACAAACTTGGAGTATAATCTTAGTTTCTCTCATCAGAATTTAATGCATCTACTTTTTTGGCTAGCAGACGCGTGCCATAGCACATGCTTCTTCTTAAAGGGAAGGAAGCTCTTTGAGACAAGTTCAACACTCTCTGGAAACTCTTTGTTTAGAATATATAACTGTCCTACTTCTAACCCTTCTGTAAATGCAGCAGAAGGCTACTACCTAAAGCAAAGCCTGGAGTTTAAGAGCCTTTTTCTTGTCCCTGTGCCAGGCTCAGTGTTACCTCACACAATCTGAGTGTGAAGGAAAGCAGTGCTGGGAAAGGATAGTTAGGAACCCCCAGCTGCTTTTTCCAGAAATATGAGTCAGCTCCATCACAGTGTGATTTTTTTTTTTTTCCCAAGCCCCTCTTGACTGGCTCTCTGTGGGAAACTACTGACCCTGCCTTGAGGGAGCTGCATCCTTCTGGCTTGGGCATGGAAGAACATTTTGCTGAAATTGGGGGTGAAACCTCTACCCCTCAGGGAGGAAGGGAGACATGTTTTCCCCACTTCAGGAATATACAGCAGTGGAACAGAGGAATTAAACTCAATGGAAAGCAGACATGATTTCTTCCATGGAGGGTCTGAAGCCAAGGCAGTGGCAAAAGCAACCTTGCTATGAGATGCAAACTTAGGAAGATGCTAAGCCGAAATACTGTCCTGCTAGGAGGTAAATATACCTTTAATAGGACAATGTTTTCTCTCTGGGGCTGTTATCTCTCTGCCTTCCCCTTGCGGTGTTTTCCACAGCAGCTCCTGGCAAACATACAAGTTGTGGACTTGAGAAAAGATCAGAGTGAAAACAGGCCTTGGATAGTCTGAGCACAACGTAGCAAATAACTTCCCAGAAACTCTGCTCAGCAGCCGTTCTGTGTTTTGTCAGCAACAGGAAAACTTAGGTGACATTTCAGGGTCAGTGAACCAAGAGAGATGTCCCCTACAGCCTGGTTTGCATCTTTGTTAAGACAAATATTTATTGAGACTATAGTTTAAATGGGAGATTGCCTCAAACTGTCAATTCAGCAGTTCTGGGTACTACCAAGTTTGAGAGGAATTTTTTAGGTGTCACAGCTGTTGCATGTTCAAGAGGCCTTTCTAGCTTGATCACCAGATTGAGTATTGCAGGTGCAGCATGTTGGGACATAAGGCAAGGGGGAATTCCTTTTTTCTGGGATTTAACAGCTGCATTTTTCTTGAGTCTGAGTCGGTATGCTCTGTCCACCTTCATAGGTGGGAACTTGCTTGATGACTTTCTAATCCTGTCCTGAGAGCTAACTACGTTGCACCCTCTGCCAAGCCAGGAAAGCTTGCAAGCAGCTTATTTCAGACTGTGGCTTTATCTTCACTGAGAAAAGCTTCTTTGTATGAGGAGCTGAAGCATAGTGTAAACTTTCAGAATGTGGAGCCAATGCCTGTCCATACAAGCCTCTCTGCCAGCTTGCTTTAGGTGGTGGTTTGGCATCCCAAATATCAGAACATTCTCTAATGAAGCACAGAATTGCAATCTCTCTTCAGCCCTGTTAATTTATTTCACTTCATCCTTTCTTGAAATCTTACTGATGCTGCTGCTTGCAGTTCATGTCCTCTGGAAGCATCTCACTTGCAATTCTTGTCCTTCCCTTGTCTCTTCGAAGTCTTTAGATCTTTGCATAAATGGTTTCCAGTCTCTGCAGACTTCCAGGCTTCTCAGTGTAGTTACTTTATTATGGGTATAGTGGTGCTCTTACCCTACTTTGGGAACTGGAGTCGTCTACATTGAAACACTTCACAGTGTAGTATAAAACTTGGAAGCTAAAACTGAGCATGCTTCCCCCCACCTTCCAAAGTGAGATGGGAACATTGTGTGTTGCTTGACTTCTCAATTAGATTCAGCTGAGTCCTCACAGGGATGTATTGCTCTACTAATCCTTGTCCTAGATAAAACTGTATAGTGAGCAAGGCAGAGGCTGTTTCATAGAGGAGTTTCATAACTCTTGACTCTCTGTTGGGGCTAGGATGTGTTGGCTTGAGGGGCTGTGCTCTTCTGGCATAAAGTAGGGGCTAAGGAAAAGCCCAAACTTGGCTTTGGAAGGGGCGAAGCACTTTGTTCAAGGGAACCTGCTGCTGGGGTTTTTGTATTTGTGGTTTGAAGCCATAACATGATAAGAGCCTGACAAGGCAAAGATTTCCCTTCTGGAAAGGTTCCAGCTTCCAGATATCTAATCCTTTGTGAGGCTCCCAGTCTGGGTCCATAGAGTCATGGGTTTCTCTATTCAAAAAATCTTTAAAATCATATGTGTTTGTCCTTCTTCAGTTCTTCACAGAAGCAACACACTTACCTTTTGCTTCTGACAACAATGTTCTAGCAGCAGGGCGTCTCTTCCTCAGACTGTTTTGAATGGTCCTCCTATACAACATCATGTACTATTCAAATAACTGTGTGAAGGGCTGCCAAGCAAATCCTGGGGCTCCTGTGCAGTTGGCTGAGGCATTTTTCCTGGAGTCATGCTAGTCCTGTTTACTCTGAGAGGAGTACCGTGGGGTAGATGGGCGGGAACAGCAAAGGAATGATTGTTTTTAGTCTGGAATTATGGATAATGGTGACTGCCTCCTCTTATTTGTCTAAGCTAATAAGCCAGCTATGTATGTTTTGTTCTTGCTCTTTCAGATCCTGGGGGCTGTCATCCTGGGGTTTGGAATATGGATTCTGGCCGACAAAACCAGTTTCATTGCGGTTCTACGTAAGCCTGTATTTCTTCATCTTCATTCTTCTTCTGAATTGACTCTGGTCTGGGGCTGTGTTTCACCATTATGTAGACTAGGAAAGGAAATACTTTTGTGCATGGTCTGTGGCCTGAGCAATAACATTGGTCTTTAGCAAGATGGGACTCTTATCAGGGGCAGGGTGAAAGGGAGCAACCCTGGAGACAAAGCATTCCTCCTAGTCTTGTGGATTGCAACACCATGGTCAGACTGAGTGACACCATTGCCACTTCAACCAACAATCCAAATATTTTATCTTAAACATAGGGGCTAGTATTTCATCCTGTTTTCACTGCATACTCAGTTTCCACAACAGCTTCCTTATTACCATCATGTCCAAAGGCCCACAATCCCTTAATGTAGTTTTGCTGTGCGAGTCCTCCATGCTTCTGGTACTTGCTTTCTGTAACGATATATTTCAATTTGACTGTTTTAAGTGCCAAAGAAATTAAGTACCTAGTTTTATTGAGGCTTCGTGTTCATTGATAGTAGACACTATGTTTGTTCCTAAGCAGCTGAGGATGTAGATTTGAGGATTTGATAGAAGGTGACTTGAGTTTTAACAGAGGGTCTGGTTTCTGCAATAATCAGAAAACTGAGCTGACTTAGCAGAGTTTGGGCTTCATTGGACTGTAAGTGGGCTTTCACCAAATGAGTAGCTCAGCTCCATCTTTCACAGGCTCTGCTTCCTTTGCACTTTTTGCCAGAGGAGTCTTCAAACAAGTTTTCTGTTTAGTGGGTCTGGTTACTTGTTGCCACTACCTCCAGAATTGCTGAGTCTGGCACCAGCCTCAAATGCTGCGGTAGGGCTGCGTGCACACTGCTTGCAGCCCTGGAGAATGAATACTAGTGGCATTCATAGTACTGTTTTCCAACTACACTGATTCTGCAAGGAGCTTTATCTCTCAAGTCCTGCTGAGCACTCTGGCCTGGCTCTGGAAGATGCTGGGTGGAGATATACCCCCTGCTAATACCACACATGTGGATACTGCTGCTTAGTCTGTTTTTGTGCTGTGGCATCTGGCTTGCTACTGCAGTATTAGAAGGTCAAGAAGCACAACAGGAGGTGTTGATTAATAAAGTTGGGGGCATGAGCAGAAATGAGCTTGTAATACATACAGCCTAAAAGGAGCTTATTGGAGCCTGGCTGTTTGTAGCACCCCTCACAGTGTGAGGTGTGCTTAGTACTAGTGGGCCAGCAGCTGTTCCCTCAGGTTGTTGGGTGTTACAGCCACTTGTGGAGGTAGAAGTCCCTGAGCTTGGCTCAGCTTCTTCCCATTTTACTTGGAATCTCTGCTAACAGAGCATTTAAGGATTTTGTTTCCTTCCTGGAGATTTCCAGAATCAGCTCTTTCTCCCTGCCCCCTCACTTCCTTTCCCATGCCTTGCCCCTCTTTGCCTCTGCTTTAGTGACCTAGGCATCAGGGAGGAAGCTCGGCACAGCAGGGCACTCCAGCTGCTGCCAAAGAAGCCTGTTGTACTTGCTTGGCTGCCTGCCCAGTGCAGAGGAAAACACGGAGCGACAGGAAAAGAGCAGGAGTTGAACGCCTGCATAGCCTTCTCTTGCAAGACAAGACTATTGCAGATAAGAAGTGCAAGTGTGGCTCCCGAACACTGTCAGTTCACCAAAGGGCTTTTGAGTTGGAAATAGCTTTTTCTTTCTTATAATGAAAAGTTGACTTAGTGCTTTCTAGCAGTGTGGAGGTGCTGCAGCCCAGGCACTTGAACACTTAGTGTATGATGGCTGAGCAAATTTTGAGAGAGGGCTTAGTATAGACTTGTGAAGGGCCCCTCCTGCAAGGCTGCTTCTTCAGTAAATGCTTTGCAGTATCACCACCTGATCTGCCCAGCAAGAATCACAGGACTGGTGAGGAAGCAGGATCCTGGTTTCTGTGGCATATGTCCAGCCAGGGAGAGTCTGTCCTGGAACTTAATCAAGGCTGAAGTGACCTGTGTAGCAAATGGATCTGGTTCGCATCTTGATAACTGAACTTTCCTCTGTTCTAGGGTAAAGGTTTGGAAGCTGGTGACTTGCACCAGATATCAGAAGTGGGGGGAGATATGTATGAGATGGGAGAGTATTAGTCTGTATTTTATTACTCCTTTAATGTATTTCAGGAGGAGCTCAGAGGAAGCTTGCCTCCTGGGACTTCTTTTCAGGAAACTAAATGCTGAGCTCTAAGAATGCATTTTGATTAATCACTGGACATCCAGAATTCCCTTAAACTGTGTAGCTTTCAGATTTAAGAATGTCTCTTAATGATAAATGAGGTTTCTAGTTACTATTTCTAGACAGTACCTCTTCAACTTTTATGCTGTCGTACTTGCTTTCTCCAATCCTATTCTGCAAGAAACAGTCCAGTGACCAAGCCAAATGTAAGCGTTTGTTTCTTCTGTTGCTCACAGTACTAAATGCTGAGGGGAGAGGGCTGACAGCACCAGCATGGCTGAAATAACGTGACCTAACTTAGCTGAAAAACTGTTGAGCATTCAAGAGCACAGTCAGTCCAGACAAAAGCAGGGGGATAGCTAGGAGGTTTTGTAAAAGTAGCTAATTTGGGCATGATATCTGTTTTGATCCTAGAATAGCATCTGTGTGCAGGGGGTCATGCACAGGTCCTTCAATAGCCTTCAGTAAGTGCCTGGCTTCAAGTCATTCAACACTGACTTGTCAAGTAACCTGTCACATCATCTGCGCTCAACACTAGCTGTAGCTCTTGTTTCATGTTTCACTCCGCAGAGTTTGTGTGTCCCACTGTTGACTGTAACTGGATAAGTAAAAACAGAATGGCTAGAACAAAGAATAGCACATTAAAGTGAAAAGATGATCCAAAAAAGGGTTTTAGAACTTGGACAAAAGCTTATGGGGAGATGGCAAAGGGAATTGAAGCAAATAGACGGTAGTTGTAGAGTAGAACATCCTTTATCTTATTCTCACTCAGAGTGCTTTCATGAGAGAGTAAAATTCCAGTAAGTAGCTAACTTTCTCCAAACAAGGTTCATGTGTTTGGAGTGACCTTGAGTCTTCCAGGCTCTGGAGACCTGCAGCCTGGCTTTCAAAGTCTATCTTCAGTCAGAAGACACCCAGAAGCAACCTTGTGTCAGCATGTTCAGCACACCTCTGTGCAGTTTTTTTGTATAAGACAAAAGACAATTATCAGGAGATAGGGACACAGCTCTATAAATGGTGATGGCAGATGAAGTCTTTGTCAGTAGCTAATGTTATTCCCTCTCCTGGCTCCTACAGAGATGTCATCTCCCTCCCTGAAGACTGGTGCATACATTCTCATCGGTGTTGGGGCGCTCACCATGCTCATGGGGTTCCTGGGCTGTCTTGGAGCAGTCAATGAAATTCGATGTCTCTTGGGTCTGGTGAGAGTATTCATGCTGTTTAATAACTCTCCTGCAAATATCTGTTGAATTGTAGCTGGGTCTCTGGTCTCCTGGGTATAGTACTTCGCTAGGTCAACTTAGATCTATTTCTTAATTTGCATATGTTAAATTCTCCAGCAGTCAACAGACTGCAGCAGAGCTCCTCAGACACTGAGATGATAACTCTGTGAAATGAGAGAGGATGTCACTGACACTTTCTGCACACAGTGAGTTCAGGACTGCGAACTGCAAGTGTCTCAAGTGACCCTGTCCCCCTTGCCCTGACTTCCCAGTTGGTATTGTGCTCTCAATGGGGGAAGGACAAGTATCAAGCACAGTGAAAGAGAACGGGAAGAATGACAGTGTCCTACCGTGCTACAGAGTTCAGCTTCTGTGGAAATTTCAAGAGTCGAGACAGACTCAATTAGGAATGTCCTGTATGTCAGGACTTCTATTCAAATCGTTCATCTCTAAGAAGTTTTCTGTCTGTGATGGATGAGATGGCACTACCTTCATATACCTCAGTCTGCTACTTGACTTGGGCTTATTCAGAGCACACGTGTATAGCAACCCAAGTGTTGCACACATCATGTGTCCTGGTACTAGGGGTATCTCCTAGTGTAACTAATGGTAGTAGCTGGCATCGTTTAAAAGTAACCTCAGCAGTTTGCTGGTGAATCTTAAATTTGGATCCTCAAACAAATGGAATAGCATCTTTTAAAAAGGTAATTGACTTTAAAAACAGTTTTAAAAAACTAGGTTTGTAAAATAGACTCTGTTCTGTTGAGGCTTGGGGTAGGCAAAGTCCAAGTGATGGAGGCCAGAGTGGTCTGGGAATGGAGCTGGAGGTGGGAGAGGCAGTCCCTGTTGGAGTGACATATGCAGAGAGTGCTTGTAAGCCCTCTCCCTCCTGAAGTCTTCCTATTGGCCTGACGGGAGAAGTGCTGAAATGCACTGGTCTGATGTGGATGCTTGTATGTAAGCCTTTTCCTAGGAAGAGCATTATTGATAGCAGTTTGTCTGCAAGCACAAAAGGTGTTAGGTCAATGTTGTGATTTCTCTTTTATATGAAACCTTATTAAGCTTGTGCTATTATGTAAAGACTCTTCTAAAGGTTTCTTTTTGGTTTCCAGTACTTCACCTGCCTGATGATAATCCTCATAGCTCAGGTTGCTGCTGGATTGGTTATCTACTTCCAGAAAGAAATGGTAAGTGTTTCTTACTGTGTATCTTTTCCTTGGTCTTGGCTTGGGAATACAGGAGACATCTGCAAATTCTTTCTTCCAAACTGGGCTATAACCAGCAGGCATAACTGGATTCTCCTTTACTGTACCAGCACTCAGCAGCTTTGCTGGGCAGTTTGCTTTTTCTGTATCTGCCTCAGTAGTGCTGCTTTATCAAGGATTATGAAGCTCTGTTTGGTATGCAGGCTTTATTTTTGGGTAGTGGGAAGAGTAAAAAGGAAATTCTGAAAGGCTGAATACTGCACCTCCTCTTTATCCTGCTATAGACAACTATTTGGGCATGTGTTAGCAGTGCTTACTACCATGTTGCCATCGCTGGTGCCTTGAGGAGTTACCAGCCTAAGCGCTTTTTTGACTGGTCTTTCTCCTTGTATCATCTTGTTCTGTGCTTTCAGTGTTTCTGCATCTATATGCAAAACTCTCCTTGCAAGAGCTGTCCTCTTCCCCAAGAGCAAACTCTTGTATCTGATGGTTCCTGTTCTACAACTGTAGTTTAAAAACAAGTGGTTTAATATTTTGAAGTGTATCTCTTTGCCAGGAATGCAGTTTCACAGTGTATGCTTCTAGAGCTCCAATAGGCTTGGTAGTGTAAAGGCAATAATTCTTGAGCTACCTATGTGCACTGCAACAACCCATCCTGGCTAAACTGGGAGCTGCAGAGATGCAGTGGGAACAAGTTATAAATGTGGGGTCACTACTGGATTCTGGTACCAGCTGTGGATAACCTGTCCTTTGCTGCATAACTGTATATCTGTACCACTGTATGGCTGTGCTTGCTTCCCCTAAGCCAATCCTTCAGCTAGGCAGTTACAGAAAACAGATGGTTGAGGAAGTTATGGATGGGACCTGGTGGAGAAGTTTGGGGGCAGGGGGAAGGTGCCTGCCATGAGCCTAATGGATACGAGCTTTATGTAAGTGGCTGTGGTGACTGTGAGCAGCTGTTGGCTGGGTTCCTTGACAGATGTGGTGTGAACATAGCTTGCTCTCGGGCTGGCTGAAGCTGAAGGAGAAAATAAAATGTTGGTTAACAGGTATGTAAAGATGCAGTTTTAAATGAGCTGCTGATTCTCAGCAGCTCTGACTAATGTAGGGGAGGAGCTGTGGGGATGGGCATTCCCCTGTGTGATGAGGAAATAGGACTTTTCAGACCATGAAATTCTGTACCCCTGTTATTTCTCCTCACTCTGCTCTAAAATAAACTCTAGCTTTTAAGCTGTAGCTCTTCATTTAAACCTCAGTCAGACCTGGGAGAGATTAAAAGTGCTGGGGGTTATTCTGCACAGCCCTTGGAGCTGGTTTGACATCGTTACTTGTACAGATCTGACAGAACGGTCAGGGAAGCTGGGCTTGGAACAGATACTCCCGTTCAGTCCTCAGAGAACAAAATCCATGGAAAAGCTTTTTTCTAGAGCCCTTCTATTTCAGGGATCCTCCAAAGTACCAGCCTAAAGTGCTAAGAAAAACTGTTTCAGGAAGGTCTTGGCTGAAACCTCTAGCACACTGGTTTGAGGCTGCGCTTCAGTGCATGTCGCTCTGCTTCACTTGGTGTGCGTCATCCCAGGGCAGCTCAGAGCACAGTGAAGCACACTGAAACTGCACCAGATCCAGTCCCTAGATGTCTATTGTGTTCTTTTTGTTTATTTCTCTCTGACTTCAGGAACTTGGTAAGATATGAAACAAGGAATAACAGAGTGAGGGAAAGGATTTTGGATCCAGAATGTAGCAAGTTGGTACTTGTTCCTCTACTTCTTGTAACTCAAGTATTAATTTCTACAGATTTGTTTGATGTTACTGTTGGAATATCTGTTCCTTTTCAGTGTCAAAATCCCCTCCACCCTGACATGTAGAAGTATATTGAAATAAAGTTGGCATAACTAAAAGGCCAAGCCTCTAACAGGAAGGCTGCTGCTTTGCCTCTCCCATGAGCATTGTTAGAGGAATGCCCCTTCAGACTGGAATTGCCTAGAACTACTGGGAGGATGTTGATGCAACATTCATTTCCCTACATGTGCTGGTAACTGAAACTGTGGAGAGGG
This sequence comes from Pseudotriccus pelzelni, assembly GCA_035584735.1. Taxonomy (NCBI): domain Eukaryota; kingdom Metazoa; phylum Chordata; class Aves; order Passeriformes; family Tyrannidae; genus Pseudotriccus; species Pseudotriccus pelzelni. The sequence goes on from JAWMRA010000161.1 coordinate 22,556,107, forward strand.
TTTTTTTAATGGACAATGAAATAGTAACTTCACAAATGTTGCTTAATGGCATTCTGCTTTGTGAGCCTAATGTCACTACTCACCTACATGTAGTGGATGACAAGCCTCTAAACATGTGAGACCCTGGGCAAGGTCTCTCTTGGCCTAGTTCACACAGTGCTCTGCAGCTTGCCTCTAAATGCTTAGAGTGAAGGAGAGCAGTGGTATTTTGGTAATAGTCCTACTTGCTAGCTATTGTTTGCAGCAAACAGGCCTGGCTGATTTTGTGCAATGACTTGTCTGGGGCTATGGACTATGCATTAGTTTTCGAATCTGAAGTGACTAGGTGGGGAGAGTTCTCTCCAGGTTTTTTGAGCCTATTTTTGTGTGCAGACTACATGCTAATACATGCTAGAGGAAGCAGGTCTAGCTTGAGTCTGACAGAGGGAACAAGATAGATGACTGACAGTGGAAGAAGCCTGCACAATTAATTCTATGATCAAGACTGGGATTGAAGACCCAGGCTCTTGCTTCTGGCATTCAGCTTTCTCCATCTCCCTCTTCAGTAAGCCCATGTAAAGGGAAGACTGACAGCCTGGCTGCTTTCTGGCAGTGATCTGTGGCTTTTTCTGGAGCATTGATGTCTCATAAAGCACTGAGTCCTGACAGGCCTTAAATGGGTGAGGATGGAGATATTGAAAGCCTGTCTAAGGGTTCTATAATCCTTGCTAGCTTGTTGCTCTTTCAGTTTTACTCTGCCAGGTGCCTAAGAGTGAACAGCTGCAGGTGCCTGTGTTTTCCCTTTGGGCTGCTCTGCTGGTTAAACCCGTGAGCAAGCTGCCTGTGTGTGTGCGCTCTCCAGAGCTGTGCTATTGTTTGCATAATGTTCTCCCTTTCTCAGATTACTTTCTGAAACACGTGGGAATGCCTGAGTTTTTCCTCTAGCTGAAATGCCTCACTTTTTGAAACCCACACTGTTTGCAAGACCTCTTGCCTGTTCTTGTATAAGAGTAGGGGAAGAACAGACATAAAGCTTCCCAATGCAGCTGTGATTGGGGTCATCAGGTTCAGGTCTTGCCTTTGCTTGTGGTGGGGTCCTGGGATGGAGAACAGAAGCACTGCCTGGGATTCTTGCAGAAGTGACACTTGGCTCCATCTGACTTAATAGCTAAGGGACTAGATGGGCCCAGGGTAGGAAAACAAATCCAAGCTCTCCTTGCCTCCCCTCTGTATGTGGAGCAGCAGTGTGTGGGAGGGGTGAGGGTGGGAACTCAGAGGTTCAGTAACTGATAAGGCTTATGGCAGAAGCCAAGGCCAATCCCATTAGTGAGAACCAGGTCAGGTTGCCTTGATTTGAAGGGAAGGAAAAGGGGAAACGAAGTAATTAAAAGGGGAAGAGCTAGACATCATGAGAAGAAAGATCATGTAGCTCCCATCTGTCTGGTCTGACATAGCTGATCCTAGTGAACTGAGCTCCAGTTTTCCTAGGAAGAAGAGTTGGTGATGTAGAAAAGCTTTTCTCAACAGTAGGAAGAGTTTCCTCTAGATGAGTGTCCTGGGGTTTGCTGTGGTCATTTACCATGCTTAATAGTAGAAGAAAAAAGAAAAAACCATTTCCACTGATTTGAAATATGCTGTGGTACCACAGTCAAAAAGGTAATATATAGGATGGGAACATCCTAGTCCTTAGTGTGATGTAACTATCGCATCCCTCAGGCAGTCTAATGATACTTTTTTCCCACCTCTTGTGATCTGGGTCTGTCCATAGCAGTAACAGCTGTCATCATGTACAGGCTGGTTAAGAAGAGCTTCAGAAGGAGGTGGGAGGAAGAAGGTGAAAAAGTCTGACAGGTGTAGCTTGCAGCTCTTACCAAACTGAAAGGTGTTGTAAATGTCTCTGGATAAGAAATGGGGGAAAAGGGAGGATTTGACCCACATGAGCTTTGTGATAAGACTGCTAATGAGCAGTTGAGATAGTTGTAATACTTCCTGTCTTAATACAGAAACAGTAGTTGTAGGAGTTTGGGGAGAGACAGATCAAGGCCTTGTGAAAAAAGTGAGTTTCCACCAACTGTATGTCAGTAAAGCCAACTGCATACAGGAGCAGGAAAGTGACTCATACCTTCCCTGAGCAGTGGAGATGAACTGCAGTGACTGAGATTCTTGACCAGAGTCTCGGCTGCAGTACACAGTTAGGAACACATTTTTTGAGTCCTTAAGGCAATGTTGTCCTTAAGCTTACACTTATCTTGCACATCTCTCAGTCTGTGTCTTGGCGGGGTAACTGTACCCAGTTCTGTTTCCTTATTGCTCATCAGGTTTGAAGCCCTTCCCTGTGCCTGGGCAAGGACTTGCTGGGAAGTGCTGGTGCTTTGGCTGCTGCAGCGGCAAAGCTGCTGTCCTTATCCATACTTGTTACTGCAATCAGCTTTTTAGAATGACTGGAGCTTCATATATGTATTCTAAGCCCCAAAGAAAAGGCTACAGGGAATTGACTAATCTAACTCTTCTGCCTCTTTTTTTCTTGACAGCTGAAAGAAGAGCTGTCCTACATAGTTAAAGATCTGATTGAAAATTATAACCCTTTGAATGAAGATAAGAAGAACTTGCAAGAAGTATGGGACTATGTGCAAATACAGGTGAGTCTTGGGGGACACCAAGAGTTAGATGATTTGTCAGTTCAGATGATGGCCTTTAAAGCTAGCCTGAGGACAGGGCAACAGATATTGCATCTGATCTGGCTGATCTGCAAAGTTGCCTGTGAGGTTTGGTGCTGCAGACTAGAAAGTGGTCTTGCTTGCTATTACTAGGTCAAACCCTGGACCACTTCTGCATGCTGGCTGTTAGAACTAGCTAGTATTGGCTGCATGGCCTAATGTATCTAGCCTATCCTTGTTTGCTGGGCCTCCTGAATACTAACGTGTGAAAACCACTTGGCATGTGACTTTTGTAACAAGTCTGCCTATGATTTTTGTAGCAAGTTTGTTGCCAGGCAAGTCAGCATCACCATCTGCCTTACTACTTGGTGCATGTTGCATGCTTATTGTGATGGTTCTTCTGCAAGTGTCAGCATTCTTGGGAGCCATCCAATGGCCCATGGTTTCTGTTTTAGCATCAGGGTCAGCACTTGAGCAGCTAGAGAGTGTTCAAGCACGCTGGAGTCATGACAGCTGTTTACTGCCAAACCACAAGCTTGAGAGCTGGTTGGCTGTTGTGGTTAAATACATGCCTAGCATGGGACTGATGTGTAGTAAGTGCAAGTAATAGCATTTGTCTTCTGTCTGTTCTTTGGTCTGCAAAACACTGACCTGCAGTATTTCTCCTCCTTGGAGAATGATTTATGTTTTATCACTGTGGTTGCAACTCCTTGCTAGTGAACTCAAGAGAAGCCTGAGTCTACTGTGGAGGGAGGCTCTTGCTTGAGCCCTTCTTGTACGTAGGAAGAGAAGGTTTTGTAGAGGTGGAGAAGCAGAGTGTTGGGAGTCCTTGCACACTGAAGTTAGCATTTGAAAGGGGGTGGGTATTCTGTAGACCAGTCTTGGAGTTAAAGTCCAAACCTCTTGTGAGGCAGAGGTAGTTCCTTCTGGAGGCTGGATCTTCACAACCCTTGTTGAGATTGCAAATACTTTTCCTGGTGTGGATGTTCAGCTGTTTGTATCTCTGCTCCATGTCTGTTATAGCAGAAACACTACTTTTCCTTTCTGAGCAGAGGGGGATTTTCCCTCACTTTCTACCTCGAGATTTATAGCCTTTCTGCTGAGTGCCACCATGCAGGCACGGGGATCCATGCTTATGACAGGATCTTAGTCCTTGCTGGACTTCTCTCCAGCAACTACAGTTTTATCACATGGCTGTATAGAAATGCAAATGTTTCTTTGGATGGAAAATACTCCTCATCCCGTTTTCCAGCCGGTCCCCCCTGCAGCCAGGCAGGCACTCACTCAGGGTGAGGAGCCCGGCAGCGTGGTGACGCCATCGTGCGGTGGCTGCTGCTGTCCCCGCAGCCACGGCCGAGATCAGTGGTACCCTGCTACTGGGAACAAGAAAATGAGACATTCCTGTTCCGTGTCAGATTAAAAAAAATAAAAATGTGTGCCACTTTAAAGAAAAATCAAGTATTAGTATTTAAACCTATGGAAGTGGTTTTACTAGTGGAAGACTAAGGTACTAATGCTTTTGACATGTCTGTGTATACACGTGATTAATTTTCAGCAGATGAATCTCTTGCCTGTCTTGCCTCTCCCTCACCAAATCAATCTGGTGATTATACTGGAGGGACTGGAAAAAAAAGTCTCTCAAATGTGTCACACTGGATGACTGTCCTCCTCCAGCTGACCCACCAGCAACATCTCTGTTTGCATTTTTACCTTTATTTAGCATTGTCACCTGGAAATAAGATGAGGTTTGCTAGTATGTAGTCTGCTAGAAGTCAACTTTTAACTCTTGTTTTGCTTGCCGAGTGATTCTTTAGTAGGAAATAATGTCCCTGTCTTCTGGACAGCCCAATGCATAGGTGACCAGGGTGGTGTTCTAATGCAGCTAATTCATGCAAATGGTATGGCCTGACTGTTGTTACATGGAGAGTTCGTGTGTACTTCTACCTGTTTATTTTCATGAACGGTTATGTTGCCAGTGGAAAGCGTAAGACTCTGATCTCCCTCTGGTTATTAGATCACTTGCTGTGGCTGGACTGGAGCAAAAGACTGGGAAGATAATGAGATTATTGTCAACAAAAGCATGATTGAGTATCCCTGCTCCTGCTCCAATAGAACTGAGGACTTGGAGGAAGGAAGAGGTTTCTGTCGTCTGGATGAGCCTGTCAATGGCACTGCAACCTATACTGACTGGCCTGTTCATGAGCAAGTGAGTATGTCTGGGCCCTGTGAAGCTTCCCCTGAAGTTGCCTTATCTTTGTTCCTCTGGGAACTTCTTTCATGTCATTAGTGCTTGAAGTACCTGTAGAATTTGGGGAAAGAGGGGATAGAGATCCCACCCTTTTTTTGCTAAAGCTACCATGAAACTTGGTATAGCATGTAATGGAGATAATTCCTGCACATAAAGGAGTTGTGTTATGGATTTTCAGTCTTGAGATATTTAGATTCATGCTTCTTTTCCTTGTGACTATATTTTTTCTATAGGGATGCATGGATGGTGTAGAGCAGTGGTTGAAGGACAACCTTGGTGTCATTCTTGGGGTTTGCACTGGTGTTGCTGTTATAGAGGTAAGTCGCTTCCTGACGTGAATCTGTCCTCTCTTACCATGGAGATTCTTTGAAAGGCAAAGCTGTTTTCTCAAGTAGTCGACACCTGGTTTAATGGTGGTGCAGTTCTAACTCTTGGTTATGTCTAACTGGGCCTTTGAACTGCTGCTTTCAATGACTGGATTAAAAATTGAACAAAGCCCTGTCTACTTTGTGGCTCCTTCTGATGTGTCTGACTCCTGACAATTCACTGTATGTGTAACCAGGAAGACTGAGACAAGCAGCATCCTGCTAGTGAAATCCCCCTTGTTGCCTTAAAAGACCCGTAATGTAGATTCCAGATGAAGGCACATCTTTCTGCAGTCCAATTTTTTGCCATTCCAGTTACTGTGTTTGCTTTGTGTTGTGGCACAATACTATTCACCTGTGTGGTGTCATTAAAAGATGTTTACTGTATTCTGCTCCCCTGTATCACCTGTTCTTCTCCCTCTATTATCCGTCTGGTTGCTGATTTTGTTCCCATTCTTCATACCTATTCCAGCTGCTGGGGATGATACTGTCCATTTCACTTTGCAAGAACATACACAGCGAAGACTACACCAAAGTGCCCAAGTCTTGAGTTGGCTGACTCCAAAGCTACGGCACCACGGAGAAAGGAGCAAACAGAACATTCCTGCCTCATACCCAGACTGTCCAATCATTGACCATTATTCCTGTGACATCCCATTTCTGATACCACTCTGCTAAGAACTGTTAGACCTGCAACACAGCCTGATCTTCTGGCAATAGGGCCTTTGGGCCACCTCCATCCTGCCTCTGGATTATTTCTACTTCAAGAAGCAGAACTCGAACTATCTCATATCACATGAGACACTGATTAACCTGAGGGGACAATGCTTTTGCTGCCTGCTCCATGATAAACAATACTACCCATATCTTCATTCTACAACTCACTGGGCCTAACATACAATAACTTCTCTCTCCCTTGCTCTTCTCTTGCACATCTTTTCACTTCCCCCCAGAAGTCCCATCTCTTAGTCCCATGAGCCAGGAATTCTGTTGAGATTCCAGTGCTTTGGTAGCTTCACTTGCTTCACTGACTTGTGGTGGTAACTAGTCATGCTTTGCAGGCTTTCTCCTCCCTTGCAGTTAACCTTATTCGGCTCCTACTATGCATCTTTCAGACTGGGTTCTCATCTGAAATATCGAGTGCTACCGTCATGCTTGCTTCTTCTGCTTCTGAGTCAGCTATGCCTTGCCTTCAGTGGAGTTCTTCCCTTTGAGCGTGATGAGAAGCCACCAGGAGGGAGCCAAGCCTACCTATTAATTCCTAGTGCGACCTGGCAGACTGTGGTGGCAGTGCTCAGCTACCTCTGGAATGGATCCCTTGGGTTTTGGGTTTGACACTTAGATGTTTCTCCCATTTCCCTCTATATCTTTTCCTCTCCTCGTAGGTCCCCTTTACTGGCTCCTGTCAGTTGGAGGTACTTCAGAGACTGCTGTGTAGTGTGGACTCAGCCCCAGGCTGTCTCTGCTCGTTGCATTCTTGGGTTGCCAACTCTATAGAGGTTACAATTAATTTGATTTTTCCCCTGCCCCTATATGAACCTAAAATTTGTTAGCTGTGGTTTTTAGATAAGAATATGGAGGGATCTGACTGGATTGATGATGCTGTATATTGGAAAGACCACTGCTACCAGTGCCCAGTGTAGGTTCTGTAGTTTGGATGCAAGAATAAGTTGCTTTTATTTCAGTTGTCCCTTTTTCTAACTCCACTGTGGTCTGGAGCCATGGCTGCATCCTGAGTTCTGTCTCAAGTGCCAGCACTGCAGCACATAAGTAGCAGGTTCTGCAGTCATGCAGGCTGGGTGGTTTCTGTGTTAAGTGGCTGGGCTGTTCACTCTATTCAGCCAGTGGCCAGCAGCAAGGAGTGGTGTAGACCAGAAGAAAGTAGGAGATGTGTGTGAAACACTGCCCCATCTTCGTACGTAAGAGAGCTGGGTGCAAATCTTCAGTCTTAGCAGTGTCTTGGGCACAGCAGGTTTCCTGCTGTTGTACATGGTACAATCACCCTGATAGCAGGAAGCTGTATGAGAGTGAAGTGGGTGGTCCTTGCCTGTTATGAGGTACTTGGTGAGAGAGCCTTTGCCTTACAGAGGTGGTTCCAGGACCATCTCCTGTCAGGGGTGGGGTTGGTACTCATAACCCTAGTAGCAGTTCTGGGGGTGGTTTCACTACCTACTCAGTTTTCCTTCTGGGGAGAAAGGCTTGTGCAGGGGATCAAGGCCCCAGCAGTGGGTCCCTGCTCTGTCCTCTCTGGACACAGTAGTGACTGGGGAGAGAGTAGCTATGATTGGGCAACTGGTTTTTATGGAGGTCTGATAAGGCTTTGCAATTCTGAGATATCAGCCCCTTCCTGCACAGATCCTTTGAGCTGATCTTTGCTATAGCAGCAGAAGGCACCTTTAGCAGCAAAGCTTGCTAGCTTTTGTAACACACTCTATTCTCTAATATGTTCTTATTTGTAAGATTCTTGTTCAGTTACAGATGCCAATACCAAGCAGCAAGTAAAAAAATACCAAGCCCATTCTGGATTTCCTTTTTTTTGTTTTTGTCTGTTTTTAGCAAAATCTTCCTACTGGAAGAAATGCATGTACAGATATAAAAGTCTAGAGGGTGAATATTTCTGTAATAAAGACTTTGCTAAAAAAAATATACATATCTCTGTCTATGACTTGTGCATTGCAGTGTTTTCCCCTGGCTTCCTCTCCATCCCCTTCTACTTTACATGCAAACCACTGACATCTTGTTTGTTCAAGGTAGGAAAGGAGTCTGTCAAAAAGCTGGTCTGAGGGCCATGTGTGAGATCAATGTGGACTGTGCAAATACTGCCCAGCAGAGGGAGGTGACAATTTTCTGGGCTGTACTCTGCCTTGCTTTATGAAGTATGTTTGAATTAGGAAGCTGATTGAGTGGTAGCTCCTTTAAATTACCTGCTAAGTGATCTCTCTATTTGAAGATGTCACTTCAAATAAATCTGTGCAGTCTGCACAGTATGAAGTCATAAGCCTTGGGAACTCATTCTGACAAAATGCAAGCTTGCTGCTATGCCCACAGTGCATACAGCTCTTGCTAGCTTACCTTTATAATTTTTTTCCTACTCACCTGCAGTAGGCTTCTGCCACCAAGCTGCTATTTTAAAAAAAGATTCCTCAGGCCCTGTGCTACCACTGTGAGGAGGAAGAAAGAAATTTTTATAGGTTATGTTACCACACACTGGGCTTGAGTGAAAAGCTCTTGAGAAGTAGGTAGGGCAAATGTATAAATCTTCTTTTCTCAGTTTGGCAGTTGATAAGTGGATGTGAGCTGGATCTCAAAATTCTTTCAGATCCTGTGCCGTGTTGGTGTTTCTGGTCATTTAAAATGGCTTAGAGGAACCTATGGTAGTGTGCTAATGAAGTCTACAGCTATTACTTTAGCAAATAATGAACACGACCTAAGTCTTCATACATGTTTGAAGAAACAGAATGAAGTTTACAGAGGAGGAAGTACTGGGACGCTATCAGCAAACCCTGGTGGCGACTGGGTCTAAGTCAAGACTTCAGTAACCCTGACCAGATGAGTACAGAGCAAGAGGTGCTTAAATGGATCCTGGACCCACAGAAGGGTGCAATGATCTGTCTTATTGTGAGTACAGCTCGTTCCTTTTGGCTTTCTGGGACTGTGCTTGAGAGCTTGGTTCTGGGTAATACAGAGTCTCCCGTCTTTCTGGTTGGTTTCCCAGAGCACTCTGCTTTAATCAGGTGGCAATGCTTTCCCAGGGCCCCACCATTTAGAGGGCTACTTTTCATGGCCAGCCCTGACCAGATGGTTCCTAGGTGTAGAAGGGTGCTGCTGGTTTCCATTCAGCCTGATGTGGAGCTGGAAGGAGAGAGGAGGAAAAGTGAGGACTGGTCTGTTTGTTCTCCGCAGCTTGGGTTCCAAGCTGCCCGAGCTCTGTGGAAACCACTTGCCTTTGACCACTGGAGGGAGGTGTTCCACCAAGAAAACTAAGTTCAGGCGGGTCCCTGGGGAACGAGAGGATGACATTGATGGCTTCCTTCTGCTCCTGGCAGCAGGGTGGCTGAAATAACTTGTAATTACAAATTTATTCTCCTCATAAAAGATTTGTGCTACATGCTTGGCATTTTTAGGCATAGTTTTCCCTTCCATTCCTTGGGGCACACTGTTGGATGTTTTGTTGCATGTCTTCCACTACTGTGAGAGTTATGTTTGCTTCTTGTGTTTCTGCTGTATGTAGCTCTGGAAGTTAAGCATGAGGAGCTTCTCCTACTGCTTCTTTCCTTGTCCCCATTTTTTCCTTTGTTGCTCCATCCTCAGTTCCTTTGTACAGTCAGTCTGTGGGGAAGGAGAGGGCATTTAATGCTTATAAACTTGATCTAAAAAAAGATTCCAGGGAGAAAGTCCTCAGACCTTCAGAGGGAAAAAAAATCTGCTGCTTCTCCTTGGGCCAGGCTCCCAGCTCCTCTCCAGAGGCAAAGGTTTGCAGCTGGAACTAGGAATCAGACTAGCACTCAGACTTCTTGGGAGCTGCAGTGTTTGTCTAGCAAAGCCCACAGGCCAGCCTCTGCAGAAGCTCAGCACATGGAAGCATTTTGTGCATAGCCAATAAGCTGCTATATGGCTGTCCCAGGCCAATAATTAATATTGCAAGAGTAGAGTTGTGACTGCCATGTGGCCTGAACCAGAGCTCCTAATAATGAACTGGTGACATTCCTCATTCTTTGTGATCGTGAAGCATGCAGAAGCTGCTATAATTCTTTCCGTGAGGTGTTTTTTCTTCTGGAAAGGGAAGAAGAATTGCATTAGAGTGGCTATGGGCAAGTCTATAGGTCACAGTGCATCTTGTTTTCTTTTAGGGTTTCTGCATAGCACATGCTCAAATGTAACACGTGGCAACTGTTCTTTTCCCTCTAATTCTCCCATGTGTATTGATGTGGCTGATCTCTGCCAGCTTTGCTCTGGAATTAGACTGAATTTGCTAGACTTCAGAAATGTCTGAATTCTGGCTGCTGAAGGGCAGGCTGCAAGTGGTGGTGTCAGACTCTATGACTTGGTTGGGGAAGGCGAGGAACAGGCAGCCACAGGGGCTCGCTGCTGAAAAGCCCGAGGACCCTGGGAATCCCACAAATGCTGCCACTCGATGCCATAAATGGAGAACATACCCTCAATTATTCATGATCTGGCTCTGTTCCATTAGCTGAGACTCTGCTCTAGCTGTGGCCTTTTATTACAAATAAATCTTAGTTAGCAGCTGGGATTTCTGAAAGATATCTTAAACCAGGTTGACACTAAAAACTTGTCAGTGTAAAAAGCTACTAGCGTGGAAGTCTTCAAACACTTGCAAGCTGGCAAAAGGTCCTTAGCAAAAATTATGCAAATAGTGAACCAAAACTATTAGTAAAATGTTGCTAGTAAAGCTACTAAGTGTGCTTTAGCCATTATAAACAATTTCTAGCAAGTGTGGCTGGCCGAGTGTATGCAATTTTTTGCCTTGTGGCAAGAATCCCTTCTGCCAAACATGGGAAATTACCTTCTCCTAAGTAGATTGTATAACTCCAACCATACATTCTTACTTTTCACAGGTATGATTGTTTTGGATTCTCTCTGCTAAGCTCCTAGTATTATAATTGGCTGGGGGGTGTGTGCTATTTGGCTTTTGTGGGGCAGGATTAGGGGAATACTGGTTGCTCTGTACGTGGAGAAAAGGTGTTCTAAGTTCTCCAGGCAAAAATATTACCTCTATTTAAAATGGGGTTTTAAGAGGAGGATGAAGCTGCAAGTAGTATGTGGATGCTCTAAGACGTGTGGAATGTGAGAGGGAAGATCCTGCTTTAGGCCCCTAGGATGGTATTTGCACGCATTTGAATGAAATTTCTCTCTGGTATCTTCTTTCCTATAACTCTCTCACTGATGAATGGCATCATGAAGTGACTCCTCTGTCCACGACAATCCAGAGTTACGCAGAAAGTATGGAAACCTGCTTTTGTAACTAAAACAAGCCCTATCTTTAGGAAACTAGAGAGCGTTTTCCTCCCCTCCTGTGGGCTCCAGATGTTAGTAACTCCCATTCCTTCACAATGTTTCTTTGAGCAATGGCAGCAGCTCAGGGATTATCTTGATATCACTCTTTGTTCTGTGAGTCTTCACCAGCTTAGGAACTATTGGTTTTACACCACAGTGATGCCATTGTGCTGCTGGTCCAGACCTACATCAGATCTAGGCCTCCTGCAGGGCCGCAGATCCTGCTTACATGTTACCACTTTGTCGATCGTGTGTCTCATGAACAGCAGGTAATGCTGGCAAAACCTTAAGTCTTCTCCATGTTGTCTCTTCATGTCCAAGCAATTTTCCTGGAAGTTCTTGGTCTGCAGTTCTTCCTGAATCTGGCTGCCAGCATCAGGTAACCAAATCTTATAAAGCCACACTTGTGACAGTGCAGGAGATCAGAGGACTGTACATCAGACTAACTTTTGCCTTTTTTTTTTTATTTTCCCCTCCTTAGAGTTACAGACTGGACATATGGAAGTTCTTCAGAGACAGCGAGAATCCCAGAGCATGTGATCATCTGAATGGCTTACCCAGCATGCTTCCGGGGTATTTTCTACACAGCTCTTCTGGAAACTATTTAGGGTTTACTAGGATGGAAATGTGAGGTCCTGTCAAGACCATGTTATAGTACAGACATGTGCTTTGTGCACTGAACTTACACAGTGATGTCAGAATAGTATAACTCAGGCAGTGATGTCTGCAGGCAGCCTGGAACTGTAACCCAGTAGAGTGCAGACTTTTGGCAGAGGTTGTTTCATGATGCTCTTAAGTATTTGAAAAGAAGTTGTTCTTTTAATACGATGTTGTAATTAACTCTGGTTAGCACTGGTTGGGAATTCTTTGCCAAAACAGTTTTTCCCTAGCAGGTGTGGGTTCCTATAAAACAAAGTGTGTTTTATTTATGGCTTTTTTTTTTTCCTTCTGCTTAAACAAACTGAAAATAGTTGAATAACTTCTGATGGAGGGCTTTCTTCTGCTTTCTTAGTGGTTGCTTCATAGTAAGCATTATATAAAAGACTTGGAATTTAACAAAATAGAATTATAAAACTATATTCTAAATCTGTCACCTAAAACCTGCATATGTGGGGCTTCTGAGGTTGGATAGACTGGGGAGGTGGGTACATTTTTTCTGCTAAGACTGAGTCCAGCTATAAACTGAGCACTTGTAAGTCTGCCAATAAACCATGTTCCGAAGTGCCACATCTACATGTCTTTTAAATTCCTCTTGGAACGATAACTCAACCACTTCCCTGAGTGACTTGTTCCAATGCTTGCTAACCCTTTCATTGAAGAAATTAATATCCTATCTAACCTCTCTCTTCCCCCTCCCCAGTGCTAATTGAAGCTATTTCTTCTCGTCCTGTCACTTTTTTTACTTTGGAAAAGAAACTGACACCTGAGAACTTTCTATTTTGGAGTGGCTCCTATAGACCCATGTGAGCAATTCCTCAGAGCTTGTTTTTAAGTGGAAATGCACCTGTATCAGGTCTGTATGAGCCTTGGAGGTGAGGTGGTGTGGAAGGTGGGCTGGGGGAGTGTGGGAATGGCCCCCGCTAGAGCAGCACCCAAAAGCCAGCCAGTATGGCTGGGTAGGTTGGGCTGCTGAAGAAATACAAGCTGTGGTCTGACCATGAAGGGCCGCGGGATGAGCTGCAGTCCTGGAGGCGATGTAGGAAGCAGATTTCTCTGGAAGAGTTGTTCTCAGGAGGCTTGGACTATGAGACAGGTAGGGCAGTAGGCAGTATTTCAGCTCTTGAGGTTTGCCACATTAGTTCTCAGTGGCAGCATGAGATGGAAGGACACAACTCCGGTGCCTGAGCATGAGCACCCCATTGTAGGGCTGCTACTGTGGAAGTAGGCAGCAGGGAACGCAGAAACCACAGCACCTTTGTCCTTAAGTGACTCTGCTGCATTTCACATTAACTTCACCATCAGTTTGAAACCAATTGTTTATAAAACAATCTACAAAGTTGCCAGAGTTGCCTTTTGAGTATTTCCAAGTATTGGTAGTCTGTCTATTGGTTTATACACTTTCACCACAGATGTTATGAAAACAATCTCCTGCCTTCTGTAACACCCAGATTAAATGTTCTTTCTCATGCTTACTGGCTCTTCCTGAAGTCCCCAGCAACTTCTGCTTTGCCTAGTGGGTCCCAAAACTTGTTGAGAAAGTTTGGCTGCAGAATGCTGTGGGGTTCAAGCTCTTAGTTGCAAGGAATCCCCACACACTGGTGAGCTGTGAACAGAAGTGAGGGAATATGTCCTACCAGGGATCAAGGTTTCAGAGCAGAGGTGTGTCTGGGATTTGGGAACCCTCTCTTGTTTTCTCTTAGATTTCCCACAGTATCTTAATGGTCAGTAGTGAGGAGCTTGCACTTTGTTAGAGTAGTGAAGAAGCTGGTTACACCAGCTTATATGTGATGAGAAGATGCAGAGAGCACATCACTGTTCAGATGGCTATCGTAAAATAAAATTAACAATTTCATGCCTGGCTACAGTGACAGCTAATTAGTTCAAGTCTCACTCATCTGAGCTAGGCAACAGCAGGATTGTATTGTCTTTCTATTAGGCAATAGTCTTGCCTGTCATGAAATGAGATGTTTGGTGATTTTCATAGTTGCATTGTCTCACTCTTTAATAGCCAGCAAAATGGTAACGAGATCATCTTCTCTCCTCTTGAATTCCTCATGAGCTGTGCTGAGTAGCTTTGCTACTATGCTCTAGTAGCAAAGGGGAGGGTAAAGAAAAAGTAGAGGAGGAAGCAGTCTCTTTGTCTCTAACCTGAAATCAGTGTGGTGGGAAAGGGTAGTCTGCTACCTGTTGTCTTAATGGTGAAATCTCTGGAGTAACTGCTTCCCACTCGATCCCTTATTCTCCCAAACTAAGAGAACTTCTGTCAATTGCTCTGGTTAGCACCAGCAGGACTTTCTAAGAGCTTTGCTGATTGTTGTTTGCATGGAGAGGACTACAGTTGAGCATGTAATTAGTTTATAATATGCAGAGATATTTCCTGTAAGGATAAAAGCCAAGGACCAGAAGGTTGAGGGTATGGCACATTTCAGGATGCAGTAAGAGTTTGTAATGCTTACAACTGCTGTTGTCAGATTCCATCAGTAAAGCAAAGGCTGCCTCACTGAGAGTGAAAGCTTATGATTAGGAACCATGGCAGGACAAATAAAACCTTATTAAAACTGTAAAGCTTACCTGTTTATAGCAGAGTAATTGGTGACAGAAGCAGAGAATGTCTTGATAATCTGGTTAGGGGGTGAGGGAGTGTATGTTTCATAGGAACATCATAGAATAGTTGGTGATTCACCATCCCCAGCCCCCTTCAATGAGCAGGGACATCTTCAGCCAGATCAGGTTGCTCAGAGCCCCATCCAACTGGGCCTTGAATGTTTCCAGTAATGGGACATCTACCACCTCTCTGGACAACCTGTTCCACTGTTTCAGCACTAAAATTGTAAAAACGTTTCCACCTTATATCTGATCTGAATCTACTCTCCTTCAGTTCTCCTGTTCTCTGAATCTACTCTCCTGTTCTATTGCAACAGGCCCTAGTAGAAGGTTTGTACCCATGTTTCTTATGTTGCCGTGGAGTTTTATTTTTTAATTTTTTAATTTTGTAGCTGTTAGAAGTAGTTATATAGTAAATGTAAATTTAATATAGTAAAATCCTTTACCCTTTGACACAGCTTTCACATAGCAAGCCGTGTTAGCCATCCCCATATCAATTCCCTAAACCCCAGTAATCTGTTTAGTCTTATTTTCAAGGTAGAGTTGTAGAGAACATCCCAAAATCTGCGTAAGAAG
>JAWMRA010000161.1:22571310-22599299 GCA_035584735.1 Pseudotriccus pelzelni
CTCATGAAAGCCTTTCTTCTCTGACCTCCCCTCTAATTTGGCCTGGAGTATTTTTTCTCCAACAGCTTTTAGGCAACCCTTATGAGACCCCATATTTGTGCTGTTGAACCTAAGCTTGCCCACAGAGCACTGCTGCTGTGAGACTGCAAGGGGAGCAGCCTGACATGCTGTGTATGGTAAGGAATGTAAAGTGGGAATGCAACTCTTAACAGCCTTTTTTTTTTTTTTTTCTTTTTGTAGAGTCAGTTGCAAGGACAGTGAAGGCTGGGACAAGAAAAGCTGACGCTGAAGTTTGTCCATTCCTTGGGAATGGATGAAGCCTAGTGTTGATAGGATTCTTTGGCTTCAGTAACATCTTGTTCATAGGAATAAAATGAGACCTCAATTAAGAATGAGGGATGAAGAGCTATGCAAGAAGGTTCTGGTTTAGGAAAACTTCTGGCACTGGAAATTCTTACTATTTATGTTAGCTATGGGATGGAATTGATTTAAGAACGCCTCTTACTGCTGTATTCTAAAAAACCTGTGACACTTGAAAAAGAAAACAATGACTTGTTTGGGGTGAAATGAGTTGAGAAGCTATATTGACTGGCTTAGGTATAGGCAGTTGGGTAGACGGTTCTAGAACAGCCTTTGTGATCTCAGCACCCATGGTACAGCAATGCTTCAGGGCTGACCAGAAAACTAGCAACTGTGGTCAGCCTGCTACTAGCACTTTGTTACTTGGTTAGGGGAGATGGAAGTTCAGTCTGATTCCTTCCCAGGCCTAAGCTTTGACACAGCATGGTGTCAATGAAGTAACTGCAAGCCATAGGATCCTACTGAACATAATTCTTTCCACTATCTGTGGAAGTCTTTTAATATGTAAAAACAACTCACATTCTCCTCATTTTTCTTGCATGTTCTTACACTATGTCATAATTGGTGAGACCTTTTGTTTTCTAAATAGCACCCTTGAACGCTGCTGTTTTCTTCTTCTTCTGCAAGCCTTGAACATAATAAGAACTGGTCATGGTCTATACCTTTATTCCAAAAGCAAAGCCCAACTCTAGCTGTATATTCTGTTTCAAAAGAGTTTGATATTGCAGGCTTAGCCACAAATAACACATAAGCCAAGGGGCCCTATCTGCCTGCTTCTGCAGATTTCTGAGATTCATGAACAAAAGGAGCTTCTGGTTATCTCCTAGCCATAGTCCTAACTTTAACTGAAGGCTGCTGAGGCACTGCATCCCTGAAAGTAATCATGGCTTGGGGGAACTTTCTGGCATGCAGTCACAGCATGCTCTCGGAAACCTACATATAGGAATCAGGCTGAAACTCTTTGATACTTCTATTTTGGAAAAAGAACTATAAATCCAGTCTGAACCCCGGAGTTCACTTAATGCTGCAATAGGCCTTCCTGCAAGTTCAGCCGGAGCCACCATGTGTTTGCCACAACAGCCTCATTATATCTGCAAGCCTTCTGGTATTGCAGTAAAAACTGTTTATTACAACCTCCTAATGCTAGTCTAAACTGTGGTCTGCTAAAGCCTGGAGGTCTCCAAGTGGGGGTAGTTCCTAGGATGTTACTGATGGCTACCCATTGGGATGTGCCTGTGGATGCAAGTTAGTGTTGAGTAACCTGATTCCTAACTCTAGCTTTTAGAGAGAGCACAGAATTGTAAAGATGCTTTGAAGTTCAGCACAGGTGACAGAACTGCTTGGTGTCTTTTCACCAGAGATGTGAACAGGATTTGGGCTGGGATTAAAATCTGTTGCTCTGTTGTGGCTGATTCCAAGAATAAAGGCTGGTTCCAAGGGCCATGGATGTTTAGGTAGCAGTTTGAGAGTGAGGTGAGGCTAGGGTTGGGCAGTTTTCAGGAGAGCTAGGGACTAAAAGGGATTTGCAGGGTCTATTCAGGTTTTATAGTATTAAGAAGGCTGGCGAGGTTTTGGCAAATACATGAGGCATGATATGGGAAGTGGTTGCTGGACTGGATTTAAAACTAAGATCAGGAAAGAATGATTATTAGAGATGGTCTATCAGTGAGCTCTGTGGGATATGCAGTGTTCAGAGGGAGACTTGGACAGTAGCTACCTGAGAGAGAAGAAACAGCAGGCAGTCTAGGCTCCTTGTGGGACCTTCAGTATGCTCTTTGCATCAAGAGTCTGAAAGTCTGGAAAATTCTGTTTCAATTAATTTTATAGTATTCAGTTCCATAAGGACTAAGATCTCAACTGAGTACTGCACTCTTAGCACCTCATCCTAGAATCCCACACATTTCTCATCTTACCTTTAACCATTGAAGAGCCCTTCATGTCTGCTCTTACATGATTCCCATGAAATGCTCACCAGAGAAGAGTGTGTTGTGATTTAAGGCTTTGCCTTAGTCACAAGGTGATCTGATCTTTATGTGGAAATCACACCAGAACAGCTTATATAGGGTGCTGGAGAGTCATCAGCTGTTGATCTCTTTGTCACCGCTGTCCCACAGTTTCAGCTTGGAGTTGTTGTTCTATGAGTCACACAATGTATCAAAGTGCTGATTCTGCTCCTTGGAAATCAAGAGTCATGCTAGGTAATAACTCAGATATATTTGATCCTGCCTCATTCCAATGATACAATGATATTTCATTTCAGTTTTCCATTTTTAAAAATGCCATTGCATTGTCTTTTAGCACTTTTTCTTCTTTCAGTAATTCTTTTCCTTCCCTCGCCTCGCTCTGCTCTAACCCTTCTTAAAGGACTTGGAAAAAAAAAGGAGTGTGAAGGCAGTGTTGTTATATGGGATTAAATATCCCATTTTATCCCATATTTAGTTGCAGAACTAACATCTTGAAATGTTTTGATCTCTTAAAAATCCAGGGAGTGGGGTTCTTTGGCAGGAGTCTATCTTTTCTCATCCCTTTTAGGTCTCTAACTCCATTAAGCCTTGGAAAGGAGAATGAGTTTTGAAGGCCTTTAAGCAAGTTGCTTTGATACAAAAGGGACTCAAGTTCCTGTGATCTGTGCGTATGAGGATTTCTTTTTTGGAAGCAGTTCCTCAGACCCATGTGGCAGACTGCCTTGTCATCTTATTGTACTAATACTCCTTTCCAAAATGCTCCGAGGGAGGTAGTTTTGGTTTAAGGGAAAGAGGAGAAGGAGAAGGGAGTTTCTCTTCTGCTTGCCAAGGTAAGAAGCAAACTTCTTCTGAAGCTACTGCCAGCCCGTATTACCCTTGAGTGTTTCTCGTCATCACCTGCTAATACCAGAGTGTTTGTGAGCTTCCTCAATGGCTCACTTCAAACTAAAGTGTCCATATTCCTTCTAGAGCCTTCTGATTACCAGCTCCATCGCAAACAAACACACTGGCATCGGTGAGATTCCCAGAACTTCAAAC
Organism: Pseudotriccus pelzelni; assembly: GCA_035584735.1. Taxonomy (NCBI): domain Eukaryota; kingdom Metazoa; phylum Chordata; class Aves; order Passeriformes; family Tyrannidae; genus Pseudotriccus; species Pseudotriccus pelzelni. The sequence goes on from JAWMRA010000161.1 coordinate 22,574,673, forward strand.
TTTAGCCATAAGCTCTCTGCATATTACATTAAATGCTGCCACCAGCTTCAATTAGGGAATGCAGAGTGCCTCTCAGCAAGAGAAGATGGTTTAATTGGGGCATTCAAAGATGTGGACTTAATTAGGCAATTTTGCTCATCTTGCCCGGGGATAGGAGGAATCACTGCAAATAGCCAATAGAAAGTTTTATTAGAACTATATACCTCTCCTTGTGCTTTTCCATGCAGGTTGGAGCTCTTCAGACTACTTTCAACTGATGTCAGGACTTTTTATCATTTACAAAACCTGCTCCCATCACCCTTTCAGCAGCCCTGTGCCACATACTGTTCTACTTGGCTGTTTCCCCACAGGGACTGTGCACTCCCCATCTGTGATCTATACTGAAGAGTAGCAAACCACTGTTTGGGGCAGATACCTCATCTAAAGGGGAGGTGATTCCCAAACACGTGTCATCCGAGAAAAACTCAAAGGTTATATCATCTTCCAAAGAGATAAACAGGTTTGCTTTCTTTTGAAATTTCTTCTTTCTGACAAAAATCTCCAATAATTTTTTTTTTGTAAAAGGAACAATGTGTTTTTTGTTGCTGTTGAAATGCCTACGGATTTTTTTGTGAAAATTAATAAAAACTGGAATTAAAAGAATGAAGGAGATGTGCACTGCAGATTTTTTTCTGTTTTTCAGCAAATGAAAAATCTTCAAAAGAAATCTGTTGCACATTGCTCTTTCTCTTTAGAAAAACCAATTTCTTGTCTGGCCCCTGTGTGTATGTAAAACACCTTACCCTTTCCCCTCTCTAATGCTAAGATTTATAGGCTTCCTTCCCGGCTGTTAATCATTCCTCCAATGAAGAAAAATAAAAACAGCAATAAATAGATTCACAGTACTAAGGCTATAAATTTCTAAATCTAGTTGCCAAAACTAATTCATCATTTTAACATAGGCACCAACTCTGATAAGATATGGACCTGCAACATTCAGCCCATTCCATAAATTTTTATTTAGTTACTGCACTTACTCCATTGGGAAAAAATTCTACTTGAGCTAAAAATTGGTGGGTCATTTCCCAGCTAAGAGTTCCATAGTGATATCAGAGGTGTTACCTACCATGCCCCCATGTGACAAAGCCGTGGCTGTTTGGGAGCACTGTTCTATTTCTCTGTATTTAGTTCAAGTCTCAGTACTGGGTATATAAAATTGAAATGTGTTTCTGCTTTCTGCTCCTTTTTCATTTATAGCTTTATAAAAGTCCACAGGCTATATCCCAGGTCCCAGTAAATATTTAGCTGTCTTTTAAATCTAGTACACAAACATTTGTGATAAATAAAACAACATATTTATATAAACTATCTCGTTCTCTTTATAGGTGCTCCCTAAATTAACTTATGTTACCAGAGTAATGTGTTAGAACTTATATTTGTATGCCTGATTTTCTGTAACATCTTTTCAGGAATTTTAAAGAAAGTATAAGCCTGTAAGTCTATCAAACTCACAAAATTATTTTCACAAAATGTCTCCATTAAACATACATATAAGGTAAATTTTTAGAAGAATTTTATTAGTATGAACATGCTGTGTCCCATGGTAATCGTCTTGCTGTATTTAATTTCTTTTTTCTGCTAAAACCATTTAGCTTCCTTAGTTCTGATCTGACGTGACCTGGGTGGTATTTACTCTTCAGCAAGCATTTATCCTCGTATACTTTGGATTTAGTTTAGAGAAGAGGCATTTTCTTTTATGCTCAGGAAGCTTCTGTGAAAATTGGTTAACTAATTCAGTGGTAGCAGGGTAAGAGGTGAGAGGAGGAAGTAGAGGGAAGAAAGGAAGGAGCCATAAAATTCAAAGAACCTTCTTTCAAAAGCCAAGAGCTCCCCAAAGAAAGCTTCATCTCTCTGAGTCTGGGGACACACCTGAGGTGCCTAAATTGATAGCTTACTCACAGTGGAAAACCTAATCTGAACTAAGAGGTGAGTCCTTTAGTAGCTGCTGAAGAAAGTCTCAGACTACAGATTAGAGGCACTATCACAGGACCATTCGTATCTCTCTGCCCCCTTGCCTCTGGAATCTAAGCATGGGCGGCTCCATTACACTTAGTCCACATGGCTTCCATGCCCTTTGATTAATCTCAAACTTGGCTGATCCTTTCAAGCTTCAAATCTTGAGTAAGATCTGGAATGTCTCTTGGGATTACACTCATTGCAAACATATGTTGGGGTGAAGACCACATTTGTGGTTGTGATGGGGGAGAAAAAATGGTATGTGGAAACTTCTCTCTCCCCTCCACCCTCTTTGTCACCAATCCATCTCCATAGTTTAACGTTTGTGATCTGAAGAATGTGTTCCACAGGCCATATTTCTGGCTCACTCTGCAAGTTATTCCATTTAACAGACCTTGCCAAAAATGGTTGATGATAGCATGAGGGAGAAGTCTTAATGGCTTTCAGCTACAGTATTCACATTAAACCCCTGCTATAGAGCTGACATTCAGTGAAATGACTGCTGAACTGGAATGTTCTCATCTCAGTCAGTAGAACCTGCTCTTGCTGAGGTGTCGCATCCTTCCCAGGGTGGCAGTGCATGCCATAAAACTGTTGACGACCTGCAGATCTTCCCTATTTACAGGATTATCCAGCGAATGTGTTTGCTTTACTGACTATATTTGAGATATGCTCTTTCCACTTCTCTGAAACTAGCAGATTCCAGGCTACTAGTTTGGGGATATTTTTGTATGTTTGTTTTATTTAGCACTGTAGGTAGCTTGGATCTAGGAACCTTGGGTGAAATATCACTTGTGTTGTCTGTGATGCCTGACATCAGGCAGGAAAGGCTATTTCCAGCACTATCAAGAACTGATTGTTAGGAGACTGCAGAATTTCTTGCTGAAAGCAGGCTGTTGGCAATGTTGGTTAAAACCGGAGAAATCTGTTAGAAGGTCATGAGAATTCATCGCTGGGAGGCAGAAAGATAGGGGTGGGGACAACATCACATAAGCACTGCTAACGTCTCAGCTCCCTAACTCCTGAAAATTTAGGCAGTCATAGTGGAACTCCAAGGGGCAGTTTCAGTGAGGATACACGAGGTGGGAATGGTGGGTGGCTCTGCTGTGTCACTGCCCTCTGCACTGCGGTAAGCACAGAGTCAGCGTGTGATGGGGAAAGAGGGGTGAATGTTACACCCTGCTTTTGTAGGTTCTATAAGCATATCTAGCTCACGAGCGCTTCCTAAACACATGGTTAGTTCCCACCTAAATCAACAACTAATCCCATTTGTTCCTTCCCCACCGTGCATTGCAGTAGCTTTCTGAGCATATGAGTTCTGGAAACTGCACTTTTCCTGGCAACCCCATAACCAAGGAGAGCATTTCTGCTGCTCTGGTAGGGTCTAGATCTAATCTTCTAGCTGCTGGCCCATGAAAAGGCAGAAAACTCAAGCTTTCCTTTTGAGATCCTTAGCAGACTCAATTCTGATTAGTTGTGGCTGGACAAGAATGCCAGGCTTCATTAGAAATGTCATCCCTTTGAAATTCCCCAGGAGCCAGGCAAGGATAAAAAGAGGATCTACCAAACAGGGACAATAATCAGCATGTAGGCTGCTGGCAACAACAGGCAGAGTGAGGTACATCCTGGTGCTGCTCCCTAATATTCCCCATTAACAGCCCACAGGCATCCTGGGGAAGGAAATACAGCAGACCAAAGGCCAGGGAACAGACAAAACAGGAAAGGTACAAGTATTCAAGACCCCTTGCAAATGAATCTGATTTATTAAAATGCATCCCACCTTCAGTCAGAAGCCTTATCAGGTGCCCTCCTGACCCTTTGTCCCCCTGCCTCTCTGGTTTAAGCCTGTTTGCCCTTTATGTTGCCTAGCTGTGAGTGCTGCCTTGGCATTTGTAAACATCCCATTTTATCAAAATTGCTTGTTCTTCGACTAGATGTTTTTCTCATGGCCCTTCAATTGAGCCAGCTGAATTTTGCTTGGTCTCCTGCAACTATTTCTTTTTCTGCTTGCAGTGAGTTAGGGAATGGAGGAGTTTGCCTTCTTTTTGTCATTTCTGTGACTCCTTCCAAGCAGCTGGAATTTATTTTAATAAAGTTCATTTCAGTGGAGCCTGGAGCCATAATACATGAGGCTGTGATCTCAGACGAGCTCATAAATTAAGTAGGGTCAGCTCTGGTCGATGCATGCATAGGAGACCTCCAAGGACACCCTGTGTGCTGTTCAGCCTGTGCCAAGGATATAGCAGCTGCCAGACTGTGTCTGCCCAGTGGGCTGTCTCTTTTGGTATGCTATCTCCAGCCACTGCCAAATGCTTCAGAGGGAGATACATGATCCCTGCATTGGGAAAGTTATTCTTAACTGATTTTAAGATCCTTCTAGACCTTTGTGGATGAAACTGTGTGTGCTGTCTCACATGTGCAAGGGTAGCTGGGGGCACCAGATCCTGACTGCATACACAATGCCTGGGCTACTCTGACAGTCGTTCCAATGGCTCTGCTGTAGGCTGCTCTGCTGCCAGCCCTGTTTCAAACTTCACTGTCTGTCCTGAAGGATGAATGCATCGTAGACGTATCTTGACTTCACAAGGGAAGTAGACAGCTTGAACATACCCTTTGCAATTTTTCCTCTGAAGCTGGATAGTAAATGTGGGGTTTTAAAAGACATACAGTCTTGTCATAAAGACTCCAAAAGGGGGTGACCTCCACTGTTATGCTTTTGTAGTTCTGACTGCCCAGAAATTGCATCTTATTTAAATAAGAAAGAATTTTTCTTGTTGACTTTCCAACTATTGGTTCACATTATGTCTTTGACAGAAAGACTGAAACGCCTGTCTGCTTGTCTCCTCCTCCTTATAAATGCTTTTCTATGTGTAAATCCCCATATTCAGCAATTATGTCACCTCTAAAACTTCTCTTCTGTAAGCTGAATTAATTGAATAGAATAAGCCTTATGTTCGAAGTCTTGTTTTCCAGTTCGTGCAGTCTCTACTACAGATAGCCCTGCTCAGCGATAAAGCCTGGATGCTTTGATATCCAGAAGTGTGTTTTTAATTCTGATTACAATAAAATCCACTGATTAGCAGTAAAATAATCCTTTAGGCTATGTTTGACAGTAGGTTTTTTTCATCATCACTAATTTAACCTTTTCTCTCCCGAGTCAAGGAAACTCCTGAAAATACTAAGCATTTTTTCCTAGTAAATGTTAACTGCTTTCCTAATACCTTGACCCTGACTTAGTGTTTAAAGTCAGCTATGGGACGTGGTCTCTGTTTTCTGGAATAATACTATGTGTAAAGAGAGGCTCCCAAAGAGCAGAAGGCCTTCAGGAACTTCCTAAAGCTGTCCTGTGACCTTCCCAATGCAGAGGGATGTACCAAGCTCAGGAGAACCCTCTTCCCTTCTTTTATAGTCTCTGGTGGTGAGTGAGATAGGACTGTTTGTTTTCCTTTCCTTGTTTTTCTAATCCCTTTTCCTCTTGCCATAGTACACCACTTCACCAGCAGTGGAAACAGAGTTTGTACAGAGCTATTATTCACCAAAAGATCAAATTTGTAACACTTCTCTGCTTCCCACTTCTCTTTCTTGATGCCCTTTCTTTTGCATAGTTTCAAGATTATTCAGATTGTTGCTTCAGAAGCAACAAACTAGAGTCAGACACTGTTAGAACAGGCATTAGGTGGACTTTTTCCACTGAAAAAACAGCTAACATTTCTTGTTTCTGAACAGAGGCTCTTTTTGTGACTCCCTTTGGGGTTTTTTCTCAGCCTATGGTGAAAAATCTGCTATATGGCTGGAGTTCTGAGTGTTTCAGTTTTTATTGGTTTGACTGTGAAACACATTAACAACAGCTTCTACATAACAGGCAGATGCTAATCTCCAGGTCTCACCTGACTTTGAGTTTGTTGTGTACCTGAATCTGAGCCTGTAAAGGGACAGTGACAAAACACAACATTCATTCATGTTGCTGATTTGCTTCCTTATCTTTTCAGTGTCTGTTTGTGCCGTCACCTGAGTGATATCACTTGCATGGAGTAGCAGGTACCCTGGGTCTGGATACCAGTACTGATGCACATTTCTGAAGCTTTGTCTGGGCAATGACTAGGACTCAGTCAGATGATTTTGCTTGTAGCTGACTGGATTTACCCTGTAAGGGCTGTGCTTTATTTCTTGCTGCAGCAAAGAAGATACTCTTCAGAATATAGCCTGTGTTTCAGTTATAATTTTTCCCAGGTTCAGTATCCAGGGCATACTGCACATACCTGTATATCCATTATCTCTTTTATTTTGTGCTGTTGGTATCAAAAGCCTGTCCCTTACATTTCCAAGGCAGCCTTATCTGATTTCACGAATGCCTTAGTAGCTGTTTGGTGCCAAGGATGACTGGGCTGAAGTGGCAGAGACTGTTATGCTACTTAAATGGGTGATGCAGGAGAAAGGTATACTGAGTTGAGTCAAACCAAATGGAGAAAGGAAGGAAATTCAATCAGAGATTCTAAACATGCTTTGAGAAGGAAACTTCAAGCCTTTTTTATTTTTCTTTTGCAGAAACAAGTAGAATTCTGTAATGACCTCTTATTTGTTGTGTGAATGGGCGTGGATGTGGGTGTCTCTGTTTCTGAATGTGTCTCCATAACATGCTACAGATGTTTTTCTGTTTGTTTGCTTGTTTTGGACATTTTGTTCAGTTCTGCTGTATATTGTTTTCCAGACCATGATAAAATAGCTCATCCTCAGGCAGCGGGAATTGCTTGATGGAGGCATAACATCCATTTCAGATTTACCACCTTTTGAGATGAGGAGGAGCTGAAAAAACAAGAACAAATGTATGATTAATGCTGATACGCCATGATAGCTTTGGGGTAATACAGAAGAGCCATTGGCATAAACTAGGTCGGGGGACTTTCCCTATGCCATAGCCAGAATGTACCAACAGGCTCTGCAACTTTCCCCTGCTCCCTGGGAAGGGCTTTGGCTGCCTGTGCCCACGACCAGGTCTGCTGTAACCTGGTGTGAGTCACTGTGAAATAAGCCGTGTGAGATCTGTGTGAAGCCTGGCCAGAGGTCTCCCCCCTGGAGAGACCCGGGAGAGTGCTTGGGAGCCACTTTTAAACTCAGGCCTTTGCTCTATTGCATTTATGTCCGTGTCTGACCATGTACCTACCCCCTGGCGCCTGACCCAGTGAATGGCATTCATAGCCTGACTTCAAAGCTGCCTTGCCTTTGTGGACTTGTCTGCCAACTGCTGGACTGAGTCCAGCTGTGATTAGAGTCGTTGGACCTTCTCTGTTTCCTTGCTCATGCACTGTGGGCCTGCGCTTTTGTGGGTGGGAGCATTGCCCTGCCTGCCCTGCTGTCACCTTTAGCCCTTGCAGAGCAGCCCTCTCCTGCTGCTCTGACACCCTGCCTCTGGCAAAGCTATGGGTGAGATATGCAGGGCATCCAGAGCCTGTGCTAATAAGACCTTTACAACATCACATACCACAATGCGTTTTTGGAATGCATCTGAGAGGTTAAATGCTTGATTTGCAATACTAATCCCCTCCTTTCTATTAAGCTAAGCTCTTTTGATGGTGTTCAAGCTTCCAGGGAAAGGAAAGCCTACATAAGAGATGTGGGGAAGCATTTAAAAGACAAGATAGGCTTTTAGTAGATAATATCACAACCTCAAAGTCCACTAGCTAGCACCAGTAGCACATGATTCATTCCAAAATAGCTTTATGCAAGGATGTATTTTGAGAGGTCATATGTGCCTTTTGTGGGCTTGTTTAAATGTATTGGGTTTGTGGAAAGTTAGTAACAGCAGTCCCAGCCTCAATGGATTAATGAACGATAGAGTGCACTTACACCAATCCAAACTGTACAATAGGTACCATGTCTCACAATGCTCTGGACATGTATTGCAGGGTTCTGCACCACATAGAGTATTTTAAAATAGGACCTCTTTATAGTTTTTATTTCCAAATGGCACTCACAGCACTTCAGGGATCTTACAGTTCATGTGAGAGAAGCTTTCCAGGCAAGAAACAGGAATTACACTGGTCATCTTCCCTGTGTCCTGGGCCGAGCTTATTTTACCACAGTATTTTGCAGCTGCACCTTTTTCTGTCTGACCAAAGAGACTGAAAACAGAGACTAAAATAAAAGCCTCTTACAGGCCACTGATGGAGATAGAGGGAGGCCATGTGAAGAGGGATTTTCTGGCTGTGATTTCCTTTCCTTTCCAACACCTTTGCCACATTCTGCATTCCACCTAATCCCCTAAATTCAGATGCTAGAACCACTGGGGCAATCTGTGGATCCTTTTCCAACCAACAAATGGCGTAGCTTGCCAGCTGGGGGTTACTGAACCCTCATTGCTCAGAGGTTCTCTTGGCTGCCAAGGGTTCCCACCGCATTGACTGAATAGACTTTGTTTAGAGTAGCAGGTCCTGACTTCTAAGATGACACAGGTAAGGGAGGAAGACTACACCAGCTGGACTGATCCCTGACTTTTCAACATGTGAGTATCCTAAACTGTGGGAAAAACTCCTCCATGCTTCTTGAAATCTCCACAATCTCTTCTTTGTGTCCTCTTCCAGGGCAGAACTGACAGGAACTAAATGAGACAACAATCAGCCTGTATACCTAATTAGTCCAATTTCCCTTGAGTAGCCTGCTGCTTTTAGGCATAGACTTAATCTGCTTTGCATGATGTACATATCAGAGATATTAGGAATAAAGGATGGAAAAATATCTCCTGTTTCTGTTCTCTATCTCATCCATTCCTCTTTGGTCATTAGGTGTGTCCTCTGCAATCAAAACTGGACTGGGGATAAGTATTGATGGGATCTCAAAGGCACAGCCTAATGTATCTTGCCAAAATAAATATTTGGGGAAAGGCACAAGATTTCTTCTGTGTCTGTAGCCCCCTCCATGCAGCAGGATCTGGGTGAGTGTTCTGTATGATTGCAATTATAAGGTCCATGCTTGTATCCACAAAGAGGGTCTAAACACCAAGAACATGAGCTTGGAAGAAGCTTTAAGTTCCATACAGAACCAGCAAGAGTAGCAACTCAAAAAGCAGTAAGTGCATCACTGAAATAGAAAGTTTACTGTGTAGCGAATCTTGTGCAACATTGCAAACAGAGCCATAGCATGACATCCAGGCACTTGAGACACCTCCCAGTTCACCAAACCCACTTGTTTTACTGTATCTCCACTGCTGCAGACACTCAGCTGTTCTCCTGAGCAGCAGTAGAACTCAGCAGAGCATGAACATGGATGTTTTCTCCCTGGTGCCTCCTTGTTCTGGCCTACATATCAAACCACTTTGTTTTCCCAGTTCCTCTTGAAAAGTTGGCACCTGCTGAAGTCTTCCCAATGCTTGCAGTAGATACACAGCTATAATTTAGCTTGTTTTCTGATAATCTCCCTTTTAGCCATTGGGAACATTTAAGAGTGGGGTTCACTATTTCACGCATCTTAAAAGAGAACTTGTATCATCAAAATTATTTTACTATGCCCTGTTCTGGTCCCCATCCACGGAACAATCACACCAAGCTTTATCATCTTTAAGTCTAGTAAGCTGGGATCAAAGAAGCTCAGATTGATTCTGCTCCTACAAATTAGCTCTTTTGGCTAATGCTCAGGAGAGCCCAGTTCATGCAGTCAAACTGCATTTGGACATGGGGAGTTAGCACAGCACATCCTGACCCAAATATAACTGTAGTCCATTATGGCCTACGTATGTATCCAGCCACTACCATCAGCAATGGCTAAACCTATAATATGGTGTAATTCTCTCCACTTCTTTTCTTATCTAGTTCCTTTGTTTCTAGCCACATTTCAAAAAAAAATGGTTTCTTCACTTCTTAATTATTGCCATCCCTGTTTCAGGGAGTAAGTAACCTGCATTTTCATAAGGAGTTGTTGAAAACTCCAGGGGAAGCCTAACAAGAACTTTAAGAAGCTTAATCAGAACTTTAATCAAAAATCAGTAAAATATGAGTGATAGTTTTTCTTGCCCTGAGGATGAGGAAGAGTTAACAATTTGAAGACAGTAAAACTGATTCTAAATGGGCTGCAGCCCTCTCAAATTGTTTCTTGATAGGTATTTGAATGGGAGGACTCAAAGAGGCTTCTAAGTAGCAATTTGGAAGGTAAGTATTAACTAGTGGTTAATACTTTATTACAGTGCTAGAGGGCACTGTACCGTTGAAGGTACTGTTTATGGATCAAATATAATAGCTAGGAGCTAGACAGTTTAATGGCTTGAGATTCCTTTGCACATTTTGTTAGCGAGACACGTTAATCCTGACAGTGTTGTAACTCATAATAATTGCAGTCTCCCTGTCTCAGACACACTGTGTTTAATTCTTTGTTGTCCTGACCCTGTGGACTCCTTTTTTCTGAAGATGTGCGAGAAAATGTAAACTGCTGCCATTCTGGATAGAAAAACCTTCTGCCTGCAGTTTGCACTGGTACAAATGCCTGTATGTGGTTGAGGCTGCATAAAGTCTGTCGTGTCTGGAAGACCATTAGCGTTTGCTTGTGTAAGTACAACTGTGAGCAGCAGTGCTCCGTGAAAAAGGTCTTCTATCCAGTTGGATCAGTTTTACAGTGGATAAAAAAGGATGAAATGTACTTCTAATTGCTGTCAGTTCACATAAACAGAATTTAAAGCCCTTTTTTACAGAATGCCACCAGTTGTCTTATAACACTATCACAAAGCTGGTGTCCATCACTATGACTTTAAGCAGTTCTCACCTTTTGCGCTTCAGTGTTACATGTTTCTCTGGGGAAAATTGCTTGTTTCATCTCTGCTGCTGGACTTTTAAATTGAAAGTAAGAAATAGTGACACTATCTTAAAAATCATACCTTTTCTACAAAGTTCTTTTAGAACATTTTGTTCACATGTTTTCCACTAAAGTGTTGGTTCATAAACAAAACATTTGCCTAAGATATTAAGATAGTTTTGTCTTTGAATCAGAATTCAATTTCAAAGTTAAACATGATCATTCACTTTTTAAAGTTTGTCAGGGGTTTGTTTTTTTTTTATTCTCACTTCATTTTTTTCCTACTAGAAAGAGAAAAAAATGAAGTTGGGGATTTCACCTGCTTTTTAGGAATATTTTTAATCTTCACATTTCCTACAAGTATTTATTTTCTTCTTAAAGTTTTGAAAACCCATGCTTTCGGTTAGAAATTACTTTCAAAGTAACTTCACTAGTTCTCTTTCTGAACTGCAATCATTGTTATCATGTAAGTTCTTCCTGTATATTCAAAGCATGAGGAAAAGCAAGTTATTGCTGTGTCTGGCCGTCACCTACAATATCTGTCTCAGATCATGATATCATGACAGCAAGCAAGTCTTGAATGATAAACAATCTGTGTTTTCGCATGGCCGCAGTTAGAAATCCACACAGGTAACAGATCCATGAAATCTACTCTCCAGAAGACCTGTTGAAGTGGGTGAAAGTGTCTTGGGAAAGTGTTTTGTGGCAGCACATATTGTGGATTTGGACTTGGGTCACTACCCAAGTGCGCTGAAGGGACAGCATGCAACTGAAGGTCAAGGAAACTCGAAATTGTGAAGGTAGGCACCAAGAGAGTAGGTGCTGTGATAAAAATAACATTTTTTTATTGCAATTTTCTTTTATTGCAATTTCTTTTTTCCCAAGTTGTAGAAATTAACTCTGAAGCAAGAAGATCACAGTGGACACCTAAACTCTCTTCAGTGTCTTTTCTTACCCTGCAGGATATGAATTCTTTCTCCACCTTGCTTGGCTGTGCCTGCAAATCCCATCTTGCATGTTCACAGGCGCCTGTTTCCAATGCAATTTCTGCTTGGCAGCAAACTGTTATTTTTCCGGCTTCCCCTACCATCGCCCAGCTCATATTCTAAGCAGCTGTGAGGTGGGCTCATCCTTCTTGGAAAAAAATCTAGCATTTGGCCTATCATAGGAAGAGAATTATCTACCCACACTGCTCTGCTTCCCATACTCCCTTCTTCTTCCTTCCCTTTCCAATTTCATCTCAGCTTCCCTTTTTATTTCCCTGCTGCTACCTTATAGACTAGCGTTCTCTCTCATTTTAATCTCCCCTCCTTCTACCTTAATGGCTTGGAAAAATTTCCTTCATGATTCTGACGTCTTCAAGTCCTAAGAATTGTTTTGAGAAACAGCTGGTAATTTTTAAACATACTGGGGTTTTCTAGGGACATATTTTACAATTTTTTTTATTAAAATGGGCACTTCAGATCAGCAAAGTGAGAAAGACACCAGTATTCTCTGACAGTCACTTGGAAGACAGAAAATCCAAACTTGAGGCTGAATTTACAGCATTTGAGGAAGTTTTTTTGAGGTTGTATGCGTCTCCCTGTCCAAAATGTAAGAAATGTCAAAGATTTCCACATACTAGAAAATGGTTTCCTTACTAGCTGTTGCACATCTGTGATTAGTTTATAAGGGTTTAATTTTTGCCTCAGCTCCTTATCCTACAGTACGCTGAAGTATTTGAGTTGGGGTTTTTTGTTTTGTTTCATGACTGCCAGTGGCTACAATCTTTATGCACAAAATCTTTCTTGTAGGAGTTCTCATCATTCTCTTTTGCAGTGGATGGCAGAGTCTTGGGTGCTACAAAGCTACTGGATTAAGACAACAAAGATTACTGCACGTAAGAAAGTCTCAGGTAACAGTGACTGGTCATTACAGGATATGTGCTCCTGCTTTTCTGGCTTACTCAGTCCCCTTACAGCACAATTGCATGCTCCTGGGTGCCATTTCAGGCCTATGCTTTTTTACCCTTTTCTCAACATGTAAAATAATCATGGGATGCTGGCCAGCACACAAGGAAGCAGGGTCATGGCTGAGAGTGGGAAACAGCCAGTTAAAGGATCAAAGTCAGGGAAATTCAGCCTTGAGAGGAAAGGGTACAAATAGGGTGGGGTTGGGAAGAGTAGGGTAATAGCAGCCCTCAGGGGAGACACCAGAGTAGGAAATGGGACCAGAATCAAAGCAGCTGATAGCAAAATGCAACCGCTATCCTTTGCTGAGATTGTCTAAGAAGGAGAGAAGCAGCACAGGAAGACAGAAATGGAAAAACTTTGTAATATATACATTGGTTTTGAAAGTTGTTTAGCTACTGCACTCTCAGGGGGGCTACCTGTGAGCTGGGCTGTGTAAACCAACCCTTCCATGTGATTCATCAGCTTCATTAGCAGCATTTGCTTCTCGGCAGCTTCCTTGCACAACTGCACTGCCACTCGCTCTCCTTCCTTGCTGCCAGTGCCTGGTCCCTCCTTCCCATAGTTCCTCCCAGGCCCCTATCATCTCACCTCTACTTTTAAAGTAATGCTTACCAATATCCTTACTAATATTCCCCTGCTTTTGACAAGCTAGATCCTTAGTTTTAATATCTTGAGTATATGTAGTTTGTGACTCCATAAAATAAGTGGGTTTTACTGAGCCTTTTTTAAAAAAAAGTTGTCCAAGAGACACTTCTGTTGTAAAAGGTTTTTCACGGAAAATTAGATGTTTACAAAACAGAGATAATACTGAAATATTTGTTTGGGTTGATTTCTCCCCCTGAATAATTTTAAATGGCAATATGCAAAGCAAAGTAATTTTTCTTGTGTGTCACACTGTTTAATTAAGGCACTAACAGAAGACACTTGATCTAGAAATTAAGATAAGTTGCTTCAATCAGTACTAAGTAGCAGGTGCCCTCAGTGATTAAATGTAATAGAGTATTTCCATTATTCTATTAAGCTTTATGTCAGCAGTTGTCATAGCTCCTCTCATATCCTGAAATACCATGAAAACATGTTCAGAACAACACTTCAGGATCTTGGAATGAATGCTTTCTGAAAGTGTGGACTATAAGGATTTTTACTTCACAGAAAATTTATAAAATTTGTCTCTGTTTTACAGCAGATTAAAACCCAGGAACTGAAATATTTTCTTTTTCTGTGAAGGATGAAGTATTAAGTTTGATAATACAATGCATTTCTGACACAGTGAAGGTACTATTCTGCTTCTTTATTTACTATATTATTTGTGAAGAGTACAGGAGTACCTTTCTTCTGAGTAGTGTGCTCTTCCCCTGCTGTTTGGTGATTCTCACACATATTGAGGGTTTCAGGGATAAAACCCAATACCCTAAACCTATTACACAGCAACATAATTTATTATAGAATTATAGAACCATAGAATTGTTTAGGTTGGAAAAGACCTTTAAGATAATCAAGTCCATCCATTAATCCAGCACTGTGAAGTCCACCACTAAACTATGTCCATAAGTGCCACATCTTTTAAATACCTCCAGGGATGGAGAGTCAACCACTTCCCTGGGCAGGCTGTTCCAATGCTTGATAACCCATCAGGGAGGAAATTTTTCCTATTATCCAGTGTAATCCTTGTCTGGCAGAACTTGAGGCTATTTCCTCTTGTCCTGTCACTTCTTACCTGGAAGAAGAGACTGACCCCCACCTCACCACAACCTTCTTTTGGGTAGTTGTAGAGAGCTATAAAGTCACCCCTCAGCCTTCTTTTCTCCAGGTTAAACAACCCCAGCTCCTAATAAGTCTTGTGCTCCAGACTCTTCACCAGCTCCATTGCCCTTCTCTGGACTCACTCCAGCACCTCAACGTCTTTCTTGGAGTGAGGGTTCCCAAACTGGACATGGTATTTGAGGTGCGGCCTCACCAATACCAAGTACAGAGGGACAATCTGCCCTGGCCCTGCTGGCCGCACTATTACTGATACAGACCAGGGTGCCATTGGCCTTCTCAGCCACCTGGGCACACGCTGGCCCATGTTCAGGCAGCTGTGGACCAGCACCCCCAGTTCCTTTTCCACCAGGCAGCCTTCCAGCCACTCTACTCCCAGCCCGTAGTGCTGCCTGGGGTTGTTGTGACCCAAAAGCAGGACCCGGCACTTTGCCTTGTTGAGCCTCATACAGTTGGCCTCAGCTCATGGATCCAGCCTGTCTACATGCCTCTGCAAAGCCTTCCTACCCTCCAGCTGAGCAGCACTCCCACACGCCCTGGTGTCATCTGTGAACTGACTGAGCGTGCGCTTGATCCCCTTGTCCAGATCATCGATGAAGATAATAAACAGGACTGGCCCCACCGCTGAGCCCTGGGGAACACCACTTGGGACCAGCCTCTGGGACCAGCCATCCAGACAGACTTTTATCCAGTGAACAGTACACCCATCCAAGCCATGCACAGACAGTCTCCAAAGGAGAATGCTATGGGAAATGGCGCCAAAGGCTTTTCTGGAGTCCAAGTAGATCACTTCCACAGCCTTTCCTTCTCCACTGACCAGGTCACCTTAGAAGAAGACCAAGACCTGCCTTAGAGCAGCAGATACAGAAAAACAATAAGAAAACACTTGAATGATGATTAGGTCAGTACCCTGGGCTTTTAGCTGCCATTTAAATTTAAATATGCATTGCAATATGAGGTAAATAGGCCAAATGAGTCTACAGAGTGCCCTGGTGATGTGCAGTCTGAGACATTCATAGCAATGCATCTTTGCAAATTACCATGATCTGGCTTCTTGTGGTCAGCTACTGCGAGTGACTAGCCTGTATCACACACTCCTGTGTAATGCGTTGTGTGGGACTAAATAAAACTGTAGACTACAATAAAACTGTAAACAATAACTTGAGATGGGTTATTGAGGAAACATCAAGGGACCTCATACTTGGTGCATTGAGCTCTCTCAGCCCTCTCATTCACATCATGTCTACATTTAGGTTTGACAATATCTTTTGGGGTGTATATTGCATTACAGAACCTGACAACTGTAGGATTCCAAGTCTGACAGTCTTGTAAGTTAATAATGGACTTTTTTCTCAAAGTAACCAGGAGGGAGGCATAGACAGTGACTTATTTACTTAATTGAAATCTGAGGAGTTAAGTTCTGGTTTTATTTCTGTCAGCACAATCCCATGGAAGTCAATCATATGGAACCAAGTGTGCAATTTAATTCTAAATTGTTTGTTATATAGATGCCTGTTTCCACATGGGGTGGGATCCTACCAATTCAAACTGAGACAATTTAATTTCTTTCTCAGCTGAACTTACACTGATTTAAAAAGCCCACATATTTTTCCTGACAACTGGTGCAAGACAGGTGAGGCAGCAATTGTGTGGGAAGCAAAGGTGGGACACGTACACTCTCCCACAGACTAGCCCCTTGTAAAGTGGGAGAGAAGTGGGGAAGGCTTTTGATAAGACACGGAACTCTTTTTGATTCATCTGCTATCAAAATGTGATCAGTAATGTGATTCTGGTAATTTAGATAAATATCTAAGGGCCTGGTTCTACTCTGGCTTACATCAACTGTTTATTGTACTAATGTGTAATATATGTATGTTGCCAATTCTGAGATAACAGATGTAGTTCAGTGTCCATTCTGGCTGCATTACTGTTTAGAGAGACATGCTATTTTCCCAGAAATATTACTGAAAGAAAGAAACCCACGGGCAAGGAAAAACAGGTGTTTTTTTAAAAAGCTTTCTCGTATCTCCAGCTAAGCCCATGCTGACTGAAATCAGATAGACTGCTGGGATCCTGACTGCTGTTCCACATATTCAAAACAAAAAGGCAAATTCAACAGACATTGATGGCAGGAATAAGCCCAGTTCTTTCCATACTGGCTGGCCCCATCTGAGGAGTCTGGCCCACATGCTGTCAGTCAGTGCCTGACTTGCCTGCAGTAAGGTTGCATCAAGTATCAGCATTCATCTTCAGCACTGATTTTTGATTTCTTCAGTTTGTAGTGCAAAATACCTCCATAAGTAAACCAAAGATTTACCTGGCCTTCCTGAATCTGATGAAAGCCTTATGGACACATGATCCTCTCAAGCCACAAAGCGGGGAAAGGAATATAAGCAAGGGTTTCCAAATTTCCCAGGAGGTGATTTTCCTGGTGGACCATTAGGGAGAATATAAAACTATAGAATGTCTAGTCTCAGAACAGAAGCATGCTTCTGGCCTCAGGCCAGAATGTAAGATGATAAAGAATATATCTTTTTTCAAAAGTCATAGATCAGTGGAGGTCAAAAGGGACCTCTAGAGGCCATCCAGTCCAGTCCCTCCAATCAACATGGGGTCAGCTTTGATTGGCTTACTTGGAGCTTTGTTTCCACCCAGGTTTTGAATATGCCTGAGAATAGAGATTCCTCCGCTTCTTGAGCAACCTATTTCAGTGTTTAACTTTCCCATTTTGACTTTTTTTCTCCTGATTCCTAGCTGGAATTTCCTGTGTTGAAACTTGTGTCCATTGCCTCTCAGACTGTCACTGTGTACCACTGAGGCAAGTCTAGCTCAGTTGCCTCTCTGGATTCCCATTGTTTAATTGAATACAGCAATAATACCTTGTCATAAGCTTCTTCTGTTGTGGTGAAGAAAGTCACCTTTCTCAGTCTTTCTCTCCTCTTAATTGCCATGGCCTCTGTTGGACTTGCTGCAGTATGTTAGTGTCTCTCTTATGCTGGGATCCCAAAACTGAAACAGCCCTCCAAGGGTACTCTCATCAGTGCCAAACAGAGGCAAATAATCCCCCCTGGCCATTCGGCTCCACTCTTCTTAATACAGCTCAGTACGTGACTGGATGTCTTTGTGGCAAAGGTACATTGTTGGCTCAAGTTCGATTTGTCTTCCGTTAGAATTCCCAGGTCCTTTCTGCAAAGTTGCTTTCTACCCAGCTGGTGCCACTGGGTTAAAGAATTCCCTGGCTATGATCAGGACAGATATCATCAGTATAGATAATTAAACTGCTGCTTTTGCATGAGATTGTCCTATACCAGCTGCAGGACTGAATTTGTCTTTCTTGAAACTCCATCAAGTTCTTCTCAACTAATTTTTCTGTCTTGCCAATGTCCCTTTGAATAACATCCCTGTCCTCTAGCATCCAAATCTCACACCATCCACAAACTTGCTGAGGTGTGCTCTGTCCCAAAGTCCAGTTTATTAACATAGACAACACGTGACATCAAAAAGTATTGTTCCCAGTATTGATCCCCAGGGACCACCAGTCACCAGGACAACCTCTTGAGCCTGGATGTTCCTCCTGTTTTGCACTTACTTCTTAGTCTACCTATTCAAACCAAATCTGACCAGTTTGACTATGAGGATACTATGGAGACTGTGTCAAAGGTATTTCTGTACTCAAGGTAAAACAATATTTACCACTGTCCTTTCATCCACAAGTAGAGCTTACAGTTTGCTAAAAAAGTGGTCCCTTCATCCAGTCCTCAGGGAGAGGCAGTGCTGAGCATGTTCTCAGTGTTCCCTGGCTTCTGCCTTCCCTCCAGAGGTCTTCCATGTGTGCAATCAGTTCCAACACATAACTTCATTTTTCCAGTCCCCAAAGCCATATATGAGTTTCCCATGCATAACTCAGCTTCCATGTGCTTTCCTTCTCTTATTAACAGAAAGAAAAGCTGCCAAGTACATGGGAATGTGTGTCCCAAACCACAGATACACGTAGGAAGTCTGCTTTTGGCCCCACTTGATAGTGTTTTGTTTCCATTCAGTCTCTGCACATAATGTGAAGATGACAGTGCCCTTCAGTGAGCAAAGCATAAATACTCTCTGTCAACCTGATAATCCCAGTTTATTTAGCACGCACTACTAGAGATATCTATCTATCTATCTATCTATCTATCTATCTATCTATCTATCTATCTATCTATCTATCTATCTACTTATCTATCTACCTATCTCCAAGCATCCTGATAAGTCTCTCTCAAATTTGTTTTCAATGTACTAATCAATGTGATCTTCGGATAACACACTGAATTTTCATTACTACTAAGGTGTCTGGAGGTGCTGATGAAGTTCATGATACTGCTGCAGCAGGTTGTATCCAAATGTGCTTTACTCAAACACTTTTTAGCTAAATAAGACAAAGACAAGACAAAATCAGAGTAGTAAGTAGATTTTAAATCTAGATTTCTAAACAGATTTTAAATCTAAGTTTTAAACAGATTTTAAATCTATCTGAACCCCTTCTAGATTACAGTTTCTATAAGTATATTGTGGTGGTTGTGCACATGCCGGGATTGCTAGTCCAGGTGACAGAATGCCTTTCATATTCCTTTAATCCTGTGTCAATGCCCCAAGGTTACCCAGGTCTTCCCAACACCTTCCAAATCTAAGGTCACATAATTCACCTCAGAGGAACACAGGGCTTGTGTAAATAAATCTTAATCCCTGCCCTTCCAAGCATTTATAGAACCCAGGTCCTACGCATACCAAGGTTTATCTCTGAGTCCCTAGACTTCTAGGTTAGGCCCCAATGCCACAAATATCCATGCTATACATACTATAATTGTCCACTGGTCTCATGAGAAGCTGATGCTGAAAATGTATGGAGTGTCCAGCCTTTGGCAGACCAATCTTCCTCCATTACCTGCAGAAGAATGAATTCTCTTGTTGGTCTTGCTAGTACATTTTTCTTCCCTTCCAAAATTTAGATTACTATATTCTACCAAAATTTCTGTCAAGAAAAATTGAAAATATTCCTGTCACAGTGTGAGTAATCACTGGAGCTTTTGCTAAGGTGCATCTTTGTATTTTCCTTGCAGAATCACCCTGGATGGGGCAGCCTGCATTCAGCCACTGAATTAGTGCCCGTGAAAACCTGAGTAAAGGGAGCTGGACTGCTGGTGCTGTATCTTTTCTCCACATTGTGGGTTTGTCTTCTGTAGGACCTGGAGTTGGACCCTGGCTGGAGAAAAAATGACCCAAGAACATGCCTCTGCTGCTGCCACAACCTTAAGTGGCAGGAAAACAAAGGCAAACAGGAGCCCAGGCTGGCCTTGAAATGCTGAGTGGGGCTTGCTTTCAGAAGGAAAAGAGAGGATGAGGTGCTTGGATTGTTGAAACAGCTGCAGTGAATCAGCAGCTCTCTTCTCCCTGCCCTCCCCTTGCTGCACAGCAGCCCCCACTATGCCAAGGAAAACAAAGTAATCCCAGAAAGTACAATCTACCACAGTGCAGCCGAAACACACTGCAGGACAGAACCAGCCCACAAACTAGAGAGTAAGTACAGAGGTGTTTTCAAAGAAGACATAACAAGAACTGCAAAGATTCATACCAGCAGCAAAGCAGAACAGGAGGAAAAATACAGAGGAAAACACGGAAAAGGGAAAGAGCCAAACTTAAGTTTGCTGTAAGCTGAGCCAACTGGGCTGATCACAGTGAAAGTTCCTTTCAGTTATCTCAGGATGTGATGTGCTGCAGCTGTCATCTGTAACTTGTGGTTCCTGCTTTAGCTGGTTAGCCTGACCAGCTAACAAAGCTGCTGCTAGCCAACGTGGCAGCTTCTTTGTCCAGAGCAAGTATGGCTCTCTGGGAACTGCAGCCTAGGGAACCACACCCAGGCCAGAGGGGAAAGAGTTTGGAAGCTTGTAAGGATCACATAGGTTATCGAGGGAGCTTGGGGGCTGCTGTCACATAGGGATCAAAGCAGTGTTTTGAGGACAACCTCAAATATGAGGATCCATAGGAAATCAGCATAAGAAACAAGTGAGTGAAAATTGCTCAATATACAGTAGCACTCAGTTTATTGCTACAAGTCATCTAATTTTCACCCTGCTCCCCTTCCCAGCCAGTCAGCTCAGCTTTTTGCCTGACTGCTATGCAATCTGTTCGGCTAGTGCCCACTTAAGGATAGTTATTGCAGGGAGTGCAGTTAGAGACTTTGTAATTGCTCAGCTGATGGTGTAATGGTCTCTCTGAGGTTTCAGCCCAGCAACAGTAATGATACAGCTGGCAAGTCTTGCCTGATGGGATCATTTCCACTTTTTTATAACTGTGATTTTCTGCTCAATAGTTCCAGAGTATTTTTAGATTTTGAGATGAAAAAAATGTGCTGAATTTGCAATGTTGGCTCTTTTGTTTTTGTTTCCTCTTAACTGTTGACCAGGAGAAAAATAAATTTCCAAGGGAAGTGAGACAGGGATCCCCCAGTTTAGCTTCCTTCCTGCACCCTTTCAAGAAGAGAAGGGAACCCTTAGCAACTTGTGGAAAGAGGTCAGTGAAAGAGGTCAGTTTGTTTCTGGGGGTGAACGAAAAGCCCAGGCATAAAGTAAAGTGAAGAGGAATTTCAGTTGAGACCACCTTCCATTCTCTCATCTTATGGTAAAAACCTTCCACAGAGAGGTGAGAGGTGAACTTCACTTGTTCGTTTAAAAGCAGGCCATAAGAATCTCTAACCAGAAAACCACACGAGACAACATAGTCCTAGCTGTCATCAGCAGCCATCCCTGTCAGCCTCCAATTGCTTGAATCACCTCAATAGCTGTGTCCTTCCTCCAGGCAATTTTTTTTTCCCCAAAAGAAAAAGTGAACGATTGTCCCTTGGCAGCTCCCAGGTGACATTTCTTCCTTGTTCTGGCACGTGTTAGAGCACCACAGCTCTGAATTGTTTCTCTTGCACCCGTTTGACATGGGATAAAACCATTCCCTGTTATATCTCAGGGAGGGGAATACAACTGTGAAAGCTACATCTCTTTTGTTATGTATAGATCAGCAAGGGATATCCTGTCAATTGTCATTTCTGCCTACATCTGCTACATGTTCTGGTATTAAAGCCCACAGCCTTAGGCATCTATTGGATTTT
This sequence comes from Pseudotriccus pelzelni, assembly GCA_035584735.1. Taxonomy (NCBI): domain Eukaryota; kingdom Metazoa; phylum Chordata; class Aves; order Passeriformes; family Tyrannidae; genus Pseudotriccus; species Pseudotriccus pelzelni. The sequence goes on from JAWMRA010000161.1 coordinate 22,596,288, forward strand.
GTTTAAATGCTTTATTGGATTTTATGAACCTCAGATACACAAGACAGACCATAGGAGACATGTCATGGTGATATCCACAATAACCAATTAAAATCCCAGCCATGTTTCAACTCCGTTTTCAATGAACTATGGAGACACAGCTCTCTTTGCTATAGGGTGAACAGAGATCTCATTAACTACATTTAATTGAGAGTGGCAGCTAGTGGATTTTATACATTAGGGAGCACTTCTGTAGACATTGCATCTTTCAAATGCATACACTGAAAAATTATAATGAATCCCATGATCGATACAGAATCATCTTTCCTGTTTCTAGTGTTGTTTCTGTTCCAAGGTTACTTGAATAGATGAGCTTCAATTAATAAAATTCACATTTTCTTCACCTTACAATATTTTTTACAAATGGACTCTTTTTCCTTTCTTTTGGCATCATCTTTATCAATCAGCCTTTCAAAATAACTGAAGGAAAGAATTCTCTTTTTCTTCTGCTTCATTTTGAGGATTTCAAAGCTCTCAGGAGCCGCAGACAAGAATCTTTTAAGTGTTTGATATTGTTTCTATTTTAGAGAAAGAGATTAAGGGAAAGTGAGGTTAGGTGTTTCTCACGCGGTGTGGCACACAAAGGCCGTGGTTAAGCTGTAAACTGAGCTCTGAAGCCCCAGGACACAGAGTATAGCACTAATAACAAAACATCTTTCCTCCATAATTCTTTTGAGATTTCAGAGGAGATGTGTGAGCTCCTTCATGTTATAGAGAAAGAGGACACACCAAGAAGGTAATTTGAGGTCAATAATGCACTGAATGCAATGAAAAGGTAGTGGGAAGAGCAGCCATATGGCATGTGAGCTCATGTGCATACACATACACACACAGATATGCTTTGCAGTACCTTGCTGTAGCTCAGTCACAGTAATTCCTTATGTCAGCTCCCCTTGAAAAGTATGAATTGGAAAGTATATAAGAAGACAGTATATTAGAGACTATTTAAGGTGGTGGCAGCCTTTCTTCAATGAACTGTGCTAACCCAGTTAATTCTATGAGAGTCAATCATTGTGTCGGTCAGTTTCTACATTGTCTTTAGAGAACCATATTAATCATTGTAGGTCAGTTCGCCCTGTGGATTATCTCTTCTTTATGGATGTTAATTCCCTCTCGAGTGTGATAGCTTTGTAAAGGTAGTTACACTTTTCCTTCAGGACTTTCTAAGCCGTATTTTGGTGTACGTGCAGGGCTTTTTAAACATCTGCTTTTTTGAGAAAAATGCTTCAGGCTTGGTCTCTGTTTGAAGTTTAATTGTTTTGGAAAGTTTGAAGAAATTATTTTCTTCTGGTTTTTTATTTTCCTTTTTTTTTTTAATTTGGGCCATGAGAAAACTAACGTCTGCTTGAGAGTCTAGTAATAGTAATAACAGCATCCTACTGGGGATGTGCAGGTAGCAGATTCCCCCTAGCAGCAGAGCAGCAGAAGGATTGGGAGCAGGAACACCAAGTTGTCCCTTCTACCTCTCTTCTGCTGTGTCCTCACTGACTTGCCACCTGGGAGCAGTGACAGGAGGTGCAACTTGTGCCCAGGAAAGCTGGGGGCAGGGTGGCTCCCTGCCAGGAGAGAGGTGTGAGGTAGCTGCCAGGCTTTCATGCCATCAGCTCAGTGGCTAATTGTTTGCATAGCTTTGCCTTTCCCAGTGATCTTCCCCTGTGTCCTGTGTTCCTCATGTGGTTTCCATTAAGGTCAGGATGGGGGAAGGGAAGCATGTGAATTACTGCAGTATTTACGCTCACTTATCATGCCAAAGCTCAGAGAGCTCTGAGGTACAGAGGCTGCAGGGAGTTGCAAGCAATGCACAAAGGCAGTATTTGGTTGTTGTTAACTGCACTGATTGAAAGGCAGGAACCTCCCTCTCCCATCTCTTCACAAGGCCCTGACCATCTCCCTTTCTTACTGCAACCTGCACAAGAAACACAATGTTGACTCTAAAGTTCATGAGAACTAGATACTCCATCCAGCTGAAAAGAACACAGCAATTTGAACAAAGTGATAATCCTTTAGTTGTGGCTATAATTTCCATGTGGGAGGGATTGGGAATGCCAGCAGAACCAGCATGAGCTCATCCACCACAGGGCAAGGGATTGACCTCTCTCTGTCTTCACTTCTTTGTGTGTGCTCCGTGGCTGGCATAGGGATGAAACTATTCAGTGAATCTCTTCTTGAGAGACGACTTTTCTGGTAATCAAGAAACCTGCCCAAGTATCTCAGTTGTCGTTTGGCCTCTTCTTTTGGACAATATTGGCAAGGTCTTTCAACCCTTTGTATGTAAAATTGCCTTCAGCTAGTTCAATTATCTTTTCTTTCCCGTCCTTTTCCTTTTCTTCTTTTTGTGGGCAAGTATTCCTTGCCTTTAATGCCAGTGGCATGGATGACTGGCAAAGCAAGTTGATGCCTGGCACTGTGGGCCTGCTGGTTGGTCACTGCCTTTTTACTGGAGATGCTGCAATTGCTGGATGTGGGAGGATAGTCCTCTCTTAGGATGGGATCCAATGATCCTTTTCTTATATGTGGCTCCCAAGAGTGCACCTCTCCAGGTATTTTGAATACTCTTCTGCTAAGTAGAGTTCAGATTAGAGAGGGTGCTGAATATAGGTCAAAGGCCCAGATCAGCTTGATACTGATAGATATTAAGAACACAAAACGTTGAAAGCGAGGCGGTAACAGCCTGACAGCTTATGGCTGGGCTTCCCCAAACAACTTCCCCATCCTTCTCATGCTTCGTCTTTCCTTTGATGGATGCGAGGGCAGCATCACGTGTATGGAGTAATTTTCTTTCTGTTATGTGAATAAGTTTCTTTTGGGGAGAGGTTCAAGAACTTGCATGAAAGAAAGAGCTGCCCAGAATAAAGATGGTAAAAAGGAGGAAAAAGTAGATCAAGCAAAAGATCTTCCCCAAATTCCAGCAGCAAATCCTCGCATGTGTCTCACACATGATGCACTTCCCTCTCACATCTCCTGGTGAAGATT
>JAWMRA010000161.1:22599399-22667355 GCA_035584735.1 Pseudotriccus pelzelni
AAAGAAAGAGCTGCCCAGAATAAAGATGGTAAAAAGGAGGAAAAAGTAGATCAAGCAAAAGATCTTCCCTCTGACAAAGACACCTGAAGAAGTGGTCCTGCACAGTCTTTGTCTGTTTTACAAGCCTCTGTAACACAGGGGTTGTTCCTAAAGAGGAGGCATTGTGTCTCCTTCCAGCTTTCTCAGATGATGGTTTACAATGTGGCCATTCATAAACTGGCCTATCTCCACTTAGGCCAGGAAGAAGAGGGAAGGAATATCGAGGAGTGGAAGGCAGAAAAATTTAACTTCTAGTATCTGTACAGACTAGAAATGAATCATAAGGCAGACACAGCTCCAGCAGTTACTTTATATAGAATCATAGAATATCCTGAGTTGGAAGGGACTCATCAGGATCATCAAGTCTAACTCCTGGCCCTGTGTAGGACACTGGAAGAATCACACCATGTGCCTGAGAGGGTTGTCCAAATGCTTCTTAAACTCTGACAGGCATCTTGCTGTGACCACTTCCCTGGGGAGCCTGTTCAGTGCCTGACCACTCTCTGGGTGAAAAACTTTTTCCTGATATCTTACCTGACATCTAAACTTCCCCAACTCAGCTTCATGCCATTTCCTTGGGTTCTGTCACTGCTCACCAGAGTGAAGAGATCAGTTTCTGTCCCTCTACTTCCCCTCATGAGGATATGGAAGACCGCAATGATATATCATGAGCTTCATCTTGTGATGGCCAGAATATCCTGACATTTCCTTTGGAGGCTGAGCAGTTATGGAAAGTCTTTGTACTCTAAAGCTAGAGCAATGCAGCACTCTTTGTACAGAGATTAACCCAAAAGCTATTCACAAAAATGGCAGCAAGCCCAGAGCAAACTGGGGCTATGGGTCTGGGACCTGGAGCATCAGTGCTTGTATTTGTGCAATAGTTGTGTGCCAGAGTCTGGGTACAGGTGCGATCACAAGCAGGTGCGTCTGTGGGTCTAGATTGTATCTGCAGGTGTCAAAGACATCTGGAAGCTGAAACTAAGTATCAGCATTTTCAGCCTGTTCACGATGTTAGTTTACAAATGAACTGATTTTATGTTCTTAACGTCTTCAGCAGAACTATGATACTCAAAGCAGTAGCACCCATATATCCTCTTATGCTTTGTGAAAAAGATTATGTGTGTGCAATCCAATCTTCTGTAAACAGCTTTACCTGTAGAGGAGCGCAGGTGGGTCTCCAACAGGCAGAAGAGCCAGTGCAGAGTGCTGGAGGGGTAGAAGCCAGGATTTCTGGGTCCCAGTCTCAGATCTGAGTGTGTAATATTGCTCTGTATTTTAAAGCAAGATGACTACCTTCTTCCCTAATAGCCTAAGAATGTCAGTCATACAATGTAAAAAAAAATTGCTAAAAATGCATAGTTCTGTGAAAGTCTGTTTTTAGTTAACATTACAGCTCTGAAAAGCAGTCTAATGAAACAAACTAATAGTCACACTGGGCAACTGACCCTAGCTTTCTGCAATTCTCTCAAGATTGACAGGGTTCTCTGAGTTGTGATAAGATATAAGTAGCTTTCAAAGATGTTCTCACAGTGGGAGCAATTATAACAATGTCCTCTTCTGTGGAGTCTCTGATGTCTGCTAAGCCCCAAGTTTTAATTCAGCACAGGATGAGTGCACTTGGCAGGGTTTCCGTCCCATACCCAGCCACTGAGGTTTTTCTAACTTGTAAAAGCTGCATAGTTTGGGGCCAAAACCTCTGCTTCAGTTTGATTTAATCTGGCCAGCAGAATTAAAGTTTTGCTGGGATGGTGAAAGGACAAAAGAAGAACTGTGTTGCTTATTCCTTGTTTCCCTAGTAAATGAGGCTAAAACCAACTTTGAATGAAAAATTCCAACCAGCTCCAGTCACTACTTGGCATACCATCAGAAGTTGCTGCCCTGCTGCAGAAAAACAGGACTTCATGACTTCATGAAGCTTAAAGGATAGGCTGTAGCCATTACTGTTGTATAGACTATATTGTCTCAGATTTATATGTGTCAAGGTCACCAACAGTAGAATAAAAGGCCAATAGCTGATAACAGGATTTTCTGGAAATATTTTGGGTCTGCATTTGTGTGCTGGGTTGAATGTGGCAGAGGATGAAGAGTGCAATTTTATGAGGTTTAATCCTCCCAGATACATAGAAAAACACCTGCGGTTTGTTAGCAAGTTGGTAAAGGTAGACTAGAACTTTTGACATTTTCAGGAAGGTTGGGAATGAAACCACAGTTCCGTAGGGAGGATGTGGTGGTGGTTTGTCATAGACTGGGTCTGTGCCTTTCAGTATGAGATTCTGCAGCAACCCCAAATTCCAGCAGCAAATCCTCGCATGTGTCTCACACATGATGCACTTCCCTCTCACATCTCCTGGTGAAGATTTGCTTGGTAAAGGAGAATCTGAGAGATGAGACATTTGCTTGTAGGTCCAAGCTTTCACAGGAAAGAACTCTCTGCACATCATTAGTTTGCGGTGAGCTGAGTGAGCTAAACCTGATGGTATCCCAATCCTTTTCCAGTAACCACTAGATATGTAGATGGGATTATTTTGTCATTCATCATGGTTTTTTGTATGTCTTCTTGCAAGTGGGAGCAGAGCTCATGCATTTTAAGGGACAGCCTGGCACTATCGCAAGACCAGACACCCTGATTAAATACTGATACTGCCAGAAAGGTCCCTGGTGCAGAGGTGGCTGTTCTTGAGAACATGTTGGACCCTCTTCCTGGTACCTTTGAGCAGCACCAGACAGGCAGACTGCAGGCAGATAGGGGCTCTAATAGGGTTGGAAGATGGCTGGCTTGCTGTAAATCAATTACATGTAATTATAGCTGCTATTTGTAGCTAGTAGGCATGCTTGGAGAGATCCTACAACATACTCCTATTTAAGAAGAATAAAAAAGCTTTATACTTAGGTGAGGAGTTTTTCATTCAGTGGTAGACCATTGACTTCTTAGGGAAACACTTCAGTTGTTTATCGCCAAATCTTTTGCCTTTTGTGAGTGCTGGAATATTCAAGGATAGTGAACCTTTCAACAAATTTAGAGATCATCATAATAAGGCATAGATGTGTATAGCATGTTTTGCCCAAGCAGATGTAAGGCAAGTTTCACACATCCTGACCTTTACCACTACGTGCTGCACAGGATTTTGTGTGACTCTTGCTTGAAAGTTGAATCAACTATTCTGGGTCACTCAAAGTTTCTTGAGATTGTCAGTAGGTTTTAGTAGTTATTTTTTAGCTTTTAAGTTTTTTTTAAGTTTTTTATACAATGAAGAAATCTACCCACATTTTTGTTTAAGGGACTCCTCCCTTTCTGTTTCATCCAGTAGGACTCAGACTCCCATTATCCTCAGGAAAGGCTGACTGTTTATTCCTTCCTTTTGGAGCAATGCAGTCTCACTGGAATTCAGTCTATATGCAATTTCTCTTAATCATGATTTAGGAATTTTCTTCTGCAAGGTTCCTGTACTGTAAGTTCACTTCAAAAAGAAATGTGGGTTAAAACAAAAATGATTTAAACATCTTATAGGCAGGGAGAGTTAAAACAGTTCAGGCAGAGAAAAATATTATCTTTCTCTGAATCTCTAAAGCATTCCTGAAAGAATTTCAAGCCATTCAAATGCCACTTAAATCTGTCAGTCCTAGAGAAATACAGTAGTTTGGTGCACACAATGTCTTATGAGTTGTTCAAAGGAAAGGAGATTCTGTCTTTCTCAGTGATTTAGAGACGTTGGTGTCAGCTCTCTCTTCTTGTTACAGCTGCATATGGGCTGAAGCACAGTCTATGAATTCACCAGGCATCAGAAACAGAAGTTTTAAGCTTCCTGTTGCCAAACCCAAGATATCATGAAAATTCAGCAGCCAGGGAGTCAGTGGAAGTGCAAATAGCATTTTATCTCTGCAGCTTTGGGATTAGGCTTTGACAAAATCATGGCAAGAGAATTTTTTTGTCTGATCCTCTCAAAATGTCCTGCTGGTGGAGACTCCTTCACAGACTTATTCACACTGTTTTGCTACAGTCAGTAGCTTTTATTCCACTGAGGTTTTGGACTGGAACAGAAACTAAAAGAGTTCAGGACTGAATCTCAAACAAGACAAGTCAGGACTGGAAAAGCAGGAAGGCCAGCCAAGAACAGAGGCAGTGTGTGTGCACTGGCTGAGCTGAGGCGTTGGGCATAGGGTGCAGTGGGCTCTGAACTAGAGCAGTGAGAGTTGTAAGGACCTTAAATCCTAAACTGAGCTGCAGAACAGAATCAGTCTCTGAATCAGCTGAATACCACATAGAAACCACTCTTCTCTTTCATTCATTTGCAGTAATGAGAGGTTATAAATGAGAATGCAGGGTGCCCCAGCTCCTGGATGGACTTACAGCAGACATTGGTTCAACCTCTGCATGCAGTTTACAGTATTCTGGACCAAGAAACACAGGTGTTTTGCCATTTGTATGCTAATCTGATGTCTTGGCCATCTAAGTGCTTCATGGGCAGTCACCTGCAAGGCTCACAGTCTTTAATCTATGAGCGCAACCTCTGTAGCCATTGTCATCTTTCCTTGATTCAGTTCCCTGCTGCTTCCTCCAAGCCTCCCTCAGCAATCCTACAGCAGATACCACAGGTAATCTCATTGCTCCCAATCTGTTTTAGTCCATTAGAATAAATATTCTTCTAAAGGTATTTTCTTCAGAGCAGTCTTGTCCTCTGCAGTTGCCCTCAGCAGTTGCAAAGTCTTCCCTGCTCACGCATGCTCACAGGACTTCCTTTTCATTCATTCCCTTTATTTGGAGGAACAGCTGGACGACTCCAGCTGTTTCCCTCCATCAGCACTTTCGGAAATGACGTGATAACCTTAGCACTTCTTGAGCCTTGAGCCCCCTGGCTGAGGGGAGGTTGCAGATTAAATTAACAGTCTGCAAAATATTTGAGGTTAAGGGCAGCGAAGCTGAGAACCAGTGGAATTTTCCGTCTCACCTGGGCTGTATCCCTTTCACCCTGTGCTGCTTGTCAAGCCTCAAGGGTACACGGCTTGCCTAGTTTTTTTCCAATTATTTTAATCCTTTGGTAGTGTTAAAATGAGAAGCTTCTAAATAAAACTGCACATGAATTATCCTTTAGGGGCCAGCAGAATGCACTGTCAGAGGAGCAGCACATTCTGGGGGGAAAGCATCACCACGAGATGATTCTACTCAAGCACAACCCCCTGGACTTCTCTCAGAGCACCAGTACTAAGAAAAGGATTTGCAGGGTTACTTGCAGTGGAGGATATGCAGGTTAAAAGAAGTTTCTTTCCCTGTGTATATTCAAAGGGGAAATGCAATTCACAGCCATGGAAATGGCCAGTGTGTATCTGATCCACACTCAGAAAACAAAAAGAGCAGTCAGCAGCCCATATTAAAGCATTGGGCATTCTGCTTTAACTCTTCTTTTGTATGCTAAGAGGTGGTGATTAGCAAAGTTCAAAGAAAAACAGGAGGGTGAAATAAGTAGTTTGGGAAGACACCTTTTATGTATCTAAAATGTCACTAAAAATGGAGGAAGAAGGTGATTTATTGCATGTTTTGTAGTCTCTGGCACAAATGTATTTCATCTTCTGAAAGTGTAAGAACATCCTCTGTCAGATGATATCCTGCAGCTCTTCCATACGCACTGGAGCGGTGTGAGGTCTGGAAGCGGTTTGTATGGTCTCATGCTCCGCCCCTTCTCAGGGCCATGACCACTATCGTTGCTGTCAGAGGTAAGATACTGTGGTAGCATTTTATTTTCCTTGACGCCTTGAACAGTAGCTGCCCCATCTGTCCTGACTGTTCTGCTTTTAGAAGCCAGCCTACAGATGACGAGTAATGACAAGAATCTGCCTGGAACAACTTCAGACAAGCTGGAAGTAGCCTGCTTTTTCCGTGTCTTAGGGGATGTGTGAGGGAGGAGTACTCTGGTTACTTACTTGTCAAAAAAAGGTATAACAGGTGGCATCATCAAGTGTCCTTCATGAGGGTGGTAAATGGTTTCAATCATTCAAACCAAGACAGTGGTTTTCTTGCGGTATGTCCATCACTGGACTGTTACTTTTAAGTGCTCAGTGAAAGGTAACTGAGAAAGCAAACCACCTTACATATGGTACCTAAGGAAATTAGATAGCAGGCTGCAAAGGAAAATATAATTTTCTTTAGTTTTCTGGAATGTTCCTCAATAAACATTAAGTGGAGAACAGGTCTGTCTGTCATGTCATCACTCTTATTACATTTTTGGAGAATCCAGGATAAGTATTTGTCCTCATACAACAGAAGAATGCAGAGTTTAGGAATGGTGCCAATCATGATCAAGTGGAATTGCAACACACTTCCACTGAATGCCCCTAAAGAGAGTCTGAGACAGCATATTGAGAGTATGAGTTGTTAAATGCCTTACGACTAGGAACCTGACTTCGAGCTCAAGCATCAGTTTTTTATTTGCAGCTGGTTCCCCAGGTGCTGACTGCCACAAACATGAGAGAAGAAAGACACAGGCTGATGAATCCAGGCCCACAAAGAAAGAGAACAGCAGGAGAAGGGGGGGGAAGATATTGCCAAATCACTGAGAAAGATCCTGTTTTAATTGATGGCAATACTTCTTTTGGTCCAGTATTATCATTACATAAGTGAAGTCTAGTTCATATTTCTGCCACTGATATAGGAATTTATTAATGAGAGTGATCAGCAGGAGATAGGACAGCAAAGGAGATTGGGAAGGTTTTATCTGTAACTTGCTGTTTCAAACATAGTTCAGCTCAACAGTGACTGGTGATTATTAATGTCTGATATTTCTTGGTAGGCTCTGCATGAAATAAATTAGTAAATCTTTCATCCAGTTCCCCCTCCGAAAAACATGAACCATAACTGACATTAATTAGATGCCTCATTGGCAGACTTGTAGGGAGAGCAAAAACTGATAGAGACTGTGCTCTCATTTTCCCCCGAGTTGTCCACACATTCAGAGATAGGGTCCTTGCAGGTCAGGTTGGGTGTATAACGGTAATCTGAGCAGTAGATTGGAAGAGTTTATTCTTATATAGATGTAAGTGAGATTTTGATATCCTATGCTCCAGGGAGATTGGAACTGGTTGTAATAGACCAAAGGTTTTGTTTTCTAGAGAGCTGACGAGATAACCCCATGCAGCCACCTACTACTGGTGCCAACTCTCTGCGAGTCTGAACTGTTATTCCAAGAGTAAGTATATAGATGGTGAGCATCTGTTTCTTCTGCAGGAACACAGCTGGCTCACAGTCTCAGCCAGACCAAGGGACCACTGAATATTTGTTCCATGGATGACAGTCACACAGTTCCCAAAGGAGATGAGGATTTCCTATCAGGGAGCATGAGTACAGACTCAGAAGCTGATAAGAATGTTGCTGTGTTTTGGTTCTTGAAATGATTACTGGATGAAGCATGGGAGAGTTCTCCACCTCATAACTGACAAGGTGGAAGTTTGGAATTAGCTACCAGCAAGTGAAGACCACCTTTTTTTCACTTACAGACACATTACTCCTCCTACTCCAGCATGGTGGTTTGCTTGTTTCTTTAGTGCCTCTTTAGTGCAATTGTAAGATCTCTTGGAAAGCATCCCACTTACACACCTTTTCCCTAGAATATGAGTCCCTGGGGAAGGCTTCCTGTGGACTGTTTGCTTAGACACCTGTGCACTGTAATTTACATCTAATTGAAATTGCATTAATGGTATGATTCCATTACAGGCAAGCAAGATGCTTGCTACAAGAACACTCCCAGCGGGCCTTGAGTCAGCTGCAATAGATAATTTATAAAGTGCTGCGGATCTGCTCAAAGCTCCAGTGTTAAGTACAGGAGACACAGGGCTATTCATTATTAACACGACATTATGCTTTTTGCTCAGCAAAAAGTGTGGGTCTGGGATGAGCAAAGCTCTGTGAAAGGTGAGATTTGGGACTGTCAGTTTGACTGAGCTATTCCTCAGACACTGTCTCTTACTCTGTGCCAGCTTTTGAAATCTCTTTGAAAGATAAAGTTCATATCTCTGTTCTGTCATGATATTCCAATGGTTTGACAGTTGCCTTTAGATCTTCTTGCTTTGCATTGTAATTTTTGTGAAAAGACCAGGGGTGAAAAGAACTAACAGCTGCTTTCAGGCAGGCTTATTGTAAAGCAGCAAGTCAGGATGCACTAGGCCCTGAGTTTCTCTCCTCACTTCCACATTTCTACATGTATTTCCTAGTCTGCATCTTCAAGAAGCTTTTGCTATCTCAAACATAGGCCACCACTGTTCTGACAGCAAGAAAAGAGGAAGGTTTTTTTGGTATGACAGGAGGGTAGTGAAAGGGTATTCTTCTTAGAACTGGCTATCCAGACTATAGTCCCACACCATCGAAGGGCCCAGGTGAGAGAAAGGGAGAAAGAAGAATTGAAAGAAAGAGGGTCTCATCTCTTTCTGAATCTTCATCTCCTTTTTCTTTTTGCTGCCATTGTCTCTCCCCAGAGCCTAGGAATACCTGCCTGGAAAATGCTGCCCTCTTTGGCAGTTGCCCTCTCTGAAGCACAGCCCCAACTTCTGCCTTTAGAGGAAATTCAAAAACACAGCCACAAGTGGCACTTACTGAAGAATCAAAGAGCATGAAAGGAAGAGATATGCAAGTTAAAACTAGAAGTAATTTAGCCTTCCCTGAGTCTTGTATCCTCTCTCCAGAACTCTGTAAGTGCACCTGTTCCCCTGCATTTTCTGTCATTATCTGTGCTAGTGTCCTGTTCTCGTGCAAGAGAGCACTGGCAGGAGCTCCTGCTCTCAGTTCTACCTCATGTGAGTTCATTTCACTGAAGTGTATAAAGGTATATGAGCAACCAGAGCTGCTTCAATTTGGGAATTAAAACAAAAATCTGTTAAAGATGAAGACTTCCTAGAAAAGCCTTGCATGTCTTTGTGAAGATGTTCTGAGTTAGTTGTCCTCTTCTTGATAGACTGTAGGAAACATTATTGCATGTTTTAATCTTCTAAAGAGAGAGAACATTCTTTGCAAAATTCTCACTCTCTTGACCTCTTTGTAATTAGCTCTACTAGAAAGTCACTAGCAATTGTTATTACAACAAAATTTGAAGTCAGAGGTGAAGAATCAGTACGACCTTCTTAGTCTGCATTCATCTGCCTCCACTTGACTACACATGTGTAGTGAGAGCCACCACCACTGATTTCAGTAATATTTCAGTTTTAACTGTGCATTTGTGAGGAAAGAGGAGGACATTCTTTTGGCACTGGATCTTCCAAATCTACGCAGAGCTTTGGATCTCTTGGCAGGAAGATGTGCATTTTTAAGGGGTCACACATTGAAATTATCAGTAGAAAATTTGCCCTCTAAAACAAGAAACTAAAAAAAGTTTTGTTTTTTTAAAAATTTTTTCCTTTATAAATAGAAGGAAAGTGCAGGCTTCAGAGCCTGAGAACCGAGATCAGGCACACACCAGAAAGCATGGCCTTTTCAGTTTTTTATTGGGTTGCATTTTTCATTTGTAGTGCTTGATGGTTGATCTTTATGAACTCTTTCTTCTCCTCCTGCTGTCTTTTCTTCATCTGTCCTTTATACAGCTTGAATTCTTGTGGGAGCAGCTGAATTAACAGCTCTAGAGACTTGTAGAGAGAAATGAACATGTGCATCTGATGATTCCAGCAGCTGAGAGTCTGATGCAAACTCCATTGAAAGTCATGGAAGAGAAGAAAGAATCCAAACAGGTACATAGGAACTGCAGTTGAGCACAGTGCATATCAGGTCTATCAAGACATACAGCTGCACCTTTGGAAACCTATCTGCTGGCCCCCTGACTGCCTAGAGAGATCACTAGGGAGTGTGGCTCTATTATATTGCCTGTCTAATGTTGTATGCTGCTCAGCTGGCCAGTTGGCTGCTTATCATGTTGGATTTTTTTTCTTTTAAGTAATTGGTGGCTTTTGACCTTCTGCTTTGGTTCTTCACATAATCTATGAACACCAGTGGACTGAGCAATGGAAAAACTCGAAGGAGATCAATGTGGCCCTGCCTCACCACCTGTCCTTGACAAAAGTCCAGATGGGCTGCTATCAGCACAAATGTGTTCAGAGGCACTTTCTCTCCTCCTGCTGAATTGATCTTGTTTCCTCTCTCCCCTTCAGGTGTGAACATGAACCAACAGTGAGGGAAACAAAGACAATAAGCTTGACTGTGGGTCTGCCTGCAGCCCAGAACCCTACCTTGGGAAAAAGTTTAACAGCAGAACTGTCTTCCATGAGACCAAAAGCTGTAACTTCCAATGGTTCAATTTGAAAAATGCCTTTCTTTAAGTCTTTTTACTAAGCAGGCTTGTCCCAGTGGCTCAAAGTTGCCATCACTTTCCTTTCAGGCTTGCTGCCCCACAGCTGGGGTTCTAGCTGTCCTGGATGCCCTGGCTCAAACAGGGTTCCTTGGCTTCCAGACTTCCTGCCAGGAATATCTCTAGTATCCCAGCTGGAGCTAGGTTTGCCAGGCTCTCAATTCTGCCCACTGATCAGGTACACAAGAGAACTTATGAGGAAATAGGCAGATTTCTGCCAGAAAATTCAATTAAGCAAGTACATTCCCATGAAATAGTTTGATTCTGTTAAAGTGGCATTTTTCAAACGGAAAGCTGTTCTATCCAAAAGCTAACGTCCAGCTTTGCTCGTTAGTGCATCCATCCATGAACAAAAGGTAGGTTGTGCTGGAGACCAATAATTGAAATTCTTAAATCCCTTCCGTCAAGAGCAGAACAGAGTAACACTTCAGTGTCTGGTTCCATTTTACCACTTTAACTTTTTTCTGCAGATATTAAATCTTACGAGACTCCTGTTAGATAAGAATTACTGTTCCCTTTAACAGGTAGAGACAGGGCTGAGATAGGGCAGAGAATAACTTGGTGTTATACCAAGTCAGTGGAAACTCTGCAAAAACATCCATTTCTGACTGAGCTTTCTGCATCAGCTCTGCCAGTTTATAGGCGCTCTTGCAAAAGCCAAAAGGGTAAGTATTGTACAGTGTTTGTGTTACAGGATACAGATCAGGTTCAGTTATAACACTTTTCAGAACGAATTTTGGCCTAATTTTAACCTCAAAATAGCAGCAGGAGAAGATCAGAAGGTAGCAGACAGCCCTACAAAGCCATATTTACACCAACAGTTTGAGCTGTGTGACAGTCATTCTGCAGATCAGCTACAAAACTGCTAGGATGTAGCTTGTGAGGTTCTCAACACCATACATATTGGGCAGAAGTACCTGTAGGTCTGTGCTGCACAGACAGTGACACACACTCACAATTTAATGATTGCTTTCCACTTGCAGCCTGCTTTTCTATGGAAAAAAAAAAAAGTTTTACATGTAATTTGTTCTGAAACCATTTGAATCACTTTCAGTGAAACTTCTCAGAAGCATCAGTATCAGATTGTTAAGCAACTATGGATTTTCTTTTTTGGGGGGGGAAGTGGAACAGTTAGGAAGAAGTAAGTGTCCTTTCAAGGAGATTAGTTCACCTGCTATTAAACATCAGATAATCCTTATGAAAGGAGAGAGGCAAAGAAATAAAAAGCCTTAATTAAAACTCTAACCGTGGGACAAGCTTCAACTGTATTTTGAACCTTAGACATTGGAGCAAATCAACCCCAAGTCACCACAGCTAGCCAAGCTTCTTCATTTCTGGTGCCTGTGAGAAAGCCTTCAGCAAGCTGAACGTACTGGCATGAAATAATGAATATTCTGAATATGAATATTCTGAAAATCACAGGAGCTTTTTTTAACAACAATCATCTCTGGAGCAAGAGTCTCTTTCCTTTAAAGGTTCTTCAGGAAGATGTGTCATGGCACTAGGATGTTTGGAGTTTTTTTTGACAGTGGTATTCAGCAGCAGTCTTGCCTCATCCCCTTTGCTGAGGGCTGAAATTGTTTGTCACACGCTTTCCATATGAATCACATTTCCGAATTGACTCTCCTGCTTGGTTCTCTCAACTGCCTCTGTCATTGTTTGCTGCTTTACACCCTTCAGTGGAACTGGATTGCAGTCTCTTGTGAAGGGTACAGGGCAAGAATTTGAATAGGAAACAGGAAACACTGAACACCTGGCTCCTGCTGACACCCCACTCAGCACTTCTCTCACTGGCTGTTTTAAGTGTTTCTAGTTGTTAAACCACTGCTTTACACATTACAGCTTTGAGAGATTTCTTAACCCAGTCTCCCATTGCATCCTGATTGATGAAACCTTGCACCTGAAGTGGATGCAAGACATGGGAGGAAGGGTTTATGAAAAGGCCCTCAAAGTAAATTGCATGTGTGTAATGAAACTGGTTTTATTCTTCTGCACAGATTTTGTGCTGCACCAGTTAACAGTGACATATTGATTCCTCACTGGTGCTGAGAACTGAGAGTTTGGTGGTAAAACCATCAGGATCCAGTCATGTCAAAGGTATAATTTAACAGGCTCAGAGGTAAAAGGCAAATTCTTAGCTGGGATTGCCAAACAGAGATGAAGAGTGGGACAACCTCATTATTTAACACCTTATGATTTTTATATTGATGCAAGCTGCCTCCATTCTTACTTAGTATCATTTTACAGTCACTTTGCAACTGATGTAAATGACTGCTGACAACTGACAGTTACACCAGCCATCAAGTATGTGGTTAGTATGAGCGTGTAGACAAATAACAAAGAATTTCCTTCATTTTCTCATATCTGGAGGAAAGTAGAAAAAAGCACAGAGACACTTGAGCTGCAAAAAACTCAGACCACTGCACATTCAGTATTGTTCTTTGAGGACAAAAAGGAAAATGGGTTTTGGTCAGCATGACAATTATTTCTAATTGAGGTTTATTGTCTGGTTACGGACACACTGCTAGAAATCAAGACTTCTACCGAGAAGGATAACTTTCCTTCCCAGTTGCTGCTGTTGTCATACCGAAAGCTGAACAGAAATGTTTTGCCACTTTTTTTTTGCTTTTTCCTTTTCCTGCTTACCTTCCAGGGGACTTGCTTTATAAATAATAATATAATAGGGCTGTGAGGCCTTCTACACAGAGAGATTGGTCCCAGTGAAGACTACCTCCTCCATATGGCAGCATATGTTTCTGTGCATTTCCTGATAGAGCAGCCATCTCCCTGTGGCATTTAAGCATGGTATAATTAGCTGTGTACAGAAGTCGAGTGTTGATAACGTTTTGCTGGAAGAGTGCCATCAGCATGACTGTTCTTGGTTTTGGTTGCCGTAAGTAACACTGTCTTTAGAGAACAGTAATTGGAAATCTGTGGGTTGCTCTTGCACACCCTGAGCTCTTTCATGATTTTATCAGATTTTATCATTAGTGGTGCCTAGGGAGTAGTCCTTTGAGTTTTGAATGTTTAACAGGAGAGAGGTTCTGGCCTGTTTGTTTAGCTATGTATCTTCTTGATTGCAGTTTCACAGGATTAAACCCAACTGCAGATTGGCATCACAACTGGGCTGCTCCTTGTTCTGATGTACTTGCTCCCTGTTTTCTCCCAGCTTCTGTTGGCAATACAAAAGATGAAAAAAAAAACAAAACAAAAAAGTTGAAAAAACATCCAGGAATATTTCTCCCTAAAAAGCTCAGTTCTTTTCAGGGTCTTCTCCCTGCTTTCTCTATAATCAAATCTTCTCTCTTTTTGCCATTCCATGCAGATAGAATCCAGGGATTACAGAGGACCATGCAAGAACTACTCAAGTGATATATGAAAGTAAGATATACATATGTGAAAATAAGTCTTTCTCAGAGAGTACCCAATAGCAGAGGTTCAGAGAAGAATGCAGAAAATGTAGGGTCACCACTGATGAGTAGGGCAGGGCAAGTTCCATCTTCCTGTAGACAATTAAAGACCGGTTTATAGAATTATAACTTCTTTATCCATTTTACACTGTTTACAGTAACCTTGAATGTTCCATTATCCATGAAAGCATTCTGCAATCTTCAGAGTACTTTTAATGTGATAATTGTAAAAGTGAATCCCAACAGTTAATAATACGATGGTAAAAATATTTTCTATCATAAATATACTGCTTTTGGCTTCCTCTTCTCCATTTGTAAAATTTCCTTCTGTGCTTACACATTGCTCAGTTTTCAGCAAAGCTGCTGAGGCATGTCTATGACGTGTGGTGAAAGAGACAAGGAGTCAGTCCTGAGTTCTGAACCTGTAGTTCCGTGCAACGCAAATGCTCTCTGATGGCTCCCCTGTTTATTGCTCACCAATAGCACTGAGTGATATGGATGTGCTCCTCCTGAACCCAAGCTAATTCACAGCTTTGATGCCTCAGCATGATGCACTCCAGCTTCTTAAGCTCCAAGGACATCACGCAAGGTGTGGGCTTGGCATTACAGTGCCCACAGTAAATTTATGTCCTGCTGGTGGCTGTTCTATGGCTATGACAGATGGCCAAATGCAGCACCAGCTCCTCTAGTTGAATATTCCTCAGTCACAGAAGTAATATCAGTGCTTCTATTCTGCAGACAGTAGGGCTATATGATCTCACACAGTGCCACAGCAGGCACCCTGCTCAACAGACATTCTTGTGTACTGCATTGTCATCTAATAACGCAAATGGATTTTCAAAGGTAACAAAAGGAGCCAAAACTTTAGACTAGGAAAGGAGTTCTCTGTATTTCCCTGCCCTCACTTGAAATATGTCAGGATCTCCAGAAGAAAGCTAAAGACTCAAACTGACTGCTTCAGCTCAGAAGGACTGACTGAGGCTCAAGAAAGGAAGGCTGAGTCTTTGAGGACTATATAAAATCTATGCAAAATCTGCATCACTATGCAGAGTAATATAGATTTTAGAGCAGAGTCCTCAACTGTATTTTACTGAGGTACTAGTGGCAAAGACAAAAGCAGTCCTTACTTCTGCATTTGTACTGCAAGAGGCTTTTTTTTGTTTTCAATAAGTGTTTTTCTGCCAGTTTAGAAGACCCTGTATATCATACCAGAGTTTGAGACCCCAGATAGTCTAGACTATATATGGAAAAAAGGAGTGGCAGGGAGCATATGCCTACTTTTGTGTATTTATCGGGAGTCTAATCCTTGGGGCAACATTGTTAGGTTTGAATTTGGAGAAGACATCAGATCAAATGGGCACTGTATTTCAGTTTGTTCTCTGTTTCTTAACACTTTCTGACTGGATCAGCACCCAGGAAAAGCAAACCTTATCAAATATTTTCTCCACAGATGCAGAGAAATTTGACCTGACCTTTTGTGATTTTGCAGTATTAATAATGGTTTCTTCTTTGCTGTGTGTGCAAATCTGAGTCTGGCTGCCTTTATGTTCTATGTGGTAGGTACATTTGCTGGTGTTGTGTGTTAATCCTAGAGTCTGTGTAATTTTTTTCACTTTATTCCCCAGTCCTCTTGTAACTCTAGAAGCTGAGCAAATTAACTTTTGGAGAAAGTATGGCTGCAATCTCAGTAAAAACAGTACAGAAAAAAAAAGGTTGAAAGGTATAACATACTTCATTTCCTCCGAGGTTGTCAGTTCCTCAAAAAACCCCAGAGGTGCATAAAATTCTGCTTTTTGCCAGCAAAATCACTAAAGAGACGCCTGTGATTTGCAAAGCCAGAATAAAAAAAGCAACGTTTTGAGGTTGTCTGCTGGGACATTGACTGGAAAGCTCAGGAAAAGCAAGGTCAATTCCTCTATGTGTCCTGTGGCTATGAAGCAGGAATGCTGGCTTATTTGAAGCAATTGGAAAAGCAGCCTGTATCCCAGCTTCCACCCTTGCTTGTGTTAGTCTGAACTACTGGTGATGCATAGCCATGAGTGCCCAGCCAATTTTATATTCTCTTCCCCACACAATCTTACACCAGAGTGCAGGGGCTGTTTGGGCTCCATCTGAGGTACGTTTCTTGATCACACTTTGGCAGTCACAGAGGTACGAAGAGATTTCCGGCTTTTCTGACCTGCAGTCTTGACAGGAAATACAGTGGAGGGAAAGATAAAAACAAGTAGGGAGCAAATGAAGTTTTCTCAAGCCAGGGCTTCTCTGCCTTGAATTGGTGCAGATAGAAGAATGGGAGGAAGCAGCCTTTGAGGGCTTCTATTAATAACCTTGTTTATGTGATCCCAAGGAATTGTTAGAGAAATTTCTGCATGCTGCAAGTTTCTTCTCTTGTTCCTTGGGATTTACCCACCTCAATTTTTTACTTTAGTCCAAATACAGGATTTTTAGAGAGCACTTTTTTGAAAGAGACTGCCTTTATCACCCCTTTCCTCCACAACCTTTGGTGTCCTCTAAATAGGCATGAAAATCCTCACTTTGCCTCACACTTAGACCTAAAAGAGCCTCCCTTGTCAGCCATGATTACAGTCAAGAAGATTCCCTCCTTTCCTCTGAGAACAAAGAGTGTTGGCTTGTAACTGCAAAAGCCTTTCCTTGCCAGTTCTTCCCTCACCTGTGCTATTGGCAACTACTGCTTCCTTTAAGCTCTCCTTATTTTCTCCCACCGTAGCAAACATTCAGAAAGGAATTGTGGTTGTTTGTTCCACATCCTCACTAACTACCATTGTTTGAAGCAGCAGTGGACAAAGGCTTGGAAAGTTAAAAAAAGAACATTCAACAATAATCTTTAGCAGCACAGTAGAGTTGGAAAGTGTGCTTTTAGGTAGTGATGCATGCTGTTTATTGGGATATAAGTATTATAAAGTAGTAAGTTTGGGCCCTTTCAAAACAAGGCACCTGTGATAAATTATCCTGCTATCCCTTTATTTCCTTTTTTCTGTTCTTTCCCCTCCTCAGAACAGTGCTGGCTTCTGATATTTTCTGCTGACCATTATGTGCAAAAAATCTTTCACTAACACAACACGGGGATGTTCTAAGCAAGTAACAGGATGTCTCCTGATCACAGTTTCTGAGGAGCCTGTGAGTGCCCTTTATATCTGCTGCTATCAGACCAATCTTTCCACACCAAAACAAAAGGAGTTTTAACCCTTCCCAGTGAGAGCCTGAGGGGATGCAGAAGTGCAGAGCAGTTCTTGAAACAGAGCATCTGAGCTTAGTAATAGGACTGCAATCCTCAAGGTACTGCTGAAGAACTTTGAACACAGCTGAACCAAATGGAAAAGACATTTCTTTTGGTGCTGATGGGAGACCTTTTCTGCAGGGTTTGGGTTTGTTTGTTTATTTTTTAAATCTTTGCTTTTTATTTCATAGGGATACTTTCTGTATTAAATTAAATGAGCAACTGCATTAATTCAGACATACAACTTCCGGTAGCAGTCCTGTAGTCACAGAAGTTTCTCTCTGCATTAATATATCTATGTTTAAAGCTAGATCATCTCAGCAACTTATAGAACAATGTACTGTATAATTTACCAGAGAACAGAAATGGCACAAAAGAAAGAACAACAGTCTGTGAGAGAAGGGAAGGAAAGAATATCAAGAAAAACCTTTAAAATATTACCTTTTCCCCAAAGTCTACCAGAAGAAAAACTCTACAATATACTCGCAGCCCACCAACACCAAACTATGTAAATTTGTGCCACTTCTGAGATCTCCTGGCAACACCTTCTCTTCAGTTTTGAAAAATTCAGAAATCCAAAGGCTTATCCAGCTCTCTGAGAACTGAGGCAGAAGCATACTTCTAAGGACAAACATGTTATATAAAGTACATCTGTGTTGTCTGGTGACCAGGCTTGTCACCTGTGGCTTGGTATAGTGTGAAAGGTGAAGTCCATGCAATGGGATCTGAAGCCAGAACCTCCAAATGTAAAATCATCTGGTAAAGCAATTTTTTTTCACCAGGTGCCTCCAGCTGCAGCCAATACAGAAGATTATCAAAGTAAAAGAAATATGTCTGAGTACTGCCCTTGACTTAATACAGTATGTGGGTGGCAGATATCTCAGGAATTCTTCCATGGTGATATTTAAGATTATTTTAGAGTGCACTGGTAAAGATCTGGGATATCAGAAGTCTCAGGTGTGTCCTCCTGTGTGCCTCCCAGGAATCCCCCACATCCTAAAGGAATTGGTTGTCTGAAAGATTTACAAAAGACCCTGTTCCGTACAGCTGCTGCAGTCCTCAGCCAGAGCAACTGTTCTGCTGGCATCCTCTGTGCCTCGGCCCACTGGGAACGTATTGGAAAATCCTGCCTTCCCCCTGCTAGTAATGAGTAAGTGCTGGAGGCACTTTCCTGTATATATTGACTCTATGTCCTTTGAAGCCAAAGTTCCCACAGTGTGTAAAGGCTGTATCCCTCCCTTTGATGCCAAATGAAGGCGAGGGTCACTGTATTTGACCTCAGCAACTCAAGGTTTGAAATGGAACAAAAAAGAGTCAGTAACCACTAGAAGTAGCCCATGAGGTTTGATCTTGTGTAATATAATACTCCATGACAAGAGCTTCCACTGTTGCCACAGCAAAGAGAGTGTGACATACAACATGGGCAATCTCAGTTCTTCACAACAGAGAGCTGGGGTAAGTATATCTGTAGAGAGACTCAGTGATAAATATCTCCTCTTATCCCATTTGTAAATCCCCTCAGAGTGATGAAATTGCTGCTGCTGGTCTAGTAACAGAATGTTTAAAGCTGTCTGGCAAAATTAAAAGGAGTGGAATTTTCTCCTTTGTGCAAACAAAATGCCTGTGCACCAAACTCTGCAGAGTTTCCAAACTGTTTTACCCGGCAGAGGTCTGTAAAGGGCTCCCTTCTCCAGCTGTGGGTCTAATAAATACCAGTGCTGACTTTCATTTCTTGAAGCAATCATTCTCATCTGGGTGATGATGCTTCCCTGGACTATGGCATTATGCCATCTCATTTTCCATAAACCAGCCTGCAAACACAAAGAGTCTAGATTGCTGGCCAAGTGTTGAACAAGGAGAAAATCAGCAGGTCTAATGTTGAAATTATTGATATTATTTTAAATTGGTCTAGTAAATACAGTGAAATTAGCCCTGTCATCTCAGTCAGAGCAATCAAAAGAGTCATTAAAACTTCATGAAGTTGAGTGATTCATATTTTGCTGTAATATTTTCGATCCTACTTAAGATTTAAGCTCCTTGAGAGTGTTAAGTCTAGGCAGAAGTGAGAACAAGAGCTGAGTAAGTCTGAAATCAGTGTTACTGTGCTGATACCTGCTGTCTCCTAAGCTTTGTACCTTTCATTCCAACTACTACTACTTTGCAGTACTGAGATTTTCAAGCTTATTATTGCTGAACATGTTCAAGCAGTTGCGAAACCCAGGCGGATGCTTGGCCTAAATAGTCTAGGATGTCACTTCCAACAAACTCCCATCAAACCATACATCCTTGTACCCTGCTGGTGGCAAACATCCAAAATCCAGTACATCTGGGGAACATGGCAGTGTCTTCACACACACAGTGGTGCAAAGCACAATGCTGCCCAGAGCCACGCAGGTGTGGAAGCTAGCCAAGTGCCACCTGCAGTGTAGACTAATGCAGATCTTCTCATTTATTCTGTCTGGCAAGTGTTTTCTCCAAAACAATGATTAAAACTTGGAACAGCTCTCTGCCCAGAAGAGGATAGAGCTGTACACCTCAGCTCTCTGGTACAGCAGATGGTAACAGCGACTGTTGTGGTGTGTTCAATGGTTAGATGTTTCCAGAGCCTCAGGTTGCTGCTTTGCTTGGCTGAATTCCTTTTCATGAATTGTTTACTTTTGAAAGAGATTTATTTAGAAGGGAGAAAATATGGCACAGATAACTGTGTTCACCAGAAGAATGGAGTCAAAGGCAGGTCCTCATTTCTACCAATAACAGAAAGACTCAGCATGTTAGTTATTATATCTGTGTATTAAATAAAGGCATTCACTGTGAACAGAGTGTGTGCACAGTTACCTCAGTTCAGCTGATGTACACTCATTAAGCTGTAGGAACTAAAAGTCCTAAATCAGAAGCTTGCAAACTGTGCTAATGCCATACCTTCCTCTCCTTGGCATAGACGGAAGGGCCAAGACATCGATTTATCAGAGGCAGGAATAGCAGTCTTGGCTAAAACCTAGCAGTTAAACAGGACACCTTAGACCCCAACTAGGCATTTCAGCTTTTTCTCAACTCAACCAATAATTGAGTTCATAAGAAATTTTGGTCATGGAGTCAAAATATATTTTCCAAGTTTTTCCCCACCAGAAGGAATCCTATGAGCACAGTTTCTTTGTGCTCAAGCTGAAACTATGTTTGTTGTGAGAATCTGTAGGTAATATGAACTTTTTAACATCTTCACTGTGTTTACCGAACAGTGGGACCAGGCGTCTTGATAAAGGCCAGACAGCTTATCTTACTCCACAGCACCCCAGAGAGGGCAAGAGACAGCTGTATGCCCAGACCCTGGAGTATGAACCAGCATTGCAGTAATGAGTCCAGTTACTTTGGTAATAATTGTAATACACAAGGGCTAAGAAGTGACTGAAGAGCACTCAAAGTGGCTTGTTCAGACCCCATCTTAGCCATTCTGCTGGCTGCTGTCACTGAGGCACCAGCCTGACTGGGTATGATTAACCACTTAAAGCTCTTTCTTCACACTGATGGGAAGTGATTCAGAACTGCATTTCTCCCCTCTGAGTGAAGTGGAGAAAGTGTGTGGAGAAAATAGGCATCATCTTGTTTTATTTCCCTATGATTCCACAAAAATTGAACTGCCTGTGAAAAATGTTCTACTAAAAATGAGAGAGGATTTGGCTGTAAGTCACCCTGGTAAGGTGCCTTAAATTCCTAAACTAGATGGTCAGATGCACCTGTTTTAACCACAGCAGTCAGAGATTCAAATATGAAGTGTCTTTCTTTGAAAGCTGTGCATCCATTCTGCTATTCCGTGATTATCTCATATTTGTGGTATTGGACTGATAATGCAGGAAAAACACCATTCTCTCACACAGGGAGCACTTGACCCTTAGGCTAGACAACTTTGCTTTTCACCAGGGAGATGGCATCTTTACGGGTAAGATGGAAAATCCCTTTCTGAGAAAAACTGGTGTCTGCAATTTCAGACCTTTGTGTTAAGACAGAACTAAACTACACCCATTTAGTTCATACAGGAAATTAGGCAGCACTGAATTGCAGTTATCTAGCTTTCCAGTGATGAGTTATGTTTGGCTTTGGAATATAGTGAGTTCAGTGGAAATGAAAGTCTGTTAAGCAGCCTCTGGACACAGGCATTTCTGCATTTTCAGTGCCTAAGTATTCGGCATTTCCCACATGGGGATGCTGACATGGCATTAACTTTCTGCAAACGTTCCCTGAAATGGCAGTCTGGGGACGTTCAGCAAAAGCCCTAGTCTGGGTTATAAAACTGAGTGTGCCTGTATTCTGATGCTTGAATCAGCAAGAGAAAGGTTTAGGTCCATTGTCCCCACACATTTCTTTTTTTTTTCTTTGTATGACATGTGACTGACAACTCGATGCAGAGTAAAAGCTTCCTAGAGCAGTTTTAGGGTTTGTTCTTCCATTTCAAATATAGGAAAAGACAGCAAAAAACATCTGAAGATGGTAGCCCAATATTAAAACTTAGGATCAGCTTCTCAGTTTATATTCAGTGAGGGGATTTGCTGGGTAGCTGGTACCCTTGTACCTTGATTTTCTCCATATGAAGAGAGAACCACCTAGTAGCTCCCATAGTTGTGATTTTGGTGCTGTCTCAGCACATTTTGCTTTCTTTTCTCTCACCGGGAGGCAGAACATTTTGTCAAATGGAGTTAGTTATTTTGGTTGTTTACCTCCATCGGGTGGTGAGTGAAAAATGCAGAGTTGGGAGATTCAGCAGGAACAGCCGACACCAAGCCTTTTCCTCCCTGATAACCACTATGGAAAGGAAATAATTTGACCCCATAGGTGAGTGACTATATTATGCAAAGTTCCTGGAAATTCTTCGCCAAGCGGTAGCAGAAAGGTAGCACAGAAGCATTCCTGCTGTTCACTTAGAACTGCCCCCCACGAATTTGGCTGGGTTTTTTCAAGAAGCAGAGATAGCTCTGTGTGATCCTTGAGAATTTACCCAGACAATCCCACAAGAACATGGACAATTGTACTAGGAATTGCATGCCAAATATTTATATTCCAGGAAGAGATGAGAAGAGAGAGTGCTTAGCAGTGCTCCCCACCCCTGCCTCTTCCTGTATCCTGAGCTTCCATATAGTGGTGTCTGTTTATTTGACACAATCCAGAGAATGTAAACAGTTAGTTTAAAATTAGATAGAAAACCTCTAGTGGAATGATGAAATAGAAATATCGAAGATGGCTGTGCTTATGATGTATGTTCACTTAGCAAAAAAGGCAGAGCAATGAATGCAGTGGCTTGTTTACCACTCACTAAGTGTATGTGAACAACTTGATGAAGTGACATGAGCACGATGTGCCACTTGCCAGCAATCTGCAGAGAATGCATACTCCAGTATGCCATGAAAGCAGTTATATACAGGGGCATGTTTCACCCTGGATCATGTGGTCTAAAAAAGCTATATTTTTTGTGTTGTTGCCTGACCTCAGCTAACAACTGAACTCCCACCCAGCCGCTTGCTTGCTCCCACCCCCAGCAGGACGAGGGGAGAAAAAAGACAAAAAAGGAATGAGAAGGCTCACAGGTTGAGATACACACAGGGAGATTGCTTAGCAGTTACTGTCACAGTCAAAACGTGTTTGACGTGAGACCTCATCTGGGTATTGCATCCTGTTCTGGAACCCCCAACATAAGGACATGGACCTGCTGGAACAAGGCCAAAGGAGGGCCATGAAGATGATCAGAGGGCTGGAGCTCCTCTCCTATGAAGTCAGGGTGAGAGAATTGTGGGTGCTCAGCCTGGAGAGCAAAAGGTTCAGGGGAGACCTTACAGCAGCCTTCTAGTACCTAAAGAGGGCCTGCAAAAGAGCTGGAGAAAGACTTTTTACAAGGGCACTATAGGACAGGGGGTTGTGGCTTTAAACATGAAAGAGGATAGGTTTCGATTAGGCATTAGAAAGAAATTCTTTACTTAAGGGTGATGAGACTCTGGCAAGGGCTTCCCAGAACTGTGGATGTCCCATCCCTGGAAGTATTCAAGGCCAAGTTGGATGGGGCCCTGAGCAACCTGGTGTACTGGAAGGTGCCCACACCCATGGCATGGAGGTTGGAAGTAGATGATATTCTTTAAGGTCATGTCCAAGCCAAACTGTCCTATGATTCTATAATTCTATGACTTTGGGAAATTAATTTATTGCCAATCAAAATTTAAATGTAATTACTAATTTGCGTAATGGGAAACAAAAAATGCCAAATGTTAAAACAACACCTTTCATTCACTCTTCCTCAGACTCAACTTCACTGCTTCATTTCAGACTCTTTTACTCTCCCCAGGCAACATAGGGAGGATTGGGATTATGGTCAGTATGTAGTGGTTTCTCTCTGATGCTCATTATTTTCTGACACTTTTTCTCTGCTTTCGTGTGAGTTCTCCATCAGCTGCAGTTCCTGTCAGGAAAATTTGGTCCTTTATAACTCTCATGTGGGCTCTCACACAATCTGCAGGGAATATATGCTCTGGTGCCATGGAGTACCTCCTCCTCATCCTCTTCCTCTGACCTTGGTGGTCCTCTGCTGTTTCTCACTCTTTTTGCTCCCTCCTCTCTCACTCTCTGTGGCGTTTTCTACCCTTTGTTAAATGCATTCCACAGAGGTGCCACCAGCTTGGCTGCCAGGTGCAGCTGTGTCCTGCAGCGAGCCTGTGGTGCAGCTCCCTGCAGATGTCTGTGTCCAGCATGGGGCAGACCCTGACCTCTTTCCACAGGGGCCTTCCCTGTAACCTCCCTCTGCCCCACTGCCAAAGCCTTGCCACCTACACCCCGTAAAAATATACCAGATATTTTAGATCTCCAGCCACATGAAGTACCTTAATGGCTAACTCATCCCAGGAAAAGCAACCTGTATTTGCTGGTTAAAAATTCCCTCCTGCCTCTAAGTCCTGTCTCATAGGAGTGCACGGAAAACAATAATTCCAGAGCTGAGAAGCTGGCCCTGGGACGCAGGTGAAGTCTTGGTCATGAGGTTTTTGTGGGGGTTTTTTTCTCTATCCAGCAATACCAAACCAACCCTCACTGGTTGCTAGGTGGTATTTTCATTATGTGGAGTCATAATTTTGAGTGAGGAGTGGCCTGAGCAGTGAACCTTTGACAGAAAAAACATGGGAAGCTGTGTGCAAGAGATGACAAATCCAGTGAAGCAAAGTAGGGTGGAGACAAGAGGAATATGGCAGTATCATGAAGGGAATGATGACTGACAAACTTTTCCCAAGTTGCCTGGTAGGAAACGCGGTAGAATGAACACAGGTGTTTGGATCTACTGGGGGAGAAGACTGAAGACTTACTGGCATCTAAACCTCGGATCCCTGGCAGGTGCATTTATCCTCTTACCCTTCTTAAATTTCCCTTCCTTTTAGCCTGTTTTCAACCCATCACTCCAAGATTACATCCCTGTAACCACCATGACTTGCCATGCTGTATCATACTCATCTCTTGGCTGGTGCTTCAACGGCAAGATCTTTGGTGTAAGCAGAAATTGCTCTTAACCGCGTAATGCAGGGAAGGGTGGCACATCCCTCAACTTAAAACTTCTAGAGGATGCAACATTATAAGGAAGAGATTAATCCAAACTCCCTTACATTCTGCATCTCCATATCCACTCTCTAGGATCTACCACATTTATCCCCAAAACCTCATCATCTTCAACTGAAAATTTATAAAAAGATCAATCCAAATGTAATTTCTAAATTGAACTCACGTGGAAGAGCCACACTGGCAAGAGAAAGCAGCTGCCAGGCTGTGACTGAGCAGATAATGAGGGAAGTGAACCTGGCCCCTTTGGAGCTCCCTTATGCTCTTCTCTCCACCCAAACCCCAAAAATGTAATGGCATGTCTGTGGCAAGGAAACAGTAAATTACTCTTTTTTCACCCTGAGCTACAAGCTGCAGCAATCAGACCCCTGGGAATTCAGCCTTCTTCGCCAACTCAGCTGGAAGGATTAATGCAGCAGACTTGAGGGGGTTCCGCTTCAAATCCCAGCTCCCTTGCCTCCCTAATTACTTCCATATGTATTTGTGCAAGGCTGCATGTTGTCTGGGGTCTGCAGGTGGCATAGTGACCTTTGGGCTATAGGTGGGCTTCCCCTACTTCACCATATGTTACATGAATGAGCCAAGCAGTTAGAAGGCAATTGTAAGCATCCACGGCCGAGCAACCCCTCTCTGTACAGTGACTGATGGATTCTGTTTCTTTACCCTCACTTCTCCCTTTATGCTTTCTCCAGCTGTGAAAGAAGAAGGAATTTCTGGCCTTAGTTTATAATGTTTAATTAAAAAGAAAAACCTTCATGCAAAGATAGCTTGTTTCCACAGCTTTGATGTTGGTGCCTGTGGGAAATGGATGAGTTGGAGGTGCATTCTGGGTAACAAAATGTAAATGAGCAACTTCAAGCGCTCTTGTGAGTTTTTCAAATCTCAAAATCACAAGGGCCAGCTCAATACATTTTCACAATGAGTTCTACTGGGCTGGTGCACTTGTGCTACTGATTGTACTGCTTTCTCCAGCTCTCTTAGAAGGCCTTTCCAGAAGTCTCCTCAGATATATTTTAGTTTGTTCATAGTGAAGCAGTTGTGCTGTTGTGTGAATGCTCTGTAAGGAGTGTTGTGTTTTCAGGGAAAAAGAAGCAACAGTGGGTGCAAAAATTGCCTGTGAGGGCCCCTAGGGAGCACCCTGCCACTGGGGTAGTGTCTAGCTTTTGCAACTCCCAATGATTCTGGTAATGCAACAGAAATTCCTCTTTGGTATTTGGCCTTTATCTTCTTGGGGGGCTTCGAGAGGAAAAAAAAAATAGAAAAAGAAAAATTGAGAACATTTCGAGTATTTTAGAGAATATGGAAAACCTGTCAAGGGCTTTTGGGGAGAAGGAAGTGGTTCAAAAGAATGGCTCATCTCAGAAATTTGGAGTGCTGGCTACCGGTTCCAGTGGGATAATTCACATCCACTACACACAGATATGTATGTCATGCCTTTCAGGCAGCCTGGAGTAGAAAATGTGATAACTTTAATTTATGTTTTTCAGCACTTTTTTCAAATACATTCTGCTAAGATCTCTGGTCTAGCTTCACAGGATTTCTCCTTTCACAGTTTTGTTAAACTCACCTAAGGCATGTGTTATACACTGAAAAGAGATGTATAAAGGCCGTATAAAGGGAATAGGTTCACTGCCTTTGACTCTTCCTGGAATTAATACTTGCCCCTGGCTCGTTTCCTTCCTGATGTTAGATTGCCTCCAAAACTGATAAAGCTGAATGAGAAGGACCGCCCACCGGGTCAGGAGCCTTCACTGGGCATTGCCATCGGAGATGGCTGAAGTTCCCTGTCTGAATGCCCAGAAGTCCTGTCTGTATGATCACATGGAGGAAGTCTTTTGGGATGGGCTGTGCTAAGAATGACTGATTTTTTCATCAGTGTCTTTGCAGCCCTGATGACTACCCAGATGCACAGCCCTGACTTGAAATTCCTGTGTGTGTCACTGGTCCTTCAGTGTATCTCTGGAACACGTCCTCAGTGTACTACACAAGAGCTGTCCTCAGACAAGTACCATCACTCCAGACCTAGTGGCAGTGTTGTTTGAGCCCTCTTAGACTCGCACTGTCTCTGATATTCTTCTATCAGGCTTCCCTGTGAACCACCTAAGAAAGTCAACTTAAGATATGCTGCCTGATTTATGCTGTTCTCTGTCTGTGGCCCAAAGCAAAAGGGCATCTCTACTGGGGACTGCTGGGTAGGAACACCCTGCTGCCTTCCCTCTGTCTCCACGCTCTGTGTGCTAGCAGGGGTCATGCCTGCTCTCTTCTGGATAAGAGAAGATAAGAATCATGTGAGATTTGTGTGAAGAGGTGTGAGGAGTGCCCAGCAATTTCTGACAACCTCAAATCAATGCTTGGTGCACTGTGTGAGAGGAGGGTTTCCTAACAAATCTATGCTGTCTGTGATGGCAGTAATAGGTGCAACATCTGTGTCTATGCCAATCCGCCTGCAAAGACAACTCTCTTCTCCCCATTGTAGCTGGGCTCTTCCTTTGGACAAGTCAGGTGGAGAATCCCCCTTTGATGCGGGATTTCTTCTTGCTGGCATTCATCAGACGTAGCTAATCAGAGGGCCCCATAAATGGGAGCACTTACAACTTCCTCTTGGTATAAAAGAAAAATCTTCACATAGGGAGTGGCTGAACTGATTCAGAGTGTTCCACGCAAGGAACTGTGTTTTCTGCTCTGGTGGCTTACGAAAGTGCTTTAGGTAGTGGGGTTTATCCAGACTGCATGTGATGATACACTGAATCTTAACTGTGGTACGAATCAAGGCCACACAAGCTTTTCTCCTAGGACTCCAACTAAGGCACTCTCCCACTTTCCTTAATGGCTTAGCAGTGGAGACAGTCAGAAAACTGGCCCAAAAAAGCATTGTAGAGGCACTGTAATGGTTCATCTGATACAGGCCCAAATCATTGGTACTCTCTGTTCTTCAGGGTGTCAGACTCTCCTGTTGCAGACCAGATGGGATCCTGATGATGTCCTGATTGTATTTGTGGGGAGGCTGAATTGGAGGGAACATATGTAGAGGACAGCATCTCAGTAGATTAGGGCTGTTTCAATCCATTTGTTTTCAAATATACCATGTTTGGTTTGGGCCATGTGGGGTTTGTTTGATAAAGGAAAAGTCATACTAATTGAATTCGCTGGGTCAATGGCAGTTCACCCGAGGGGGAGGGCAAGGACTCTGCTGGAGGGAACTGCCATTAAGCAGAAAACTGCAGGAGCTTGGCTTTTCATCCTGGCAAAAGTCGTGGGTCCTATCCCCTGGTAAGCCTCATGTAACAGTGGGAAGCCCAAGGCCTCAGAAATTCTCTGCATCATAAAGGCCTTTGCCTGATTCTGGAGAATAAAATGAGCTCAGGTTGTTCCTCAGAACTGCTAGTCCAATTTGTTGGTGGTGAGGAAAGGACCAAAATATGGAAAGGACCAAAGCTAGCTGAAGAAAACTGCTTAAGCATTTCTGAACCAGTCCCTTTCCCTTGCAAACCATAACAAAGGGAGTCTGATCAGCAGCAGCAGCTTCCCTTCCAGACTCCCTTAACACAAAGGCTCTGTTTCCCTGTGCCAGTTGTGGAGAGAGTAAGGTAGCAAATGGAAAAAATCAGGCAAATAGGGAAGAAAAATAATTTCCGTCTTTACCACAGACTGCAGATGGGATCACTATGACTAGAAGCAACAAGTGATGCAAATCATTATAAAAAAAACAAACGATGAGAATAGCATCTTTAATTTATATGCTGGAAATTGCCAAAGGCTATGTTCAAAGGCAAAATCTATAGCTCTGTGTGTGTGTTCTAGCAGGGAATATTCCATCTGCCCCAGTAACCTCTCTTAATAGTCCCTACTGGCTTCAGGGAAGGCTGGCAGTGTTCACTGAGCACAGCTCTAGTTTGATGCGATTGCCCTACAAATGGGAGACGAGTGGAGAAGCAACGGGGAGTCCCTAATTACTTCCACAGAATATAAATCCATGATGGTTTTGACAGCTTCTGGAACTGAGGGCAGTATCACCCTGCTTGGCACACCTCATGTCAGGGAACAGCTGGCTGTAGTCCCACCTCTATCAACAGCACCATCAACGCTCCAGGAAGAAAGGGCAAGGCAGGAACATGTGAACAGTGTGACACTTGATGGAGAAATTGCCCATTAGCTATAGCAGTTCTGACCTTACGGATCCTGAGGCTCTGACATTCCCTCAATTGCAATGAATAGCTATGCCTTTCCTACTTGGCCTGTGATTTGTGCTCAGTATCTAATGCACCTGTGAAAGGTGCATTACAGCCTTACATATGTTAAGAAGATGTCTTGTTATCCTGCAATCACACCAGAATGTGAAGCTGTTGGTCAGCCATTCAGTGAGGACTCAGCCTCATTAAAGGGGTAGATAAAATTAAGCTTCAGGACAAATCCTGGAAAATGGCGTGTCATAAGTCTGTACTCCTTTTCCTCCTCCACAATTGCCCTTTATAGTCATCCTGCTAAAGGAAGCAAGCTTTAATGAACATGCCTGATAGATGAGGAAATCCATTGTGAACAGAAAACCAACATTTCCTTCTGCCTACTTTGGGAGCTGTTACGTCTTCCTCAGGTACACTGACATATTTCAGTGAAAATACACACATAGGAATAAATTGCTTTGCTGGGGTTTTATCTTGGGTTCAAGAAATATGTTATGACTAAGCATTTGTATCACCTAGTGGTGTCTGTAAGGCATTGTTGAGGCAGAAATGCAATATCATTGAATCATAGAATGGTTTGGGTTGGAAAGGATCTTGAAGATCATCTTGTTCCAACCCCACTGCCACAGGCAGGGATGTCACTCTCTAGATCAGGTTGCTCCAAGCCCCCCATCCCACCTGGCATTGAACACTTCAATACATGCAGCAAATGCTGGTGTAGATAATGGCCCAGTAGCTGTCACAGAATTGTTTAAGCTGGAATAGAACTTTAAGATCATCAAGTCCAACCAAGACAGTGGAAACTGGCTGGAACCTGCTGTTTGGAAGGTACAGTGCAGTCCCTAGGAGTGATACGATTAGTGACTGCTGGAATCCAAGATCATGATGCTACAGGAAGAGGGTTTTGCTATTGTTCTTAGCAAATTATTTTAGTGATATGTGGTCTCCACATAGAAACAGGAATGCTCATGTCATCCATGTATGTAACTGTTTTGTTGCCTTTTTTCCTGTAATAAAGATTGTTGCTAAATTCACTGACCAAAATTAAGCTAAACTACTGAATCCATCCATCTTCTGGAATATGTGTATAAATCTCATTCTGAATCACACAGTTTGGATGCATCTCTGATGTAGTGGAGCTATGTTAGTCGTTACTGAAATGCAGTTTCTTTCGAGCAAATCACAGTAGACTGGCAAAGCAGTGTTAAATGACACTCTGGCAGGAAGTAAAGAGGATAATATTTCACTGAAGGAAAATTGCAGGAAGTCAGTAGAATGTCTGTTATCTTAGCTGGAGCTGGCATTTGGCCTGGTTACTAAAGATAACACCTTTTTTTTCCCTCCAAGACTTGTCACTTGCTGCTTTACGACCATGTATCTTGATTTACACCTCAGAACATCTCCAGCTGCAGAGCATCACCAGTGCCCGGGGTGATTCCAGGCTTCTCCATGGCATAGAGAAAGGAGAATTTTTCAGCCCCCAAGATGAGGGACTGGTATGAGACTGCTGTTTCCACAGGCAAGAGAAGAGTAGCAGGAAGGGGTACAACTGTAATTGCAGGCACTGAGGAACTGGGATTGCTACAACTTCTGCTGCCAGACACCTGAGAGAGATCAGGTAAGTGAATGCTGCATCTGTTGCAAATAACCCTGATTCTGTCTGAGCAGCTACAGCCACAGCAAGCCTGCCTTTCCAGAGCTCCAGCAGAGACTAAGCAGGCAGCACTGTGTCCCTGAGCACACTGCTGTCCAAGTATCTTTTCTTATTCCCATGACTGGCATCACACTGAAGTTGTGAATTCTCAGCTGGTGTGAAAGAAGAAAATCACATCTGACTCACAGCAATTGTTGAGATCTGGATTAGTTTTCCAAGGCTTAGTCAGTGCCAGGAGCTCCTTAATTTCCAGGACCTAATAGGACTGCTATCCCCAAAAGATAAGTGCCAAATATGCAGAATGATCGTTTGAATGCTTCTGATCATTTTTATCAAGAATCAGAAATAGTTAATTTTATAAATTGTTGATTATGGCGTATTTTGTGAAATGCACACTGCCTGCCATGCTGAGCACTAAGGAAATAACACTCTTGCTTTATAAATAGTTGATGGGGTTACCAGGGAAAGTTACTTGTCAAGGAACATCCATTTACTCCATAACTTTGAAAGCAAAAAGATTATATCTCCAACTGATATCCTTGTAAATTGACTTATGACTAGGTAGGTCCCTGCTGTCTTTGACAGGTTATGATATAAGCTTACAACTTCTCTGAGTGGCTGAGGGAAGTTGCCTCATTTCTACCACGAAGATCTCTTGTGACCTTGACAGGAACTCATGTTGGATGACTGATAACAAAGTTTAGAACTGGATGTTTTGCTATTTTGGAATTTCTGTTCACACTTCTCTTCTGAACTCTTTTCCTAGTTTCCTTGAACTTCTCTCTTTCTGTGTTGCCAAAATGTCATGTGCGCATCTGGGAGACTTTCCAACTTCCAACTGCAGAAGTGGGTCACTCCTCATACATGCACATTTACAGTCTTTTGCAGATTCCCAGGCTCTCAGCGTAGCACTAGGAGTACTTAAGCAGTGCTGTCATAGCCTGTTGCTTTCAAAGGTTCACAATATTGCCAGTCGTCATTAACTCTTACATTTGTTCTCTCTGACTGTCTCTCTGCAGAAAGACATCTTGTAATGATCACCCAGCTAAGGATGAATTATTAATTTAAGATGCTGAAGGAGATTTGTGTCAGAGCCCAGCTTTGGAAGGGTGACTTGCACAGAGCTTAAAAGCATCTCTAACTCATCCCCCTGCCTCATTCTGCATTCTGTGCCATTTCTCTCACTGCCTCAGGGCAGAATGTTTCAGAAAGTTGGAGTGGGAATATTTTTATTCATCCTGTTACATGAAGTTAATCTCGTGTAGCAAAGCAGCTGTGTAATGTTTTGTATTAAATCTCATGTCTTCCCTTGGGTATGATTAAAATTCAGGTGAAGGGTTTTTTTAATTTTATTTTATTTTCCCCCTCCCAGGGCTCTCAAGGGGCCATAAGGCTTCA
The DNA here is from genome assembly GCA_035584735.1 of Pseudotriccus pelzelni. Classification (NCBI taxonomy): domain Eukaryota; kingdom Metazoa; phylum Chordata; class Aves; order Passeriformes; family Tyrannidae; genus Pseudotriccus; species Pseudotriccus pelzelni. Next base: position 22,631,211 of record JAWMRA010000161.1, read on the forward strand.
TTCTTAATAGCTTGCCATCCCCTTGCGTCTGCTGGTCCTGCTGCACACACAACTGCACTTGTCTGACTGATGAAGGCTGAAGGCTCTTTAGTGACTCATGCACATGCTGCGTATTAGTGAAGACATTTCTAGCTGAGGTGAAGGGACAGCCGCTCCCTGGCACATTGAATAAAGCCTTGGTTGGCAAATTCTCTATTTGCTTGATTATAGCCCTGGAACACATAAAATCCCAGTTGGAAGGAGACCAGCTGCTCTACCAATACCCTGGGCTTCCCAAACTATTGCTTTATTTCAGTGCTGTTTCCAAGAAAGGCAGAGTTTCCATTCTCATCCTTTCTAACGTGTTATTGCTTTTGCTTGCAACAGGAGAATTTGCCTCCATTTGTCAGTTTAAAGAGAAAAGCCTCTTCTGACTGTCTCTGACCCCCATTTCTCTACCCACTCTCTGTTTTGTGTCTTTATCTGTGGAACCAAAAGGATATCCCTTGGAGGACAACACAGAGACCTGAGAGTGAGGGAGTGAAGGATTATCACAGGGATACACAGGGGAAAATAAAGAATTTGAGTCCTGCAGTGAACACAACAAGGCTGGAGACAGTGAGAGAAAAAAAGCCTAGAGAAAAGAAGAGGAGATAAAAGCAGGAGAGAGGCTGTGAGACGTACTGAGAAGGAGGAACACAGACTGGATGTGTAGACTGCACAGAAGGAGCTAACCTGAGGGTGTGAACCACTTCTCCCCCTCTGTACCTCTAGAGCAACTGAAAATGCCTTAATAGCAGTGCTGCAGAAGTGGTTTGGGCAAACCCCTGTTTCCCTCTAAACTCCTTGGTCTTGACACAGCTGTACATTACAGAAAAATCTGGGTAAATTTTCTTCTTAAAGTGTTTAACTTTCGCAGCCATTTCTGCAATTTATTACCACAGCCAGGAGGATCACAAGTGCCAAAAGATGGCATGAAGGGTTGCACAAAAGGGCTGGTTACAACAAGACAGAAGAGTAGGAAGCTTCAGAGCCTTTGCCTGGCTTTCCGTACTTCTCAGGCTTCAGGGGTTTGGTGGATTCAACCTTCTAGTAGACTGGAAGTCTGCTTGTCTAGTCTTGGGAATCTTTCAAACAGAATTGAGATTCTGGATCCTTCACTGAGGGCATCTCAGTAGAAGAACCAAGAAAATGCTTCTTTCCTCTTGCTTTGTGATGTATGTACAAAAAGTTAGTCGCAGTAGGTGTCTAAGGGCTACTCAGCTAGGAGAATGTGACCTTGGCATTATTTCATTGAAAGTAAAACCAAGGGTGAAGTTGGCTTCAACCTTTAATAAATCCACAGTTTATCTCTTCCTGATGGGAAACAGCAGCTAGTAACTCACCATGTTGTTTAAAATATTCATAGCAGGAATCAGTCAGATAAGGGACTCACCGAGTTCCAATCTGTGTTCCACAGTGTCCTACAAGAATCCATATTTTTAAGCAGTAAAATAACATTAATTGTATAGCAGTTGTTCTTACCAATGAGTGTCCAGCCAGTGAAAGGTTTTACATCTTTAAATAAAGAAATCTCACATCTGAGTAGTAGCTGACAGAGGCACAATGACGTGGTTTGATCACAGGTTAGAAGCCCTAAATTCTGATAATTCTAACCCTGATGTCCACCTGGGGAAGTCACAGCATATTCCTGGCATTCATTTGCTCTCACTTGTGAAAATAGGAGGCTGATTAATTAGTGCCTGGTGAAGGGTTCACAAGGACCATTAATTTTATTACTACATTTTAAAAAATAACTAATCTTACACTAGTATTGAGTCTGCCTCAATCCCACTGTGCAGCATTCAGCAATTTTGCAGCTCCTATACCCAGCATGGCTGCTCTATTCACTTACAAGTTCCCTTTTGTTGACAGAAGAGCAGGGCTGCCTTATGCACAAATGCACAGAAGGACTCTTGAGACCAAGGAAAAAGAAGCAAAACCTGAGCAGTTTTGTTTCTGCCCTGGCTGTGTGTGTGCTTGGAAGGGGGGTGAATGAGATGCGAAAAAAGGTGTGCAGAGAAGTACTGTCTTTCACTAAAGAAAGTAGCATAACAGAAAAAAACACAGAAGCTTCAGAGAACAAAAGAAAGCTGTGTAATTTTCAACAGCTATCCCAATGAGGTTATAGTAGCATCACTATCCAATCACTGCTTTGTGGACTTATTAGGATATGTCATTTCCATCTGTCACTGGAGATTGGTCCAGATCTTAAAAACTACACCCCACTTAGGGCACCGAATTTGATCATGAAAAAAATCTGGGATCATGTCCAGCAAACTTCACACCATGAAAATTGAGTGCCACTGATCCGAGTCATTGACACTGTTGTTGCATTTTACAACCTTCCTAAAATCATTTTATTCAGCCATGAATGTTTATCCCAGTGTTTAGGCAGTGGACAGTTCAATTTCCTGGATTTAATAACTTTCTCTTTTGTGTGATACCAGTAGGTCCTTCCATGGCAAAGGTCATTATTTCAGCCGTCTCCCAGCTAATCTGGTAGTATCCATGTAAATTGACTTCTGCAGAATGGGGATTAGCTTTGCTGTATGACCCCATGCCACCTCCTTGCACCTAAGGAGGGGAATGACTGATTTGGAGTTCTGATTATATGCTGTTTTGTTTTACTCCTTAACCATGCTACATGTGCTTCAGAAGAATCTGTTTGGACAGGACCTTCTCCCTGACTCTAGGGGAGCTATCACCACTTTTCTGGCTAAGGATCCCTTCCTACATGTAGGCATTGGAATACTTTCCTTCAGTTGGCTCTCTGGAGGGAGTCATTTGGGGAGAAGGGAAGCAGTGAAATAGTTTGATGAATGGCATCAACTTACATCCCCCAGGAGGATTCCATATGTTTGTAGCAGATGTTTAACACGTTATGGCAACACAACTGGCTGTGTTGAAACAAATTGCAGGGTGACCATCTAACTGTTGTCAGAAGTGAAGTTTTCAACACTTCCATCTCGCCCCGAGCAGTTACTGCTGTTCTCTGTAGATACCTGTGAGCTATGTACCATGTATTTGCCAGAAAAATAGTGAAGAATTTTAACTGTCCAATAAAGTGTTATTTAATTGGAACATCTCAAGGAACAATAAACCCTGAAGCTATGTTTGTTAGTTTTCTTCCTTTTTTTTTTTTTTTTTTTTTGTTGTTGTTGTTGTTGTAGAAAAGAAAGGTGCTTTGTAAAATCTTATAAGAATGAAAATAGCTTCAGGATTTTGGTGTCATCTGCAGCTTTAAAAGTGCATTTGAGCCTCCTCCCTTTGTGTTCTTGTTGCCAAGAAGAGTCAAAGATTTGAGGATAGATGTTCTGATGAGTAAGGCACTTGTCTGTGATCCAGCATCTTCTAGCTCACGTCCTGGAGCTGCCACAGGCCTCTAGTACTTCTTCAGCATTCATTCTTCTTGCCTCAGTTTCCTGTTTGTAAATGAGGATAACTGTTCCTCTGTATTTGTCTCTCATCATATTTAAACATGTAGGGGAAAGGGACTGTGGGGTTCCTGGCACAGTGGAGGCCTCCATTTTGCTTGTCCCTCCATAGTGAAAATAACTAAAATGACCGTAGGAAACAATGTTACTTTCTATACAGGCTTCAAGAAATACAGAAAAATCTCAGCTGAAAAGGAGAGGAAATATGAATGTTGAGAATTTTCTCAAAAGATTTGCAGTTGGAAATCTTGCTTCCTTTTTGGCTTAATCTTCATTTTAGGAAACTTCGGGGAGGGGGGGAAGCAAGCAGTGGACAGGATATTTGGATATTTTCTGATTCTTTTTTCTTTTTTTAGTTCAGTGATATACAGCTTTACCTACTGTTAGCTGTGAAAAGGGCTGTCATCTTAAATATGTTCATTTTGCTTTAAAAGTATCCCTTCAATGCTGAATATTAAAATTATTATGAAGAATTCTCTTAATTGAGATTTTTCTGGGCAGAGTCCAAGCTTTCGTTCAATCATTGCTGCTGCAGTTTGGGTTTAGGCACTGCTGCCAGTTCCTTTGTGTATCTTGCAACTTCAAAGACAAGGAAAGAGGGAGGTGGGCAGGAAAGCATTTAGGAAAATTATGTCTAGCTCTTTGAGTATCTCAGTGAGCATAAACTGTTGCTCATGGGTTGGATAATCTTAAAAAAAGCATGTCTCTTTCCCTGGAAACCTGCTTCCTGTCTTGTGGTCTGTGGGTCTGAAAGACATGAGAAGGTAACATATGAAATGATGACAGAACATGCTTTTTCACTTCAGAAGAATATACATGTATGGTACCATGTAATCTAGTGAATATGAAAACAAAGCTGGAAAAAATAAATCTGTAAATGAGTATTCAAAATGCTGCTTAGTTCTTGACTTAGAAAACAAAAATAAAAAACAAAAAACATGGCAAAGCTGCATGAAGGAGGGCTATGATATTTTTTTCTCCAAAATGTTAGCTGTTGCTTGAATGGAAACGATTGGGAAATGCTGATATTGACAAAGAAACCAACTCATAAACAATTTAGCTTCAGTTTTCCCAGCTGAGCCTGGGAAAGCAAAACTAGGTTGAAAAATACACTGGCAAGGTTTTAATTATGATTTTAATAATGAAGCTTGAACAAACCTCTCGCTACCAGTACATCAACTGCCCCCTCATGCTGTTTTCCCAGGCCTGATGGAGGGGCCCTGGGAAAGCAGTTTGATAGCAGATGAGAGAGCATAATGATCAGTGTAACTTCAGTCAGCACTGTAAGTGCTTGACATTTCAAGAAAACAAGATCTTTTACTTTGCTATCTTTATCTGGGAGCAGGTGATCAGGTTTAGACAGTCAGTTTGTCATCTTAAGCTCTTTGTGGCTGAGACCTTGTTTGTTTTGCACTCTCAGAAGTGCCATTCAGTCTCATGGCAGAGTTAATAACACTGTGATTTCTACTGAGCACAGATTGCTCCTGGAATGTGCTATGGTTATCTGGAAATAGACTAGTACTGGGGTTCCAGCATGCAGATGCCAGAGAGTTTCCTTCTGCCCATCTGCCCAGGCAATGAGTTGGCCTGCATGTCAGTCCAGCTCTAGGAATCACAGCCAAGCCGTATTGAGGGTGGATTCCTGCTTTATCTGCCTTCACAGCAAATTGAGAAAGGTGTTAGTAAAAATACTGAGAGAAAATAATAGCAAAAGAAAGGAAGCAGTCTGAAGGCAAAGGAAGTAGGAGGAAAGGTGGGGAATGCAGGGAAGGAAGCAACAGGGAAATTGTGAAGTTGAGAACTAATATGTGAAGCACAGGCAAGAATGGGTTCATAAGTAATGGGTTAGCTCTATGGAGTCAAATTCAATTCTCTCAAAAGCCATACAGTTATACCTGTGAGGAACCTGCCCAGAATCATTCAGGGCTTCTCAACATTTCAGTTCCTGCTTCTGAAAACTCTAGCCTATCAGAAGTGTGATGGAAAGGCTTTTCGTATTGTGATACATATAATGTAATATTCCAGAGACAGACCCTCCAGACAGTGCGATGGCTGCAGCTCTAGGCACTTCTGAAACAGGAAAAAGGGGCTTTAGTGTTTTAGGCTAAACCATGGAACTTCTTCCTTGTTCTGATTTCAATTCAGTAATGTATTTATCAGAAAACAAGTAAACCAGCCTTCTTGCATATATATCTATCATAAAATTGGCTTTATCCAAGATTGCTGTTATGTTTTAAGTTCACAGAGGATACACTATATCCTTTACACATAACAAAGAATGTAAACCCCAGCTTTAAATGCAAAACTCAGTTCAGTGCTGGCGGGGATTCACAAAGCAATTCCTTCATGATAGTGAAAGCACTATAAACTCGGGAAGCTAATTTGCAATAGTGGCCCCTTAAATTGCACAGTTGAGCATGTAAGAGCACTATTGTGTCTATGCGAGGATGTGGAAGATTTCAAAGCTGGGGTCACATATAGTTGACTTTTGTTCATTTACAAAACAGTTTCATAGAATCAGGACGGAAAACAGAAAACACACACAAGTCTTCGGATACATCACCCTGCATTTTTCTTTCCAAAATATCAGAATAATGATGTCACTGGAGGGGGTGGGGGGGCAGTTGCTGGAGAAATGCCAAGACTGTCCCTGATGAGGAAGGAATCTTGTCTATAGAATCTGGAGCTGTTTATAACTGTGATGTTTTGGGCAGGCCCAATCCGTTTACAAAAAACCCTCTGCATGAGATCTGTGCATAATGCCCCAAAACAAGGGTGGGAGTTGGACAGCTAGACAGATACACACACATTTTCATGGTTTATTCACTGATACACAGCAAAATTCCCTGGCATGTGGGGTCCTGCAACAGTCCTTGACAGTGCAGGGGTACACATGTGAGACTGTTGTGGAAGGTGCAGGGGGAGGACCAGTGGAGCCTGGTTTGACAGTTCTGTGGAGCACAAATGTAATCTCTGCCTGAAAGAGCCATGATCTGCTGCTTAAGCAGTATGACAAGCCAGCCTCCTGGAAAATAGCACTCTGAGCCCTTTGCAAAGGAATCAAATGAGGAACAAGGCTATTACCTAGTGTCAAACTGTGTCTAATAAAGAAATGGAAATCCCCTACTCTGCCACAAAGACCAAGGAGAGCTAGGATCATGCTGTGTGACACAAATAAATGAATAGCGGAACAGAAACGGAAAAACATGGGCCCAAATATTACGAGAAAATATCAGACCCTGAAGTGATTGCCTGTCTTAAACAACAGATTATAACAAAACACGTGTTATGAATATGGTCTGGTTTTGTAATGTAGTTTTGCTATTTTGCAGAAATAGATTTGAGACCATCACTGTTAAATTCGATGTGTATCACCCTATTTTTATATTGCATTAGGAAAAAAAAGAAAGCCGAAGCCAACAAACATCTGCACCTGGGGAGCCTTGTAACTGTTCATTACCAAATATATGAGACATTAGCAGAGATATTTATAATGAGATGCAGGCACATCTATTTTTCCTTTACATGTAAAACGGTTAGACATTCCTGTTGTCTCTTGTTCTTCTACTAAGCTCTAAGAGTCCAGACCTGCATCCCTCATCTTGCAAAGCATCATGAAATAAACAGGGCTTCTTATCAGTACAAGGACACATCTACATACTTGCAGGATCTGGCCCTTGCAGGATTGTTCTCGCTTTTGTTATATGAGAGTGCAACATCCAATTTACTAATGCCCTTGCTCCCAAGCTATTGTTATTGAGAGTAAGATGCTACTTCTGCACATCTCCTAATTCCTTTCCCTCCAGCCCAGCAAGGACTTTTTTGAGTATCAGGACCAGCAAAGTGGAGTTTCCCTAGGGATAGCTGAATTGAACCCCAATGTAGATTTCTTGGTCAGATGCTGTTGGACTTGAGATACGGTTGCCCTATGTGCAAAAACAGTAAAGAAATTACTTCTTCTACACAGTTACCTATTTTTCTGAAATTCATAGCTATAAAGCAGTATTGAAATTGTTTAACTGGCTCAGAAATTACTGGCACACACAGAGAACTCAACCGCATAAGCCATATTTCTTAGGAAACCAGGCTTAGGAGTGTTGGCTTTTCCCGTGTTGCAAACATGGGCTCGTCGTTCAGTTTGGTATGCATTTTTGAAAGTCCTCCCAGTAGCGCAGTGTCATCCTTTGAAGTTTCTTTGGCAGATCTTCGAAGGCATTTCGGCAACTCTCACTTGGGTACCAGTCAACCAGCGACCTCCCTCCCACTTCCCTGGTCTCAGTCTTTTGCGTCTCAGGGATCCTCCCGGTGCATCAGCAGCCCACTGGGTGTTACCAGGGTCACCCCGCAGCCTGGAATTAGCCAGCTCGCCTTCGTTGCCTCCTGAGAGCTCGGCGGGCTCAGGGCTCGTCTCCGGCAGAAGATTCCGGGCAAGCTACCCCTGGGCCGCCCTTCCCGGACAGGCGCTCCCGCAGCCCCGAACGGCGGAGACGGCTGCGAGGCACGGTACAGGGAGGGACCAGTGACTGCGGGCTGCCCTTGGCGGCTCCGGCCGAGGGCACCCGGGAAGTTTTCCGGAGAAGGAGGAGGTAGGCGAGAGGGGCCGGCGGCGAGGCGGGCGCGGCGGAGCGGGCAGAGGCGCGCCCAGCCGGAGGGTCGGGGGGGCCGGGGCAGGGCCGAGCCGGGCCGGGCGGGGGCGGAGGAGGGGGCACTGCCGGGAGGAGGAGCCGGCTGCGCTGGCGGCTCCGGCGCTCCGCGGCTGCCGGGCACGGGGCGCGCACGGCAGTGGGAGCCCAGCGCCGCCGGGAGCCGCCTGCCGCTCGGTCCGTCCGTCCGTCCGCTCGGTCGGTCCGTCTCCCGGAGCCGCCGCCGCGGGAGCTGCTGCGGGCGCCGGCAGGTAACAGGGGGGTTTCGCCTCTCAGTGCCAGCCTGACGCGCAGCCTTTCTGCGGGCAGCGGTGCCGGCTCCGGCTTGGCACCCACCGCCCTCCCGCTGCCCCGGGACGCCCGGGGGTGCCAGCAGGGGGTCACCCACGAGGGGCGGCTCTCGCCTTCCCTCCGCCGCTGAGTTGTTTTCCCGAGGGAAGGGGGGAGTGTGCTGGAGCGCCGTGATTCCCCGGGGGTGCTGGGCGTACAAGTTTCCGGGGCTGAGATGCCAGCCAGCCCGACAGAACGGGAGGTCGGGGAGGGCGCCCCCGCTGCCCGAGCCAGCTGAACTCGCCCCGCTGGTAAACAGCTCTCTGGGGTCGGGCCCCTGGAGAGTCTCCGACAGCCTCAGAGCCTGCCCTCTATATCTCCGTATTCTGTTGCCCCCACTCCAACACCCATCTCTCCGGCATCCTTCTTCCCGTAAAAGCAAGCGGAGGAGCCGCTAGTGCCCGAGGGTTGTGCCCGGAGCGTCCTGCCTTGTTTCTGTAGCGTGTTGGGGTATGCTGCCACCCTGGAAGTTCGGATGACGAAGGGGGGAGAGCTAACTATGTTTCTGACTTCAGCCCGGGCCGGTATTTTCTTTTTCACACTTTGCTGATCTGCAATCCCACCAGCCTGGGCCAGTGCCCGCTCTCTAACAGAGATTTATAGCTATAGCAATATATTAGTGAGGTACTATATGGGGGTTTTGTAAGCTGAACAACTGGGCACTTAAAGTTTTATCATAACTTTTGTATTTCAATGTTAGAGTGAGTGAGTAAATAGCATTTTCAGATGCATTGTGCTTGAGTGTTTTTTTTTCCTGAGAAATCTGTTTGATAATCATAATTTCTGATTATTTTTTTTTCTAGTACTTCTCTCAGCAATTAATAAACCAGGCCTCACTACTGCTTGTATTTCTGTAATAAGAGAAAATTTGAACACAAATAATAGACTCTAGGCACATAATTCACTGAATAGCCAATGGCTACCCAAGCTGCTTAGGCAGAAGTGTGCTGGAGCTGTTAGTGTGCCTGGCTGGGTATATGCAAATTGTAAACAGGCTCACCCTGGATTTTTAATAGTGGGTAAAAAGTGTGTGGACTTGTTAAAGAGTTGTCTTAGTTCAACAGGATGTATCAAAGTGGTTGATAGATTCTACCAGTAAAAGGCTTATTTTGGTACTTAGTGCCTTTGTAAGGAGCGGTGGTTGTTTTGTCACAAAAATACACAAACTGAGAGCAAATGATAGGCATGTCATTTGGAGAAATATGTACATTCTTTATCTTTTTCATAGTTTGGGAGGAATCTTTCAAATTCACATGTGTAGCATAATGTATAGATGCGCTTCTTTATCATCTACTTTCACTGAAGTATTTGTATAGTATGTTAAAATGATTCGAATGTTTGACTCTCCCTGGAAGGCAGTTAATATTTCTGTATTTGTTGTGGCCGCGGTACAGTTTTTGTTGGCGTAAGCTAAAATACCATGTGATACAGTTGCCACGAATTTAAGCGTAGCGGGGTGAGAAGAAGAAAGGAAGAGCTTTAACTTCTCTGAGACGTTGCAAACTACCGTCAAAATCCAGATAAAATTTCTACCCTTCCTGCAAGGCAGACCTATACTGCAAATTGCTCAGCTACCCGCGTTGTGTGTTTAAGCGCGTGAGATGTGCAGTAGAAGGGGTAGTTTACTCCTTGGGAAAGGGACAGATGGAGGCGGACCATCAGTCCGCTGCCCGGAGGGTAATGGGGGCACGGTGGGAAGCCGGGGAGACCCGCGGCACCCCGGGCAGCCGCAGCTTCTCGGGCCGGGCCAAGGCCAGTTACGGTGCCGTCTCCAAGGGGCCGGCTCGGGTGGGTGATGCTGGTAGTTTCCACGAGAGGGCTTTCTCGCTGTGCCATGCCAGCGCGACCCTTCGGCAGAGCCCTCGGAGCGCCAGCCGCGCCCCCGCTCGCTCCTCGGAACGGGGGAGCGGAATGAGCTTGGGGGTGGCTTGCGCTCACAGGGTATTTCAGGTTTCCTTTGTAAATTACGGGGAAATCCCTTTTTTACCCCTGAGGCATAAGGATAAGATATCCTGGGAAGAACACCAGCCTTCTGTTTCCAGGCTCCCTTAAAACTTAGAACGGATCCCAACAACTTAATTTCCCCACAGTGGAAACCGAGACGAGAATGTGTGTGTTTTTCACAAAAGGGGAGCGGGGGGATCAGAGTGTTTGCATCCTCCACTTGGATGATGGCAACGAACGACTATATCCTGGCGTGATCTCATTTTTGGCTCCTTTTACATGTATTATACTTCTCAGGGTGGGGTTGGGCAAAAGGGAAACAGGAATCATTGTGTGAGTATGAAAATGCTGAGCTATCCTTAAGCCCTTTGCCAAGTTGTCTGTGTGTTGTTCAATTCAAATAATCTCACACACACACCATTGCAGGCCTGTTTTAAAAGGCAGAAACTGTATCTGCAACCAGTAATAACACTACAGTTCATAAAACATGAGAAACATCTGTTACTGTGACTTCAATTTGTTTCTCTCTCCTTGGAATAACCGAGTTGACAGCTCAGTCAGGTTTAATGTCCTGTGCTAAACCTTTGGTCGTGTGTCCCATGGCTAATCATGACTCACAGAATCAATAAACCCAGCTACTGCTTCACTGCAGTGGCTCAACGGGGGAATGGGAAGGCCTTCAAATCAGCTGGCTGCATGGAGCTAATCCCCAGCAGCAGACCTTGGGGGACAAATTTGTGTTTCTGCAAAACTGGGTCTACCATTTGCCCTTCCTACTTTCAGTGTGGCAGAACTGGCTGGGATCTCAGTTATCAGAGCTGAGCAAGTGAGGGAGAGGATCTGCACTGCTGTAGGGGTAGTATTTTCCCTCCTAGCACCTTTTGTCTTGCCTTAATCTATCCCAGGTTGAATACTGCAGGCAGTTGAAGCAGAGCCATCTCATACTTTGATGTGTGTTTATTGGCTTTAGCATCTCATTGCCTTGCCTTTTTTTTTTTTTCTTTTTAAATTGAGTAGCTCTCTTCCCATCCCATCTCCCCCGAAAACCAGAATTAGAGCAGAGGCAAAATGTGAATTAAGTGACTGTATTTTTGTGAATGGTTTTTCTTGCTTTGCCCCTGCCTTCTTTGCTGCCTTCTGAAACATCTCTTCATAATTAAAATATTATGACTATCCTTATGGTAGCCCTTCACTTGTGGCAAGGATCCTAATTTGACGTCAATGAAAAAAATACTAGTTTCTGGCATAAGGGCAGATGACATTTCATCAGCTAGTGCATGCCCATTTTTTTTTTTTAAACCACAGTGCTAAGACCATATGGACAGATAATGAGTTTAAGCTGATAAACAGCTTACAGATTTGCCCAACGAAAGGACTTTTTTCCTAGAAAACACATTTTCCTTTAAAATAAATAACGAAGTTCCTGTGTTTTTATTTAATTATCTCGGGTCCTGGCTGTTCTCACCAGGCTGCAGGAAAACAGGCACAACTGCTCTGGGGACAGAAGCTACTGGATTTATGGGGCTTAGAGGAGGAAGCACTTGAAAAGTTCTGATGCTACTAAATTGAGGCCTAAGGCATCTAAATAAACAGATGGTGGTCCAAGTTGTATTTAGAGAGTTTTGTGAGCTATTGCATAGTTCTTGACATCTTGAAGATGAGTCATTGCATGAGGTGGTAGTAGGTCTGAGGTCTGCTTGGGAGTTATAATTAAAACAGATGGATATCTATACTCCTTGCTAATTCTGTGAGGCTGCTGAAGCAGTTCTTGTCTGGGAATACTGTTGCAAGACAATCCCAACTTTTGCTTTTTCAAGAATTTTTGACTAATTTCAGCATGATTTGTTTGTTTAATTTAAACTGATTTATCAATAAAATGTGAGGGAAAGATTTTGGATCCATTTTTCTTGTTTTTTTTGGGGGTGGGAAAATCCCACAAATAGTGCAGTGAGAGTTGGAAAGTAACTGGTTTTGGGAAGTGGTGGTCTTTAGTTTTCACTTTAAAGCAAAGTACTGTATTTGCATGAGAGCGCAAAACGTGTATTTCTCCCCCAAGATGCATGGAAATAAGCTGTTTGGGAACTGAGAGTGCTCATTCCTTTTTAAGCTGTTTCTTATGAGTTCTTTTAAATATATTTTTTTTTCCCCTGGAAACAATTATTAATCTTAATTGGAAGTAGCAAATGAAGGAAGAAAATGGTTGTACAGAAAAACCAGTACAGAAAACTCCATTCTTTCTCATGCTGCTTACTCCTTATAAAACATAAATGTTTTGTGTTTCCCTTCCCTTTATACTGTCCACTTCTCAGCAGTGGGAAGATTACTGGACTTTAATTGTATTTCATATGAAGATGTATTCCAGATGGCTAGAGCTTAGCTTTCTGATGGTCACTCCTGTCTCATTTGTAACTGATATGACAGCAGAGTTTCATTTGGTCCTACCTTTGCTCATGACTGTAGAGTTTAGCATTCCTCTTTTGTCTATTTCTTCCTCCACATCAACATTACTTATTTGCTTTTCACTGTTCTTTCAGTCCTGATTTTCCAAACTGGTGAGTGAGTTATACACTCCCATAGCTGCAGAATATTCGGGTGAATTTAGTGCCCACCAAACAGTTGATGGGTCTCCCCCCACCACCACCCTCTTGTCTTGGAGCATTTAGCAGCTGCTTTGCTGTTTTTAATTTCTGCATTGGTAAAGATCTGCCTTGGGCTAATTTAGTATAAATTGTCTGAGATTGAAAGAAGTGGCTATAGGAAGGCAATGCATTGATCTTTTTCTGTTAACCACACCATCTGCTAAACCAGTTTGTCAGCATGTTTTTATTTATTTTTTCACAAATAAGATTTAAAGAAAGAAACTATAATAAAGATATTTTACTCTTACAAAGGGATTTGCTTCTGCACCTCTACCATCTTCTGTTCTCTAGCAATGGGATGTCCTTCAGTGGTCTTCCTCAGAGCTAGAGGAAGAGAGGCTCACCATCCTGGTGAGTTGTGTATGTGTGGGGTTTTTTAGGATCTGAATTGCCTCTGCAGGTGTCTTGATACAGGAAGCTTTGGATAATTGGTTGCTTAATGTAAATTCTTCATTTCTGGTGGACTAATAGGCAGCGAATATTGCATGACAATTGAGAGTAGTCACGTGGTGTCAATTTATCCTCACCAAATTCAGTTAAAAGAAAACCAAACCCAGTATTTTGTCATTGTCCTCAGAGATGCTGGAATTGGGTTTTTGACTGTCACAGGTTTTTACTAAGGAGATAGTTTGTGCACAAAGTGCCTCCTGACTGTGAAGTGTCTCCAGCAAGGACTCTGATGATTAATAAATCTCTAGATGTTCTTGTGTTTTGGGCATCGGTGTTTTGTTTTGTTCTTTTTTTCCCATCACGATATTTCCTTTGTTATATATTTACTAAATAAACCTGGTTTAAAATGTAAGCTTCCTGCTTCTTGAGAAATAGATTGAAAGGTCACTGTAGAGGAGTCAATTCTTAAACTCAGATAAAGTTAATCTTTTTTAGACCAGTCAGTCACTTCAAGCAGAAACAGAGCATGCTTTTGATGAAATAAACAGCACTGAAACTGAATCTCATCCATGTGCTTGATATTACTTGGTTCTTAAAGGGCCTACTGTGTTTAGTTCATCTCTATTCCTGCGCTCCTGTCTCCCTTAGTTGGTGCATGGCCATGTTAGAGAGGGACTTTGCTGGAGCATCTGTGGTGCCTAGGAAGATCTGAAGTTTACCTTAATTAGTCTTCTGGAAGCAGTATAACCAGTATCCTCTTTACTCCTGCTGTCTGTGATGTCACTGTCAGGAAAAAATCTTACCGTGGTTGTTGGTCCCAGGGAAGTGGAATTAAACCAAACTGCTAACGTAAAAAGCCATGTAGGATAGCAGAGATAATAATATCACTTATATTCTTTCAGACTTCTCACTTGAGTCATAAATAGCTTTAAATGCATCTTATGCCATCCCAGATGTCTGGAAAGCCCACATGACAGATGAGTGAAGTGGAGTGTGGAGGACTCTATGGTGACTTGTTGACTGTGGGTCAGTGGCACAGCCTGTCCGGGACTCAGGAGCTTAAAGAGGCCCTGGCTGTAGCTCAGGTCATATAGATCATGCATGATTACAGTACTGAATGTTTCTGTAGCTCTGTGCTTCTTGTAAGGCTCAGCACTGAAATTGTAATGCTAGCAGCTTTCTTTTCATGGCCCAATGCCCAGTTTGAAGAAGGGTGATTTTGGTCATGTTGCTAGACATACGTATTTATGGCCCTGTTTCATCTGTTGAATTTAATCTGTTGGGGTATTTTTAACATTATTATGGAAACAGTTACTATATTTACTCCTTACAGAAAGCTCAGTGTACGACAGTATGAGGAGAGAGTTTTAGAGTAATAAAGATTGCACTAAAGCATGTTGTCTACGCTTCTTCAGGAAAAATGACCTAAACGAACTGACTGGCAGTTTGCCTGTTCTTGAGACATGGACCTCACAGGGCACTGAACTGGAACACTCTATGCTGGGAAAGCAAATGATGAGGTTTGTTCTTTGCTCACTTGATAGCACATCTCATTTTCTTGGGGAGTGGAAAAAAGCAAGTTTTCTTGTACAGAGAGAGCTTATGCCTATACTGGTCTGGTTTCTCAGACCTGCTGAGAACCTGTTTCTCATGGAAGTCTCTGGAATCTGTGGGTATCTTTCAGATGAGCTCCTCAAAACCTGCTACCAGTCTAAATTAGATAGCAGTGAGATTTCCACTGATTGGAAATTCAGGGGATTTTGGAATGAGAGTCACTATCACTGTTGATGTGCTCATTTCTCTAGTCATTTGAAAACAAAATGTGTTTTAATGTCAGTCTTGATGATAAAAATTGATGGAGCTTAATGGTGATAATAATGTGGTGAGTATACCATGGATATGTATGCGAAATGATGGAGAATAAAGGAATGAATGTCTCAGAGCGCTATTAAAAGGGGTGGACTTGGGGGTCTGATGTATTTTTGCACTGCTGACTGCCTTTTGTTCCTGTTAAGGTCAGAGGGAATTGTCAGAGTTTCTTAGGATCAGGCGCTTATTTTGTGTTGATCAACAAACCTTTTCCTTCTGATGGGAATATGGCATGTAACAGGAATCTTCTGGAGTTACACCAGGCTGTTTGTCAGAATAAGATACAGGAAAAACTGAAAGCTAGTTCTGGAAATGCTTGAGGCACAACTCTGGCAGCACCAACAGATCTCTGCTTTGGCAGCCTGAGAATTGACAATGTAATACCTTGCTGATGTGATGAACGATTCTGGTTCATAGTATTGAAAAAAACTGTTCAAAACTGCTAAGGATTTCAGCTTACAGTGATGCTTAGTTAATTAAAAGCTTCTCTTCTTTTAAATGTTAAAGGAAACGTCAGTCAGGAACAGCAGTCTGATGAGTTTAAGAATGAATAGAGCTTCCCAGAGACTGTCTGGATTAACTTTTTTTTTGGTGGGGTTTTTTTTGGTGTGTGTTTTTGTTTTTGTTCATGGTTTTGTTTGCTTTGTTTTTTATTATTATTATTTTTCCTTTGTTTTGTGTCTTTTCTGGTTTTGCTTTCTCCACTGTCACGACAGGAGCAGAAGGGCTCATGCTCTGCATTTTGAGTGTTCATATTTTGATACTGCAGTGGGGAAGGCTTGGCAGGAGAAGATTCGGAGTCAGTTTAAAAACATTCATTTTCTTTGTAATGTTGCTGCAGATAGTTCTAAGTTTCAGTTTGTAGTGGATTTCTTATAGTATTTCTGTAACTTTATGCTCTCTGGGAAGTGTTTTGAAGCTCTGCACTAGTCTTGGGGTGCAGGGGACATCAGAACTCTTACTCCCAAGTCATATCACTGATTTTACTGCTCATAACTGAAATGGGTGAATTGCCAGCATAACATCAGCCTGCCATAGACGCACTCTGGCTCTGGGAAAGTTACCCTGCTTTTCTGAGCATCTGTTTCACCAGCTGTGAAAATTAAGACAGTGCCCTCAGCGTGTGGGTATGATAAACATTCTTGTTAGCTAATCTTGGTAAAGTGCATTGGAACTGCGAACCATTGTGGGTTTTTGTTTGAAAGTGTGAAGGTTTAAAATGGTGTAAGCCACAAGCCTGCATCTTTGCTAGGAAAGAGAAGTACCAACTGTGAGTCCTTCTGGGGCAAGAGGGGCTAAGGGTCTCTGGGAAAGAGGAGAAATGTGCCTATGGTGGAGAACTCGAGTGAGAATTATGCCTCCATTTAGCCTTTTACACAAGGTCTAAATGGATTTACTTGGAGCTTTGTGAAGCGTCTGTCCAGGGCCAGATTTTGCCCTCATACCAGTTGCATTTTCTTTTGTTGTTTTTCCTGTCCCCCCTCCACATGCTTGCTTTTTGTGACCAAAGCTTCATTCTTTAAGAATATGCCAATGCCTTGTAATAATGCTCAGAAGTCCCCTGTGGGGAACAGTTCTGATTAGACACTGAAGAATTCTTTAATTTTCTTCATATTTCTTATTGTTAGGAACTTTTATCTTGTTGATAAAAGATGTGGCTTTTTTTTCTCTTGCTGTTACTACTTCTTTGGCTCCCCTCCTCCCCAGACACTGCACACATTCTTTAAGCTCTCCCATTGTCTTGTCTTATATAAACTTGGTTCCTTGGTTCTGCTTTCAGTTCATTCTTTTATCTTCTACAGTGCTCAATGAATGCTTAAAAAATAATAAATATTAATAATAGGGCTCTTTGAACCAGCAGGTTCTTCGCTGTTTAAACTCACCTTTTCCTGCTGCTTATCCCCTATTAGAAGTTGCTATAATCTGCAGATTGTAGCTGTAATAACTTCTGTAGCAGTGGCTGGGTTTGTGACAAGCGTAGGATTATAGCTCCAGGTGGGGAATTGGCAGCAGGAACAGAGAACCTCAAAGGCACAAATATGTTGTTCCAGTTGAAATATTCTTGGCAATAAAGGAAGAGAAGCCAACAAAATTTAATGTGGGAATAGAGCTATTTATCTAGGTTTCTATGGAGCGTCAGTGGCCTATATAGGGTAATCCTGCACTGCACATAAAATGCCGTGTTTAGAAGTAAAAAAAAACAAACAAAAAACCACATTCTTTGTGGAGAACATTGTTTAAGAAGGCTGTACTTTTGGAGATGCTTTCAAGACAATTCATAGGAAATATCTTAAATCAGTAAGACAAACTATGAGATACATCTGTGGCATTACTGTATGTTTTCTTTGAATTCCTTGTGGAGACAGATTTACCTCTTCTTGGAGCTAGAGAAGAAAAACATGCTGTCTGTCCCAGTGTGTAAAGTTGACCACATAATGTACAGCCCAGTTTCCAAAGCTTTTGCCGTACACACACACACACACACACTCACTCACTCTTTTGGATATCAGCAGCATTTTTACTGTCCCACACTAAGGAACAAATAAAGTAAACTTGATTGGAGCATGTGAGGTTTTCCCACCATACCTCTTTTCCTCTATTTAGCAATATAAGCTACTGGATTAGAAGAGAGAATTCTGAGGTGTCAGGGCAAACTTCATGAAGTTTATTTGTTCTGTGCAGTGAATGTTGCCTTGGCCCTATACAGGGAAGGTGGGCTATTCCTAAGCAGCACCTTGGTTGCATGGGTTGCTTCCAGGCTTCTGTCTTCAGTAGAAACCACACTAGTTACCAGTTGAGGCCAGGAGTTTTTCAAGGAAATAATTTGCCTACAGAAAATGCTGATTTACTGAAAATATTGTGGGAAAGGATTGGTCTCCGCTCAGTTCTCCTTGGGTGAATTTCTTGCACTTAGGATAGAATTTCTTAGTCAAAACAGAGATGCTGGTTAGGAGCCAAGCAGTTTGGGGTTTTCACCTATGCTGTCACAAATCCAAAACAAGGTCCTGAAAGCAGATTTCCTACCTGCCTTCCATGCCAGAAATGCATGTCCTAACCGCAGAACTGTTGTTCTAGGGAACATGGGTTTTTGTATGAAAGATTCTAAGGTGGGTTACAAACCTTCATCCCTATGTGAAATTAAAACAATATTTTAAATCTCAAAACATGCAGTTACCATGAAAAACTAAGTTCCCATCCAAGTGTCCTTGTGTCTTCCTCAGTGACCTTGCTGTCTTTCCTCACTGGTTCTGCAAGTCTGTGTGTCCTCTGGATATCCTCTTCATGGAATAGAACAAAGTATCTCCAAAGACCTTGGAGAAACAATCAGCATGTCTGTCACAGGAGAATGACTGACCCTCAAGCACTGCTGGTGTATTTTGGCAGGGTCAAGGCTGTACAAGGCTATATAGCTCCTAAACTCCTATTTCCTCTGAGTAATATTATTAGAAAAGCCCCTTAAGCAGCTGAGGAAAATACAGCTGAACACTGCTAATATATTTGTGCCTGGGCCATTGCAGAGTAGGAAAAATAATGCTTAGGGCAAGAGAGGAGTGCTTGGAACAGGATGAAGCGCTCTCTGGCTGGTTTCACTGCAGCAAGCTCAGCAAGGACAGGGCTAACACATGATTTCTGTAACAGGCCTCTTCCAGTTTCTTCCTTCCCCCATTTTACAGAGAGAAAAGTGGTCCTCTCTATCCTTTCTTAATTCTCCTTGGAGAGTGAGGAGGTAAGAAGAAAGTCATGAGAGGATCTCAGCTAAGCTGGGTGTGTGCTTAGTGAGGGCGTTTGTGGTTGTCCTCTGCAGCACTGAAGACCCTGAATCTGGTTATTCCAGTGCAGCTCAGCCACCTGAACCTTGATGTGCCCTGAGCTGCTGGGCTGCCAAGGGGAGCTTTCAGGGGCTCCCTCTGTTGTAAAAGGTGGGATTGCAAGATTGAGGTGAACACTGCTGTTCTGATTATATGAGAATGCCACTCTGCCTTTACTTTATATTTTGTTTTGGCTTCTTTTAAAGAAGCGGGGGTGGAAAAGGCTGAGGGTTCAAGCTTCATTACTGCACAAGCAAAGACAAAGCACTCCTCTTAAAGGTAAAACATTCCAGGCCCTAGCTGTGTATTTGAGGTTTAAATAATGGGAGTTTCCTGTTGCAGAGAAGCCAAGTGCATCCTCAGATGGTCTCCACTAACCTGTTTTAAGACTTGTGTTCAACTTGTGGTAGATGAGGAGTCTGAGCTTGCCTTTTTGGTTTCACCCCTCCTTCAAGTTAAAGTAGGAGGCATAAGGTGTGTTTACAGCACAGAGAAGCAGCAGTGGAAGGCCTGGCTTAGTGGAAATCAGAACCAGAATCACCATGCAGCTTTTTTGGATGCAGCACAGAAGAATCCACAACACACAGTCAGCTCTGGAAATCATATAATGTCAAAGCACTCCTGAGTGTGAGATGAGCTTCAATATGTCTGTTTGCAGGCAAAGATGCAGAGCCCAGATACAGTGTTTGAAAGAACAAATAAAAACACCCTAAACCTTGCTTTTATGTTTGTTTGTGTTTTTTTTTGGTTTGGTGTTTTTGCTCGCTTGTTTGAGTTTTTATTTGTTTGGTTGTTTTTTGTTGTTTTTGTTTTGGTAATAGAAAGGCAATACTTTCAAATATTAGATTACAATAATATCTTAGTATGTTTTCACATAAAAATCATCTAAGAAAAGAAAATATTTATCTTCAGTTAATTAAGGCCAAGACCTCTATCTGTGACTGAAATATGAATAGATTTCTTTCTTCTTCTGATTGTAGTCATTAAATGAACATTTAAAAAAACCTCTAAGAGGCTGATTGCTAAGGTTGCATAGATCTCCAGGAAGATAAAGGTAAGTTGCTACCTTTCTTCAGAAGCTTTGACTATGCTCTTAACTGTCAATTGGGAATTATATGAGACCTTTTTAAGGACCAGATATTTTGCCCAAAAAAGTCAGCTTGCAGGTTCCAATCATTGAATGACCAGACTTCTTTGCATCCACTTCTCCATATTCTGCCCATTTGTTAAGCATAATTAAATTATTGGGAAAAGCAAGCTCGTAAGACTTCAGTCTTCTGAATCAGGGATGGTGAATTAAAACAAAAAGTTAGGTTACTCTGAAAATAGTTCCAGCAAACTGAGAACTTAGATATATGGTTGAGCCAGTCCATCTAGGACTTGTCACTCAAAGCTGAAGGAGTCCAAGAGAAGGCATGTAGTGGATTTGTTTCTCTTAGCATCCTACAAGATTACAGCTGTAGACTGTCCTTTAACATGAAACTACAATCTTCAGCTGTAATCCTTGATTCTTCACAAAGTGCAACAGTATGGAGTAGGATCAAACATTGATTTATTTTTTTTTTAAATTGGAGTATGATTAAATGTAAGACTGTCTGAGTCTGTCTATCAGCTTTGTAAGGTAATTCTTCATGGATAAAATTTGTCGCTTCCTTTCGCTTTCCTGTTCCATTGTCTCTGAGCATTTTTTCTTTGGGATGAATTCTGCCTAGTATAGCAAGGATTTGTCCAGATATGCTGTTGTTTAGCAAGGAGGTGGTGAAACAGATGCAGTTGCTAGAACTGATGATAAGATAATTTTCTCACCCTTCTGAGTACTGCAAATGTGTTTGAAAGAGGATTTGCGTTGCTCGTAGTATTTGTTACTGTGTGTATGGCCCTAGATATAAATCAGAGATTGACTGGTGGATAATGAAACAGTGCAGCGTGCCTGAGTGAACAGATTGGGCAGGCATCTGAACTAGCCGTGTACTAGCCCACCAGAATGAGTCAGTTGCTCAGAATTTTTCTGGCAGATGTAGCCTCTCTGTTTCCTGTCACAGTGATTATCTACCACTTCTTTATCGAGTTTCTGTGTGGTCCACCCTATCTGAACATCTCTCAGTTGCAAATGGATTGTATCTTTGTAGCACCTTTTTGAGGCAGAGAATTTCCATTTTACTGATGTATGTGAAATCTAAATAACTTGCTGAAGAAAGCTGTAACAGACTAGAAAATAAGAGACTAGCACCTATCCAAATTTCACTCCTAGAAAATATATCTCAGGTATAAAAAATGGGAACGGAGTATTTCTTGTATTATAGGAAGACTTTCCCCAGCTAAATAAATGGCTTGCTTTGCTTTGCTCTTGGAGCCAAATGTCCCAGGTTACCCAGTGGTATGTTGTTAAGGCCTTTTCTTCTTTTGCCTGTGTTAATTGTGCATTTACTAAATTTGGATAGAACACCTTTTTCTCTGTAAATCAATTTGTGGATTGTTTGGGGTTTTTTTTGGGGAGAAGGGTTGTGTGGTTGGTTGTTTCTCATAGAAAACAAAGATCTTCTTAAGTTTTGGAAGAACCCGGGGCAGGGGGTGTAGTTCTTACCTCAGCCAAATAATATTTTGTGGTTTTGGGATATACATTAGAGTGTGGGAGACTACAGGTAGTGGCCCTGGGATCTAAAACCCCTTTTTCCACATCGTACTGCAGTGCACTTTCTGCTACTCTTGCTTTCTTTTAAATGTCAACTTGTGACCTGTTAAACTTCCTTAAAGTGCACAGGTTTATAAAAAGCATTTTTCTTTGAACAGACTGGCTTTTTCAGACTGTTTACCCTGCAAAATAGTGTTTGCAGAGAGGATATAATCAGGCCTAATAGTCCTTATCAAGTTAGTGACTCCTTGAGTCCTACCATTTAGAGGTATCTGAGGAGTGATGTGGTGCTGAAGCATTTGCCTGTTTTTTGCCAGCAATCCTAATCAAAGCCACAAAGTGAGATGTCTGCTTTCTCTGCCCTGAGGCACTCCTGGGTGCTTCCTTGAGAAAGTGATTTGGAGTTATTAAAACAGCACATGCTGTAAAAAAAGGGAGAAAAAAAAATCAAACAACAAAAACACTTCCCAGGCACAGGTGTGAAGCGGCTAAGTATTAATGCCAATTGTGCAGTTTAAAATCACAGCTTTGTTCTCAAGATTGTAATAGTATTAAAAAAATTCAGGTCCCTAAGGTTGTGGGGAATCAGGGTTAAGGTTTTTAATTTGTTCATTCTTCAGAGATGTTGAGTAATTTCCACAGCAGCTGAAATTAGTGGGGGCTGTGTGTGTTCAGCATTTTGGACGGAAAACAGTGCGTGCATGTGTTGCGAGCTGTGATGTTCAGAAGCCAGGATCTCTAGGGGGTTGCAGTATCTAAGATGATGCCCCTGTAGTTGTTTCTTAATTAAACCCCAGACACTTTACATCGCTTCTCCTGAACTTCAGGACTCGGCTTTTCTCAAACATATTTGAGACTTCTAGCTTGGCAGCTCCTTGGAGCTTTCTATTAAGGTATTAAGGGGAGGAAAACCAGTTGGTTGCCTCAAGCTGAGGAGGAAATGCTAGACTTGAAGGATTATCTCAGTGCAATGAATTTTAAAGACTTTTTGCTATACATGTGTAGAAAGCTGTCAAAATGCTAATGGTTCTGCCGTCTTGTTTAACCCTTTCAACATACCGAGCTGATGGAGTGGAAGTGAAAATGATGCTACTCAACTGCAAAAGGACAGTTCAGTCAGAAATTAAGTTTTTCATCTATTAGCTTTTCATCTATTAGCTGCAACTTCTCCCAGTCATAAGGAAGAGTGATACAAACCAATTCTGTATGCATAGTTGAGCCTATCTGCAGGTGTGATGTAGGTCAGGTACTCCCTGCAACCAGCACCCTGCAGGAAAGGCTAGCACAGGGTTGAGAAGCTCCCCTCTGGTCCCCACCTCCCCCCTCAAAAAAAAAGTGAAGCTGGAACCAGGTTGTTGTGGCTTGATGACTCCTGCAGCCCCTTCTTGGGGTGATTCAGGTAGCAGTGTGGAGTCCTGTTGCTTCCCCACCTGGTTTTTGGGACATGCACCCTGCCTGCAGTGTCATGGACACCTCTGTTGTGGCAGAGTCTGCGGCTGCCAGGACATGGGGAGGTCTGACACCGTCAGAGCAACTTGTCCAGTCAAGCACATACCTGAGTGGCTCTGGGACAGGATGGACCATCCTACCTGCACAGATCGAACACAAGTGTCCTGCAGCAGCAAAGGCATGCCCCCAGCTGACTCCAGTTTTTCACCAAGGAGACTCTGATTCTCCTGGGTACCTTGCTTCACTATCCTAAGCAAGGGAAGACATGGGCTTTGGGTGGAGACACAGGTCAGAGCATTGGGAATGTTTTCTACATGGCTGGTATGACCTGGGGAGCAAGGCTAGTCTAAGGTGCTGAGCAGATACTATTTACTGTCGCTCTGTGCTGCTGTGGCTGCTCTGCTGTTATTGCCCAAAGCAGCTGGGCTGATTAACTCCGTGCAGGAGGCAACCAGGCATCTTCCTCAGGGGGTGCTGTGTGTATCTGCAAGGAATGGCTGTTCCATTTATTTAGGTTTTTGGCTGAAGTTTTTGACGTGTTAGGAATATCTCATTCAACTCTAGAGAGATTCTTTTAGTGTTCTGCTTTGGAGCCAGGTAAATACTTGGATAACTGACGATATAAATAACTGAAATTGTGAGTATTATTAAACCCATGAGACTCAGTCATTCCTTTAGCTGACTCTGAAATATGTTAGAGCAATGGGTCTGTCTGTGCTTATCTTTTTAATCAGGACTAGCCAGGCAATTTTGCCCTCAGGAGAGCCTGAATCACTGAGCTGCAGGGCTATCTTTGCCATTAAGCTTATGGCTTTCAGGTTTCAGTGAACTTGTAATGTTACTTATTTATTATTTTTTGAGGCATATTTACTGTTAAGTATGAGCTGCCAGCTTACTTCACATCTTCAAAGCATCAGTATTTTCCATTTTGCAGCTGAAGAGTATGGTTGGCAACATGTACCACCTGGGGGCAGGAGCAAGGGCAGGCAGTATGAAAAGGATTGCTACAGGGATTTGTTTGGGGTTGGGATTAGAGAGACACAGATGGAATAAGGCAAAGAGACTGGGTAGCAGTGAGAGACTGTGGAATAGGTTTTTCGTTTCTCATATGACATGACTATGTTGTGGTGTTGTATTGCTTGGGGTATCCTAAGCTAGATTGGATAGGACACTGGGGAAATCAGCTTTAGGGAAAACTGTTTTAACTTGGATTGTTTGAAGTGATACAAAAATGTGGCTGATGAATAGTACACTAAGAATTGTGTTGACCATGATTTCCTGTGTGGCTTTTAGCAAATTTATTATTTTGAGTCAGTGTGTGTGTGTTTATATGTTTGGGAGAAGAAATAGATATTCACCCCGCCCCTTTGTATTTTTCCCAGCATGGACAGTTACAAAATGTTTGTCAATCTCATACATATTTTAAGGCTGTTTTTAGTGGACTCTTCTCTCTCTGATTCTTATATTTCTCAATGAGTGGCATTAGGTATTGCAAAAAATACTTTTTAAATAAGGACTTATTCCCCCTGAAATGTGTGTGATCACTGGAAAAAAAATCTCACTGCCTTTTTCTAACTTAATTACCTATTTCTCACAGAAAGTACATTTTGCTTAATCTTGAATATTTAAGATTGCATGCATAAATAGATGGCTCTCATTGTGCCCATAGTTGTTTTGCAGACATAAATCTTAAACTGTGCAACTGTTTTACATTTTGCATTTGGGTTTTTGTATGTGCAAAGAGAAGGGAGCCTGAGCTGCGTTCTTCTACCACAACCTCCTCTTCCTTGCTAGAAGATGAAGGTGTTAACAGTGGGAAAAGTAGGATTTACAGTGGGGTGTATGTATATGACATGTCAATGTCACTTCTGTGATTAAGTATGCACTTAATCTCTGCAGATTAAATACTAAACACAAATGCAAAACGAAATCCTCTACTATTTCTGAAGAAACATGCCATGTAGAGTCAGGTCTTTGGTTGAACCTGTGAAGCAGGTTGCTTGGCTGGCCAAAGGGGCAGTGGAATATGCAGGCATGGTCTGTTAAGGGTGCTTATTGGAAGAGAATGTGTCACCCTCTTTGATAGAAAGTAGTTTATGTGTTCATTTTATTTTGAAATAGAATAGGAACCTCTGGCTTCTCTCTTTTTTTTTTTTTTTAAAAGTCCTGCATAATTTTAAAGCTGTAATTCTCTTTTCTTTTGACTGGATGAGGAAAGAAGGGGTGCCAAAATGCTGATTTAACAGAAACCACGGTCTGAAACTTGAAAGTTGCCATCTTACAGCAGTTGGCTGTGGATGCTTTGCACGTACTATGTTTCTGAGGTGAGAAGGGTTGTAGCGGATGCAGCCTGTGACAGTAAACAGGGAAAGTTCCCTATTTGCTCAGATTGGATATACCTGTACTCTCCTATTGGAGTAATGGAGGTTTAGAATATTGGAGTTGTTGCCCTCTGAAAGATTTCAGTCTTCAATGCAGCAGTAATTATTTCCACCATGAATCTTTGTGTTTCCAGATTCCCAGGATTGAAGACACCTTGCCCCAGGACATGCACCAGCATGATGGGTAGGACACCTTCTGGGAAAGAGAAAGTGCTTGGATCAAATATTGGCTTGAACTTGGGCTAAAAGTCTGTATGAACCAGTCTGCACTATTCCCAAAGCCAGGCACTCAGTCAAATTACCTGTTGCTGAATGAGCTGTGGTTGTTGTCCATGTGTGTGGTCTTAGCCCACGGCAAATCAAAGATAATGCAATTTAGTTGAACTCTATCATTGCTAAATTAAATTACCTCACATCAGCTCCAGGAGATGAGCCTGCACGTGGAGAGCTACCACAACTCAGCTGATGCTTAGCCTACGGTTACTGCAGAGTACTACAACTGTATTGGGACCTCCACTTGAGTGTCCCAGTGACCAAGCAATATGTAGTAGCCAATTACAAGGAGATGGAAATATAGTTGTGCCCCCAATTAGAGAATGTAGTCCCTCAGTCTCATCGCATTTTTAGTTTGGGAAGTTCTGGTGGCTGAATTTGCGGTTGATTGAAGTAAAGGTTTTCAGCAATTACTGGACCTACTTAAAAAAAACCAGATTGCCTTTTCCTGCTGATGTTGACTCCCTTGCCAGCAGGGCGATTCTCTTGCCTGTAACAGGCAGTGGTGCCAAACACATTTTTGTTCTCTTGGGAATGTGTTTCCTGAAAGGTTTGTTTCATCTGCAATGAATTTTTGTGCTTTAAGCATAGGAAAAATTAATGTGGTTTTTTTTCATTCAAATATCTGTGAGAACTTCTTTTTAAATTAATTATCCCATTTGCTAGCAGATCAAGCGGTAGTCTGTCCTCACTTTCAGTTGTTTGCCTCTGGGATCAGTATTACTTATCTAGGAATACAAGATGGTACTGAATGATCTGACCTTGCCATGGACGATTCAACAAGCTTGGCAGCCTGAAGCCATGCCCAATTTGGCTGCCATAATGGGATCTGAAAGGGAATTGGTGTAAAATGATGTTAGAAAGGACACAGGGTAGCACTTTGGCTCCTTGATCTTTACACTAGGAAGAGCTAACTTTAGCAAAAGCTTTTGTAGCAAGTCTGTCAGCTCAACCTGAGGAGACTAAGAATTGCAGGAGATGCCTTTGTTCTAGTGGGCAGTGGGAAAGCCTCTGCTTCGTCTGACCTGATTCCCTGGACATGAGTCTGAGGGTGCCAAGGTGGGCCATGCAAGCTTCAGAACCTCTAGGAGGAGAGGGGAACAAGGGCTTGCTCAGAGGAAACATTGAGTCTCTTACCCCGAAAAGCCTGAGAGTGACCGTGATCGTGGTGATGGGCAGTGCTTTCTGCAGTCCCAGTGGTTTGGTACTGGTGAAGTGATGCTGCCAACACCACTGCAGCATGATTATGGAGTCAGGATCACAGGTGCTTCTGTGTTCTTGTGATTTGGTTGTACATCCTGTTTTCTTCCAAGCCAAGGCCGTAATTTCCTTTTATTGACTGATAAAGGCTTTCAGTTTGAAAATTGTCTCATTCACATCATCTCCGAGAAACCATTCCAGCATGGCAAACTCTTTTCCCACCTCCAGTCTTTCTCTTTTCCTAGGATTTTCTGGAAACCATGGTTGGAATATGTTTCTTAAACATACATGAGGTTTAGCATCTGTTGTTTGTGACACCTATCATTGCACATGGAAGAATGCATGTGCAAGTTCACGCTCAGCCAGCTTTCATTTCACAATGAAGATGTGGCTAAATGGGAATTAGGATTAATATTGGATTTAAGATTCTCGTAGTTGGCTGGTAATAACCTAATCTCCTCAAAGGCTGCAGGCAGGCTGGCAGCATTTAGCTCAAGGCTGTTGTTTGCAAAACCTGAAAGAAATTGAATTTTGATACTTAGAGAGCTTTAATAGGAGCCTTTCAAGATAGCATGTGCTCTTCCCATCCCTATCTCAAATGCAGCCTTTTAATTTCTTTAATACGTGACAGTCACCTAGGCTTCTAGGTCTGATGGCTGTTTGACAGTAATATTTTTCATTTCCTTTTGTAAAAGCTTAGGAATTCTGATTTTAGAAATGTGTAAGTTGCATTCTGAAAGTTGATATACCAAAGTGTCTGTATAGGCAGAGTGAGACAAATACAAGTAAGGCAGCAAGTACTCCCCTGTTTAAAGTGTTGAGAGTGCTCAGTGTCTGTCTGGTAAGGAGGCTCAAGAGGCCACAGAAGTATGGTGCTCCTGGAGTTCAATCTAGCCTGATTTTTTTGTTGCTGTGGTAGAGATGACTGGTGAGAAATGCATTGGTGAGTCTGTGCAGGTCATAATATGAATCACTGCCTCTGACATTAAGGCCCATATTGGAAAACAACATGTTTCAACGTGAATTGCTGATGCTTCTTCTGTTTATTGCAGCTGCAATGTAATTTCCTGTGTACCTAGTCCCTACTGGAAAATAGACATTTAGTTATCTAAATAACTTTTATCTTCAGTTAAATCCATTAAAGTAGACTTTATGCAGCTCAGCCCTACATTGCCAAACAGCACAGAGGTGTAAAGTTTCCCTGTATAACTACTTTTGATTCCTTGCTTCTTACAGCTTTCTCTTGCATAGCAGTTTTGGTTGGTTCTGCCCAAACTTTGAGCTGCCATTTGCAACTGAGGCTGGAAGGAGCAGAGACATATTGACTAGATTTGAGTGGAAAGTTTGTGGAATGCTTCTGATACAATTCAGTATCCATATTGCCAAAAGAATGACTTTTCTGCGGAGGTGATGATGAAGTGCCTATAACTAGACACGAATCCACTCTTATTAATTTGTTTTCTCTCAAACCTACTTATTCAGCCCTCATCTCAATAGATTTCTTTGGACTGTGTGTCTGCTCCTTCTGCGTTTGTCCTCCTTGCTAAGGTTGTCATTCCTCTTGTTGCCTTGTGTAGAACCTGTTCTCAAATAATCCTATTAATCTTCTTAGATAATTTTTAAAACACCATCAAGCAGGACACTTCTTCTGAGGTATGAGGTTTCCTTGCATACCTTAAGCCACCTGGCTTTCAGTATGTGAAATTGAGAAATGCTGAAGTTTTGCATTCCCAAGGTTCAGGGCCCACAGGATGACTTCTTATTTGAAAAACAGTGAGTTGAATTTAATGTTGCAGTGTCTCTGCCCTCATTCTCAGAGTATAGGGGAGCATCTCAAACTGGCCAACTGGAATTCAGGTCTCTGCTGGGGCTTGCAGATCTCTTAAAACACAAGTTGGTTGAAGGGAGGTTGATGGGAAAGCTTCTGTTCTTAGAAGCCGTAACCCAGGCAAATTTTTGGACTTTCAGCTCCATTCCCTCTTCTCAGATTAGTGTTAAGGAACAGTGGATAGAGACGAAACCCAGGCAAGTCTGGCACCTGGCAGCAAAGGTTAGCAGAGATGCATGAACTGTACCAGCACACAAAGGTTTGTTGAAACAGGTTTGTTGAAAGCATCCAACTTTCACTGACTCTGAGACCTTATACCTCTGCAGGAGTCAAACAGTTTGGTTTAAAGCATGCAACAATTCATGGAAGTGCTTTGTGAGCAACTTAAACCTGTTGTTTTGTTCAGTGTTATGACCGGTTGGAAGGTTCAGTCTGTTGTTTTTCTGGTGTGTGGTGGGAGGTGGCAAAGACTGCTTAGAACAGCAGTGTGCAATGAGCCAGTGCCATACTGGGTAAAGCCTGTGGGGGTGAATCTCAGAGATTTCTAAGCCTGTAAAAATCCAGGAGAACATGCATTAATCCTATTGCTCACTGTTCTAGCCTTCTAGCAAGCAGATATGGAGCTATTAAACCCCTCCGAACAGAATTAGGGGTGAGGGGGAATATCTGATAACTTCAGCCTGCATCAGTTGTACAAATTACTTGGAGAAGATCAAACACAGGCATAGAGATTTAAAAAAGAAACAACCAAACCAAACAAAAACCCAATCAAAATCAATGGCAACAACAAAACCCTTTCACGTGTTGTCAGGATGTGCCTACAAAGAGGACTCAGGTTTTCATGATGGCTGAACTGTGCAAGGGGAAGAAAGTGCCACACTGATCTGGGCACTAATCAGTAGGTATGTCCTGCCACATAGGTTAAGCACTCCTTGAAGTAAAAGAATTTTGATCACTGTTTTGGCTAAAGCCTTGGTTTTATAAAAAAGCAGTTGTGGTGATAGAGGTGTGTGGGTGAACTGCTGTCTTACTCATGGTACCTTAGAGAGCCCAGAGTGATAGAAATGTGTCTTGTGAATGCACAGCGGTAATTTTTTGTTCCTTCAACTGAGTCCACTGTTCTCAGCAGTCAGACTGACAGAGGCCCTTCACTGACACTTGAAGCTGCACCTCAAAGACTCTGCTTGGGGCAGATCTCACTGATGATGCTGTGCTTTTCAAAGGATTTGCAGCCTTGCCTGGAGAAGGCCAGCCAACATCACCATAGCTACTACAGCTCCACCAACAGTTTTTCAAATTCCCCAAGTGTGGCCTGGAATGTACAGCGCCTGCCCTCTGCTGTGCCCTGGCCAGCCCGGTATTTTGTTGCAGATGAATGCAGTGGGATGATCCGTAAATATTACTGTGTGTTCTGATGGTGAACGTATGCAAGCTGCTTGCACTGTGTTATTCATTTATCCCCACCAGCCCCTCCAAGCTCAGCTGCTGCTTTATCACTCCTGATAAGCTGGTGTGTGATCTGAGGCAGAGCCATCAGCCAGAACTGAAGGCAGGCAGGAGTCCCACGTGCATAGTTTGGGGGCAGCTCAGTTTCTTTTCTGATAAGCCTGTGCCTCTTGCGGCAGTACAGTGCACACTCCTTTTCAACTGTAATCATAATCCTCTTTTCAGCCAGCTCTGCTATCCCCACAGGAAGCATTAGCAATATCACAAAGTGCGGAGACTTCATTGTTTTTCCCTAATCTGCAAAGGGAACTGAGACAAGAGAAAGGAAACTTTAACCTATTCCGTGCCTCGGTGGTAAATAATTAGTTTTTTACTGAGTGGGAAAACGGGGGAAGCCTCTTGGTTAAGATAAAGTAAGCAGAAGGCTCACAGGCTTATCTTGCTCTGTGGAATTCGGGAAAGGACGTGTCCTTGAATTCGCCTGTCTGGTGTGGCCTGATTTTGTGTTTGGGAGAAATGAGTCTATTAGAGCTGCCCTAAGTGATGGCTGGGTATAAGGCACCTCTTGCCAGGAAATGCGGTAGCCACGCTTTTGTTTAAGGACCTGAACAAAAGGCCCTGGATGCCTAATAATGTGCAAATTTGGGTGGGTGGGATATGGAGAAGGTTAATAGGGCAGGCAAACAGAGGAGGAGCTGAGCTTGAGAGAGGAGGAGAGGAACGCCGAGGACATAGCAGAAGAGAGAAGCAAAACAGGAAAAGCAGTCCCTTTTTGCCATGTTAAAATTAACTTAGTCCCCACTGACAATTTTGGGGTAAGTGCAAGCTGTGTCTGATGAAATAATGATATTTTCAGCCGCGGCCGTGTGAGAGGTTACAGCGTGGCTCCCTGGGCTGTCTGTGTGAAAGTCTATGTTCTGTGTGAATGCTGTCCAGACCCCAACCCATCACAAGGCGGGACTGGGATGTGCTATGGGAGTGCTTGTGGGTGGGAGTTCATTTTGGGTCAATGCATTACCTTTGCAGAACTCCTCTTTGCAAGCTGCCTGTCGTAAAATCTTCCTTGTCATGCTTGGTTCTGAGGCTGGGCTGTGTTTTTCCTGAAAAGGAAAAGCTGAAATGAGAGCAGTTGCCCTGGTCTGGAATGGAGGACACAAATTCAGTATGGTGAATGGTCCACTTGCACGTGTGCCGTGTCTGTGAAAGTCCTTTAATCCAAAATATGACAAAAGCAAAGGAACAAAAGAAAAGCCTCTCAAAAATAGCATGAGATAAGGATCTGGAGAATTTGCTTTTTATTTTGCGCAAGAGTTCCCTGGAGACTACTTCTTTTAAGGGAAGAAATGTAGCTTTCAAGGTCGAGCTTTTTTTCTCCTCCCCCTACCCCTTTTTCTTCAGACTTCAAAGGCAGTCAGCTGAGAGCTTCTTAGGAATGTTACATCTGTTCAGACTAAACGTGGATTGAACAGGAGGCAGTTTTTCTTCTTCTGAAGTATCTAAAATGTGCATGCAAATTTTCTTGAGCATGGTAAACAAAACACAACCTCAGTGGGGCTGGATGGTGCACAGTAGTGAAGGCTGGAAGGCCAGCAAATGGGAGTAGTTTTCTGCAGACAAGCAGTTTTTTTCTTGATGCCTGGAGAGAAAACTGTTTCATGTCTGTTCCTTTAAATAAAATTTTTTTCAGAAATTGAAACTTAACAAATGGACAGAAATGTGCCTGCCTGCTACTCCTCAACCTTTTAGCTTGTGCTAGCTGTGTACCTGTTGTCATACCTGGCTTGTCCTTTCCCTTTCAAACTTAATCTGTGTGTATCAAAGAGTTAAATCGAAGTTTTGCTTTCTGGCTCTAATGCGTAACTACTGGTCCTTCATCAACTGATCCAAAACCTGTTCGCAGTGGAGGGGCTTTGAATCAGGCATTTGACGTGCCACAGAAAAATGTCACTGCAAGCTTGGAGGATACAGCGGGTGGGCTTAGGAATAGGACTTGGTTTAACACCACTCTGGCTGTAATGGAGGGGAATTTATTGCTGATTTTGATAAAAGCTGATGTGCGGTTTTGCTGAGTACCTTTGGAAATCCTCTCCACTGTAGGACTTATGGACTTGATCAGGTCTCAGACAGTCTTGTGCATAACTGCCTCTTCACATTTCAAAAGTGTAACTGAACTGCAATTGGTTTTCACACCAATTATTTCCCTCTTGTTTTTGAATAGAACCAGGAGGGGTGTTGTTTATCCCATTTCCCTGGTGCAGCTGAAACTCGAGCAGCAAGCTTGTGCTGAAGCTGTTGTTTCCTCTGCATGTTTCCCATAAGGAGGCCAAGTAGTGTGAGATTTGTGATTCAGTGTGTGGCTTTGTCACATGCATACCCAGGCTGAAGATGATAGAAATCTTAGTGCTGTCTCACTTCAGGTTGGGTAAGTATGTTTTGTTTGTTGCTTTTGTGGATTTTTCTTTTAAACTAGACTTCTTAAATGAATAGCAGTAATATTTAATAAGCTTTAGTGTAAATAAGCAGAGAACCCTGGCTTCATCTTGACTAATCTGTTTAACCTTCATCAGCCCAAATATTTACTCTAGGCATTGAATATCCAGGCAGTGTAATTCTGCAGCTAAAATTCATGCACTGAGAATGCTGTAGATTGACTAATCCTGCAGAATTTCAGAAATCCCTGTCTATATAAATAAACTTCCTATACGAAGGATTATAACTAAATAAACGCTGCGGATTCAGATCACCAAAGCAGAAGTATAGCAGTTGCCCCATTTTTTCTGCTGCTTACTTACTTATTTTTATAAGGTTATTCATCTTAGTCTAAATAGATGTGTAAAGAAAACTGCAAATACTGAAGCACGACGCTGTCACATACTGCAGAAAGAAAATTTACCCCTCTGCCTTTTTGCTAGCACTTTTATTAGTTTTCAAATTGCCATCAGCTTGATTTAGCCAGACTGTTGAAATTGTTATTCCTTTTGGGCATAACATTTCTGGTGAATCTGTATTTTGTAGGTCTTTGTCCTCTTCCTGCAACTGGGTAATGAAAAGTGTTCATGAAATGGTATTGGAGATACAAAACTTGTAGCTCAGTTGCTGAAGATACCCCCTCTCCCTACACCTACACATTTCTCCAGCAGCAGAGCCAAGTTTACAGCATCTGAATTTATCAGGAACAAAGCTGGCATCTCATGACTGGTCTGAGGTGTCCATTGCAGTTTACACTCTTGTGTAAACTTGTTGGTGTAGGTATGGTGTAAGCAGCCTTCTGAGCAGTTTGGCTTCTGTCCTTTTACTACATTAATTATCCTGTCTGTGAGGTTAATGTGCAGACTTATTTGGGATCCTTATCGTGGAGAAGTTCTGTTAATATCCCGTCATGTTGCCCTGTTTGTTACCGGACATCATTCCAGACATCTGAAGGTTGTAAACACCCAGGGGAGAGGACTTAATTTGGCTATTGTAAAGGGAATAACTAAAAAGAATGGGATCAAGTTAGAGAAGTAAAATCAAAACTGTTTAAGGAGGTCTTCACAGTAACATTGGTCATTAAGTTCATGGAAAGCTGTGTGCTCTGCTGTCTGAGAATTTTGAAAGTATACTTGTGAAAATGAAATAATAGGAGGACCAACAGGATGGAGATGTTCCCTATTGACTGGGAGGGGGCCTGTCTTTCTCACTGCTTTTTGCTGATAAGATTCTCTGTAACAGTAGAGAACTAGAAGGAAGAAATTGCCCAGCTGCTCCATTATCAGGAAGACATCTAACCTGGAACCTGTGCTGCTCATGGCCACTTGGTTCTAACAGAATTCTCTCTGCTGGAAAAGGACCAGTAGGGGAAGAATTGCACCTCACTTTACTTGCCAACAGACTCCCCAGGGAAATTCCTTCTCTGTCCCATGCTGAGTTAGTCAGTCCTTTTAACAGTGTATCTGGGGAAGAATCACTACAGTTAGGCCACTAATCTCATTTCTGTCCTCAGATAAGATTGTTATCAGAGTAATTGTCTATTTGCTCCCCCTTCTGAGTCTAATCAGAGTGGATTGTGCCAGTACCTCCTGGGGCAGAGGAACTCAGATGTTGATTGCCCCAAAAGAAAGAGAAAATCCTCAGTGTATATTTAATGTAAACTCCAGTTTTGTTAGATGTTCACAGGAAAATCACCTGGAAGTAACTTGCTTAGATGGATCTTGTGCATTTCACAGTAATATGTTTGTTCTAGTTCAAAGTCTAAGGTTAGTCAGGCAAGTTCATGTCGTGCATGCTTTGGTGAGGCTTTCGAAAAATAGTGATATGCACCCATGAAACTGGTACTTTCCCAAGCCCTGGGACAGAGCAAGTTCATGTTTGCAGAGAATGCATACTCTTAGGTGTTCAGCCAGCAAATAAGTCTGAACAATTAGTGCTTTTTCCCTTATTTCAAAGCAAATTACAGGGGTGGGTTGATTTTGCTGGTGGGTATAAAGGAGGCTCAAAGATGTTAACTTTTCATATATCCTTCAAGTTGGGACTAGAACTTGTCTGTTGATGTGCTTACCTGAGGAAAAGTACTGTTTGGTCTGTTTGTAGCAGTAAGCAAACCATAGGTAATGCAGCATTCCAGAGAGACACAGAAATGATGTGTGCTCCCCCTGTTATGTGGGTGAGAAAGCTGAGACACAGAGGTACCATGGGCTGCCATGGGAGTTGCCAAAGCAGAAGTGTGTAGATCAGGAGGTCTGTGCCAGAGGCAGCACTGCTAATGACTGATCCTGGTTTCAGGTCTGGGTTACCAGCTCCTATCACCAGCGCTGTATGAAAACCAAAATGGGATCCTGCCCTTAGTGGTGGTGCTGCTGTAGAGATGTTGTCTGGCTCAATCAGACCTGTATTCCTGGATAGCTTAATGAAGCTCTATAGCTTTTCAGTGTGATACCTCAACTGAGCTTAAAGGGCAAGGGTGTACTGCTGAAGAGAGTGCTCATGGCTGCTGAACTTGAATGCCTCCTGTGTGAGAACCACTGAGACTGATTCAGTAAGGCTTAAAAGGTGTTGAATGAAGCAGGTTCTTTAAGGCACATGTAAAAGTCATCTTGGGAACCTTGGAAATTTGGTATGGCCACAGCTTCTTCTAGCCTGATGTGTATTCAGTGTGCTTAGTGTGAATATTCTCTAAAACTTACTGCATAGTTTGCTGCTTCCTGCTCCATTAGACTTCAGATCACTAACTGTTGTGGTAGCTCCATGGCTGTAGTGTCCCTTCTAGCACGAACCATAACCACTTCCATTTGCTGGATGACTTAATTGGTGTTCCTCTCCTTTTTACAAAGAGAGAAACAGACTTGCAGAATGAGAGGAAGAGAAATAGACATAGAAAAGCTATTTAAAAGTATTTGCCTACACTGCACTGAAGAGATGCCAGAGGCAGTGTTTAGAAAAGTGTTTCTGGAACTGGAAGTAATATAACTACATCAGGGTATCCAGTAAACAGAGCCTTAGATGTGTAGGATGGTGTGGCCACACTGCTGTTAGAATTTGATTTTGCATCTCCACATAGCGAAGCAATATCACCTTACTCGGACCCAGACGTGGTGTATTTTATTTGGCCCT
The DNA here is from genome assembly GCA_035584735.1 of Pseudotriccus pelzelni. Classification (NCBI taxonomy): domain Eukaryota; kingdom Metazoa; phylum Chordata; class Aves; order Passeriformes; family Tyrannidae; genus Pseudotriccus; species Pseudotriccus pelzelni. The sequence continues at coordinate 22,667,088 of JAWMRA010000161.1, forward strand.
GCTGTTGTGCCACAGATGTGAATGCCCAGCAGTAGAGCTTGTGGTCTTGAAGGCTCTTTTGTATGGTTCAAGGCCTTGTGCACAGGAATTTATTTTTTTACCCCTTCTCCATTACATGTGTGACTTCTTGTGGGTTTTGTTGTGGTTACGTGTTTTTTTTTTTGTTTTGTTTTGTTTTGTTTTTTTTTTATGGGAGCCCCTGGTGGCCTAGTGGTTAGATTGCGGGACCTTCACCGCCGAGGCCAAGGGTTCGATTCCCAGCCAGGGA
>JAWMRA010000161.1:22667455-22757514 GCA_035584735.1 Pseudotriccus pelzelni
CACCTAAAAAATCCAATGCGCAGGCTGGAAGGTGTAAAGACCTTCCCCAGATCTTCGTTCGCGAAGACTGGCCATTACAATTACAATTACAATGTTTTGTTTTTTCACTTGAAGTATGTTTTTGGCACCCTTTGGTCCTTTAATGGGCTCTCATGTTATCAGACACCACAGCTATACATACATTAAATGTGCTTTGTTATATAGATTACTGTATGGTGTTCACTTCCTTTGTGAGCCATTCATATTGCAGAATCTTGTCCCCAGCTGTTCTTCTTCTGTAATGGTACAGAGGAGAGTTTTGTAATTTACTAAGATACTTCTGCTGGCACAGCACTTTGGAGCCCTCCTTGATTGGATGCATCACCCCCCATGTTGTGGTGTTGATGGTGAAGCTGTACATTAAGGAGCTGTTGGCTGATTTATTGAAAGCATGCTTTTGGAGGTTGGGAGCAGATTCTTCTGGAGGGGCTAGTGAGCTATAGTTCCTGCCTGCTCCCTTTCCCCAGTGTTTGCCCTGTGCAGTGCCTGCGCTACATGATACAACGATGTATTTGTTCCCTTACCTCCCTCAGCTCACGGCTTCATCTACCCTGGTTAATGCAACCCTCCCGCCTGTCAGCCATGCTACTGCTTATTCAGTGCATAATAACAATTTTGAAGCCATAATTCTAAATATGTCTAGTATTCCCCTCAGCAAAACTACCAGGTAGGGCTTTGAATCCTTAAAGGTACCTGTTCCTATCTAATCTGAGCATTCTCTGGTGAGTGGGGTCTACCTTGAAAATTTACTGAAGTATCCATTAAACCACACACTAGCAAAGTAAGTGGAGCTCGAGCTTATCTCAAATTACTGTTATGGCTTGCGCCAGCTACCACAAAAAGCTTTTCTATACTCTATTAGCAAGTGAACAGAAGGGATGTCACAGAGCTGTCGTCAGCCTGATCTTGCCATGCTCAGGGCTGTGTGATGTGACCGAGGCAATCTTGTATTGGAGTTGATCTAAGGACAAGCCTCTCCCTTGACGCCTCCACCTGCCATGCTGCCTTTCAGTAGCAGTTGGAGATGTTGGCATAATCGAGTGTTCACCATAAACTAGTTCTACTCGGCTATAAGAATGGCCATGCACAGTGTGAACAGAGGTAATGAGTCTTGCTAAATAGTAGTTTTAAGAGAGATTATATGGAGAGATTTATCCCTGAGGTCAACAACTAACCCTCAGGGGAAGCATAGCATCGAATAGCAGAAAATAAAAGAATAAGAAGAAATATTTTACTTGTAAACTCTTAGACATGTTGCAAGGAGATTTGTCTCATTTTTTATAGGTCTTCAGTTATCTATGATAACAGTCTTTATTTGGTTGGAGTAATCCTGAGAGGATCTGTGAAAACTATGGACAAACTTTATGTATATACACACCATTTCAGTTAAGAGGGCTCCAGCTTGCAACTTGGTAGAAGAAATACAGCTGATTTCAGTAAGAGCTGAGGAAGACATTAACCTGCTTTTGAAAGAAAACTTCAGGAGAAATTATTTTGTGTAAATGGGCACTTGAGTTCTACGAGACACTTCCATCAGAGAAGTTGCTTCTTGCCCATAAAGCATAAAAAGAGAAAGGAAATAAGTGTTTAACTAATTGCATAAATGGGAAAGCAGAGGGAACAGAAAACCGGTCAGGTGATCTGCGGAGTTGGGATCCCTTGATCTTGATGCTAAATGTGATCACTGTGAACTTTCTGGTTACAACGTGTCATGGCCTTTCCAGAGCAGAGTTTCTAGCCTTGTTTTCTATTAAGTACATCATGCTGTATATATTTAAGTTTGGCTTGTGGTTTTGGGTGTTTCTCAGACGATAGATCCCAAAGAATCCTCCTTTCTTTTGTTGAATACTAAGAAGGGTCCCAGTTTATCTTGCTTTTCCAGATTTATTTATCTTCCATTGCTTGTAGTGGTTTACATCTGTTAGTGATAACATAACGGTAGTGAATCACAGCACTGGCAATATTTTAAGTCCCACAGTTCACAGCTTGTTCCTAGTGAATGCCCTGTCCACTTGCACTCTGTTCCAAGAGACCTGTGGCACAGAAAGTCTAGATGGGACGTCTGTCCTCCTACCTCTATGTTTTTGTAAGTGTAAGCATGATGACTGACATTAGTTAGTACTGGAGTCTCAGTGGGTTAAACAACGTATCTGAAAGTCTCAAGTTAAGCTCTGGCTGGGGTTAGAACAGTCCCCATTTATGGTTCTAAATTGCTGAAAGTGCTCTTATGACTCTGGGGGGTGACACAAGACATGGGGAGTAGCCCTGCCTTGTGGGTTAGGGAGCGCTGCTTGTGCTATAGCAATGTACCTTCCCAGAGACAGTAGTGCTGGCAAAATGTTGCTGTGGCTCCCAAAAACGTTCATCCTTGCCTTGGACACAACTTCTAGGAGAATTCTTGAGTAGCAGAGAGGAAGGGAGAAGACTTATGCTCTCCCAGCATTCTGAATTGGACACGCTGGACTAGAAGTTCCCTGAGAACCTTTTGGTAAGGACCCTGATCAGTGTATTATTGCTTCAGTTATTTTGTGGTCTGTCTTCAGTTCACACTGCCTTTAAGATTTGTACCTGAACAAAGACTTTGGTCACCCCATTCAATAATAAAAATTGATAGCTGATCCTGATGGCTTTTTGCTTCATATTTGCTGCTACTTATCATCATCAACAGCAGTAAAGTGGCATGGGGTGAAAATCAGCGCTAATTTGGGAGTTTGATTGCCTTTGCAATAAGCTTCTCTCTTATTCTTTGGCAAGAGCAACAGCTAATGTAAATTTTTTGCTGTCACTTCTGCCTGGACCATGTACTAGCATCAAAGTTAATCCCTCAAAATTATGTTCCATTATAAATCTCTCTTCAAAGATGAAGTGGGTGCAATTAGGCAGAGAGGTTCAGAACCATTACCACAAAAAAAAGGTCTGAAGGAGAAAAGCAGTCTACCTGTGTGTCACAAAGTGGTATAGCGCCTTGCCAGTCACATCCAGAAAACAAAAGCTCCTTGGCCACAGTGTTCTTGGGGCTTGTTTGGCAATGACAATATGTTCTGAATTAATCAAGTTGAAGTTCCACCTTTTTGTAAGTACAAGGTGTAGGATCTTAAGAGGAATTTGAAGTGATTTGTGTCTGTTCTTCCTCATTTCTGTTCTTCCAAGTACACACAGAATGTTTAATGTCTCTATTCCTTCCTGGGCCCTGGGAAATCAGAAGAGATCATGAAGACCTTGGTAATAGGCTGACAAAATCCCCAGCATATTTAATTAGAGATTATTCTTTTGATGTTTAGGTTGATTTTGAGGCTTGTTTTTTAATCAGGTTACTCTTGGGTAACCCTTTATATAAAGAACGATTTCACTGCTTTCATGAATGTCAAAGACCCTAAAGGTTTAGATGTACTAGTGCGGTTAATTTACTTTCATTTTTTGAGTTTCATATTAAATTATTTTAGGCAAAATGAAAATCCTGCCTCTGCTGTAACATTCTGACTGCTCTGGGCAGGGCTGTTTAACTTCCTGTACCTGATTTAGAAATCCAGCTTAAAAGTGGTGCCTGCTGAAAGTTCCTACTTACCCCTTTCTAGAAGGGAATGATGGCAAGTGACTTAGTTTCTGTGGGTGAGGTTTGCTTTTTTCAATTTTTTTTTTTTTTTAAATATTTTCTGGAATAAGCCTTAAACATATTAAGTTAAGGTGCATTTCTATTATTAGGAAACACAAGCTTTATATGTTAGAGTAAAACAGGGCTGAGGTCACCACCCAGTTCTTGCTATTGTCACTTATGACTTCTTGCATCATTTGTCAGCTACATGTGAGAAAAGTGTAGGGAAACTAACTGAGGGTTTTGTAGATGATAGAATCTCCCACTGTGGCACTGAACCACAGAGTAAAATGCAGACTAACAATGTACTGATGTCAGGCTGCCTAGATGTGACTGGGTTTTTTCTGTGAATACAGATACTGGAATAAATCACTGATTGGGTTTTAACAACTGTTGTGGTTTTGGCCTAGTTTCTGAACTTGGAGATAGAAAAAGAATTGCAACACAGCATCTTGTTCTCAAATGTTTGACCAACCAGCAGTGGAGTCCTGTATGTGCTGGAGTCTACCAAGATAGAAATCTTGACAAGCTCCAAAGCAGTCAATTACAGATGATAGCTGATGCTGGAATATGGGCCACATCAATCACAGGAATGGTTTCCTCCTGCTGCTGTACCAGAACAACTTTAGGCTGCTGTTTTGGGATGACAGAGAGAGTTCAGCTGCTTTCCACGCCAGGCAGCTTGAGTGGTGAATAGCTATCGTACACAGAATCCATCGTCTCTCACGAGGGGATGTGACTGTGAAGTAGCTGACTTCTGAAAACAAGCTTTCTGCAGATACTGTTTTCTACCAAACAACAAAGGTCTTGTTTGGGAATGCTTTTTGGCTGCAGTTCTTGTGACCCCCCTGGGAAATGCACTGTGCATTTGACTTGCACTCACCAAAGGAAAAAGTGAAAGTAACACAGCTGTAGTGATTTACTATGAAGTTTTGAGGCTAATTGCCTCATATGTTTAATTAATAACTGACACATTCTGTCCCTCAAAGAGCTTGGAGAACTTCCATCTGGACCCCTAGTGATTACAGCCTGGAAGCCATCCCTGTAATTAAGGAGTAGGCTATAGGAGGCCAGTTCCCATTATGGGCAATTATTGTGCTTGCTACTTTTTCCCTCCTCTTTTTACAAAAGCACTGAGAAAATAGGGCTCAAAGACTAATCTGACACAAAACCCTGACTAAAGAGGGGCTTTGTGCTACCCCAGGGTAGAATGATGGGGTTATGTTTTGGTGCCAGCGCTCTTTCTTTCAACAGGCTGTTGGGAGACAGATTTTCCAAAGAGCAAAATGTGTCTTACACCAAACTGAAGTACGTGTTGGTCCATATTACTTACCCATGCAATAAGAGGATTTTTGCAAAGAACTGAGCAACTGAATATTTCTACTGTTACTTTATCTCGTCCTCCCAACTTTATACTTCCACTAGGTTTGACAGCTCCTCATCTGCAAAGACTCCGGCTAGCTCAGGAGCCCTCAGAGCAGAGGATGCTGTGTCTTTAAGCCTTCCATACAGTGCTGAAATGTTATGACAGAGCATCTCACAGGGGGATGCGGTTTCCATGGCAACCCCACACTGTAAGATAAGCAAACTGGATTATTTTTTTTTTTCTGAGAGGTTCAAGAGCAAGGAAGGAATGAGGCGATCTGTCAGCGGGCAAGACTTGAAAAGAGGAAACCATGTCCATTAATCCTGTAGCCCTGGCTGCTTTGTGTTTTAATTAGCAAATGTTATTATGGCAGAGAGCATGGGCGCTTCACCCTGTTATGGGTTTTTGAGGACTTTTTTGTTTGCTTCTCTTTTTATATCTCCAATTAATAATACAAGGGAGGGAGGGGGGCAGGGAGAAGGGAAGAAGCTTTACTAGGGCATTAAATGAAGGTCTGAAATAAAAAGCCTCAGGATCTTTGTTCCAGAGCTTACATCCCAAGGCAGAGACAGGAGGTGTAGCCTGCCTGGTGAGAATGAAATCTCAAATTGAGAGGGCATCTTAAATTCATTTTTCCTGTCTTGCCACTGATATTTAGCAAAAATGGAAATCCCCCATATCCTTTCAACCTGTATGTGCAACCATGTCAGTGTGGAGTAAAGTGGGGAAGTTGTGACTTGCTGTTGTCCTCCCCAGCCTTCCCAGAGGCATTACTTGAGCCTGTATTACAGGCATATTCTGCCTTTGTTTTGGGACAGTTGATACCTCTGGGATCTGTATTTACCCTTACATGAGAAATCCTCTGCTTCCCAAATGCCACCACTTGTGAGAATGCAGGACACTGTGCATGCTAAGAGAGTCAATAGTGTAAGGACAAGGAGGGGCAATGCTTCAGCCCATACTGAAAAGGCAGGCTTCCACACAAGCTGCAATGGCATCTTAGTCATCAGATAATATCCTGGTAGCAGCTAGTGCACCAGCTGGGTAGGAGACTGTGCTGGTCTTGTAAATGTGCTGTGCGTAGGAGTTTATTATGGAAAATATTTTGACAACCTTTATTATTTTCAAACACTTGTATGTGTCACCAGAAAATTAGAGTTAAAGTAAATGTTAACCCAATAGCAGTCTTGGCTGCATAGTTTCCATGTCCATCCTTAATGGAGTACTCCTTGCTCTTTTGCAGAGAATTAAAGCCCGCTATAAATCTTCATGTGGAATGAGAAAAAAAATTGTTCTAATCCCTAGAGAAAGAAATATACCAAAGGCATTCATCTCTACTTTCCTATAAGCAGCGCTATCCCAGTCTATTTTTCAGTGGTGGATGCTTACAAGGAATTCTTGTAAATGTAGTTCTTCTCACTTTCCTGTCAGTATCTTCTTCAATGCCCTTGAAGAGTTCAGCAAAACAAGTTGCAGATTGGAGAGGGCCAAACAGCCTCAGAACCACTGTTCTGGATTTGCATACTTCCTCCCCAAAATACTTTTCTCCTCTGGGTGCAATCCATGTAGCAGGAATAGCTGTTAGCAAAGGCTGAAGTCAGGGGCCAAACAAATGTTATACCTTGTGGGAATTTAGGGCTAGGGCAGGATGGTATTTAGCCCTTTGTTGAGGGAGCCATCAAATTGTGTAATTGACAAAGACTGGGGTTAGAGGCAGCTTAATTTTTTTGAAGACTGTTGTCTTTATTCCGTTTTCTGGATACATGTATGAATTCAACACTTCGGTGGGTATCAGCTTTATCTGATGTTTTGAACTAAGCTGCCCAGAGATGATGTTTTGCTTACACCAATAAAGAAACTGCTTTTGACAGCTCAGATCAGTGGTACTTTACTGCCAGCCAGTGCCAACTGGCAGGTTGGGTTTGTGGTCCTGATGACTGGGGCAGAGTCAGCCAGCACAGCTTTCACTGCTCTCATCCCTCCTCTCAGGACCTGCTGCTGCCTGCCTCTGACCTAGCAGGAGAGCCCCTCACATACCTGCTGCCTAATGTGGGCTTCTCAATTCATGCCATCCTGTGGTCTTCATAATTTGGCTTGGACTGAGTGTCATTAAACCCTTGCACATTGCTTGGGTTTGTTGTCCCACGAGGTACTGCCAGATCTGAATCCTTGACAAATAAAAGTAGTCTACCTGCTTCTTCGCTCTAAGCACCCAGTCACCCAAGCCCAGCAGAACTTTGTTTAAAGAACAGAAATAATTGTGGTGCTGCACTGGTTTCCAGAAAGTGCTAGCGGTGTTCATGTCATCTGGTGAACTGGGGAATGAAGGAGTAGCTGTGTGCCTTGTTTGGCTTTTTTCTCATAGGAATCTTTCTAGGACTTCCATAGGACTACCCTGTGTCTGCCCAGCCTTTTTGGTTGAAGTTGGTGCCCCTGAGTTTATGGTGGAAGGGAGCAGCTGCAGAGTATTAGGCTCTGCTCCAAGTATGATTTGCAGAAGGCCAGTGCCTCACAGCTAAAGCCAGATGTTTTAGCCGATTATTTGCTGACTCATCACTTCACGTGGTTTCTTTCCCACACCATTTTTAACTCCCACCCCTCTTTGTGGAGATAATAGATTACTTGTGCATCTGAGTAGTTTGTCTTAGATAATTCTTCTAGCTAGTGCTGTTTCACCCTTATCTCTTTTCCTAGTCTACCAGGTTTGCCCAAGTGGTGCCCAGGAGATGGCCTCTTATCCATGTCCCTTCCAGCTCAGTATATTCTATAGTAGGTAAATTTCTGACCACAACTGAAATACAAAGCCTTCTATATCAACTAATGTGATCCATCCAAAGTCCTCCTTCCTTTACATGCTTGCCATCCAAAATTCTTTAAACAAACCCTTTAGTTAAAAATGCAGGTTCTTAAGTTTTGCTTCCCTTGTGTTGGTGGTCCTGCATTGAGTCTGTGTATCTGCACACACTAAGGAGAGTGATGCTTGCTTAGGGTCTAGCACAGCTGACTTGGAGGAATTTTTGCTTGCTGCTAGTTGCATGCTAGCTTAGCCTGGAAGTCATTTAGGCTTAAAAACACAGAGTTGTGCTGTTACTAATAAAAAACTGCCTCCAAGAGGGTTCCTTAGTGGAGCTGCTGTCAGGTACTACCCTGGGTATACAGGGACCAAGGCTGTGGAGCTTGGTTGCACCCTGCAGAGTCCAGCATGAGTGGAAATGCATGGATTTCTGGGCAGGGAGATGCCTCTGAGCTCTGCTCAGATGCTCTCCATACTGTCTGGAATTTTCCTGGCTTGTAAAAGCATTTCAAAGAGAGGGAGTGAGGGAGTGCACAGTCTTCAAGAAAAATTCTCTTTCATATATTTTGTATTTAATTTCTACACATACCATGCTGGTGCATCCCATTTACATTCAGGTCTGTTTTAGGCATCCAGCATAATTCAAGAATACTGTAGCTCTGAATGCATGCAATACAAAATATTTTCGTGTTCTTTTCTACAAAATAATCCTTGGGTCTGGAGTTTCCTAGTTTGTGGTAGCTTCAAGGTTTTTCCTTGCATACAGAGTTTTTTGAGAAAGGAAAAATGTCTGGGAGCTGTATTTATGTTTTACAAATCCTAATAATAAAATAGCATTAATTTCTTTTAAACCTCTCCAAGCAATTTCCCCAAAAACTTCTCTGTCCAAAATAGTTTGAAGCACGTGTGAATGTATCTATGCTCTTTAACAAAATATTGAAGAAATATTTTGGTGCTAGAACACGCCAGGACCACAAATTAAATTAGATGAAAAAAAAATAGGTTGTTATGTTTCATTATATAAATGAAAGATGCTTTGGAAAAAAACAGACTGTATTCATTCTGAATAAAGGCTTAGCATGAAAACATGAACAGCAAGTGAGTTTATTACTGAAGCCATTTACATCAAAGCCAGCTTGACTGCAAAGCTCTCTGGCCTAACCTACAGTTGTTGTCTTTGCTATCATTAAATGTCATGTAGTGGTGGGCAGCTAAGAGAACAGATATTTTTCCCATCTAGAGTTTTATAAATCTGATTAAAATGATCTTGGTTTCAAAACCCTCTTGATCTTTGCGTTAAGCCTGTATGCCTTAAGTGAGCCACAGACCTCTTACAGAGTGATGGTGCAGGGCCACAAAAGTGGGGAGGCACCAGTTGGAGTAGAAAATGACCTTAGGGTCTTTGGATGGTAGGTTAGAGAAAAAGAAATGGAGCATTTCTCTAAGGCAAATATTTTCTTTTGATTATTCCAGTCGATGACATTTGTAGGGGGAAAAGGCTTTCTTCGGTCAGAGCGGAGACTAAGCATACATCTCTATTGATTTCTAACTTGCATAATACCATGAAAGTCAGAATCTAAGTTTTTATTTTCTGAAAGAAAAAATAAAAAAAAATTTAAAAATTAGGAACTGATCTTGATTTCCCGGTTGCTCAAAGCTCTCTAGAACTAGGACAGTGTTTTCAGATTTAGAAAAATTCAGAGACCTTTTCTGCCCAAAAACTGTTCAACTTGAATTTCTCTTTCTTTGGGAGGTGGAGTGAGGAAGGGAGCCTGCCCAGTTTCGTGCACATTCATTGATTACAATACTGTAGTGCTCAGCTCGGTTCTTCCAGACATATAAAATCATTCTAAGTAATTGGGTTAAAGTCAGCATTTATCATACTTGATTAGCCTAGATCTAATCGTTCTTTCCAGAGTTGTTTGCTGAATTGCTTGGCATGTCTAACCTTATCGGTCCCGTTAACTTCTTATACCCATTTGACAAATCTAATCTCTGTGCAGCCAGCCAACAGGCATCCCAGAAACTTTCAGAAGGATGCTTGCAGCTGTTGGAGAAGATTGGAAAGGGTTTCATATTTAATGGGCATGGAAATTAGGGTTTCTTGTCAGGACAGTTTGATCATTTAATCATTTTTATCTGTTTTAAAAACAGAATTAGAAAGTCTGCTAAAGTTAACAGATGTCAGCAGTTAGAGATTGCTACATCGAGCCTAAGGGCGAAGGGTATAGATGGTGTTTTGGGCCTTTCGCAACCCACACCATTGTGTCTGGCTTGAGACATTTTCCTCTAAGCTTATAAAATCTGTCTTGGCTCTAGTTATTTTCTGAGAGTATGACTGAACCACTTTACAGGAAAACACTTAGTGTTGTGCCTGAGTTGCACACGGGGGACCTGATTTTCCCCTCCCTCATAAACCAGCAGTGACACCACCAAAGCAAATGGAGCCATGGGGTTCTGAAACTGAAGTCAGCAAGCAGAAAATCCAGCCAGTAGTCTGTATTGTACGCTCATTTCTGGCTATCCTTGCTGTGAAAAATTTGCATGAAAAGGATGGCGGGGGGAAAAATAGTCTCTCTGGCCTTGCATATTCCTTCCTCTGGGGATTTTAAGGAGTTTCCAGGCCCATGCTGAAGAGCTATAGTCTGCCACAACTGGGAGAGGTTGGGTGTCTGCCTCCCTTGTGTGTTTGCATGCATGATTTTACATAATTCATGTTCTGATGCATAATGCTGTCATTTGCCACCCTGATTTCTGGTATGCTTGGCTCAGCTCACTGACTTGGAGGATTTTTTGTCACCCTCAGATGGAAAGCAGGCTTGTCCTCTGCTCACACTCAGTGCAGGGACCTTGAGAGGGTACCTACTCTCTCACTGGGCATGATGATCAATAAGTGATTGATCTGCCTCACTATCAGCTGGGGCTCTAAACTTTTTGTGTGCTTCAGCCTGTTCAGAAGGACAAGGGCTTACTTATTTATTGGTTTGGTTTTTCAAAAGGCATGGGTTTGCCCTGATGTGAGCATTTCCCCCAAGATCACTCGTTCACAATGGAACTCTATGTCAGAGCTGGGGCTTGAGGCCCCAGGGATGGACCCTGGCCAGCAGCACTTGGCCCGTCCCCCCATCGCCTCTGTGCAGTGCTTGGCAGTCCAGAGACTTGTATGTGTATGCTGTCCAGAGTGTGTATACCCAAATGTAAACCTGAACTCACAATTTGAATGTAAATGTCACATTTTTGGTCTTGCCTTTTAAAACCCCTAGCCCTTAAACTCAACTCCTTTCAGGGTTGGTCACTACCACTGGCTGCCCTGTCTCACTTAGCTGCAGCTTGGCTCAGGCAGCACCACCTGAATTTCCCCTGCAGAGGGGCAGAGGCCCAGAAGTCTCTTCCTTTGCTGCCTCAAAGAGGGTAGAAATAGGGAATCCAGTATGTACCTGCCCAGTAACTGCCCATCTCCCCTTTGGGAGCTCATTGCACCTGTGGAGTGGGACAGGGCTGTGCTGTGTCTCTTTTTACCTTTTAAATTGTCGAGTTCAGACTGGTGCTATGACACATTGATGTGGCTGCCCATTACAGTCAGCCGCCTAGCGGCTCCAAAGGACAGACTCCTCTCCAGTATGCAGAAGATGCTACTGGGGATAACATCCACTCTTCCCAGCCTCTTGAAAATGCCTGGTAGCACTCATGATGCTCCTGCTAGGAGGGGAGGCACCAAACTCAACTCAGTCCTTCCTAAGCTGGCTAAGCTACAGGAGGGGTTGAGGAGTCTTTCAAACTCAGAGGCAACATACGGGACAAAAGAGATGAGAGAAAGGACAAACTGCCCATGGAGTAAATCCAGTGTTTTGTGAGAGAGTAAAAACTTCAGGCTTTCCAGTGGACTTTGTTCAGGCCTGTGTCTCTCCCTTTTCTTTGATCTGGACTCTCCTTTGTCATAGGTATCTTAACAAAGACCAAAGAGTAGCAGAAATCTCCTTGCATTGCAGGATGCTTTCCTTTTAGTTACCCTGCTATCCCTTTCTGTTCTCAATGAAATAAAGTTATTAGATGTTATGCCTTAGAAACTGAGGAATATGAAGGGTTTACAGACAAGTTTGATTTAGTATAACTGTTATCTAAATATGAGTGATTCCTAGAGGATGGAAAAAAGAGCTGGAGAAAAGAGATTGTGTTCAGGGGCAACAGGAGGTTTTTTGCATTCTGCCAGCACTATATTGATGGATGTTTGTAGCTGTGGTCTGGGCATCCAAAAATTACACCCACAAAGGGCAGATCTGACTGTTAGAACCAAGGAAACTTTGGAGAAAATAGTAGCAACAAAGTTATCTGCTGTGGTTGTGTACATGGATGAATCTCTGCTTTGCCAGCTCCATTCAGTGGGAACTGAGGCAGGTTTCCTTTCAGTAATGTTTAGAGCACTCCCCTGGGGGTAGATTCCTCATCTGCTTTCATTCTGGTGTGCACATTATTACAGATTTAACAGCTTGGGAAAAAGCCCAGGTCTGTTTACTCCTATCTACTGTATCAGATGAAGGCTTTACCTCATCCTCATCTGTGGCCAAGAAGCATGAAGTTTTCTTTTGCAGCACGATGGCTTGGCACTGGTGTGGCCAACAGAATGGAAGAAGTCACTGAAACTGCTAGCTACCATGGGGGACTGATCTAGCAGGTGGGTATTGACTGGATATGAGGCTGCTGCACAGCATGACACTGGCTTGGCACATTAAAGTCACTACCCTGTCTGTGTCAGTGCAAAATTTCTTTCCATTTACCTAATCTTATCCCAGCAAATTAAAATACATTTGTAACTGGATATACCAAGTTTGGAGTACTTGGTGGCAGCCCTGCAGAGGGGTTCCTGTCTCTACTTTGGGAGCAATCACATTAAGACCAGCACTTCTTTATCAAGCAAGAATTAGAGTGCTTCGAGCTCTGCTGGCTCCTCATAAGCTGTGCTCTGTTAGCTCCAAATATTCTTTGAACACTGGCTTCTTCAAAGCTGCTTTTCAAGTAGAGTGATTTGAAAACCAGGAGAGATTATCATGGAGTGGTTTTTTTCCTCTCTCATTTTGACGGAAAAAGTTTGAATTCAAAATGTTTTGACCAGCTTTGTTTTCATAAGAGAGTCACCAAATATAGCTGTGTTCTCTTTAGTATAAGAAAGGTAAAAAGGATGCAGTGCTTTGACAGTGATCCATCTGCTGATTGCCACGTGTACAAGTGTCAGGATGAGATTGATGGCCTTAGAATATAAATCCACTGAGGCAGGAAGAGTACCTTCCTTTGCTTTTTGACAGTGCAGAGTGTGTGTATTGTCTGTGTTGAGCCAGTGGTGAATAATAATGAGCGACTATAGTTAGTGTCTGAGCTAGGGGAAGCCAGGCCTCCAGCCTGCCTGGGGTTAGGAGCTCTGCTAATTATTCAGCTTAGTTAGAGCCAGCAATACACATTTTGCCTAAATGCTTTAGTCTTTTCTTCCCAATTATTTTGAGGTCTAGGAAGATACAGTCTTTTCTATGGAATTTCTATGAAGTCAATATTTTTAAATCTAAAACCTGTACAATTAGAGCTTTAATGTTTTGGGCATGTTTGTTTTAATATGAGAAAAGATTTTGGCTAGAAAATATCAGTTAGGCTTGTGATTGGCTGTGTTTCATTTTGGAAACAGGATTGATTCCCTGAAATACAAGGCTCTCCTTTCCTTTACAAAGGAGCAATTGGTAGCTGTACGTGTGGTAGCAGGTGGTTTCTGGCAGCAAATTTTCCATTCAGATGTTTATGATCTTGAGCAGGTTCATAGCTGCTATTTGTAAAATCATCTTCTCATTAGGTCAAAGTACTTCAGAATTTCAAGACCTGCTGCCTTCTTCTCTTTTCCCTTATTTCTTTTCCTCCCCAACCGCCTCCCGCTGTTTCTGTGTTGTGCTGAATGAGCCCAGTTGCTCCTGCCTGCTCCTGGATGTCACACATATTGGCACAAATGCCTCTCTACAGAACACCCCTGAGGAGAGCAAGCTGGAGCAAAGATGTGATGGGAATATTTTGCCAGACAGCACACCTGGGTCACTTTGCTTAGGCTTGCCTGGGAGAGCAAGGTGGCTGCTTCTACTCTCTGCCTTGCTGATACTCAAAGAGAATTTCTACTGCTTTAATTCAAAGGGGAGACTGCTGCTCTGAGGGTTTGCTGACTTGGACACAACAATGTGCTGGCACACCTACTGGGTGCTGTTTTGGGATGGAAACACATGAGTGAGAAAACACCTGCCTTTTGTTAATTGTACAAAGAAATATTTAGAGCTTACTCTTTCATCTTGTATTGAAGATTTTATTAGTTTAGAGGAGTTTGGGTGCTGGTTGAAGTTTGAAAATAGGATATCATGTTCTGAAGACATGGTATTTTGTTCTAAAGGCAGTGTGGATAAAACACAAAATTTAGAAATAAATTCTTGAGAGCTGAATTTCTTATGGGAAAGGAATTATTCTCTCTTGCTCGCTTGCTGCTTCTGCTGAACAAGGAAGACAAAGTGAGACTACACCACTAGAGTTGCAGTGTGAGGAGATGAGAAGACCCTCTTTGATCTCAAATGCTCAATCAAGAAACATTTGCCAGCAATGCCAAATGAGATTTAATTGTCAAATCTTAGGTAGAGGTCAGCAGGGCCTAGAACCAAAGAAATGGAGGAGGTACCATACTATAAATTTGGATTCAACATACTCAAGTTAATCTTCTTTCACCTACATAATATGCAAGTTATTAACCTGACTGCAAAAGGATCTACTGGGGAGTTAAAGTGTCACGTGGAGAGGATTAGTATATTTTGAAAAGAATTTGTGCTGGTGACTGTAACATAATAAATGTATTAGGTGTCTCTTTAGATCTTCTGTAAGTGGTAAAGATTCATTGATAACCCAGTGGGATGGGGGTTGGGGAGCTTGTTTTTGATGTTTTAATACCAAGTCAGAAATGAGAGCTGAGAGTTGCTAATGAGAAGAGCAGATACATTTATTATTATTATTCATTTTTCTGTCTTAAAGAGACCAAGAGGGAGTTGGTGCAGAGGGGTGAGATATAAATCATTAGCATCTTCACATTTGCACTGCAGATTAATCTGGGGAAATGAGGCTGGTAGTTTTTAAGCCTCTTGCATATTTGCTGGGTGAACTTTTTAACTTGATCCCTCCTTTTACTTTATTTTTTTTCTAACCAGAAAGTTTTCTACTTACAGATTTAAAAGGTCACAAGGTAAAGCAGAAATCAGAAGCTGATTTATTGCATAAGAACCTTAGCAGGTATTTTGGCCAGTGTTGTATGAAAGTTTGTTTAAAATTACGCTACCTTTTTTCCTTTTGCTAGAGAGATATGATTTAGTTTTTAATATGCCTGCTCCAATTTGCCTCGTGCTCACTTTGCTGAACCTGACAAGGTTCTCTGTGCAAAACTGATTTTCTGAGTTTTTTTTTTTTCTTAGTAAATGTCCAACCTGGGGGGCTGGAGGAGTCAATTCTGGTATTATTTTATGCTGACCTCAGTATTCACACTTTGTTTCTCCTGCTGGTCAGTATATAACAGGTAAATCTTACGGTTGCCAGGAGCGGATGGCAGGTCTGAGCAAGGTTGTGTTGTGTGAGGGAAAGGAAAATGATGGCTGTTGCAATACAAAATGGAGTGAGGGCTCTGGCTGAAGGAACTGTGTTGAGTACTTAGAAATGCATCTTTAGTGGAGATAAAAACCAGAAATCCTGACTGCTTATGAACACTAGATCCCCTAACACGTGTTCTAATAGCAAGTGCCTTAGCTAGAGTATCGGAGGTAATTAGTCAGTCTGCCTGCATTCCTTCTACAGCCTCAATTAATTATGAGGGTCTCTTTAACTTCTGGATAAAATCGTTCTGTAGTGGTGTTATGGGATGTTAACCAGCTGCCACCTACAGCTTCCATCGATACTTTATAAATGCTGTACAAAGAACTTGAAAGCAAGGTCTGTTGCTTGCAGGCGCGAGCTGTGCTCCTGCTGATCTCTTTTTCCCTGAGCACTTGGCCTAAGAAGAGGATGACCCAATCCTGCCTGTACGGGTAGCAAATACAAATGCTGTAGCAAGCTAATGCCATGGTATGCTTCAAGGGAAAAGCTGCTGCTTTTAGTGTTTCATCCTTTATTGACTGAAATACGAACAGAGGCCGGCAGAGACATACAAGCAGATTCAGTGGGAAGAGCTGTACTGAAACACATCTATCTCGGTGGCAGTTTCTTGGAAAAGGTTGACAGGGAAAGTAGGTTGGATCTTTTATTAGGCCTATTGGTACTGTTGGGGGAGGTAACCTTTTAAACATGTAAATGTGATTTCTCATATCCGAAATAGAAGCATCGGCCTTGGAAACTAAATAAATACACATTGAGAACACTTTCCCCAAGTTTAGCAAAGTTATGTTAATCACTTAGACCATCTGTTGGAGAAAATCTACTTGTGAAGCTGGGATAGGTTAGGGGCATGTTAGTGGGAGAAGAGATAATAAAGTTGTTCGTCTCTCTATGGCAGAATCAAGTGAAAGATTTTGGGAATTGCTTGCTTTTCCTGGTGATATTAAAATTTCTTTTTTAAAACATACATTTTCTGTGAGGCCCAAAAGATGTGACGTGTTCACTTGGTATCCTCATGACAGCAAAGTTCCTCGGTTTAGCAGGAGGACAAGGTTGGCAGCTTCTTCACCTGAAGCTCTGCCTGAGCTGGGATAGCTCTAAGGATTCCTGGGGAAACTCTGCCCAGCCCCTGCAGCTGGGGGATGAGACAGCTACACTGCAACTTTATCCAGAGAGAAAGCAGGGCAAGAAATACACAGAAAAGAGTTAGGCAGTCATCCCAAGAAGTGTGGCTGGTTCCTAATGGCCTGCTGCCTGAGCTTTTCAGCCTGACAGCATCTCTCCTTCTTAAACACATTGTGAAATGTTGAAAAATGGTTTGGATGTCATTATGACAGTGGCATTTGTTCAGGAGGAGCTGTCTGTTTGTTTAAATAAGGCCCCAAAGAAGGTCCTTGTTGTCCTAGGATTTCCTCTAACTGGTGACCGAAACAGAGAAGAGAGTGTCCAGGGAAGGGACGTCACAGGAGCCTGGCTGAGTGCTGGCAGAAATGTGATTAATCTCAATTAGACAACTGTGCCAGAACCGCTTCCAAACTGTTGGACTCCACACTAAAGGCACAGTATATTTGTGACCACTCTCCCGTCCCTTTCAATTACCTTGTCTCTCTCTCAATTCCAAATCCATTAGTCTTGTTCAAATGCTTCCTTATACCACAACAATGTGCTAATGCAAGTTGTGAGCTGCCCTTGTTACAATGTTTACTGCCAATGAAGCTCATGTGGACCAGGAGAGGTACTATTAGAGGGAAAAGCAGTAGTTGGTAAAAAGTTACCGTCTACGTAGGTTTCCCTTCTTCCTTTTAGAAAGATATCAAGATAGACCTGAGAGCAAGTTCTTCATCTGGTCTCGTACCTGATCTGAAGGAAACAGTGCGTGTGTTTGAGCCTATTTGTATAACATACAGGAAATGTGTAAAGTCTAATGGCTGTTAACATTTCCCCAAATGTGTAATTCCTGGAAGGCTGTAGAGACGAGATGTAACAAACAGGGATCTAAATCTTTTAGGACGGGCAGGTGGTAGAGCCCCAAATGAATGAAAATATATGACCCAACGCAGAGTAACAAAACCCTCAAATTGTTTGGGAGGGAAGTTGCTCCCACCCTTCTGCTGCTCTGGTTTCTGTGAGTTAGCAGACTTGGTTTTTTAGTCAGAGTGATTAGTGCCTCTTGGATCATCTACTGCAGTGCTCTTAATTTCAGGGCAAGAGGAAGGAAATAAATGTTTCTGTGTGAAACAACGGATGTCACGTAGCAACCTCCATTATTACAGAAGCAGAGGAACTGGTGTAAAAAGCAAATGAAACTCAAATTTGATGAGAGAAGTAGAATCATAAAATAATTTTTAAGTGTTGCAAAATCTCTGCAGCAATGTTGGCTCCTGCCATTTTATTACTGAGATCAAGGAAACCTCATGCTTTCCTTCAGAATAAGACCCTTCTAAAAATGTGTTTCCTTTTGCTCCTGGAGTAGATCTCATCACAGTTGAACAGGGCCAGCTTTCCTTGAATTCCAAAGCCTTCTGTTTTCCTCATGAACTGGGAGGCTTATGAAATTTCCATCCAGAACTGCTGCCATGAACCTGGGGGACTGAGGCTTGCTGGTGACTGCTTGCTGCCTCTCCATGCAGTACTGTGGCAAGTCCAACAAATAGCTGACTTACTGGTGCAGAAAGGTCACCAATCATCTTTCTCTGTCATGTCCAGCTTCAGATCCCTGTCCTGTAGCTCTTAGCTCTTGGAAAATCCAGAGCTAGGAAGGTTCATGGTCTTTTTTTTTTTTTTTTTTCTGACTGCACGTTAGTAGCAAATCAGGTGCTTTAAATTTTTAAAGGATTAAAGAGGGCTGTGCTGTGTGTTGAATCACAGGTTGCTGCTCTTGTACAAATGAAGAGAATGAAATTATTATGTGGTATGAGCACCTGCAAGAATGAGATTGAATAACGACATTACTACATTCAAGTACAGAGTCATTGACGTCAGATTTTGCTCAAACTTGGAGAGAGCGAATCAGATTACTTAGCCATCAAGTTCCATCATCTTGCCTCCATCACTCACTAATGGCTTGTACCTTGGGGAAACTAAAAATATTATCCTAGTACACCTGATCAGCTACAGAATATAATACAAGAAATAAAATGGCTTTTCAACCCCTGGTATAATTACTCATGTCTCTTCATGATGAATCATAAATGCTCTTTTGATATCTACGTGGTAATTTGTAGAAATTTTGAAATACAATTTTATGTAAGTTCTATTGACAAATTGTCTACAAGTAACTTATTGACTTCTCAATTGCATGAGTTATTTGAAATTATTCTTAGATTGCTTTTTGGTTTGCTGGTTGTTTACAAGCAATTCCTTTTTAGTATTCAGTGGCTGGTATTCAAGTGCTCAGCTTCCAGCTGCACAATTCAGTTTGTATTTTGACATATAGGTCACACAACAGTATTTCTGCTCCCTGACTAAATGTGTATAATTCATAGGATCTAGCTTTTTGCACGAATATTTGCATTGAATTACAAAATTCTTATTCTTTAGCCATTCTTTAACACTTGATTATCAGCAGAAACTGAAACAATCCTTTTAAATCTTATTTACAGAGTATTTATGGAAACGCTAATACAGAGTGGACATTACCATAAGTGAACAAATTTGCTGTAAAGCTTCAGCTATGCACTCGGCTGCATTTTTATTATTTAACTGTGTTTGCCCACCTTCTTTCTATGATCTCAAAATATTAATCTTTATAATACTTATTTTTTGGCCTATATGAAATTAAGTACTCTCATGAAAAAGATCCCATATGTATTGTTGAGTTATAAGCATTTCCTGTGGAAACTGCATATAGTGACCTCCGTTCTTAGTCCTGGCTACAGAGTGCCTTATGTGCGTCCTTGCATCTGATTTTGCAAGATTTTTCCTGTTATATGTTTCTAGAACCCTACAATCCTGTTTAAAACCACAGTACCGTGAATGTAAAATCAATAGACAAATAAAAGACAACACTCTAACTGGACAAAATAAAGCCATTAAATGAGCAATAGCAAGCCACTGCCATGAATCCCCAGTCTTTAGTCTCGCAGATCCCTTTCTCCCTTGCCCTCCCCAACTGCCTCTTGCTCCATAGAGAGAAGAAGACTGCAAGTGTGGAGACATTTCAATCTGAGGATTGCATTGCAAAGCAGAGAGCTTGTTTGAAATTCTTGGATACATTTTTGAAATAACAATGAAAAGCAAGCTTTCTTGCTGTTCAGAGATAAGGGAAACCTGCCCTTGAAGAACTAAAGTGTCCAAAATATAAAATATCATTTCTGTTTCTTAGCACATGGACCATTTTGAAAACTCTTGTCTTTTTTTTTTTCTTCACATATTCAAATAACCACAGTGTGAGGCATTGTGAGTCTGGCTTCTCTGGATTCTCTTTGCTGTGTTTCTGTACACCTCTCAATGGTCTCTGGGGCTCAGGAGGGTGTTTATTACAAATGAATGTTTAATGTCTGCTTTGAAAAGCTACTTGTCTGGCTTGGAATTTCTGGTTGCAGTGCTCTGGAAACAGCTGCACGTGGAGAAGGGCCCAGTGGAGCATTATCTGGGCACTGAGAGATTGTCCTGCATCTTATTTCTGCTTTTAGTGAGGGCTTTCTTGTCTTACTGGTTGGCAGGTCATTTGGCAGAGTTGACACCGATTATTTTATTTGACCTTCTTCATTTCCAGTTAATCCCCGGTTCAGGAGTCCACTGTCTTGAGTGTGAGCTGTGGGGACAGGACAGTCAAAGGCGATCCCTTACTCATCTGGCCCTGGGTATGAGCAGGACAGTGGCAGCCATTCAGAAGTGTCACTGCAAAAGCATTTGGCTCACTTTGAGCTCTTCTTTCTCCCCCTGTCTTGCTCCTGAGTTGAGGTCCAAGTGGGAAATAAGTCTCCTGTTCTACACGTGTGCTGTAACATTGTTCTGACTGCTTTTACCTGGGGTGGCAGCTAGTGCCTGAACCTTAGTTCTCCTTCTCGCCTGCCTTTCGTTAAAATGCAGCTGGTTTCTGTTGTAGCTAGAAGACAGACTGGGCTGAATGCTTTAGCAGCATATGTCTTAGAAGCTCTGGCAAACCCACTCTGAGGTGTGTGCAGGTGAGGGATATGCATGCTTCATCTCTCCTTGCTGTCTTGAGACTGGCTTGCTTGTGCCTTGGAAGAGCTGTCTGATGCTTTGCCTGGATGGGCTGGAACTGTGCAGGTGTTGAGAAACCTTTCCAGGGCTGTAAGGCTTGATTGCACCACTGCTGTGAAAGAGCAAGCCTAGGAAGAACAGCCTCCTAAGGTTTCGTCCTTTCTCCCAGTTGCTGGGCTCACTTTCCAGGTACCAGAAAGCATTTCTCAGCTGATAAAAGTTATTTATTCTTGGTTCTAGCTTGAGCTATCTGCAGACTACTGTATCTTGCCAACTGGTAGCCAGACATTAGAGCTGATTTAAGTAATCATGGATTATAAGCAGCAGCTTTCCCCAGGTGAGTCAAAGGGAATAGAAGTTTCCCCTTGGAGAAGCTCTCTTTGGCTTCTTGCAGCTCAGAGGTGCTTTCTGAGGGCTTTTAAACACTTTAAACACTCTAAACACAAACTCCACCCAAAATTAAATACAGCTGTCCAGAGCAGCTGTCCTAGGAGCTATGCCACAGCTGAGCTGGGAATCTCTTGGTGGGCTTGTGTGGCCCAAGAGACCAAAATAAATAATGCAGCAGAGAGTTTTTGTGCAGTTGTTTCCTTGTCATGCTTTCCTGATGTCAATGCCAGCCTAATTAGTTGGTATGCTGCCTCCTCTAGACTCTTGTGGAATGCTGAAGTCAAAAGCTAAGTGCCCATAAACACTACACTCCTGTTGCTGATTATAAGACCAATAGGTTTATTTCAGTTCACACCCTGTCTTCACTAAACTATTTTACAAGTAATGTTGGTCTTTCCTTTTTCCCTGTCTCTCAGTTCCACTGTTTCTAGGCTGGTGCAAAGTGCTGAAGTGCAGATGTGCCATTTATTGAAATGCTTAAAAAAAATTGAACTTAAAATTAAAAAAAAAAAAAAAAAAAAAAGGCATGGGGAAGGGCCTGGCAAAAGATAAGGCCATTTGCATTTTCAAGACATACCTTTGCAGGTGGCTCTGTAATAGAAAAAGAGAATGTGGAGTCTTGGTTGAAAGGAATAGTCCCTGCAATGGGACCCCTCGGATGCCATTGTCAGGAGGAAACCTGAAAGTTAGATGCCCTCTTTATTGTTAAGGCTGACAATAAAGTGCATTTTGGCTTCCACAGACTATTACATGACCAAGCTCCAAAAAACGGTAACATCAGCATGGAAGTATTTTGGTAACACTTTTAAAATTGTGTGCTAATGGCCAAGGCAGAAGTCCCACCATTTATTTCAATGACATCTAAAAGCTTTGAGAAGAGGGCAGATTTTTTCTTTGTTTCACTTGAAACACTTCCAGAGGGCCAGATTTTTCAGAAATGGCTAAGTATTTCTTGCCTGAGGAGTCTTGAATATGTGGCTTAGGGCATTTGTACAGATGCATCCCCAAACCATTGACCACTTCTGAAACCTCTGTGAAGCTGCTCTCTATCCATCTGTTTGGGATCTGGTTGTGCTCCTATTGCAGAAGCGGAATTTTGACCTCAGTTTCAATATGATTGTAGTTTCTCTTGGCATCCCTCCTCCTGTGTTCAAGACTCAGAAGTGCTCCTTCACTAATTGTCTAGGAGACTCCTCCAAAAGGCTATTCTCTGACAATACAGTGTTTTTACAGAAAACATTATCTCACATTTTAATAACTGTATAAATAACTGGGAAAGCTAGGGAGAGATGTTTCTTTGCTGACGCACTGTGGCAATGAGGCAAAGAGCTTGCTTTCTGCAGTTTTCAGAGGGATGGTATCCCATTTCTCCAGTGCTGGGAGATCCTTTGGGAATGAAAAGCTGGCTTCAACCAGTGTTGTTGCAGAACCTCAGGGTATTTTGTTCTGTCTGTGCCATGTAATAGCAACAGTTGTCCTTGATCTAAACTGCCTGACCCGCTCCATATTTGCAATTTCCATTATGCTGCCCTGTTTTTGATTACTAGCTCAGTAAGTAGGAGAGGACAGAAGAGAAAACCAGTGGGACAGATTGGGGGAAAAGCAGCTGATGAAAGACATTTGCAAATAGGGGACATGCCCTAGTAATTAATGCTGGTATGAGTCCTCAGAAGCACCATCACTGAAAAATACCAGCACAAAATAAATATCTTCCTTCTCCCTAGTCAGTCCTTTCTGATATGTTATGCCACACAGCACAAAATGGCTTTAAGGTGCTTGTACAATTGTGCCTCAGCAAAGAAACAATTACCTCATCTCTATATTTCTAACGCTAGCTGGAATTGCTAATGTATTTACTGGTAATCATGTTTCTTTTGGACCATTGAAAAGTTTTGACCACTTATAACATTGCATTTCAGAAAAAAAGTCTGTTAGATTTGTTCTTTCCTGAAACATTGGTGGTCAGAAGTTGGAGTTTGTTTGGTTTTTTTTAACACACATAGAGTAGAAGGGAAAAAGAAAAACATAGCTCTTATAATATGACAATGATTTTATTTTTATTTTATAGGAGAAGAAGAAAAAGATGGATATATCTCTTTGCCTTGTGTTAACTTGAAGTGCTTCCTAGTCTTCTGTTGCTGTTTGTTTGGCTGTCTGTATGTTCTTCATCTCTTCGCGTTACTGGCTTTCTGTAATTAATAGGTGCTTTTCTCTTCTGCAGACAGAGCAAACACTTTTGAGGCCTTTAAGATTTATACTGTTAATAGTGTTCACATTTTGGCATCTGATTCTTCGTACGTGAAAATCTAGTAGCTATTTCTGTAGGGCTCAGCTCTACCCTTACTAAAGCTTCCTGCCATGAACAGCCCTACTGCTCAATGCCAGTACAGTTTCCAACCAAGTTAATTAAACTGTACGTCCATGTGCGCTGTGGGTCTTTGCAGGCTTGCATGGTTTAGTGACCTTTTCTCACTGATAATCCTTAAAGCTGCTCTAATTTGACTTAGACAGGAGTTGTATTTGCACTGAACTCCTCTATGGCAGCCTTTACTCAGAGGTTAAGTTCAGTAATTTGAAAAAATCAGATCTTTATTGTGTTTTATTTGAACCTATGCAAAGCTGGAGTCACCACAAACTCCATGAAGAAGCAGTTAAGAACAGCAGAAGGTTGGAGACTGAGTGACAGAGGTGATGCAGAGATAATGCAGCATGTGGGCAAGGAGACCTGACCTGCTCAGTGGGTAACACAAAGAAGGATACGAGAGGAAAGGGTGGTTTCCTTCATTTCTTAGAAAATCAACTTCCTTTTCCCTCTGCACTTAGCAATCTGATTTCATGTGCTGATAGCAAGTTTCATTACTTTGAAGGACCAAAACCTTTGAGCCATGTGCTAGATGTTTGGAACATGATGAAAATGCTGAGATGTGTGGTATGTAATGGCTTCGTTACGGTGGTCAGGAGGATTTAGGCAGAGTTGCGGGCACTGGAATGGAATTTTGCAAGATTTTACTCTTCATTTCAAGAGGATAATGGAACAGCATTTCATGTCCTTTTCCATAACTGGCTGTGGCTTTCTCTTTGCCCTTTATCAGTTGATTATTGGGTTTTGTGTGGTTTTTCCTCTTGAAATACTCCTGCTAAGCCGTTTAAAATTATTGTGTCTTTCAAGAAAAACAATCAGGTCTTAAGAGGTATTTTTTGGGGAGTGGGGGAATCTAGAGTTTGTTTAAAGAAAGGAGATTTGAAGAAGATAAAACAAGAGATATCAGTTATGCAGAACTAATGATGCATTCCAAAGGAGAGTTGAAGAGCTATACCACTCCATGAAGTGCTCCATTCTGTGTTAGCTTTTGCACTGAGAAATCTTTTGAAGGACCAGAATCACACACACATGTATTATACATAAAACTCTGTAATACATAAAAGTATATTTGGATCTAACACTGCACGATGAAGCCCATGGCATTCTTGTGGAGCAAGCAAATGACACTAAATTCCCTAGGTGGGAATCAAAGCCTTTCCAAACCAACCTCACTACCAGCAGATGTTTGAATTGCTATAATAGATGTAAACCCTTGCTGCACATACAGTGCGTGCTGCCTTGAATGTCTGTTTTCTTTCCACCCTTGTATGCTTCTGTAATTCTGGGAACATCCTGCCCAAAGGTGTAAACATGTCCAGTCAGGTGAATCTGAGGACAGAGAGATGAGAGGTAAATGAGAGCCTTTAAAAAATATGATAGGAAACAGCCAGATTGCCAGAGCTAATGGAGTGACAGCTTGGGTGTGAAAACCCAAATTCTGTGCTATAGTATCCCAGGGATCAGCCAGCCCTTTATTCAAGGAAAGAGGAGAGAGCAGCAATAGCAAACCTAAATGAACAGCTCAGGCTGACAGAAAACATTATTTCTGAGTTGAACAAGAAAGAATAACTTGGAAAGCAGAGTGACTGCTGTTTATGCACTACAGATATTTCAAACTCAAAAAAAAAACCTAAGCAAGAAGTGATGCTTGTTAAACAATGACTTAAAATTATTTGAAGTGGCTATTAATAACGCAAATGCTTCTGTTAGGCAACCTGATTCCTCAGGGCAGGTAATTTAATCCTATTGCTGAGGAAGTGCCGTTGGTTTCTTCTTCCAATACGCTTAGGGCACAGAGGCCATTTGGATTAATGAGAGGCAGACGTAGTGGGGAAATACTGCATTATCCTTAGTCTTTGGTAAGTCTGGGCAATAAGTGAAACCTTTACAAGAGGTATCTTTCATTTCAATGCAATTTCAAAGTAATTATCTCATCTGGCAGGGATGTCATCTGTATTGACTGATAACGTATGGGTAATGTCTGAAACATATACTTCAGAAGGACTTGCGCTAGTGTGGTTCTGAGTTGAAGGTGGTGAGTTGAAGGCCCCATGATGAGGTATATTAAAAAGCTACACGAAACAGCACGTATCAGCATTTGCTGTTCATTTAAAGGGGGGAGCGGTGGTGGATTTGGCTTCTTTGGGGCAATTTTTGGGTGCTAGTTAATTCTTTGTTCTTTTTGACATCAGAATCCTTGAACCTCCTTCCCCTGAAAATGAGAAGCATATCAGTAGGCTGTCGACTTCACTTTTAAGGATGGACTTTACAAGCTGTAAAAGAAACAAAATTCAGGGAAAGACAGGAGAAAGGAAGAAATGTGATTTCCATACTGAAAGAATAGGCTTGAGACTGAAGATCTTCCCTTCCGAGGTAGTCCCTGGCTTCCTGTCTCATCTTTAACACTAGTATTTCTTTTCCCATCTCTAACAAGGGAAATAGTAGTATTTTCTTTTTCCTGTTTTTGTCTGTTTAGGCAGCAAGCTGTTTTGGCAGGGGGCTCTTTTATGCTCCACACAGTAAAAACCTTGGTTCTATGGGACCTCAAGGGACTCTTGTGATATGAACAGTAACAAAAGGGCAGGAAGATGCCAAAGGCACGTTTTGAGACAAATGGTCAGTAGTTCATGTCTTTTTTTTTTTTCTTTCTCTTTTTGAGGTAGGGGACAAATTCCTTTGCCTCAGTAGTAGGGGAAGCTAAGGCATTTCTGAAATGCAGCTTTGAATAGCTTGGCACAGTTCAATGTGGTGCTCAGTAGGCTTTGTAGTTCTTCATGGTTACCATGAATGCATTATGCTTGCCATTCTTGTCATTGACCCCAAATCAGGTAGCTTTTCCGTTTCAGGGAATGGGAAATAATCTGTGTTATTTTATTAGAATTGAGCAGTACTTGTGAGTGTTAACAGTTAAGCAGCCAGCAGTGTTGGTAGAGAAATCAATAGTGTAGAAGTCGTGGATTTGGTAAGTGTCTGATCATGTCATTTGATGTGCACCTAGATGTGTGCTGGCTGTTCCCCACAGCATGTTCAATAAATCTCTCTCACACACACACACTTAGATATCTAAATACAGGTTTCAGAGGTGTGTTGGAACAACCCAGGGCATTGGATGTTGTGACCTATAGTCTCCCTGGGCATAATTTCTGTGAGAAAAAGTTATTCTGTACCTTTAATTTTCAGGTCTGTAACTAGAGCTGCATCTGGTGCTCGTGGGAATGCCATGGCTTGCATCTGATCTGGAATGCCAGTGAGCCCATATGAAGCTGTTAATGCCTGTGTGAGGTTTTTCAGTCCTCATTACCAACCTGATAGGAAGATAATTCCTCAGCTGCTGTTCCAACCTGTGGGATTTTGCCTACTTAATTAATTTTCTTTCTTGTTAAAAAAGATCTCTTTTTATGCACAAGGAGCTGTGCTTGACTTGTTTTTCAGGGACTCTTCTCATGTCTGTATCAAAGGCACAGAGGCCTCAGAAGTTGGAAGGTGAGCCCTGGGGGCAGCGCGCCTGTGGAGGCTGAGCTCGGAAATGCTGCCTTATATGCTGAGGGCAAGCTCCTGGTGGGGAATCAAGTCTGCACAGTGGAGGGGACTCTGGTTCTGTTCCCTGCTCCCCCCTTTTGTCGCTACTCAGCAATAAAATGGAACCTTGTGACATGACCAAAGGATAATAAACTGCATGCTCAGTGCCTGCTGAGAGTTTAAAATGCCAGCCTACACCACCCTCCCCAACCTTTCAGCATGTCAGCAAGCTGTCTATGTAAATAAATACACGTATCAAACAATAAGCAGATGCCTTTTTAATATGCACTCTTTCAGGCTGAGATACTCATCATCTCAACATCTATCAGGCTAATGCCAACTGCACAGCTCCCTTTCAGCTGTATTTAATGCACAGAGATTTGTGTTAAATAATGAGGAATTGGCTTGTTTTACATCTCTTTTGGTGTTCTTTGTGGTGTATAAAATGTTAGATAGGAATTCTTTGTGTTCCTCCTGATCTCTGTGTCAGTATATAGTGAAAACTCTTGTTCTTTATGCTTGATTAAGTGGCTTTATAGAAGCATGTATGTGATTGTACAAATATACAAGGAAGAAAGAAAAGCCATTTGCAAAATATACCACCATTGGGGTCCCAAAACGTGCAAACACTGAAGTGGGGAGGAAGCTGTAATGCAGGTTGGATTTAAAATAAAATTTGTTTTAAAAGCAAAATTCCAGCAGAGTCACTTGTACCCCTTAAATCAAGCTGAGGAGCCACAGCCTAAAGCCCCAAGGGTGTATTTCAGTGCAGTGTAGTGGGAGGGGCACCCATGAGCTGCTAGGCTGTGTCAGGTCATGTCTAATCCAGGGTCTTGTCTCTGATAGCAACCAGTAGAGATTAGAGAGAATGTAAGACCAGTACAACAACCAGGAGAAATTCCACATTAAGCTCTTGTTTATTTTTGTTTTCATATTAAAAATGTACTGAGGCCAGGTGATCCATAGTCTGCTGGGCCTACTCTTTTGAAAATTCACCAGCAGGCTAAAGGAGTGTTGGATCCCCTGGTGCTGCTGTCAATGTCTGTCCCTCTACATCAGCCTCAGAGAAGGTGTCTGGTTTTTATAGTCTTTATTCACATTTCTCACATGCTAATGCCTTTGCTCTAACCAGATACAATGGAATCACACTTAAAATAAAAACCCAAACCAGACAGATTCTTTATGCATGCAACAAGTCTTTAAAACTGCTCTGCATCAGACTTTTCTGAAGTCTGCTGTAAGAAAGGAGAATATTTCTTCTATTTGAGACTCTCAATTGGACTACATATAAACAAAGCAGGGGGAAGAGGAGAGGCATGACCTTCCTCTGGAGAGGAGGATTTAGATGACCTGATACATCTTTTTTCTTAATGTTTCTTGAATGGAGATGATTGACAGCTCTAGTGTCCTTAAATATATTAGAGCCCTGTGCTTCTGATCACAGTGGTGCATCAGCTAGAATAGTAATAGGGGATGAATGGGGTTTGCCTATATGGGTAGCACCGTTCTTCCATAATGGAAAGGAAAAATTGCTACTTAAGATGTCATTGAATCAAATTTTTGATGACTCTCTGTACACCTGCCTGACACTTTCCGTCTTGTGGTTTCAGATAGCTTTACAAACCTGAAAATTTTTTTTCCTTCACCATCTTCAAAGGCTGGGAGTTACTACCCAGTACTGCTTGTCTGAAAGGAATAGGACTGCATTCAATAGGATATGTCTCTACCAGGCAGCGGATACTTTTTCCTGTGCAAAAGTGTATAGACATAAGCCTTTTCTCCGTATAAGCACTTGCACCTCTCAAATACTTACCCTTCCTCTTTAAAGAAAGCAATATGTGTTTGGTAGGTGCGTATTTGAAATGCCAGGTGCAGAGCAGGGAAAAGACTTGTAAACAAATACCCACAGGAGGATGAACTGCAGCTGAAAGTGTGGTGAAAGACTCTACTAGAGACATGGGCATGGAGAACATCTGCCTGAGTACTGGTTTGGTGGTCTCCGGCTCTGCTCACTAGACCACACTGCCGCTTTAGTGCATATATGATGAAGGTCTAGGGCACGGAGTGCTCCTCAGTAGGGTGTCAGAGGGTGGCCACAGCATGCAGTGTTTCTGTGTCACACTAAACCTCCTAGTCCTGCGTAAGTGTGAAATAACACCTCTGTGGTGGGAAGTAGGGAGCTGTGAACAGAGGGCTGATGTGCTGCATATGGGAGGAATTTCCTTTCATGTGGTCTGATGTAACATTAGCACTTCCCAGCTGGCCTATAGGTGGCCTTGTAACCTAGTGGATGCTCAGTGTGGCTGTCATCTCCAGACAGCATGACGGAAAAGGGGAGTTTGACACCTTTGACATGTTCGGCTGCAGCCCTGTCTCAGTGTCTTATGGGGGCTGCTGGGTGGAGTTGCTGGGAAAGGACCTTCTCTCCCAACTTTTCATCTTGACCGTGGAGGAGTTACTAAGCATTGGGATGCAGGGAGGTCAGTGATGCTCCCTGATGTTGCATGTGGACAGCTGGCATTGGCTTTGGGATGCTGGAGGGGCTGGACAGTATAGAGGGTTTGGGCTTCAAAAGAGAGCAAAGCATCAAGATAGACTAGAGAGGAGAGAATTAATATGAAATGGATTTACATGGCGCCATCTTCATATCTAAACTGGAGCTGTCACGGAGAATGAGATCCAGACTCACTGCTGTTCTCCAGAGAGAAGCCATTATGGAGCAATCGCTCTGTTAAAGTGATGGCTCCACCTCTGTGCCCTGTGTCTGGCTGATTTCTGCAAGTAGAAAACAGACAGGATCTGGCATGATCCCCCCTCCTTTCCCACCGGCCTTTCATGTCTTTCTGCAGACTTCTTTTGCTTGCTTTGTTGCTTTCAACCCTTGTGTATCTGTTGATATCTTCCTCCCACCCCTACCTGCCTCGTTGCCCTCTTTTTCATCCTCATCTCTGGCTCCCTCCATTCGGCACAAAGCTGTACTCTAACATCTGTCCAATAAGTGAACATGTGTGTATGTATTTGTTGCCTACAGTACATGGTAAACATGTAACTACTTTTGTTTTATCATACACTGCTCCATCTTCTGTTCTGGGGCTTGCCTTCTGGGAACTCACAGCATCTCTTCCTGGTGCTTCTGTCCTCTCCTGTTTCCGTGGTGACTCTCCTCTGCTCTGCAGGGGAGCAGGAGGGGAAGATGCAGAGCAACTCTGTTGCTTCTTTCATATGCTGCTGGAAATAGTCCTGTCCTCCTTCTGCCTTCTGGTCAAAGCCCTTTTCTGCCTGGTTTAAGGAACTGGAAGATAAGGAAAGAGATTTTACCTTTAGTCCAGACCTTGACAGGGTCTTCAGGGTCACTGCCAGATGCTTCTCCTCACATTCTTCAGGTGTGCTAGAAAGAGGTGATCTTTACCTAAGCAGGATGAAGTGAGTGAAACAAGGTCACAGTCTTCCCCTCACTCCCAGTATGGAGGTATGTGTCTTATGTATTTTCTTTGCTGTTTCTGACAGGTTGACCATCCGAGATCACAGTGCTAGCGACCTGAAGCAAGGATCCTGACCGATGCATGTTCAGTACAACCTGACTTCTTGAGGAGAACAAATATTTCTCTGGAAGTCTGTCCCCTCAAACCAGCACACAGGTAAGGCAAACAATGCTCCTGAAGCTCAGGTTCAGCTTCTGCTGCGTATGGGCACGCTGCATTGGATTCAGCAGAGGGCGTTCCTTTGGCTCCAGAGAGGCTTTGTCACCTCTGCCTGCCATGTCTGCGGAGGTGAAAACTTACATTGAATTTACAGCATGGGAAATGGTTTTCAGAAAAAAAAAGACTTTCAGAGGATCAAGACTGCTCATATAGTTGAGATAAATGCAGGTTAAAAGTATGGGAAGAGTATGCTGAAAAAAGAAAAATGTTGCATACAAAGTATTGATAAAACAATACTTAGACCTCTTGTTCCAGAATAATTTTATATTAAAAATTACCTTAATTTAAACAGGAAACTTCTTAAGAAAAAGGAATAAGGGAGAGGATGTTGTGGGGAAGGGGTTAAGTAAAAAATTAATTTAATACTTTAGTTTTCAACTGGGCAAGATGTTTCAGGTCATCCCTAGGTGAAAAAAAGGAAAAAAAAAAACAAAACAGAAAAACCTTGCATTTCTAATCGCTGTGACTCATGGAAACCAGATCTAGAAAAAATGAGGCCCTTTAGTCCAAACCCTTAATCCCCTACTAGTATGTAACATCGTTCCCAGCAGTGTCTACCAGTCCTGATTTAAATGATGGGATTTTCCCTTGTCCCCTTGGGATACTATTGCACAGTCTAATAGAATTAATCTGCTTACTTCTCTTTCAACTCCTGACCACTGCAGATGCAATTAGTAGTAGGCGATGGGAGGATTTTGTTTCCTATGCTGTATTAGGAAGGCTTAGGGCTGTATTGTGTTAAACCAGACATCACTTGCAAGTGTGTTTGCATGAGTGTGGCTTATCTGTCAGTACTCATTACAGCCCCATAAACCTCTCTGAACTACATTTCTCAGACAGGAGCTTTTCTACAATGGTAATTTAGGATCTGATAAGACACAGACTAATGTATTTGAATGCCTGTGAGAAAGATAGTATGATTGGAAACTGAAGTGAAATGTGAAGTCATATGCTGCCAGTGCTAGAGACTCTTAGAGGCAATTTACTTCTCTGCTTCTAGAGCATTCTCTGGCCTCATTTTTGACTTCTATCTTGGACAGTTTGATAGGAGTTACACGAAATAGCTTTTTGCTGTGTGTGGTGCTGCTGGAGGTACCACTCCACCTTTCCATCTGTGAATTTCAGGCTTGTCTTAGATGATTATTGTGGGTTTCTGTAATGCTTACTGAAAGACTCCAGTCAAATAGCCAGATGCATATAAAGTCAAATAAATTGGAGCTGGAAAATCTTGGCTGGTCTTATCTAGCTAGTCTCCACTTAATACAAAGTAGAGGTTCCTTCCGTGACATTTCACCCGTTTTGCTTCTCAAATTTGGACAAGTTTTATTAATGAAAACTGTTAGATTCTAAAGCACATGGATGGATTTTCAACTGGTTTACACCTGGAGACTACAGTAACAGTTGAGCTGTACAAACTCCGTGAGTGGACACCTGGATTCATCCACTTCCAAACTAAAAACCACATCCTAATACAGAAAGCAACTGCAATATAATTGCTATTGATGTTTGAATGAGGTTGCAGTGTGAAGCGGAGCCTGGTGTCCTGAAAAACTGGGCATGTGACAGCCTTCCACATGGCCTGTATCCCCAGGCACTAAAGGAGGTTATAGTCCTGTTCCTCCCTCCCAATAAATCCTGGTTCTGCCACGTCATAGCTTTTCTGGAGTATTTCCTCAAGCAGAAAACCTAAATATAAATTTAGCCACTGGACCAGTCTTTCATTACCAATATAAAATTTGTTAAAATTTGACTAGATTGCCTCTGTTTGTAAGATCTGAAATTCTTAGACACTGAAGATTGAGTTGCAAAGCTTTGATGTGTTCAATATTCAGTGCTAATTTGCCCATTGTTTTTAATCCCTTTGAAATTCTTTTCCAGCTTGGTGCTTGGCTACTTCATGTAGTGATTTTGAATGTACTTTAAAGGGTGGGGAGGTGGTGATTAAAGCAAGGTGTAATGATCCATAGTGCTTTAGATCATCTGCAGCTTATGTTCCCTGTCCTTGCTTTGCCAATCAAGCTTTATTCCAGTGAAAGTGTCAGCAAAGCCAGGGCAGATAAGTAGTGTTTCTCCTCTACTCTTCACCTTTCCTTTTCCTCGGAAGTTTATCTTGCTGCTCGCTTTTTAAAAGCTCTGCATTAGCTGGGGGGGCCGTGAAGTAAAAGGCATGTTTTAAATACAGATGCTGGTGATGGTCCTTTCAAAAACTGCATTTCTCAAGCTGGGAGCTACTGACCCCTTTCAATGCAGTCACAAAGAAATCCAAGATGAAGGGGAGGGTGAAGGCCAGCAGGGAATATATATATAAAATTTTTTCCTCCCAAGTCATCTTCTTACTCCACCCCCTGCCAGCCTGGCTATTGTGTGAGCCTCCACATGGGATACCAATTGCCATATAAGGAAAATGGCATCATGCTACATTCCTTCTAAAAATTGATTTTTTACAGTTGCTTTTTTTTTCCCCCTTGTTGTTCTGTTTTGGTGGCAGCTCTAGCCGAAAGAAAAGTGGTAGGCTATGGTCTGCATGTATACAGTCTTGGGCTGTGCAAGAGATTTACTTTGTCTCTGTTAGTCCAGGTGATTAGGCAAAGCAGCAGCAGAAAATTATGACACTTAGCTACTATGACAGGAGCGAGGATATTAGATTTTGCTGCATCTTGAACTCAGTAACAATGAATTATAAATGTAAATAATGTTTTTTCTTGCTTAAGAGGATGCTCTGGCAATGGAACAGAGGCACAGAGTACCCCTCTGTGTCCCTTTTCTTTCACAGTCTATCTTTCATTCATGTATGTTTGCAGCCCAGATGCAAGCACACCTGAACTCTTTCAAGGGGATCTCGCCTTTTGCTCCTAGGATGTTCTCTACAGAATTGTCCCTACTTCAGTATTTGAAAGTTTAAGAGGTGAAAAATCTCTTTCCACCATAATTTTATGATTCGTGATCAAGAGGTGGGACAAAACAGTGCTGCTGAACTGGGGCTTCCGTTCCTCCCCATTTCCTGAAATGTGATTTGTGAAATGGTGTTAATCCTCTTTGTATGGTCTTTGATGAGGACATGGGGCTGAACCTCCTGCTCCAGTGTGTGCTTTGTTCATCCCTGCTGAAGTGCTGAGTGAGTGGCGTGCACCCCTTTGGGCCACCAGCTTCCTCTGCTCTGTTCAATGACCAAGTCCACTGCTGGGGATGATCAGATTCCAGTTATCTCCATAGGCATCTGAAATATTCGAGCCTGCAGGAAGCAAGGCTGCGAGCCGCAGTATTTTAGAGGCTGAGGTTCTTTCACAGCACAGGTAGCAGGGGTTGGTCAAAACATGCACCAGCTCAGGAAAGGGAGTCCTGAGGTTTGGGATTTTTTCCTGGTGTAATTGTCACTTGTTGACGAACAGAGACTGCCTGCTTTTTGAAATAAGTCTGACCTTCAGACAAACCCACTTAGCAACTTGTACAAAGGAACAGCTGGAGCAACATGAGCACAAAGTAGGTTGAATGCCCTGATTCCAGAAACCAGAGGCAGAGCCTGGAGTGGGAAAAGCATAGATCTGGGAGCTGGGAAAAAGCCAGGTCTTGGAGAAGAATGAGTGTGTGCTTGTACATGCAAGCATAAGAGTTGGGCACTCTTCCTCTTGTAACCTTTTGTATCCATAACTGGGATACATCTTCAGTCATTCTTTCTGTAGTTGCCATCACTTCTGACTCCCTGGGATGCCCCATTGATTCTCCCTATAAAAATCTGTTCTGCATCTGAGAATGTTGCAAACTTGTTAAAAGTAAAACCAGACAAATCCCCGTTCCCTCTTAGAAAGAGCAGCAACAAATTTTGTGGTTCATTTACCACAGTGATTACAGAAGTGGAAAAAAGGAAAAGTACTTTCTATAAACACTTTTTGACAGAAAATTAATTGTTCAATATTAACATTATTATTATTATTATCTGTGCATGCATTGACAATGTACACCTTTTTTTCTTTCTAAAATGTTGAACAATTTGTGAAGTTTTAAAGAAACTGAAATTTTTGAGATGGAATAAGAACTTTTTAAAGACTGAGTGTTCAGCCTGTAAATGGTGCCTGCATTGACTTGCATTCTCATACTGAGAAAGTTTTAATTTTCTTTAATTTTTTCTTTTGACTATGAATTTAGCTATTTGGAGAAGCTGTGCTACTCTTGAATATCTGTAAAATTAGTCTGCAAGAGAATTTTTTCCTATGATAAATTGTGCTTACACTAAAGATACTATTGTGCAAGCCTTCTGGGTTTTACTTTACTTTGGGCTTGTGTTTGCACCAGTATAGCAGGGAAATGTGGTCATGTAGCTTTTTTTTCACAAAAGGTGATTTGGTGCCTCATATATGCTGCCTACTGTGGTAACAAGAGGAGGTATCACTCACAGCGAGTGGTGTGGAACGATGCGATGCCCCATGTGCTTGGTTCTCAAATTACCAGTGAAGCGACTAACAGCTTCTGACACGTACATGGTTGGCATTGGACGTCTGAGTTAACATTGCACAGAGAAATGGGATGCTCCTTGCCCAATAGTCATTGTTTCAAGCTCCCTGCGAGCTCCCAGGCCACATGTTTTGGC
Organism: Pseudotriccus pelzelni; assembly: GCA_035584735.1. Classification (NCBI taxonomy): domain Eukaryota; kingdom Metazoa; phylum Chordata; class Aves; order Passeriformes; family Tyrannidae; genus Pseudotriccus; species Pseudotriccus pelzelni. The sequence goes on from JAWMRA010000161.1 coordinate 22,702,617, forward strand.
TACAGCCTGCTCGCATTATAAAAGTCGCAGTAACTGCCGTGGCCAGCGATGATATGTTTGTTGTGTGTGCAGTAACAAGTGGAAGAGGAGCAGGAAAGGTGAGTGTCAGGTCAGCCATGCTTCCAGAGGGCGGGCAGTGTGTGTACAGCCAGCGCTGTTTCAGTCTGCCACCAGTGAGCTCCTGTCTCTGAGGAGCTGCACTTGGCATCTTGGCTGGGGTAGCAGGTTTCAGCTCTTCTGCCTGTGGAAGTTGCTGTAAGGTGGTTCATCAGGCTGTAAGTGGCTGCTGACAATGTGGGATGTGTTTGCCACTTCTGTCTCTTATGGGTCTAGAGGTGGCAAGAAGAGCCACAGGACTCAAACGTCTCGAGCTGATTCTGCCAGCAGTGAATTGACCTTTTCACAGGTACTGCCCCAGAGACTTGGAGCTGATCCTTCTGATGTTAACCATGGTTCATGTGGGGACTGGTTTTGGCTGTGCCTGTTTCCCTGTGAAGTTGGGAATGATGGAAATGATAATGAAGGAGGAGAAAAGAAATTGTCATTAGAAATATATCTCTAACAGTTCCTGTCACTTAGTTCTAATGCTACAGAGTAATTTAAAACTTTTTTTGACTGATTATATGAGGAATAAAATGCTTTGGTAAGGGGAAATGGGGTTTACCCAATCTGGCAGGATTGGGAGGCAAAGCTGCCTATCATTGCTGTGCTGCATCCTGGGTGGAGTGTCTGAGGTACAATGTCACTGAAAATGGCAGTGAAGGCTTTGCATCACTTATTTTGAGAAGTACATTTTTTTTTGAGAAGTACATTTGCTTTTGATTTGTGCATTTTGAAGACTACTGAGTGAAGCTGAGGACTTAGTTTAAGAGCTGCTAGAACTATTCTCTCACTGTAGAGATTTCTCAGAAAACAGATATGTAAGAGGGGTATATGTGCATGTATTTGAAGCTTTTATTCTTGGGCTTATTAGCAAGACCTGGGATCAGTGAAAGGCGATAACTATTAAAATCAGTAATAAGGATAGTATTACCCTATAAGTAGTGAAGTGGGTTTGGGGAGTTTTGCATTCAATTACTAACTCTGTGCCTAGCCTGCATGCAGACAGAGGGAAGTAGCTTGATTCCTGTCTGCCTTCCTTCCCCATCTATATAAAGGTTGTAATACAGCTGGTGAGCCTTTTTCTGCAGAAAAAGTGTTTTCTTTTGTGTAGAAGCTAGCTTTGTGAAACTTTGCTTTCCTTTTCAGAGAAACCTGAAAATGAAAAAGGGTTTATCTTCATATTTTTCTCTGTTGTTCCTCCTTTCTGTGACAAAGTAAGAACAGGGAAGGGAAGGAAAAAAATACAGGGGTAACCCAGAAATCTCTTTTCCTCAGTTGAAAAACTGCACATCAAAAAATATCTATACATCTTACATGAAAAAAAATAAATTGAGAACTAGTTGATTTTGAAACTTGCAGAGTATGAAAGAGGTTATTACTACTCTTTAATGCCCTGACCTGTTTTAAAGCTGAGGTTTCTTGCTTGTGCTGCTGTGTCTATTTAGTAAAAAATCTTGAGAGCTCTTTTGAGAGAGGAGCACACACACAGGTCAGCTGCCGGACAGCCTGTGCACAGCAAAGATAATGATAATCTAATGGCTAGTTTGTCCTTTGTAAAATGACTCGTCCTCCTGTTACCTTCTGATGGATGAGAATTACATCCTTGGCAGATGTTACATTTGTTGACAGCTGTTGCCAGATAAGAAACTAGGAACAGCCTTGGACATGCCTGTGCTGGACGTTCAAGGCTGTTCTCCTTGTAGCATGTGACAGGAGCACCAAGGTAGAGAAGACTTGCAGGCATTTTGTGGCCAAATGACGTAGAGGGGGATATAATTACAGTGCTCTGCCTGTATTTTAGCTTCCAGTGCCCAGCATGTGGAGGTCTTGAGCTGAACAGGGAACTGACTGCAGCTGTTCCTTTTCTGAAAAAGTGGAGGACAGCACATGCATGAGTGGACCAACCTTCCCAGCAGCATGTGCAAAAATAAATAAATTTCAAAGAAGTATGTTTAAGCAACATAAACTTCCTTTTTAAATTATTTTTGAAAGATTTATTTGCAAATGCCCCAATACTAACCAGGTGCTAATTTTCAGATGAGATGGAGCACTGTCTTGATATTTTAAAGTATCTAAGAGCTTTAGCAGGCTAAGTCCCTCCCTTCTGCCTGGGAGAGACAGCGTAGAAGGGTAGGAGAAAGTTTTTCCTGTGAACTGGCTTTCTGTAATTGCCACCTTGAACTGTTTCTGGCACCTTTCCCTGGCAACCATTAATGACAGGATATTAGAGTTTATGGCTATCTGGCACACTGTTTTCCCTGTGTTCTGCAACAGGGTTGTCAGGCTTGGGCTTTCCTGCCTGCACTCTGAGCAGCCCTTGCTGATGCTAGAGAGAGACAGATGGATACCCAGTGCAGTACAGAGGACACGTGTATGAGATGGCAGAATTCGTCACTGACTCCTTAAACTGACCTGGACCGTTTATAACCTCTCTGGCGGCAAAGTACATCCAAAAGTACATTCCAAGGAAGCTAAAAATAATATCCTCAATTTTAATTTATTTTTCCCACAAGTATTCAGTCATCAAGAAGGAAAGAAATAAGCTTCTTCTTTTTCCCCCCATGCTTAAGTGTTCCACTCTGAGAATAGAGCTATAAGTTTATCACAAGTTATTGGCCTGTAAGTTGAATTGGCTGACTGTACGGATCACGTTAGTGGAAAGTGTACTCACTTGCCAGAACTGCCTTTGCTTTTCCATTTCCCTTTCCATCTCTGAATTTTGTATGTTATCTGGTAGCAGCACTGAAGGCCAAAGTCGAGCTGAACTGATTGGAACCAGGAGTAGGCATTCCACTGTTCTGTCTCCTTCTGCCAAAAGCCAGTGTTCAAAATAAAGACTACTTACATGAGCACAATTTATGGTCATTTAAAATACCTGAAGATCAGCAGAGCAAAGCTCCAATTCTCCTACTGACTTAGTATGACCACATGGTGGATAAAGCTGTGTATGTTCAACAAGTCATCTCAGGAAATGGAGATAAGTGATGGTGACTTTTAAAAAGCAGTGATGACATTTTTTTTTTTTGTTTTTGTTTTTCTTCAAGATGTAAATGGAAATAACTCACTTGGAAAACTTAAAACAAGCTAGATGTTAGGTGTAAATCCAGTTGTTTAGGACTATCAATATAAATCCCAATGGGTACTCAACAGTCCTGAGTACAAGGCGTACAAAGCTAATCTCAAGTTGCTGCCGTAGCCACTTGGGATATTGGTCTTTTGCTATGTGTTTTTTCTATTGGTCAAGAGTAATGATAATTGATGAAAAGTTTAGTGTTCTGGTAATTCTTCTCCTGTGAGTATACTGTGAATCACATCTCTGTATTAGATAATTTTTATGGAAGACAGAAATTACATAAAGTTTTGTATCCAAAATCTTCACAGAGACCATAAATCTTCATAAAATCAAGTTAAAATAAAACAAATAGTATCAATCAAAAGTAGGGCTACATATATATATTTGTAAACATAAAAATATTTACTTTCATATTTTTTAATGCAACGTATCAAAGCTTATCCTTTCAACACTTAAAATGAAACCAACATTTTCGGATTAAAATTAGATCCAAACACGTTATAAAAAGAGGGTTTGATTTCTTTAGTGTTGTGTTTTATGGAGTGTTGCTGCTTTTTTTTAAGTTAGGGAATGTTACAAAATAAAGTTTCATCTTAGATTAAATGAAACTTTGTGGAATTGATGTGAAGAAATACCTTTGTATTGTTTTCTTTTATAAGAAAAGTCTTCCAGTTCAACTGAGGCAACTCTTCCCATCTGTTGTTTTATTTTTCTTTTTGTCATCTGAACAAAAAAATCTTTTTATCCTCTTGCTAAGTTCTTTCTGGGCATACTGAGGCAGAGCAATTTTTCTTTGTTTTTGCTAATGTAATTTTTTGTGCATGTGTATATGATCCATTTCTGAAAGAATTTGGGGTTTGTCTGACTGGAGAATGACCATCAGGACACTACTCCTCCTGCTGATGAGTTGCTTTTGCCACTCATTAATGGCAGGTAGCCTGTCTGATGTAGCTTTTCTTGCTCCTATTTTCCCATCCACCTCTGAGTTACTGGATACTCTCAGCTGCAAGTCAAACCAAGGAATAAGGCATGAATTCTCATTGTTATCATTAAATGTTTTCTTAGCTAATTCTCTTTGATTGTGTCCCAGTGACTTGCAGCTGAGGATTAAAATAACTGCCTTCAGCACCAGCAGTAGGCTCTGTTTGAAACCTTCAAAGGGTATTGTTTATCTTCCCTATATCCCTTGTACTATGCCTTCCCCCAATGTGCAGCGCTCTCCTCCCCGTCTCAAGTGATGCTATTACTGAGGAATGTTGGACAGATACCATTATACACATAGTAGAGGTGCTCTCAGATTTGGGGTTTGAGCTTAATTTAAAGGGGAAGAGAATGGAAGAGAAGGGAATGTTTTCTTTAATGAGGACCCAGGCTGTACTGCTTTGCTGAACTGTTTTGAATATGCTCATCAGACAGGGAGGTCTGGGGGTGCAGGGGAGGGCTCGGTGAGCTTTTCAAATGTTTCCATCCACTGCTCAGGGCTTCTGTCCCAGACACGTACTTCATTACTGCTTCTGGGAACGGCATTCTGGGAGTAATCAATCAGCACTGCTCTGGGTTTCTTCTCAATCAGTGCTCCTCTGATGTGTCTTTCAGTGCTGCTCATTTTGTTTTTAATTTCTGAATGAGGGATCGATTTGCACAAACTAGCACCAGACAGAAGAGTTGGGTTTGCTGTGGGTGAAACCATCTGGCCTGTTTTCTCCAAAGCACTTAAATGGGTATTTGAAGTTGTAGATCCTGAACAAGACAGTGGTGGTAGGGCTTTGCTGAAGCGTGCCCTAAAGGTATCAATGTCTCAGGATTAGGTTGTCCCCTTGATCTTTGTTGTCACCTCTAATCTGGAGCACAGCCTCTCTCAGAAATTACCCCTGTGTTTCAGGTTTACAGGGGTGCCATGTCACTGACCTGCCCGTTCCTCTATCTTTCTTCTGTCTTTCCATTTACTTGTACTTCCACATTCTTTGCTGGAACTCTTCTTGCTTTTGCTGAGCAGTGTTGCAAAATGGACATGTTGGGGAGGGAAAAGCTGTAAAGAAGATTTATGTGATTCAAGACAGCGTTTATGTGTACAAGAATTTGGGGGAGAAAAGTGGTTTGGTGTAAAAGACAGAAAGCTTTGCCCTCCTTCTGTTTATATCAGTGGGTGAACTGAGATTGAAATCCAGAAGAGCTGGTATCCAGGTCTTACCTCACACTTCTGACTTAAGCAAATTGTTGTAAAATTGGTGTAGCTGGATGGGGAGGACACACCCTGTATTGCAAAGGATCCGGCCCTTTGGCACTAGATCTGCCCTTTGCAGCGTCGTGGGAATTCCATGCTTTGAATTAATCTCGTTGAGGACATCTGTATAATGTATGCTTGGGCCAGTACCTTTTGATGTTCCATGCCATTGCTCACAAAGGAGAAAAGAAGGGCTGTACTTATTTTTCCCCAGAGTTCAACTGGAGGTGATACTATATTCCAGGGAGGTAGTTCTTTACCTCCCTTAATGAGTAACTTTATACTGTGCTGTCTCCTACAATAACAGATGTCACTGCTAGGAGGAAAAGAAGCTATTTGCCAAGGCAGTGAGGTTGTATAAATTGTTAAGAGAGAAGTAAAGGTTTGGGCAGAGAGCTGAGATTACAGCAGGAGCTATGAGAATTCTCAAGCTCCAAAGAGTGCTCCTGATTTTATAATTTCAAGCACTTCTAGGTAGTGTTTGTTTAATGTTTCTGGTCATGCTGAATGAACTAAAAATCCTGACTGGATAGTATATTAGTACTGTGATGACGAGGCAAGTTAGGCTGTCAGTTGTGTTTGCTGTGCACTGGTGTATCATGAATTATGTTTATGGCTAAGATCCTCAAATACTGACACAGCCTCATGTAAGGTAGGAAAGGGCCACTGTGACTTCTCTTTCACACTAGACACGGGGTTTCTCTGAATTAAGTCTGGTTTGGATCAGAGTATCTTAATGCAGCAATTTGTCATACTTTTTTTCATTCATTACCCTTCTTCCCTGTATATCTTGCAATTATATGAATGCCCATATGGCAGCTCCAATAATTGTTTGGGAGGCAGCTGAATACCACAGAATACAGTTCCAGTTCACTGTCAAATAGCTTCACCCTCTGAGATATGTGTTCTGAATGTCAGTGGCCTGTAGATCATCTGAGAATTGAAGATGCTCAGGGACCAGATTTGTGTGGGTTTTAGGTCTTGTCTGTAACTTTCTTAACTCATGGTCTTCTTTGGTGTTTCCTCAAATACTGAATCAAAGTAAGACCATCTCAGTCTCTGTCAACATTAGCTGTACATGGAAACTGAGTGGACTGGGGTGTCATGAGTAAACCTGCCCAAGGCACTGTGTATGAAACCTGGATGTCACTGAAGTTAGTGTAAATACTCCCACTCACCTCCCTGGCTATAGAATTTTAGCACTTACCGATGAAGAACTTTTTCCCTTTGAGAAAATAAGGATTGATGGATCATCTGTTCTCAGCCAACTTTTTCTCCCACAGACTGTCCTTGAAGGCTGGTGGTGTGGGTGCATGTCCATTAGTCATGACATTGGTAGGTTTTGTCTGGCCGAAATACAGCCCCAGGAATTAAGACTGCTGCCTATAGGTGGCTAGTAAATTCGGAAAGTTCCTGCAATAGGAGAAGGTGGACCTAGGTGAGAGCATACACAACACTGAGAAAGAAAAGGTCACTGTAAGTTTTGCAGACTGTCCCTGGCACCTTCCAAGTGAGCAGTGCTGGGAAAGCAGGCAGCACTTGGAAGACCTTGGAATGTGCTTTCATTGTCAGAAGGTAGTTGGACATCTTGCTTTACCCTCTGCCTTTATTCTTTAAAATTGGAAAAGCTCCTTCTGTCCTGTACTCTGTGAAGTCTGGGAGGTACCTCCCCAGCTGCTCCTCCTGTGCATTGTAGAGGTTTGCAGAGCCTCAGGGATGCCCGTTGCCTGGATACAGGACAGCTGTGTATTTCAGACCCCCAGCCAACCCTCCAAAAGCAGGGGGCTGTGAGTGGAAAGGTGGGCAAATTAATCCCTGTGCACTTGGAGGCAGGAGCATTAAGTCCACCAGATACAGCTTGTAAGTTCAGAGTTTCCTTTTACTTTGCTATCGTTATTATTATTTATCATTATTATTGATAGGAGAAAAGTGCAACCCAGCTGCTCAGTGCAGAGATCTGAGGGCTCCTGCAGAGTGAAGCGCTTCACGCCATGTAGAAAACCAGCCATTTTGCTGTCTCTAGAGTGTGCATTTTATTTTACATGCTTGTTCTGAGCCTCCTGCTGTTGCTCACACTACAACAGCTGACAAGTAGCCTTCCTGGCATCATGGAATCAGAGCCTGTGAGCTGACACCCTGGGAGAACAATATGAAGAAGGCATTGACTGTTGAATATTTAAAATAAATTATTTTATCTTAAACATGAAAATGCTCTTTGCACTTCATACACATCACTGCTTGATGAGAGTGACTGGCCAAGTAATGCATTATTCCTGTGTTCAGGTGGGACTGTGATAACTGCACGGCAACAACTTTCTCCTCTCTCCTTTGCTGAGCACATGAAAGCTCATTGTTAGCAGGATGCGCTGTTGTAAGGCACACATGTAAAAGTCTATGCACTGCAGTAACTAGGAGTAATCAAAAATAATTGTTAAGCTCAGTTTAAATTTGGGGCTAGCTCATTTTAAAGACTAGCTCATGCTGCAGTGCTACGGGTTTTGCTGTATACATCTGTAGAGCATTGTGCTGTTTCAAACAGCACTTGCGAACTGTATCAATGAGCGTTAATAAAGTAATTGTAATTAATCTTTAGATTGAGATAGTATGCAAATCTCAAATAATGAATCAGGGTCCTCTTGCCCAAAGCACAGTCAATTTGTGTGACAAATACTACCTGAGCTAAGAATATGTACATTCAATTTTAATATGAGAAGACAAATTAGTTTTTGCTAATTTTGCTATAATGAAGTCTGTGTTGGGGGAAATGTAAACCTGAGCAAAGTCACATTGAAGGTTGACTCATCTTCATTGTTGAAGAAAGATGGCACCTAACTTTGAATTAATATTAAAAACAAAACTGTTAGAAGTCTGAAAACCGGGAGGGTTTCAAGACAAACAGTAGAAAAAGGTAGAGCAAATTTTCCTAGGTCTTTAGAAAATATTATTTATGAAGGTATTTGCATCTCTGCAAAATTCGTGCAACTGATCAATGACACAAGCCTGTTGTTATGATGTCACAGTTCACACTCTGTATTTCTATTTACACATGTATGAAGAATGTCAGAGGATGAAAGATGGGACTCACTGAGACTCCTTGTGAGGTGACTGTTGGAAGCCTGGGCTGAAGGTTAGAATCTTCTTTGTCTTGGCTCTGTGTTTGCGTGTGTGTATAAATATACATATATACATACATATGTATGTATGAAAATATGCACACAAAGCCACTGATTGTCAGTAAATAACACTATTCATAGAAGCTTAGTATCTGCTGTAAGCAGAAATGACAAGCCCTTCTTTCTCCTACTGAATGTGAAGTTAGACATAAAATTGCTGTATATTGGTACATGGGTTTTGCCATATAAATTGATTATTAGTCGCTTCCTCTTGATTCTATAAATAAATTTGTTACATGTTTTACCCAATTATTTGTTTGGGTAAACCAAGTATATGACAACTAGGGGTTGCAGAGTGGAATAACATTTTTGGGAAACATCTTAGCATGAGTGAACTTTGAAAGACAGTGACCAGACTGGAGATTAAGATTCTTACCTCTGAAGACAGATCTGTGTGAATGACAAGGCTGGGCTGAAAATCAGTTTAGTTGAGAGTATAAGGAATTACCACTATTCAACTACTTCTTTACTGGGGAAAAAACCCAACCCATACCTCACAACATACAGGAGGACAAATAGTTATGCAACTGCAACAAATTCTGACTGAAAAACCATTTGAAAGAGTTCTAAGTACAGTCAGCTATGCCACATCACCTCCTCTTCTAGCCAACTGATGGTAGTAACTGGTGTGATAGGAATTAAACTGAACATGCAGTATTGAAACACTGGATTAAAAAGTAAAAACAAAACAACACCTGATCTCAAGTTTTGTTTCAAATAAATGTTGAGAGGGTTTTTTTCCACAGTACATACAATTGTAGATCCAAAATCTATATAAAGCTCGAAGTCTAGTCTCAGATTTTTTTTAGTGAATCCACAGGTATAGTCTTCACTAAGGACTTTACCAGTGTTTTGAGCTTCAAATCCTTTGGGAAATTAGAAATATGAAACAGGCCAAAAGGCAGTGCCAAAAGAGGCATAATTATTTTTGTAAGGTTTAACAATTAACCCCTCTTTCTAAATTCACCACCATCCAAAATTCAAAACTTAAACTAATCAAAGGGAAATGGTACCAGATTAGTGGACCACTGTCTTTCCCTCCAGCTGTGGGACATCAAGGATGTATAAGCTTTCATGTTCTGTGGCTTTATTGAAAATGCTCTCTTATCCTTCTGAGTGATGTGGAAGGGATGAGATGTTACAGCTGTGTTTGGACAGAGCCTCAGTGTATATTGCTTGTCTTTCATGACATTGCAGAAGCTTCTTTTGCCTCTTATGGATTTTATCGTTGTTCTTTTGAGACAATTTGCATGGAAAACAGAATGTCTTAGTTGCCTTCGGTGTGATTCGTGCGATGATGATGAGTTTATGCAGTGGAGATGTCATACACGTATATTTGGAGTTGGATTAACTGAGTTAATTTCTTTTTAATGAGTATGACGGTGTATCAGTCTATCAGAACCAAAGCCACCCTCAAAGCACTGATTAGAGGAAAATAATTAAGATTGAATGCTACATTTAGATTCAACTGCAATTTACAGAAGTGTTTGTTTAAAGAAGAGCCAACAAAAGGAATCTTGGCTCTGAAGATCACCAGGAAAAAGCCTCTTTATATATTACAGCCATGTAGCAACCAACTCGAGAGATGAATTGCTGGAAGTGACATGTCTGATTTATTACCCACTGAAGCTTTGAGAGTGCTTGCAAACTGAAGTAAGTGTTATGATTAGGATGATTATAATGGGGTTTTATTTTGTTTTAGAGAGAGGAAAAAAGTAAATATATTTTTGTGGCTTCTGGATGTAGATTACTTCTATGGTTACTCTTGATTCTTAAGCCAGCCTGGGCTGCTCAGTGTCACTTGCCCTTACCCTGCAAAGGGAGCTGAGGCTAGTCACTGGGAGGAGACCCTGAGCACAGTGCCCCAGCACTCACCCCATTGCAGTGGGACAGCAGAGGGACAGCATCACAGTGGGGCTTTGCCAGAGGCAGACAGGTAGATCTGGCAGAGAAAAAAAAAACAACTGTTGCCCTGATGGGAAACTCCGAGTGGATAGCTGGGTTCCATGCAGAAATTTTCTGCTGTTTCTAATATGTCAGCAGGTCTGCAGCTGGTTTTGGTTCTGCCTCTCAAAACGTGGATTTGTCACTCGGAGGGTATCTCTCAATGTCCATCTGTGGAAGATGCTAAGATATAGCTAGTTAGTTGTTTTATATAGTATTCACTGTATTACTATCACTCATCCTAAGTTCCCCAAATGATTCTTAACCTGTACACAGTGGAATTGCAAGTGGCCTTTTGAACAGGGACATTTCCAGACTTGAAAGACTAGGAACTTTAAGCTGTGTAATACATTGAATCATCTTTAAGTTAGGCTCGCAGGAAAATGGTAAGTTCTGTTTCATCTCTCTCATAAAGCAGATGTCAGGTTTCAAGATTCAAGGGATATTCTTTTCTCTTGTGGTCCAAAAATATGAACCCTGATATAGTTTTATTTAAGGAAACAAACAAGCAAAAAGATATAAATCTCTCTCTGTACAAGGTGCCTTCTCCAAGAACCCCACTGGTTTGGCCTGGAGAAATTTTTAGGTGAATAGCCTAGCAAGCTGGTTGCTTGTGTTCGCTGGTGAGAACTGGAAGACCAGGAATGTCAGCCTGAATCTTCTTTGTTCCAGGTTAATGTTCCGTTAAACACACCTCTGGCTAACTAAAACAGTCTCTCTTGTTTTGATTTAGAGTTCCATCCTAGATTCACAGAAATGTTACAAAATACCTGGGTTTGAGTTTTAAAACAAATTGAAGCAAAAAATATCTCTCCCCAGACTGAAAGAAATTCTTAGCTGACAGATTGAGGCTTCATCTGGAAGATGCAACAAGCTCTCAGGAAGTCCATCATATTCCATCATGCAGAATGATAGGAAATCAGTGAGTAGTTCTTCCAAACTCAACACCACTAGAAATGCTGTCCAGACAGTTGCATTCGCAGAAGGTTAGAGTTCCGTTTTTTTGTAGTATCAGAAGCTAGCCAGCTGTTCATAAATCAGTAGTTCATATGTCAACAGCCCTAGATAAGCATAAAATTTCACTGTGCAAAGTCCCATTTGCACACAGTTTGCACTAGAAAGGAGCCTCTTTTTTGGCCAAATAGAAAAGTAAAGCTGTGAAGGTGAGTTGGGCAGCAGAATACAAAAAGATGATGAGATTTCAAGAAATTGCAAAGTATATCTCAGAGCTCATGTTTTCAGCTGCTGTCTAAGCTGTCTTACAGAAAATTTTCAGTTAAAATCTTTTTCTACTGTTGCTGTTTGTGCTCAGGAAAAAGAAAATAAAAAATCCAGTGAGAACAAATTCCTTCAGATATGATCCATCTTTTTGTGCTACCTGTATTGTCAACATAGATTTGTGGGTAAAATTAACTGGATATCCAGCATAACCAGAAAACATCCTCTCTAGGTTGAGTAATAATGAAGAGAGGAACTTTTATCACTGTTTTATCACTATCCTTTTATCACTGTTCTTGGCTGATCCTCTCATGCTCCCTCTTTTAATATCCTTATCATCCTGCTGGCAGGGTGCTGAAGCAGCACCAGCCATCCAGTTAAAATATAGAGTAGTCAGAAGTTTCAATCTGCTCCTTGAACATTTACTGGACATTCACTGCAATTCCTATAAAAATGTCTAGGCAACTCATTGCTTAGCGATTTGCCTCATTTTGTAGCCGCTGCTTTACAACACCCGGATTTTAAAATGTAATTTTACAAGTGTTACTTTTACTGACTACATTTTTTTCATCATGTGTTCCTAAATGCTAAGAGGAGGAGCAGGCTGGAGAGGTGACCAATGTTGTAACAGGTAATACAGAACTCTGGTGATTTTTGGTTCTGCTGCTGTTAAATATATTTGCACTGCATTGGGTGACTGTGAAAAATAGTATTCATGAATATTCAAAATATATTCAAAAAAGCAGCTCATCATTTGGTAAGAAACATGCTGTCTTTGGTCAGATTGACTATCTGAAAACTAAAATGTTTTCTGGTCTTATAGCTCTGGAAAAGCATACTCTATTTTTCTTTTCTGAGAAAAGCCATGTGGATACTGAAAAGTACCTCTGGTAAATCAAACCTGACCAAGAAAAGGGGAAGGTTTTTACCCTATAGCCACTTTCATCTTTCATGAAGTTCTGGGGTCCTCGGATCCAGCAGGGAGATGTGTGCTGCAATGTAAGACATGGATGTATTGTCAGAAGAGCCTGGGTGGAACGTGGAACCTGAAGAGAAGGATGTGGTATAGGGACTGAGTGCTGCAAAAAGAGCAACACAAGGAGTGTGCCCAGAGCAGGACTCGTCCTGGGAGCTCTCCCTGGATAAAAGGGGCTCAGAAGGGAGTGACAAAGGGGGATGCGTCAGAAGAGTAGCTGACTCTGTCCCCACTGCAGACAGACAACACATCTCAAATAGTGCCTTCTGTGCTTCATATCCCTTGCTTTCCTGAACAGTAACTTCCCCACACTTCACAAAAAAACTTTTGAAAGAAAGTGGAGGGGCAAAATGATCTAAGTCTGGTACTGAGTGGAGCTGCATTAATAAGCCTGCCTGCCTGGTAGAAAAAAAACTACCCTCAACATGATGAAAAATAATTCTCTCTTGAGTCTTCAGCATCCTGCCTGAGTCACTAATTCCCCAGGGCAGAAAACAAAGTAAGTAAAAAAAAGTTTGTTTTCACATAGCAAAGCCAAAACATGTCCAATTCTGATTTAAGACAAGTCCTGGGAGATGTATTTTTTCTAATGTAACATGGGGCCAGTATAGGTGAGTTAATAAAAATACAAATTGATTTTTTTTCTCATCCTATAGAGAAAGCACCTATTCATTTCCCTGAGACGTGTGTCTGCATGCGTTTTGTGACTGCAGATGTCCCAAAGTGTACGAGGACCAGGGCACAGGGAAGGTTTACATGCATGAGTCAGATTTTCCACAAGTGCAGCTCCTTGTCTGGTTCCAACAGTCAGCACCAGTGGGACTTTGTCCTGCTCCTTCTTCCCTGTCCTGCTGCCTGCACAGGCTCTCCCATCACTCCTCTTCTGGTGCTTTTTGCCTCTTTGAGATGTCCCTGGCAAAGGCTTCAACATCCTATGATTTCTACAAATAGTATCTACAGCTCCTGAGGGAAACAGCAGAGTACTCCTCTAATTTCTTGAGGTTTTATAAATAAATTCCCAAAGAAAGACAGTTTATAAGTCTACTCAGCCATGGAATTGCTAAAGTTTGATGAAAATTCTCCACTTTCGATGGTTTAAGAGAGCAGAGGGTGAGAAGACTTAGTGCTAGCAAATGACCCCTGTCTGAAAGCAGTCTGATAATGCTTTTTTCATGAACTACTGCTCAGGGCTAGACCCAGAAGCACAATAGAAGGTGCATTATTATTGCTGTTCTGATTATGGCTGATAATTGTGCTGTTCTAATTTACAAATTTAATGGTTTGTTAATAATGTCTGATCTGGGAATATAGTATAGCCTATCAGCTAAGGGTGGCATAATGGCATTAATAAGGGTAATTGAGGTTGTTGCTATGATCTTGTGTGCTCTTTGGTTTGTTAATTGAAAATTACTTATCTTACTATATGATAGAAATAATGCTGTTCCCCTGTGAAGCCTGGGCATCTTGAAGGAAAAAGAGATGTGTCAGTCTGCACCGTTAATACCTTGTTGGGATATCTGTACAGCAGTGAGCATGCAGATGTGAACAGTTTAATACGTGTCAGGTATTGTTTTGTCTGTGTTTATATTTTGTATAAATAACAGCATGCACTGTTACTTATGGTTTCATGTGTCTCTCCTTGCAAGAATCAGTGCATAAGGCTGTCTGGAATGTGTGTGATTGATTAGAGAGCCTTTATGGGAGAAATGGAAATGAGAGACAGACAGGCTGCTGACTATTTAACCCTGGTGAAGAAACTTGGCATTTCATCTTCTATCAATTCTTGCCTGTAACTACTATTAACATTAATTATGGAGATTCTTAGTGAACATCCTGTTAGCCTTAATTAGAGTTAATGGAAGATATGTGTGGATGTTAACAGGACAAGAGACAACCAAGCTTCCATTTCTAAGGTTAAATATTCAGTAGCTCCCTCTTAGACATCACCAACATCCTATAATCATGCAGTCAGACTCATCCAAAAGCAGAACAGTTTCTTGTGGTTTTTTCTTTTTTTTCCCCTCTCCCCAAATGTGGCCACCTTACACTGTTTTTGCTTGATTTAAAGAGCAAACAATGATGTTGCAGTGACCTCATTACCTTTACTAATATAATTATGCTACCTCTCCTCTATTTATCGTGCACCTCAGAATCAGACTTTATTAGCAAAAGGTTTGCTGTCCCTTTTACTGTCCTTTTAATGAATGCTAGTAGAGTCACTTAAGAGACTTGGCTTTGTTCTGAACAGAGCCCTTGTGACAAAGAGTTTGAGGCCTGAGTGCTTGAGTAGGTCACGTAATATCTGAGGTCTGTAAAGTTCCTGTCACTGTGCTATTGTTTGAAGCCGTAAAGACAAAAAAGACCTTCCTTTTTCACCCATTAGCTATCTTTGGTATTTTGAAACCCAGCCTTGCTGAAGAATTAAGACTGCAAAAAGTAGAGGTTGTCTTATTAGCCTGCTGCTGTGTAAGATGGCACATCCCTGTGGCTAACCTCTGCCCAGTAGGTCGGTGTCCTCACAGAAACTGCCTTTGCAGGACTGACTTGGAGGCTTGTAACTCTCCCTGAGAGCCCTGAGCCTACCTCAGGTGGTGTCACACACTTCATAAAGTTGGGTGTGCTCCTTTAGGGTCCATTTCCTTTGCCACAGACATCTCTGGTGATGTATTGGGCAAAAAGTGCATTTTTGCTTCCAGATGATCTATTATATAGTTATGGGGCTGCCAATGCAGTGCCCCTTTGAATACTGCTTAGTTGTAACCTTATTACTTACAACCTGTAGCTCCCAGGTGCTTTTTGGGCTGCAGCCATCTGGAAGGGAGTTCCTATCACTAGCCTGACTGAACATGTCATCAACTGATATAGAACATAATGTTTTATTTTTGTGAAGAGAAAGGATTGAGTTGTGGTGTGTCCTTGACAAAAAAAATACCATCCTTCCCTGGCATACTGCATAATACTAAAAGCAAACACAAAACTATGTAGATACCTCTCTCTCTGTGAACTGCAGTCACTACATTTCTCATTTTACCAGCACAATTGCCAGTGACAGCCTTCCTGCAGGATGGTACCCTGTAAAAGATATATTGGATAGATGTCAGTGTAAGGCATCATGGGCATACTTCGGAAGTTTCTTCGTTCACTCTTTACAATGTCACTTGAATTTCAGCAGGGCTTCATGTTCTAAGGAAACATGTCACAGGTGTTAACGGGTGCAGTGTGTTATTAAAAGAAGATTACAAAGCAGTGTTGCCCCAGCTTTCCAGGTCGGTGACTTCCTTCTTTTTCCTGAAGCAGTTCCAAGCATAAGAACATCCATGCTTGGCCCTGGTCTCAGATGTACCCACTTGCGGAAACTGCCCGTTGCTGGCTGAGGATCCTGGCACTCACATCTGGGGGGCAATTGGCTAGCAGGAGGACTCAGGGATGAGACAAGGCACTCAACCTGTGGGGCTGGCTGGGAAGTCAGTCTCTGCTCATGTTTACCTGGAGGATGAGCTGGGGAAAGATTTTGATTTTAACCATTTTTTAGCATATTTTCCTCAACATTTCTATCTGATTTCCAGTTGTTCCATTACAAGTGCCAGGTTTGTTTTGTGGTGGTCACAGAATCTGTTCAGCTTTGTACTACTTTTTTGATTTAATATGTAAAGTAATACATTCACAGGTCAGATCTACACAGACCTTTTTTAATGGCCATGTGAAGCCTAAAGTGCTCGTGTTTAAAAGGGTGGGACAGAAAGGTTTTTGATAGTATTTTTCTTTGGGATTTGGAGTCAGCTTATTGATTTGAGAGCTCTTGCTGGACATTGTATGAAGTGGATGGATGCTAAGAAACCTTGTTCTGTGTTATGCAGGGTTGCTAGTTTAGCTCTTCTTATCTGCATAGTTACAGTAGCAAAATCCCCTACTGCTATATGGCTTACTCCAGTTTATGGGAAAGAACAAATTTTTCTTATGTACCTCCATTTAGATCTGTTAACAAGAAGGGTAGATACATCATCTTTAAAAAGGAAAAAAAGCACTCGCATTATAAAGTTTCTATTAAATTGCTCACTAAGCCTTCAGGTACAATAGGAAAGAAACTGATACTGTAACGGGAACATAGTCATGACATATCATTTTATTTCAGCTAGAAAAATGTGGCTTTGCTTGGAGCAGAAGCTGCCTCTCTGATGAGGCCATGATCTGCTTGTGTGGCTGGGAAAATGAAACAGCCTGACTGAAGATACTGTTGAACCCATGGAGCTTTAAGCACCCTTTGCCCCAGGCAAATTCCCTTGTTTTTATAAGCCACTACAACTAGGCTGTAAAATGCAGGTCTGCAAGCAAAGCTAGGGTAGTAACTACAGGTGGTAACTTAAGGCTGCCTTCATGAACTAAATCCTGCATTTTCAGTCCTTAAAAAAATGGATGTGTGAAGTAAATTCCTCCCTATCTTGCCTATGACTCATATAAATGTATTACACTTCTTGAAGCAGATTTTCAAAGTCTGCAGCCAAACCCATGCACATCGATGCCTTAATTGAAATCAGTTTATTTTGTAGGTTAATAGCTTATACCATGTCCACCAGTGTGGTAATTTTTTCTGTTAAATGGCTGAATGAGATCTGACATTAAAAGATATCCTGTCCTAAAATGGATTTTTTTTTTTTTAAATCTCTAGACCAAACAGTGGCCCAGTTTAAGGGAATAATAATTTCAAAATCACTGAAACAATAGCAAAGATTTAAGTAGTGAGAAAATCATTAGTCTGGGTGTTTGGTATAGGTGTAGCAGTATTACATTGATTTACAGAAATTAATTCCCTGGGTCAGTACTGTTAGACTGTAGTTATCTGGTCAGCTCTGACTAGGCTTCTTTACCAGAAGGATATCCTGGCTATTACCCCAAATGCTTTGGAGCCACCTAATTAATTTGTAATCTCCTCAGGATAGCAGGGAAAGCAGCAGATAAGTATTAGCTGAGAGACCTGAGCAGTGTCACCCTGGGATAATGGAAGGGTAATGCATTACGTGAGAAGATGTCATCTCACCAAAAAATAAATTTCAGGAGCTTGTATTTCATACAGTATATGCAAAGTGCTTAAATGGAAGCTTGTTTAGTGTTCACATCTATTCTCTCATTCATTCTTTTCTACACACAGGTTTGTTTGGTTGCTTCTGAGCAAAATCAGATTTTCTAACTGATAACTCCTATGAGGAAAACAGATGACAAAAAAGATTAATACGGTACGTGATATATTGTACAGGTGACAGTGGCAAGAGAGTACATTGCAGAAGAGAGGGGAACTTAGGAAATAAAAGAAAAAATAGAGCCTCTCAGTCAAAATTTGAAGCAGTGGAATCGATGAGGAAGCGAAATACCAATAAGACCCTGTTTGGAGGAGGAGGGGGAGGCTGTTTGGTCAGTCAGGGCAAGGTGAACCCATCCTTTTTCAGCAGCTGCAAAACTTTAGGGAGAGCCTGCACGTCTCTTTGTGCTCACCCTTTTGCGGCTCAAGGGGCTAAAAGTGGGGAACTTGACTCTGCTGATGAGGTGTGCTCAGCTCCACTGAGTCACAGCGTTTAGATAGCAAAGCTAGTGAAGGGCAAACCAAGTCAAAGCGGTTCTGGAGGGTTTTCTGTGCTGGGCCAGTAACATCACCTGTTTTCTTCTTGGCCCATAAGGAGAGTGCAGACTCAGAAAAGGAGCACAGCCTATCGAAATGACAGATTCCTATGCACATGTCCTGCCTCTCACATTCCTTTGTGCATTTCTGGTACTTCACCTTCCATCTCATCAGAGTCATGCTGCACTTGCCCCTAGGGCACCTGGGTGCAGAGCTTGAAAAGAAGGAGCTTAAAGATGGGCCCTGAGCAGGAGGAGGCTCATGCAAATAAGCAGAAACAGAAGTATTGGAAGGTCAATTTAATGAGTGCACCCTGTGTCCAGATTAATGTGCTTCATTCAAAAGATGTAAGAACAAACCTGCTTTTCCAAGGGCTGCCAGTAGGTGGTCCCTTACTGGGGGATGTTTTGCATTTCAGCTTTACTGCCATGAATACCAGATTATTGTAAATGCCTGTCTCAAACTCCTGATAACTCTGTGCTGACTGGAAAACTTTTTTTCCTGAATTACTTCTGAGGAATCAGATCTTGGCCCAACATTTTCTAAAAAGTCCCCACATCTAGCCCCCAGAATTTATTGGCAACTGGAGCATTCAGGATACTGAACCCAAATGCCCTGAAAACTCTCATGTCTCTGCTGGCCTCCTGGACGAGCTGGTTCACACTGGTGTCAATGGGAAACAGCGGGCAGGGTGGTATGTGGGATGCTGTCCTGAAGGTGAAGTTTCAAAATGCATTGAGTTGGCAGCACTCAGATTCTAACCAGAATGCCCTTTCCCTCCAATACGCAATGTTGTAGTACAAACTCTGGCTGTCTGGGAAGCCTGGGCCACTGGTAGTGCTGGTCAGTGTGGAACCTCAACTGTGTTGTGGGCAGTGTCTTCTTTCAAGATTAAAAAGTTTACTGTGTCTGTCTTCATCAGTAGATCCTTGACTCGGGATTCTCCTAATAAGGAGCTGACACGGTGAACCCAAAAACAGGCAGAGTACAAGTCACCTGATATTTTTCGGTCCAGTTGCCATAAGAACTGTACAGTCCACATGAAGGACCCTACCTGCTGTTTTTTGTCTGAACAGTCTTAAAAAATATTGGCAGTCACTCAAAATGCTTGTTTTCGTCTAAAAATTACAATATTTTGCACACTGTCTTCTGTCGACTGCTTTTGGTATAAGCAGCCTGGTACTCTCACAGGATATTGAACTAAATGTCTCAGACTCCATGGGAGGCAGATAACTGTTGTCGTTAATTATATTAAATACAGGGGGCAGGGGATGAAAACAACACTCTATCTTGAAATGACTCGCTAATGTCTGTGAGTTTCTGTGAGAGATGTTAGCAGAACTGGAACTATAAAGCGGTCTGAGCACTAGACAGGGGACCACAGAAGCTGCCCAGAACATTTGCTGGGTATCCTGGGGAAAAGCCTGGTCAGCTTTATAAAGGACACAGCTTCATAAAGGGCTCTCAGACTGTAATGTGGAAAGCAATCCAGGGCTTAAGTGGTATTAATGTTCTTATGCAAGCTGGTTTGTGCTTCATCAGACATGCAGAATGGTGACCACAAATCTTGTTATGAAATTTGTCATAAAATTTGTCATCAAATGTATTTTGACAACAAGAGTCCATGATGTTTCCAGAAAGATTCTTCTCCCTGTGCTGACACGAGGGATGGGAGAAGAAACTGTTAAATGCCATATCTCTCGGGACAACTTTTCCGATGCAGAGCTCAGAGCAACTCTGCAGCCCAATTGGGAGAAAGTCGCAAAAGTGTTGTCTCTTCATGTTCAGAATAGCTTGAACATCCTGTTATTCCCTGTGTTTTCTCAGCCTAAATCTGGGCTGCTTTGGCTCTTTGCTCTGCAAACCTTATTTTGATACTTTTGCAATATGATTTTTTAGCTGAAAGGCAGCATTGCTTTCAAATTGAATGCTGATCAAGATGGGAGACATAACAAAAGTGTGGTTATAGTGAGATTTGGCCACTGAAAACTGGTGTGATTTTGCAGTCAAAATTCAGCCCAGTCCTGACTGATGTGAAAGTTAGCCTGTGGAGTCCTGTCCCTCACAGGAGATCTGCTTTTGTCACTGTGTTCTGTTGTCCTCCCTAAAAAGATTGCCTAGACTTTCAAAAATAGGAGTTGCCAGATTTGGTCAGATGGTGTTCTCACTTGTTTTGGTTGCAAAGAGGAACGTACTCAGCGGTCCATCGACAGATTGGTTTTTGTACTGATTTAAGGCCATGAGAGCAGCTCATGCCTTCATCATTCACTGATACATCTGTAATTATTCCAGCCCCTCTGATTTGAATTAGAGGAGGTTTTTTGTCTCTAGGTTCTAAGTTCTGACTTCTAGCAGGTAAAATAATAATGAAGACTGAGTAAAAGAAAATTAATCAGTATTTCCGTGGTTAAATTTGCTGTTTCAGTTTTGAAAGGGTCAATACCCTGTGAATGCATGCCAGATTTTATGTGTATGTATGATTGATGGTACTTCAGGTTTTGCCCCAAGCTATACTCAGTCTACTTGCAAGTGATGCTGGTAGTGAAGTTTCCAATGCTGCTGTTATGTTTTATTTAGATAACAGTAGAGCTAAAAACCTGGACCACTTCACAATCAGAGATATAATCTTTTCGCCCAAAGCTCACAAACCCTAAAACAAAGACTGCCTGGGGAGACTCTTTGGCACTGTATTAAATATTCTTGCCAAGAAAAGGCTTCTTACAATTGCGGCCTTCCTAAAAGGCACTGTGGGTAGTATCAACACAAAGATATCTGTATTACATGGTTTGACCTGCTTTAACCTCAGCCAGTCTCCTGGAGATGTAGGAAATA
The DNA here is from genome assembly GCA_035584735.1 of Pseudotriccus pelzelni. Taxonomy (NCBI): domain Eukaryota; kingdom Metazoa; phylum Chordata; class Aves; order Passeriformes; family Tyrannidae; genus Pseudotriccus; species Pseudotriccus pelzelni. Next base: position 22,723,770 of record JAWMRA010000161.1, read on the forward strand.
TCTGTTCCATTCAAAGGTCTTGCCTTTCAGGAAAAGTAGAAGCGGTTTGTCTGGTGTCCCAGCTTTCTAAGGGGAGATATTACATTTTTTGTGGGTGAAAGTCACCCCACTGACACTATCCAAAAGCCTGTGGATCTGTGTCACATCAGCTGCTGTCTTTGTGTGCAAAAATGAATTGCTTCCCAAGTCTCTCCACTCAAGGCCACTGCAGATGTACTGTGCTTGGGGAATAAGGATATTTGGGGAAAATGGGTGTATTGTTCGTGGCGTTCTCTTCCTTTAGGGGGAAAAAAGGTATGCTCTTTTAACTTTTAGCTATAGAGGAATGTTTGACCACATCTTAATGAAAACTAGGTCCCCAATTTTGCAGGTTTATATGTCCTTAAAAATGCCTTTTTTTTTTTTTTTTAATTTTTTCTTCACCTGGAGAAGTTTGAAGTTTGTTAGCAACGTAAGTAGGATTTAGATCAACCTCTGAGCAGTAAGGTCACTCAGTTGCCCTCCCCACATGTGAAAGATGAGGTTATTGAGAGGAAGTGTTACAGGTGGCAATGGAAGCGAGTTCCCCCATATTCTCACCTCAGCAAAGTAAAGCTCTTGCCTCCTCAAGTCTCTTCAACACACCAATTTGTCCACTTTTCCTGCAGCATGAACTGGGCGCTTCCGAACCCGTGAGCCTCCAGAGCAGTGCGTGCAGACATGTCCAGCAGCTGTGTGACCCCACGCCCCTTGGCAGGACCGTGGCTGGTGCAGCAGGACGGCTCGTTCATGAGAGCTGCAGTGCAGGGCTGTTCCTGTGGCGTCATAAACACAGTGGAGGATGTTTAATTAGGCACCTTTTATTTCCTAATTCCTGGAAGAGCAGAAGCTGCTTGCCTGGGCTCAAGGGCTGCCAGGCTCCCTGTGCCTGATGCTGCGAGAGGTGGATGTGTTGCTATGGCGCTGGAGGTGTCTCTAAACCCCATTGCTCTGGCAGCTGAGCTGGCTCCCAACAGCATGTCCTAATTGTGGCTGTGCAGCAACAAAACAAATATTCAGAGATTTCCATAAAGGCTGTAATCAAAGGAGCATCCCTTGCTTTTTAATATGTGCTGAATGGGTTCATTTGTAAGCTTATTACGACTTCAGCGAGAGAAGCTATTAGGGTGATCATTAGCTGCCTGTGCAAATAGCAAGAAAAACTGTGGCATGTTCCAGAATAACCTTTTTTTAAGGTCTTTTAATGCACTTTCAGGTGCATTAACAATAACCAGCCGTGCCATCTTTCATGTTTCCCATGCCATGAGTGAGGACAAAAGAGAAGGGAGAAGGGGACAGTGTACAGTATGCTTTCAAAATAAGTTCAGATGGAGAGAAAAATGAGGTGTTACGAGAGCAGCAAATTCACTAGCATGACATTGTGTGTCTTGATACAGTATCTGTTATCCACTGGGAAAGCAAAAGCATCTGGGAGCCAGCCTTCAAGTCTTGGCTCATATCTCACTTAGTCCCTCTACTCCTGTCATCTACGTATGAATAGTGCTGTGGGGTCTTTTGTCTGCCTGGAACCTGATCATTGCTGGAGTGTTTAGATTATACATCTTATGAAGGAAGAGAGAACATTTAGAAACACATATGCCAAGATTATGGGATTTATTAACTCTCGTTTATTTTCCTGCAGAACATCTGAAGCTGTCTTGTGGGCTGTGGCCCTGGTTCTCTCTCTGCTCCTCCTTACTCTTTCTTAATCAGAAATCAAAAATATCTGTAGCAAAAGACGTTGAATAGTTGGGTGTTCGTACATTGATTGGGACAGGTGTAGTTGAGATCAGTCACATTTACCTTTCAAACCACATTAGCTGCAATTTTATGTATTAGAGTAAGTTAAAGGTGCTAATTACAGTGAAACTCAGTTTAGATTTGCACATGGAATATTTATAAGATGTGTATCAGTCTGGCTATAAGCAGGGTAACTTAGGCTTCACGTCTGCCTCCCTTCCGTAAGTAATTTCTCATGTCCTTTGCTGCATTCAAGTTTTCCTGCACATATCACACTTATAGCTTGTGAAATGTATTTCCTAAATAAATAAATGACTCAAGTTATGAGTTCAGTGGGATAAAGATATCCTATTGTGTTTAGAATTCGTGACACTTTGGGATGCATTATTATTATTCTTGTTAAAAACATTTTAAAGATGACCGGAAGCAGATAAATAATACCACTGGTCAGATTACCAGAAATATTATTTTCTGGTTTATTTAGTATTACCGAGGTCCCTCATTTAAGATCTGCTTTTCTTACAGACTGTTTTTCCTAACTTTTGCTTTTCTAGATGGACTAAACTAACTGTTTTATTTTTACATGTGTGTAGGCAGTTACCTTGAACAGAGAGTTTTGTTGGTTTTCGGGGCAGTTTGGGGTTTTTGTTGGGGTGTCTTTTTGTACAATAGTTAAGGCATTCAAAGTTCTAGTAGGGATTTATTTCTTAAAAGCAATTTGAGTTATTACTTCCCCAGCTAAATGTTAAACAGTGGGTTACATTTTCCACACCTTTGTCTTATGAAAAAGCACTGAGAATAACTACAAAAAAAAAAAAAAAAAGTTAACCTATTGATCTGCAGCTCCATTCTGTGTTAAAACAAATGATTCAAGCAGGAGTTTCAGATCCCCTTGCCCATGGGCCTTTGTCTGTGCTTCTGCCCAGACAGTCTGGGGCTTCTTTTTCTTGCTAAGGACATCATCATCATCATCTTTTTGACAGGACAAGGGCCTGTGGCTCACAGTAATCCATTTTGGTAACATCTTTACTTTAAAATAATTTTCCTCCTCTGCCTTGTTTCCCTGAAGCCTGAAAAGTATCAGGAAACTTCTTAAAGTATTGGAAACTGTGATCTGAGGAGGACAAGGTTGCCACAGCAACTGTCCAGTATTTCTGAAATTTATTCCTTCATCTTTCAAAACCATCATGAATGCAACAAACTTGCTTTGCTGCAAACAAAGCAAGGCTATAGAAAGAGAGAACAGAAAAGAGCACCGAGAAGTCAGTTGTTGTAAAGGTGAGATGTGTCAGGCTCAGGGAAAAAGTGGCAGGCATTTACACTTCATGTTAAATCCCCTCAGCGTCTGGAATGCCGTGCAAGCGTATGGAGTGTTTCAACACTTGACAGTATCTGACATGACAGTGGATAATGTCACTTGGCTTGTGATGCAACTCCATGATCCACTCAGGATGGTGACATTTATTCCATCCAGAAAGGCAATATTTTCAGAAATAGGAGGCCAAAGTTAGCCGCCTCCCTTTTGGTATGATAAATAACTGCTTTCTGGGACACAAGATGCCTGGCAAAGAGTATAACTTATTAGCCAGAAGTGATCAGCTTTTTCGTGGGTTTGGGACTGGTCGCAGCATGGACTGGTTACCACAGGTCTGTACTGGGGGTCAGAGGTTTAGCGCATCCGTTCCCCTTTTAGCTTTGTTTTCTTTATCTGATAAACAAAATTAATGTTGCTATATCATCAGCGCATATAATCTTTGGGTCATCTGTTTAGAAAGGCAGACAATCAGTACCATGTGGTTCCTTTGCACTGTGGTTAATACAAGGGAAAATACACCTGTGAGCTATCTGAGGAACTTTTTTTTTAAAGCAGCAGGACTTAAAAGAGTTGCAGGCTATTAGATATGTTGGTTCTGTATGCAGTATCTTCTCTTCTGAGACGGCTGGTGCCTGTGTGTGAAAAGCTGTGTGAAAGAGCCAGATGTGATTACATATCTAACTTTGCTTGGTAAGGGGCCCAAGTGAGCAGTTCATGTTTCCAGTGGTGTGGTATGCACATTTGCACCAGTTGAAATGAAGTGCTCTGTGGCCTGAAGCCATACTGGCACTTCAAACACATACTCTAGCACTTTTCAAAACGTTACAACATTTAGGAGAATTGGTTCTGCTCTGGGACTTCTGGACTTCAATTTTGAATGTCTGTGTATACGTGGGAGATTTTACCTCCACATGATCTCGTGTATTCTATGCACACATTTTGCAAAGTTGCAAATATAAAACATAGATGGTAACTGTTGTATTATTGGTTTTGTTGCAATGCTGGTGTTATTTGTATGAAGTTTTAAGGGGTTCAGTCCAGCCCTCTTTTTCCTCCTGTGTTAGACTGATGTGCTCCTACTGCACAGCCGTTTGGTGGCAGAAATGTGTCTTTGTTAAAAGCAGGCAGGATGGGATCGGATTCAGTTGGTCTGCTTGGGTAGGAAACTTATGGTAGTTTTAGCAGCATCTCTGATTCATTTAAACACTGTCCCAAGCCTCATATGCTTTTAGTGTTATAAAAGCCAATCAGGTTATTGTTTTAAGGTATAAGATGCCCCTAAGGGCTTTGATCACTCAACTGTACTGAGGAATTAAATGCTCTGAGGCAGTGCAACAGCCTCATTCACTCCAGTGTTGCAAGGCAAGGCAGTCATCGCTGCTAAATGGGCCCATGTTACAGTGACATTAGCATTTTAATGCAACTAAAGAGGAGGTAGATTGACTGTAATTTAGTATCTAGTTGCATGGTCTTGTGCAGGTCCTCTCATCCCTGCTCCACAGGGGCCGATTACAGTTACACAGTGCACTTTGGAATTTAATTGGATTTATATGCAGTAATGTAGTTGTGTCATAGCAACGATTCTGCTGTGCAAGTGCTATGAAATTCCAGTACAATTAGTTATTTATGTAGGAGCAATAGTTACAGGATAATGTACACAGCTTATGCCAAGGTCCAGTTCAGGAGCAGCAAAGGCTTTACATTTTTCTGAAGCCATTGCAAGGGAATGAATATCCCAATCCTGCTTTCACAGAGATGTTTCTCCTCACCTTTCACCATAAAAGCACTGACCTGTTGCAGAGATCCAGCAGGAAACTACTTCTGTCTTCAATTTTTGCTATGGTTGAACATATGGGTTGGCATGTGTTTTGGTTTCTCTAGATCCTGCAAATGTGGTGAGCACAGGGGGCTGGCAGTAGTTAGGAGCCCTTGTGAAGCAGAACACCTGTAAGCGGTCCATCTGGTGGCCCTTCCTGCTCTAGGCAACATGCAGGAGGTCAGATTTCTCACAAAGACATGCCTTGCTTCTCCATCCTGCATCCTTCGTTTATTTCTTGTTTCACTTGCTACCGTACTTGCTACTATTGACTGTATCGTACTCTCTTTGCCCCATTCCTCTTTGCTCTGGGGCTCTGACTGTCTTTCTCGTGGCATGAGACATGCGGGAGGCACAGGTTTAGCTGCTTCTTCCTTCATCAAAGCCCGCTCCTCACAAAGAGCTGCAATGTGAATGTGAAGAGAAGCCAGTGCTCAGCAAGGAGAGCTGATGTGGTGGCTGTGGGATGAACACAGGAGCAGGACAACATGCCAGCCACAGCTGCTCAGCTGGCTGAGCCTGCGTGGCTGTACCATGCAGCCCTAAGGATGGGGCTTGGCCTCAGCCATTGTTCTGGCTTCCATTGTGTTCCCCCAGCGACTGTAATTAAAGGCATCAGCTTGCTCAAGTCACAATTAGGCATGGTGGTTTTGCACTTTCTGCAATTCTCCCTAATGACAAAATTGTAGCTATTAACCAAAGAGAGTCTGTTTAGTAGGGACTTCCTCCCCTTTAGGGCCACAGAGCAAGATGGAGCATTGCTGCTGTTTGGCACCAATTGCGGTCTTTCATCTCTTCTGACACAGCACCTGCTGGTACCTACTGAAGCATTTAAGCTCTTCCTCTCTGTGGTGCTATAATTTCTTTAAAATATTGTGACTTATGAGGAATAAAAAAAATAAAATTCCTCTCCCACGCAGACCTTTGAGGGCGTGTAGGGATGTAATTATATGAATACACAGTAGGAGCAGGAATCTTATCACTCTGGTTATTTTCCTAATGATATGTTTATATAGTACAGAGTCATCTCTGCTTTAAAGTTAGAGCCATCTTCTCTTGGCAGCAGCTATCCCAGGACAGTGGCATCACGGGACAGGACACATGCAAAACACAGGGTGAAGTGTCCCCACACACCAAAGAAATAGATGAAAAGGGCAGGGTGGGCACTGGGTTCTGACTGTCAAAAAGGGGCTCTCTAATGTGAGGCAGTGACACTGTCCCTTGTCCTAGCTGTAGACTCTCCAAAGCCCTCTTCAGATAAGCCTGAACCTGCTGCAGCCATCTCCCAGCCAGTCACATGGCACCCTCTGAACTTTCACACTGATGGAAAAGCTGTACTGATCCAGGGCAACCTTCATACCCAGCACTGTAAAGTGGCACATGCCTTCAGCACTTCACAGCAGAGATGGGTCAATTGGCAATAGACATTTGTACCTTCCAGATTTCAAAAGGGAAGCCATCTCTTCTCTTCATCTAGAGATGTAGGTTTACAGTGACAGAGGAAGGACATTAAATGTGTGCGATTAATACAAAACAAAAGATCTATGAATATTCATTGTATGTTTTATATTATAATAATTTCAGCCACCTTGAAGCTCCTTGTTCGCTTCCTGCCAACAACAAACGATAGACTTTTGCTCACAGGAGTCTTAATGGGAGGCAATTTTCAAACGCGCATTTACAAATGTTTGTGGGAAACAGATGTTAAATGTACCCACTCCAGAAATCAATATGAAATGCTGGCAGTAAGAGAGCAGGGATAAACCCAGGTGAATTATCTAATGCCTCTCAGGGAAGCAGTGGCTTTAGCAAAGCTGCAAATATGCCAAAACCATTTATGAAGGATAAGTTGAATTACAGTGCTGAGTATACTGTGTGAGTATTGGACTCTTGTGGCATGGAGTGCTGTTTGAAGAGTTAATGACTGTCCCTTCCCCACAGACCCTGCAGAGTGTGGGGTTGGGACTGTGTCAAATGGGTGGAAAAAACACTGTAGGAGAGGGTGCCCTGAGAAAGCAAGTCACACATGCATGCCTTGCATGTTAGTCTGTAATCTTTCCTTACCTTTGCCTAGTCAAAGACTGTCACTAGCATTGTGCAGGCAGAAATTAAAATTTACTGAGAAAATTGTAATTGTTAGCTTGAGGGCAGTGTCAGTCTACCCTTGAGTCCCTCTGCCTGCACCTGTGTATCTAATGCTTTGGGTGGACAGGGTGGTGGCCTTGTTGTTCCTCTCTGTTCTTGCTTCCCAGGCAGCGACAATGAGGCAGAGGGAAATAGCTTGCTCAACTTTGGCTTGAGAGCTGGCTGGGAGAATGAGAGATAGTGCCCAACATCTCAGGCTGCTGCTCCTAATGGCTGGGCTTCCCAAAGATGTATTCCATCTCCCTTCCTCTGCCTTTTCCATTTCCCAGTAAATGGGCTGTAAAGTCACAGCAGATTAAAGTTTGTCTAAACCCCCTGTAAAATACTGAAGGTGCAGCTGGTATTAATTTGGTCCTGTTGTGGGATGAGGTGCATGTGTAATGGGACTATAGATTTATATGTGGTCTGTTGGCATTTAAAACACCCCAAAGATTGTTAAAGAGATTCTGAGAAAGTGCATCCCTCACTGCATATTAAAAGCACTTCATTACTGCTAATGTACACTAAATTAAGATGGCAATTAAACTGAGCATATTCATCAGAATGGTGTGTTTTAATAAATTGTGTATTTAACATGACTGTGTTTTATTGACTTCTTCGGTAATTGCATACTTTTATCTTGCAGCACAAGCTTGGATAGAACAAAATCCATGGGACGCACAGACAATTAAAGACTAGAATAGACACTGTGCTTCCAGTTCCAAGATTTTTAAAGGTGAGTGTTGCTTACAGCTTGGTCTTTGTGCCTGCTGGATGCTTTCTCTGTATCTCTGTCCGGGCTGTGGTGTTCAGGAGAGGGGTAAGAAATACACAGCTCAACTGCATCGTTATCACTCACAAGGTACTGGATAAAGTTGTCCCTCTTCAGTCTGATAAAACTGCCCCACCTCTGTTGTATCTAGAGGAGCAGATTGTGTGGAAATAATACTCTGAGAAGATTTTCTGGAAGGCTCTTCCTGTTAGATTTGTTCTCTTAGGAGAATCCACCACTTTGGTCTATAGAAGTTGGATACTGCTTGCAGACGGTGAACACAGCAATCCTCTTGTGAGAGATGGACTTGTGAAGGAAGGAAGGCAGGCATGCTGAGCCAAGTCTCAATACCTGCAAGCCAAAGGGTGGGCTGCCACATTGCTGTGGAGAGGACACAATGGAGCAATGCCAGGTGGTGGAGGTCCTTTTCCACTGGTGCAGCTTAGAGCTTCAGGGATGTTTTCAGGGACATCCCAGCTGAGACAGCCTCTAGAAATTGATACATTTACTTGGAAAAGAATCTAGTCCATATTTTCTAATGCCTTTAAAGGGTGCCTGGCACTGGTTCTGGAGAGCTTCAAAGATGTCTTCTGCTTTTACTTGGTTGCATTGTGTATGAATAGGAAGGTAGGTGTGAGTTACCACCATTTTCTCCTCAAGCCACTGGCTAATACAGAAGGAAGTACTGCAGAACTTGTTTTTAGGTTTTAAAGAAGCAACAGATGAGTTCAGTGGACAAGGTCTTGGTGCATATTGATAACAAAGAAATATTTATATTAAAAGAAAATATGCGTGGATGATGTGATAGAAGTGACCGAGAAAATGATTTGCATGAGGGTTGGGCAAGATGACCTCTAGGCGTCTCTTTTACTCTTGGTTATTCTGTGTTTTCTGTCAAACATTTGAGATGAGAAGACTGTGGTGAGCCATCAGGCAAGTGCAAAATGCCAGAATTTTATGTACTGAAACACAAATTGTCTGCAGAGGTATGTCAGGAGTAGACAAGGAAAATGGTTCGCACACTTGTTTTCAAGTAGAGGGTAGGAGTGATATGATAAGGAAGATGAAAAGATTGAGACTGGTGAAGATGAGGTGCTCCTGAGAGTTCTGATAGACTGGCACATCTGTGAGATGCTCTTTGCCACCATGTAACTTGGACATACCTTGGACAGCTGTTTCAAAAAATTTTTCCATGAGGCAGGTCATCATACACTGGAAGAGATGTCCAGGGAGACTGGGGAATCTCAGTCCTTGGAGACATTCAAGACTTAACTGATGTGACCCTGAGCAGCCTGCTCTAACTTTGAAGTTGGATCAAACTTTGGAATTGGCCCAGGCTGGAGGTGTTTGTGGGTGTTTGTACTCAATGACATTCAGAGGTCCTGTTCCGCCTAAGTTTTTCAGTGATTCCATCTCCAAAGCAAAGGTAAAGGAACAGTTGAAGTGAATCCATGGGTTTCAATCTAGGGTGAAGAGAATATGGGGATTGAGGGAAATGTCAGTAGTAGCAAAGAGAAATTTAGTAGCAGTTTTTGGGGTATGGTTGAACAGCTGCTTTCAGTAATGAGAAGTTCAAGATAGCTGTAAGGCATGCAAAAACAAATGACAGAAGAAAAGAAATAAGTTGTGGCTAGAGAACAAACAAATGGATTGCCTTAAAAAAACTAGACTGTTCCTAACTGATTACAGCAGCTAGGGTGTTTCCTGGCTACACTGCTGGGGATTTTTAGCCTTCCATCGCTTTGCAAGATAAAATTCATGAGTGATGGAGGTGGGGGGGGGGGGGGGAGGGGGTGGGGGGGAAGGGGGAGAGAAATTTATAATAATCTGCCTAAGAAAAAACTGAACATTTATAGCTGCATTTCAGACAAAAACGTATACATCTCATATGTCTCACAAGTCTGAGATGGGACAAGCCAGAGGAAGCATCTGTCAGCCTCTGTCTTCTGCAGTTCTGACTGTTAATGTTTGCTTAGCATTAAATGTCTCCTGCAGAGAAGAACTTAATCTGTCACAAATTTGGGGCCTGGAGGAGGGGAGAGAAGGTATTTTTAAAAGGTAGATTAAGATATTTGCATTCAATTTTTATCTCACTTCCATCAGTATGTACTGGCAGTAACTCAGAAAATTTGCCTTTTGTATGTATGGCTTAAAAAGAAAAGTAGAAGGAAAGGCAGCTCTTTGGGTCAAGACTGTCCTTTAATGTCAGTTATTTTTTCCATACAGCCTCTCATCAGGGACTTCAGGTATCTTCAGCTAATTAGCAAGGCAGCACAAACACACTTATAATTACTTTATTTGTAAGTAATTATATTTGCATTTTGCTTGCATTGTTTGTAAATAGCATTAATTACATACTCCTCAAAGTCTGGAGCAGTACTATGCTGGAGTGCTTTAACTCTGTCATCACACAGTTTTAAGTGCGTCGTAAGAGATCAGATCATGCTTTTGGTTGATTTTTCCTGTTTTAATCAGTGCAATTACAGGATCCAAATGATGACCTTTCATGTGCTGTTTGGGAATCTGGGTACCCAGCAGAAACTGGAAAGGGTGTGTTATGCCAGTACATGTGGGTCACTCTAAGCTCTAAGTTCGACCACTGAAACAATTGCTCAGATCAGGTCAGTGGGTTGGCATTTTTTGGAAGTTTGCATTGAGTTCTTCTGATGTGGAAATTCTGATGTGATTGTTCTTGGCTTTGCCAGCCCAGACCTCACAGTATTGCCCCTGACTTCCATTTGCATATCCTGAGTGGAAGAATTTTGGAATCTGTAAGTCTCAGTAGGTGTGTTCCTGACTTGAAGCACAGCACAGTGAGTTAGGGTTGCACTTAGTTGTTGCTTTGCTGTGTGAAGCGTGGTGGATGTAGAAATTACAAATCTGAACCCAGTGCCACTGCTGGGGACAATTTCTTGCCAAGGCAGTGAAGGGAGTCCTTGTTTGTCAAAGCTGAGTGTCCATGTGTCCTTGCTGCTTCCAGGTTACTGTGACTGCCTGGTCTTGACAGTGAAATTTTCAGGATCTGGTTGCTTAATGGATTTACAGTCTCCTTTCCTTACTTATGCCTAGAAAACATTTTAACATACTGAGCTGGTGAGTGGGTAGGAGCAGTGCAAAGAATTGTAGTTTAGGTTTGTCTTTGACAATAAAAGTAGGCCTGTACTCAGTTCATGTAAATCAGAGTAGTTCCAAGGGAGCTTGCTTGTCTTACGGAGGAAGCAGACCCAGACACGGAAAGGAAAGTAAGGTTGGGGATGTGATTTATAAGTGCTACAAAGGAGCAAGATAGTGTCTGGCTTAGGAGCTGCTGCTGCTTAGACCACAGGCAGTGTTTTTCATGTGGGTGACTGTAGTGGGATGGGTGCATATGATGTGCAGTGACACAATAAGAATAAACTGTTTAGGGTTCTGTTCCTTTTTTTGACTACTGAGGCTACTATGATACGGATTATGCAGATGAATGCTCAAGGCAGCAGGATTTTGAAATTTCTCATATAACTTCAAAACTTTGGCTAATATACTATGATTTAGGCATTCTTTGTTTCATTGGAGTATGAATTTTTTGTGTAGTGAGGGTGACACTAATTGTGGGGCTCTTGAAGTTCATTGATTTGTCTGTATTTTCATATCCCTCTCTACTATAGTATCCAAGCCATGTGTCAGTGGAGCTGAAAGTTTACCTTTCCCATAAAACTGAAGAATTCATTCCCCAGGTCCTTACCCTTCTGGACTTCAAGACTTATAGAGCATGGTGCTAATAACACCAAGGTTGTGGGTTCGATCCCCATACGGTCCATTCACCTAAGAGTTGGACTCAAGGATCCTTGTGGTTCCCTTCCAACTCAGAGTATTTTATGAAATCTCTTTTGTCTGTGAGTTTTTCAGACATGGCTTTAAACACTGTTAAGAAGCTGTGGGCATTTTCTCCAGGCCCACATCAGAGCTCTGTGCCCTACTCCATTTGCTGCAGTAATGGTCTTGTCTTTGAGTCTCTCTGAACAGAACAGTTATGTATCAGAGATACAAGAAATAAAGTGTGTAAAGAAAAATAGTGCTCTCATCCTCAGGTCCAGATTCAGGTTTGTGTTTCTTCAGAAGCAAAGTGGACCTTCTGGGGATCACTCTAGCAGTACCCACCCAGCAGAGGCACACCGCTGTCCTGCCCCAGGCACATGTAGATGCAGAGGAAAAGCAACTGCATGTCCACATGAACTTCTAGGTTGCACCATTTGTGTTTCTGCTTGTTTTGTCACTAAAAAAGGAGCTGATTTGATTTTAAACCAAGTAAAAGTAATGCAGAAAACACACACAGTGTTAAGAAAAATCTGGCTCTTACCTCAGGCAGCCCCATGCTGGGAGCTCTGCCTGCCATGGGTTTTCTCAGCTCTTTGGCTAAAGCAGAGCAGTTCCTATGGTCATAGAAGAAAGCACCCCACAAGGCCCTACAGCACTCACAAGTTTTGTGGATTAACTAAAACAATGAAGGAACGAAAGAGAGTTTTATTTCCAACCTGGTGGAAACCTTGGATAATTTCATTTTTTTCTTTTAAGTGAATTAAGTGTACTTTGCTAGCATAGCATATCATTAGATTCATGTCTGTTTAGGGAATGGCATTTGCAGTGGAGAAAGGGAATGAAATGCGCTAAGAGGCATGTGGGCTTTGGGAAGGCTTCTTTAGGGAGCTGAGCAAACCTCTGCCTCTGTGTTTGTATGTGTTCGGATCTATCTGTGCACAGCACCATGACTGCATTGTTTTCTGTTTCCGTGTATTTATTTGTCTGTCTCTCTGGGGTACTTGGTGATATAATGGCATATTAGGAGACATAGTCACTTCATTAAGCAGCAAGCAAGAACTTTTTTCCAGTGTAAACCTTATCTGGTCAGGATTTATTGTTGCTTTTCCTATAGAAGCACTGTCCAAACAGTTTGTTGTCTAAACCAGACATGGAGTTTCAAAACTAGTTAAGATTCAATAGCATTTTTTCTTGGCCTTAAAAGCTCTCCAACGTTGATCCATGGGTTTTTCTTGAAAAAGACGTGTGCAGAGTGGGGTGTAGAGCACCAGGACTTCACTAGCGCAGAACATCTCAGTGCATGACAAGTAAGTGGTGTGCCCCAGGCTGAGTAACCCTGTGTGGACAGCCTCCATGAGCCCTCCCGTGTCCACACACTGCAGTCATTCCCAGTTCAAATGCCTACGAGTTTCCCCTAAACTGTTGTCCATGTTTGTGTGGCATGCATTCTGTAGAGGAGGCTTGTATGGAGCTAAGCGTCCCAAATGTTTTTTGTGCATCTTTCAACTGGGCACAGCTTGTTCTGGCTCCTGTGTCAATACAGCCTTCTTTGGCGTGAAACAGGCAGGTGCATTCAGTGCTTCTTCAACCTGACAGGCTTTAAAGAGTGGTAAAAATCTTCATATGCAGAGAGATATGCTTCCCCCAGTATTTCACTCTGCAAGTAAAGCTAGACCTTTCCTCTCCTGCAAGCTTTCTCTTCACATCTGTGTTCAACAGACCTTAAAGAATGCAAAGAGACTTAGCAGTGATCATTATCTCTTACTAGCCTGTGCTATGTTGCCTTGTTCAGGTAAGAAAAGAGCTCTTTTCTATAATGAACTCCACAGGATCTTGGGGGATATACAAATGGAAATAAAATTGTGTCATTTCAAGAAAAAATGAGTGTGCTAGGAAAGTGTTGTTTTTTGCAGGAGGAGTTGGACCAAGGAGCCTGAAGACCATGGAGGGAGACTGTCTTAGCTGCATGAAGTACCTGATGTTCCTTTTCAATTTCTTTATATTTGTAAGTATTTAGAATTCACTTTCTTTCCTGAATCCTTCTGTTTCCAGCAGCCTGCTGCCTCCCAGCAGGATAGGCTGTAATTTTGGTAAAGTTGCCATGATGCAGAACATCCCCTCTGCTTTGCACTAGCAATCACTGAGCATTTTGCAGCATCCAAAGATGCTCAGACATCCAGCAAGGCAATGCAGTGGTCACTGTTTTCTGAGTTATTGCTGTCCTTGACAAGGGAGACCACAGGGAAAGCTGTAACTAGAGGTGTATGTGGCTTGTCCTTGAATGGCAGAAGAAATTGTTTTCTACTCCTGGGTGTCCTGCTGAGGTTTTCAGTCAGAAACAGAAACAGAAACATTCCTGGTTGTTCTTGTTTTTTAAAGGAAGGGTGGCCAGCTCCCTGGCCTCTGTGGCAGGGATGGTTCATGCATGCCCTGTCACTGGGCTGTCCTCCACCGAAGTGAAAGCAGATTGAGACTCTGTCTTTCAGCATTAGGGGGGAAGGAAACAATTAGTAGAGTGATGTGTCTAGGAAGAAAGGCACTCCTACTGCAAATGATTCATTTAATGAGCAAGAGATACTAATAGTAGCAGGACAGACATCACCTGTACAGTGGAGAATATATGCAGTGGAGAAATACAAATTCTCCAAATTAATATGTTTGATCAAAAGATAGTAATGAATCCAGTTTTTCTCCAGCAGTTGTTTTATGCTGACCTGTCTCCCTCTCTCTCCGTTCCTTGTGCTGTGACAGCTGGGAGGAGCATGCCTGCTGGGACTTGGAATCTGGGTCATTGTGGATCCCACAGGTTTTCGAGAGATAGTGGCTGCCAACCCTCTGCTCTTCACAGGAGCGTACATCATGTTGGCTATGGGAGCAATGCTCTTCCTGCTGGGTTTCCTCGGCTGCTGCGGTGCCATCCGTGAGAACAAATGCCTCCTGCTTTTTGTAAGTGTCCTGGCATTTTCTGTTGGCCTCTTGGTTCTTCTGAAGAGTGGGAGTGACTGGATAGATGATGCTGTGATAAGTTCATGAATGGGTGTCTGTTACTGTAGCCATTATTCCTTTAGATAACAAATAGGCTTAGGATACTTTTCCACACAGATAGAAATACAGAGAATTTGCTTTTTCTGTATATAGATTTGAGCCCAGTCTCTGAGTGCATTTTGATTTTTTTAAGCTTTCTTTCAAAATGCCTCCATTTAATTGGTTGGACTTTTTTTTACATTTATAAATTGATCAAGAGTGGTCCTCTTGACCTCTCAAAACCCACTGCTCCACTTGTAGATTCATTCCTCAGGGGCTCACAACAAAGCAGAGGGAACATATGGAGCACAGCACCTGGGTAAGGGAGCTCCCTCCTTATCAGCAGGAATGCCCAGCTCGGAGCTGCATGGTGGCCTGTCATTGCAGTTCTCAATAGCTGGTCACTCCCTTGCACAGCCTACTCTGCTCCTAAAATGAATTAGATTTGTCATTGTTGGGCACGTTCTCCTGAATGGCAGGGTTAAACCTCAGCCCATGTGGTCATCAATAATTACAAAGAGCTAAAATATGTCACTTCTGCCCCTGCCTCCTCCCCCATAAGTCCTGATACTGCAGGGTTTCCAGCCATTATCTTTGACTGGAATGCATTATCAATTATGTATTGAAAGATAAAGATCATTAGTTTTCTTTATTTTTCCATCTAATGTGACCTTTTTCCCTCCTGCTGTCTGTTGGCACTTTGGGGTTGTTGTGTTTTTTGTTTGGTTGGGTTTTTTTTAAGATCTTGATCTTACTTTTTGTATTTTGTTATGATTGTATCTTGCACAGCTGCTTCCTGGTGTAAAAAAGGCTTGTCTCTTGCTTTAAATAGAACGGAAAGGTCTTTTTTCTTGAATGCAAACCCATCTTTCCTAGAGATGAGTGCAGCTGCAGTGAGATAAATTCTCTCTAGCCCTTGGCTCACACATGCCTTGAGTTCATAGCCTGCAAAGGAGATCCCTTTCCTGGAAGCCATTGTGGGTTTGACTTCTAGTGGCTCATCTCAGAAGTAAATCAGAAAGCCAGATGTATCCCTGTGAAGCCTGTGGAGATCTGCTCAGAGGAACCTCATAAAATGAAAGGATCAGGCCCAATGAGCCTGACATTACTTCAAAGCCTGTCCCTGTCAGATTAAGAAACTAAAAGTTGTGTTTGATGAAAATTGTTGATTGTAAGTGAATAGGAGAGTAATATTTTCAGTTTGGACCATGTCTGCTGCATACAGAGGGGTAACATGGCTGGAGGAAGGTAGCCCTGGGCCATGCTCTTTCCTGATTTAATATCAGTTACAGGTTTGAATATTCCTCCATGTGTTGTAGTTATACTCTAATGCACTTGATTTTGTGGTTATTACTTTTCTGACTCTTAGAGATAGTTCTGAGCCCTGCTGCTTTATTTATTTACCTTTATGATTATTTGCTTTTGAATGAAAAGTGAGAAAAATACATGCTGGAAGTAATACCCTAGACTAGGAGAAACTCTAAATTACTGGATGAGGAATTATTGTTCCACTTTGATCAGGTCTTTGAGGGCTTCTGATATCAAAACCAACTCTGTTGTACAACCTGCTGTCTCATGTTCAGCAGTGTGAACCACTTGGATGAGGACCTGTGCCGATACCAAGGAAGAAGAAATACATTGCCAACTTCTTTTTTGGGGCCACACCAGCTGATGTTAAAATCAGCTTACATTAAAACATCTGTGAAACCCGAAGTCTGATAGGAGTAAGTTTTAGGCATTGAAGAGGCAAAATGTTCATGACTGTATTCAAGAGAGACTGGGAACACTTGCAAAACAGAGTGTGTGAGTCTTTGGCGGGGGTGGTACTTGGGGAAAAGTTGCTAGATCAAATCAAGTCCACTTACAAAGCTGTTGAAGAATTGATGAGCCAGAGACCTGCTTGAGTGAGATTTCACAGTGTTGCATAATGTATGTCTAAAGCTTTCAGTCCAAATGTAAACAGAAGATAGAAGGGACAAGACAGATGCACAGAAGTGTGGTCTCTACGTTCTGGCTTCTGTCTGTCCAAGGACTTTTATTTTTCATTAAGCTTCTTGTCTTTCGGTTAAAGAAACCTCCATCACTGTGGAACCTAACGTTGCATTAAGTACGAGGCTGTGAACTATTTTTAGATTTCCCAGCACTTGGACTTGGTTCACAAAACTGGCCTGCAGATCAGACATTGAATAACTTCTTGATTGTCCTGAAGACCCTCTGATTGCAAAAAACCACCATAAAACCCAGAATCCAAAATACTATTATGCATACAACATTGCATCCTAGGACTGAATTCAACTTTGGAACAAGAACAATCCGTGTCAGCTTCATTTGGCTTAGTTTTGGGTGCAGATATCCTGTTCTGCACTTCTCTAAAATGGATGTAGTAGCCCCTGAAACTCCTCAACATGAAAATGCACGTTCTTTGAGTTAAAGGCAGTTGCTGCTCTTTTTAGAACAGCAGCTTTGAAACTGGAATGGTAGATGAGTTGTGAAAAATAAAGATGAGGCATTGATTTGTGGAAAGTTCTGATAAACCTGTAACCATCACCAGGAGCTGAGGCAAGATTTTTGACCAATATAAGAGATCTCACTTCTCAGGATATTCACCTTGGATGTGGGGGAAAACTGTGTTCAAATTTTGTGTCTCAAGCTTAAATTTGAATGTGAGGCTACTGTGTCCAATGCATTAACCAGCTGGCTGTTTTGCACTCTCATATGTCAATAATCAATTTAATTTTTGGAAGGAAAACATAATAAGCAGGTTTTGACTCTCTTTAAAATTCAGAGTGGGAGCAAGGTTTGAAACACTGATGATCTATCTTCCTTTTCTCATCAGCCCTAATGGCTGCTTGTGTTTTACAGTAACTGTTGTAAATCTGTAATGCAGAGTGCACAATATAAGTGTAAATCAGTTTGGGAACAATAATGACGCTTATCACAGATAATCTGGGAATGACTACTTCTGCACAAGACTGTGCTGGAGCTTGGTTGAACACGTGTCTCCCAGTAATCAGTAAATGAAATGCAATTAGCAGGGTGATGGGATTAATCACTTGATCACCACCTTAGACCTTAGTGACTACGCTGAGATCCCTTGATGGATGATGAAGTGAATTTGCAAAGCATCGTTCATTCTCATCAGTTGTTCTTTGCCCTCCTGTGGTGAAATTAAAACAGTCTCTAAGCAGGAAAAAAAGAAGCCGCACAGAAAACTCCAGCAGTAAGAATAAATTAGAGTTAACTAGTTCAGCAAAATCAAGCAACGTAATTTTGTTGGAAACCAAAGTCCCCACTCATCTGATTTTTTTGTTTTGTTCTTTGAGCCCAGGCTCCTTTTCTTTTGTTTCCACTGTGAAGCAGGGAGACAAACAGGACAGGGTGGTGTGTGCGCTTTTCCAGTGGGGAAAAATCACTTACAGCCTTGATAATTGACAGCAAAACAACATTTTGCCCATTCCAAGCAGGTAGTTTGAATTCTCTCTCCATCACCAAAGTGCACAATGCACAGCCTTTCAGACACTGTTCATAGATCATTGCTCAGGGATCACAATGGTACTTGTGGCCCTCTCTGCCTGCTCTTTCAGAAAGACCTTCAACCATCCAGACTTCTCTTCTTATTTTCACTCATTGCTTCATCCACCTTCGTTGGTAACACGTAACACATTTATTACTCTCCATGTGATGTGGTCTTACAGGGTTCTCTCTTCACTTCTGTTTTTCTCACATAGTGCTGAAATCTGAATTAATTTCTTAACATTCACTCGGCTTTATAAAATCATCTTTGAGTCTGTGAGCTAATTTTTGGCATGTTTGAATTTTAGACAGGCTGACTCTCAAATGGTAATTTCTCTTTCTGGTTATAAAAACATTAAAAGTGTCCATCAAGTTCAGACTTACTGTTCTTCAAGCCCTCTATTTTGTCTACAAGAATGGAAATAAATGCAATTTTGGGAGAGAATGTGAGCCCTAGCCACTTTCTGCTCTGCTCCCATAGCTGTTCCTCAGCACCAACATTTGTTGTTTTAAGAATGTTAGAGGACGCATCCCTACCTATTCCTTTTACTGTCTCGTATGTTCTGAAGCAGCACCAAATTAACATGAGACATCAATGTAACTGAGCATTGGTCCCAAGGACAGGCAGAGTCCTGAGCTCTGTGATGTTACTGAGGGCTTTCCTGCTCTGGGAGATTTGTTCCCTTCAACATTCTTTTCCTCTGACATGGGTTTTACCTCTAGCTGTGCGCCACCAGGCAGAAGGATCTGAAGGGGGAGCCTGCAGGAGTCCCATCACTCATCCCAGCCAGGAAACACTCCACAGCACCTGAGTGGTCTGGGTAGACAAGGGAACAGCACCCTCACAGCAAGATGTCAGTCTCTCCGGGGATGAGACCTCCTAAGTGCATCTGATTAATTCTGTGGGGTGGGTGGTGCAGGCACGGTGAATCACTCAGGCTTGGTAACATCACTGAAACAAGGCGCCTGTAAGTAAGACTAAAAACCAGACTTTTTAGATTCAGGCAGCAGAAGGCTGCAAGGACAACAGGATGAAATACAGTTTAAGATGAACAGCCACATGCCTCTCTGTTTTGCTTTCCTTTCTTTTTCCTAAAATTATGACATAAGTGTAATGGTTTTACTTCAGACTGGATGCTTTTTTCTCTTTTACTAACCCTAATATTCTATCTGTGCTTTCTGTCAAGTCTGCAGTGTGCCCTTAATTTAAGGATATGAATATGCACACTTTGGATACTACACAAAACAGAGATGATGCTTCCATTATCAAATTTTATTCTTAGGATGTCTTATCAACTTTCTGTAGAGGTTCTGTGTGGTTATTACTTAACTCAGTGCAACTCCACTGTGTGAAGGGAAATATTAACCAGGGCTAATTTTGTTCTGAAATGCAGAATACTCTAAAAAGAGTCCATTTTTGGTCACAGGTTTAAATATTTAAGTATATATCCCACTGCCTCCCTCCGTACAAAATAAGCTGTGATTATATCACAGTAAAATTGTGTTGTTTATATTGTGATGAAGGGTGTGTCTGCACTTGTGTCAGGAAAGTTTAAACCTGTATGAACATGTTTGCAATTATATAACTTCTTCCACTGAAGTAGGCCTTACTGGTTTAACCTGGTGCAGATTTATCAGGGGATGCTACAGGTTCTGTAGCTTCATTTGCCTGTACTCATTGGAAGCAGGCAAAAGCATCACAAGATCCCATGTCCTGTGATGAGATCAGAGAGGGACTGTGTGTGCTCCACGTGACTGTTTCATAGGGTTTTTTTAATTGTCAGGGGAAAAAAATTTCCTCAGTTATTTTTTTTATCCTTTTGGTGATTAGCAAACCCCTGTATTCCTACTACCTATTGCTCAAATTTAATGCTGTCTGTGCTTTTTTGTTTATCTTCTCTTTTCCAGTTCTTCATGTTTATTTTGTTAATCTTCCTGGCAGAGCTTTCAGCTGCAATCCTGGCTTTTATCTTCAGAGAAAATGTAAGTATCCAACAGTGGGCAGACTGAACTCTAGTGGGATTGTACACAGCTGGAGGATGGTGTTAGACGGTGGTTGATTTGTTTGTAGAGCGACTGATTGTTTCAAATACCAGCAAACTTGCTTCATTACTGCCATCAATCTGCAGAACTGCCAGCAAGCCAGAGAATGCTAACTAACCTGGACTGTTCAGGGTAGTTAGTTTGCATACACAAGGGGGCTACTTATTCCTCAAGTTTTTTGAGTCTTTTTGAGTCTTCCTGACTCTCTTGCAGTCAAACAGTTGAACATTTCTTCACAAAGAATCATAGGTTCATAGAATCAACCAGGTTGGAAAAGACCTCTGAGATCATCAAGTCCAACCCTTGATCCACTACCACCACAGTTACTAGACCATGGCACTAAGTGCCAAATTCAGTCTCATCTTAAAAACCTCCAGGGATGGAGAATCCACCACTTCCCTGGGCAGCCCATTCCAGTGCCTGATTACCCTCTCTATAAAGAATTTCTTCCTAACATCCAACCTAAACCTCCCCTGGCAGAGCTTAAGGCCGTACCCTCTTGTCCTACTGCTGGCTGCCTGGGAGAAGAGACCAATCTCCACCTGGCTACAACCTCCTTTCAGGTAGTTGTAGGGAGTGATGAGGTCTCCCTGGAGCCTCCTCTTTTTCAGGCTAAACAACCCCATCTCCCTTTATAATAAAGTCGCACTTTATCAATCCTTATAATAAAGTCACACTAACCTCAAAAGCAACTATTTTTTTTCAATACAGCATGTGTTTGATATTAATATTAATAGTGAAAACTCCTGTTTTACCAGTGCAAAAGGTCCCTTGTGAATCTTCTAATCACATTCCTTCTTGAATTTCCATACTGTAGTGTTCACCAGACTTCTATCAATGCTGCTTGTAAGATATCCTTCCTGACCTGCCCTAAGCAAGTCTCCCCATGTCCAGCTTTCAGTCCCATCAATGGTTCCCTTGCATATTGCCCTGCTTAAGGTTTAGTCCTTCTCTCCAAAGCTTCATGTGATGTAGCCTTTCTCTACTCTGCTGCTGTGCATATTATTAAGTGGCCATCATCTCTCCCCTGCGCTAGTAGTAGGATTTTACTATACTAGTAGTTACCACAGTCTGATTTCTTTCTCTAAACAGCAAAGTCTTGTGTGTATGCATGTTCACATATGCCAAAGAAGAGCCTGACTGAACTAGGTCCATCCTTCTCTGCATGATGGGTGTGAAAGTAGATTGGTCAGTAGAGGTGGTCACTGGTGACTGTTAGTATTTATTTTGTTTTTCTGGCCTCCGCTGGTAGTATGAGAACATACAGCACATTTCTTCTACTGAACATGAGGAATATGGTATGAGCATAGAAGGGCGGTGTATAATGATGCTTTTCTTGAACCAGGATATACTTTTAATTTTATTCAATAAAAAGCTTTTGATACAAAAGAATCAAGACTTCGGAAGCTCACAGCAAGATAGTGTGGTGTTTGTAGGATGGGCTTGAGGGGAAGGTAGCGAGAGGATATTTTTCCCCTTTATAAGCTGGGGGTTTTTTGCCTTTGCCTCAGACCTGAAGGCAGTGTAGAAGGGATGGCACTCTGCACACAGAGTGGGTGCCCCATTCCAGCTCAGGTTTTGAGATCATGCCCTCATGGGAATAGCTGTGGCTCCATAAATAGCTTGCAGCATGGGGGGTCTGGTGTGTTCTGGCTGTTACAGCTCTGCTGTTTTAGGCAATTTAGGCAATTCCTTTGTTTCAGTACAAGTAGCTGATCACACACATAGAAATGCCCTGCAGACCCAGGTGTAGGCTTCATGAGAGAGAGAACACGCTCCCTGGGGATCAGGGAATGACTGACAACTGATGGCTCCCACCTCTCATCTTGTCTCTCAGAAACTGGTAAAAGGTACAAGAAACTGCCCAGGCGTGTTGCAAGTCCTGAGTGCAGGGTGGCTGTGTTCTCCTTCCTTACAACCTGATTTTGGGCAAAGTATCAGTACCTTCCACTCCCATGGGAGCCACAGGAGATGTAAGGACATGTTATCTTGCAAGATAAGGTCACAGTGGTTATTCTAGACTTCTGTGGCATCTGACCATGTTTTGTGAGATATAACTTGAAGGGGAACAAGCTTCTATCTTTCTTGAGTTTGTCTCCTTGTTTGTATCATCACCTTCCCACTCTGTCAGAATGACTGACAGGAAGAGCTTAAATGGGAAGGAATGAAGAACGTCAGATCCCAACATAGCTGGAGAGGGCTCTGTGCAGAAGTCAAACGCGCTCTGAAAATTCTTGTGGTTTGTTCCCTCCTCAGGTTTCTTCAGAAAAAAATACCCCTTGTTTTGGTGTTGCTATATATTTTGGTGGTAGCTCCTATGGCTTTGTAACTACCTGTGACCACTTTTGCTGTCACTTTGAGGTTAGGGTGAGGCTGGGCAGGATGTCCATGAGGATAGAGTTGGTCTTCTGGTGACCCTGTGTCAGGAAGAATTCTTCTCAATAACAATTTAGGTTGAAGTTAGATGTGCTTTTCTCTTGCTTGCGAAACAAATTACTTTCAAGGCATGTGGCAGTAAATGCTCATTTAGGCAACCTAAATTTCTTGGAAACGTACCAAGAAGGATTCTGAGATGATCGTTGCACCAGTCCATATGGCTGCGGTCTCATTGGGTGTGTTGAATGAGACAAAAGATACACTTTATCTGTTTGCTTGGCAGATAATTTTCAGTGCAGCTTTCTCCTATATACTGTTTTACATCCAAACCAGCTCCCAAACACTCAACAGGTTTAAATTATTAATAGCTGAGGGAGTGAAAGAAATTAAGAGATAAAAATATAGGCAAAAAAGATGTTTTCTGCTGAGATTTGACATTAGAGGAAGAGTCAGTGAAGCAGAGTATGGTGGTGGAGGGAGTGAAAGTGGTGTTAGCGATGGTGAGCTACTGTGGTCTGCAAGTCCTGCTGCACTTCCAAAGAACTGTTTGAAAACATTCGCTGAAGAGGAAGGCTACTGTTAATCAGCTGTGAGATTTCCAGACTTTCTCTTCCTTTGAAAAGGAGGTTTTGGGGGATGGAGAGCCCTTTTTCATCTAGAAGTTCCCCCATAAAATAATGACTTCCATGAACACTAGAGAGATGCTATGAAAGATCAAATTGACTTATGTATAGGAATTGCTCTTTCTATGCCCTTCAGAGGTCTGGATGGGAAAAAACGCAGAGGGATGTTTTATTCTTAGTGGATTGTTTTAGCAAATAAGTGGGATGGTAGGAGCAGAATTGTCCAGTGGCAAGGCTTTGGATGGAGTCAGAATGTTTAGATTTTTGACCGCAGTTCTAACATTTAATAAGCAAGTCACTTTGGTTCCTGATACCTCTATTTCCTCAGACAAAAGGCAAAAAGCTAAAGAACATGAACCTTCCACAGCTGAGTGGATGGAGGTCTCCATGTTGTCCTGGAGACGCCACATCCAGAACAGTGAGCAAAAAACACAGCTGAACAGCTCCTTTTTGTTCACGGCTGTGGCTGGTACAACTGTGTTGTCCCAGGGATGTGCAAAGATCTAGTTTTATTAGTAGGTCCTTTGCTCCCTTCTCAATGGTTCTTGCCCTAGCACTCCAATATGCATAGACTTCCTCAGGGCCAGTACTAGTTTCAGTGAGAGGGGCGCCGTGGACATGGCTGTAAAACTGTTTTATTTTATTGTCGTCTTCTTTTTTTCTTTTTTTTTTTTTTTCACATTTTTCTGAACTTCAGATATTTGGAACAAGCAGTTTAAGAGCAACAAAATGGAATCAGTTATTTTCCTGGTAAACTTACCCTTCCAGCACTTGGCTTTGTTTTAGGCCAAGTGTCGTAAAAATCACACACAAACTCTGAACAATTTCCTCGGGGATTACTGCTGTCAAAATAAAAGTTTCACTTTATATTTAAATTACTCTTTTGTTTTAGACACCGACAAAGGCAGCCAACTGGGATTATTACCAATGGTAATATCAATTTCAAAGTCTGTGCGTCAGGAACAGACAAGCATCAAAAAAATGTGCTGCTCTCTGCAGGGTTGGATGCTGCATGTCTAAAATACACAGTGAAAGGGAAGGAAAGGAGAACACTGAGGATATATTTCAGCATCTTCTAACCTGGCCTTCTCTCAGTGCACCAAATTCCCAAAGGAAAAATGCTGTGTTCTCTGGTATTTTAATATTCAAATGCAAAAAAATGAGTTAATATCTGTCCTCAAAAAGTAATTTAGGAATTTAGTAGCATAACTAATTAGAAGGTAATGAGATTGAGCTACCTGCATGATTCAAGTATTTGTGACAAAGTTTTACCCAGTATTGACGTAGTCATTAAATTTGGCCTTCATTTGTATTTGTTAAAGAGAAGTTAATATTAAGTCGTATTCAGGATCTTTTAGAAAGTCACCACAGCCTTCTGTTTTTTTCCTTAGATTTTGTCCGTTACGACAGAAACAAACAATTTTGTGCTTGTGCTTTTGTGCCCACCCATAGACTTCATCCATATGTATGTGTATGTGTGATATTTCACGTTGCATATCAAGAACCTGAAACCAGCTTGTAGCAGTATATGTTACTGCATCAGCAGCGCTGTATGAACAACAGGGGGGAGTAAAAAGGGTATTTTTCAGGCAGCTTAATTCCTGCTCCTGCAAATATGCAACATTAGAGCAGTGCTGTGGCCAGCCAAGTCAAGCCCCCTTCACTGCAGCTTTGCAAATGGCAGAAGATTTGCCTGTGTGGATCACAAATCATAAGGTATTTTGGAGAAGGGACCACACAAGACGAGACCTATTGGGTACCTAAAAAGGGGATTTCTTGAAGTTTTCCTCCTGAACTGACAGAAAGGCAACAAGATTGGACTGAGGTGTTCAATTTAACAAGACTATTAGGATTTTATATTTACTATTGCTCCAGAGAGTGATCCTAAGTAAATGTAATTTCAAGGTGTCTAACTTCTCAAGAAGACTCTGAGCCAAATTGTTTGTGCATTTTTTCTATTTTACTGTAAATGTAAACAGGAGTAAATGAAATTCAACTCATTTATATTGCTGGCCTTAGGAAAAATGTTCAAATTATCTAAACCCTAGATATATAAAGAGGGTTTTTTTCTTCGTGAGTGTAGGTTAGTTTAGGTAATCTATAGCATTGTCGGGGAAATGGTGGGTTTTTTTCTGATTCGTAAGCTGACTTTAACATTTCCTATTTTTTACGTGTTTTTCACTTCCTTTTCATTCCCAGAAAGTTTCATATTAGGGCCTCATTCTACTCTCTCACACATGAAAGTAAAGTCAGAGCACCTCCCCTGTTGTTAGTAGGAAGTTAACTGGTTTGAACGAAAAATGGGGGGGAAATCGTGCTTTGGTTACAGACCACATGAAGCACAGTAAGTGAAACTACTATTTCAGTGTGGATTTGAAGATTGTTCTAACATCTGGTTTAGGCCTGTTTCAATTTATGAAATACTTTCAAATAAGGCTGAAAATTAAAAAAAGAAACCCAAACAAAAAACCCAAAAACCAAACCAACCAAGCTTTAAGCGTTTACCTTACCTTAGAAGTACAGGTATAATTCAATCCCTGATTTTAATAGGTGACAGTTTTATTCGACAGGTACCCTTCACCCTGGATATAGTAATGATTCAGCCAGTGGCTTTTCCCTCTTTTCTCTTCTGAGATTAGCAAAACAATGAACAAACCCAAAACAACCTCCGCATTCACAGAAGGGAGCTTTGGGAAAGGTGTTGGCAGTAGTCTTTACATTTCTACCCATCTGTGCATTTCAGCTGACCAGAGAGTTTTTCACCAAGGAGCTGAAGAAGCATTACCAGAGGAACAACGACACAGACGTCTTCTCTTCCACCTGGAACTCTGTTATGATCACAGTAAGTCAGACCACGCTAGTTTCATGCTGCCCATGGTCAGTGGCCACCAACACGGTGCTCAGCCCGCACCCTCAGCTCACCCAGGGTCAGCCTGCTTCTACCATCCTGCTGCACCAAGGCTAGCACCAGGGCTTGTGGCAGTGGTTGGAGGGAGGTGAGAATTTGGCTTGCAGCCAGTCTTTTTCAAATGGAGCTGTCACCAGACCCTAGAGAGAGACACTCCCACTGATTGCATCAGTCCTTGTGTTTTGCCAAAGCCATTTGACCTGACTGGGTACCCCCAGCTTTCAAACAGTGGGCACAGAAAGCAGTGGAGGTATCTGTGACTGAATATCACTGCCTTTATCCCAGGCCTTTCACCTTGCAGACTACTTCAGAACTATTCCAGCCAACAGCAGCCAAAAACTTGTGCTAATTAATGCTCTTTTGGTAGCTCTTGTGAAATGAGTTGGTAGGTGGCAGCTTAGGCAGGAGTGTGCCTAATGACGTATTTTCACTATAAAAATATTAGCCATCAGAATTGACTTTGTTATTATGCTCTTAATTGGGCAGGTTACAGGTTGACTGTCAGTGGAATTGCAGTTGTTATTACCTACCACAGGAAGTTCTCTCTGTGTGTGTGTGTGTGTGTGTGTGTGTGTGTGTGTGTGTGTGTGTACACATGTGAGCTTAGTGCTCAGTACACCCCATGGTGTTACCTCTTCAGGAGTGAAAAGCGGGATGTCAGGCTCTGTGGATGAAAAGTCAGTTTTAATCTTAAAAGGAAAAGATGATTGCTGCCCTTCATGCTGATTCAGGACTATAATAAAGACATTTCCTGTTGCTGACTGAAAGGAGACAGAGTCAGAGAATGACTTGAATCCTTAAAAAGGACCTGACTGGACTCCTGAAGTGAGACCATACTTGAATCACCTAGCAGTGCCTTTGAGCAGCAACAATCCTGGCCATTAGCTCTGGAGAGAATGGGTAGTCGGGAGCCTGGATTGTACTGCTGGCTCCCTTACAGACTTGCTGGGTGATCTCAAGCATGTCATTCTGGATATGCTCCAAAGCTCTGTGGAGTTTGTGGCAATACTCCCAGTAGTACCATAGAATCTACAGTACGACATGGAAACAGTGGGACTTTATAAAAAGACTTTGATGAAGCAGAAGCTCCAAGGTACAAGCACAAGCCACTTCTTTGGAAACCACAATTGTTTTGTCTCTGCTTTGACTAAAGCTTTGATCCCTACAAGAATAGGTCTTTGGTAGATTTCTCGTATCTGCTTTAAGGGCAAAGCATCAATTCTGTCTTCCTTTCTTCTCTGTGCCTCTCCCTAGTTTGCCTGCTGTGGAGTGAATGGACCAGAAGATTTTGAAGCTATCCCTCATCTTCCACACTCCTCTTTGGAAAAGACGACACCGGAGGCTTGTTGTCAGCGAGAGCTCCAAAGCCGGGAAGGGATGTTTGTCAACAAGGAAGCTTGCCTCACAGGCATCGAGAGGTTTCAGAACCGACAGGTAAGGGAGGCTGGACACTAGGAAAAGGACTTTCACAGTGGGCAGAGGGATGGCTGCAGTGGCCATGGGTAGCTAATGAATCTGACACATCCTGACTGTACCTCACATCCTAATTACACTTCTGCTGACAGATCTTGAAGTGGTGGCATATGTCTGATTTTGAAAATCTCCTTTCATTACATACACTGCTAAGTTCATGTGCTTAATATGAAGATTTTTATAAGAGATTGAGAGGTAAGGTGGAAATTTAGATCAAGTTTTATTTTGTTTCTGAAGGTCAGAACTACCTCTGAGAAGTTAATTAGCAAACCAGCACAGGTCAGTGAGGATGGGTTGGACCTGACTCTTACTGGCTGCAGTAGTGGCTCCAATTTAGTTCACAAAGACTCCTAATCAACATATGCAATCAAGAGATCAAGAGTTAAACAGCCACAGAAAACCATGGCTGTTTTCCAAGGAAGACAAGTGTTGGAAAACTTCATTTCTCTGCTTCTTTATTCTTCACAATAGAAAAAAGGCATTTCTTGTAGCAGGCTTCCAGTATGTACAGGGAGCCTACAAGACAACTAGAGAGAGACTTTTTACATGGGTGTGTAGTGATAGGACAAAGGGCAGTGGCCTCAAGCTGAAGTGGAGTTTTAGATTAGATATTAAGGAAGAAATTGTTAACTGTGAGAGTGGTGAGACACTGAAAAAAGGTTGTCCAGAGAAGTTGTGCATCCCTGGAGGTGTTCAAGGCCACATTAGATAGGGCTTTGAGCATCCTGGTCTAGTGGAAGGAGTCCCTGACTGTAGCAAATGGGTTGGAGTTTTAGGGTGATCTTTAAGGTCCTTTCGAACCCAAACCAATCTATGGTTCTATTCTGTGATTCTTTTGCCAGGCCTCTTGACTTAGCAATTTTTCACAATACTAGACTGGAAGAAGACAGTTCATCCCATTAACAGTGATTCTACAGTCATGTTTCCTTCCAATGTCACCAAGACACGATGCTTAGGCAACTTTCTAGCAAAGTTCCTGACTGTGTTCTCCTCAGCAATAATAAGCCAACTGAGCTTTATACCGACCCTGTGTACAAGCCTCCTTCTCTCTCCAGACTAAGCAGTGGTCCTCTTTTCAGCACTTGGTAGCAGATTGTGAAACAGAGTAAAAGAGTTTGGAAGCAGCACATGAACTCTTCCTTGACTGGCAGCTGGAAATGGTTGGCAAAGGCACTCTGGGTGAGAGATCATAGCAGACAGCTCTGTGCTGCTTCTGCCAGGTCTGACTGCTGTGAATAGAAGGGGAGGAGAGAGATGACAGATAGTGGGGCAGGAAAGAGAAATATATTTTGAGAAAGAGGGTTAAAGTTTTCCCCGAGTGGTGATGCTGAGGCTAACCACTCCCATGGAAAGGGAAGGTTTCCTGTGAGCCCATGTCACCACAGAGTGTTGGTGGGAGATGCCATGTGCACAGCAAGCACCATCAAGCACACAGTAGTGCACTTGTGTAAAATAGGAGAGGCAATCCCAAGCAACTGATGGCTGAATTGAGGGATTCCTGGAGCAAAGTCAAGCTCTTAGGACACCATGCTGGTAGGACAGTGCTCTCTGCCCTTGTGCTCACCCCTGTGTATAGCCAACTGAGCAGGGCATGCTGGAGGTTGGGTTAAAGTTGGAGTTCTGGCAAGCACACAAACATTTTGTTGCTGTTGCTTTTCTTTGAAACATTTTGATGCTTTTCTTTGAAAATTTGGCTGAAACATGGCTGGAATAGAGCTGGCGCTGAGTGGTCTCATGTTGACAAGAGCATGGCTTTAACAGCTCAGTTACTGCCCCAGCAGTCTGGAACCTGTGGACCAGCCTCATGAGTGGACTCTCTCCATGCTCCCCTTTGTTCTCTGCTGGTTGAGCCTCACTCGCAATGAGCAGGATCTGGCATGAACACCAGTACATAACTTTGTGCTGTCTTTGCAGTTCAGACACTTTCATTACAGGTGGAAGGAGAAAATCATGTGACTGAAACTTCCTAGCAGTATAGATGGGATTAAAATGTATGTGTGAAGTATATTCCCAGTGGAGAGGAAGCTACTTTTCACACTGGACAAACTCCAGTCTACTTTTTACTTTTTGTGTGAGTTGTTTGCAGAAATTTCCTAGTGGGTTGGAATTTTAGCCTGGGAGAACTGAGGCTAGGATAAGCTGATGATTTCCATAAACATCCTGAAACCTCTGCAGAAAGATCTACCAGCTCTTAATTGTGTGAACAACAATAAATTACATTAAAGATGATGGTGGCTATGCTTCATAAGTGGAAGAATTGCCATAGTGCATGGCCCTGAGTTGTTCATGAAATTCTTCTATAGCCAGAAGATCAGTAGGTGTTCAGCTATGGTCTTCTGGGCTGCTAAAGAGCTGCTGACTGTGAGAGACAATTCAAGGATCTCCTGCCTTGGCTTTAAATAAGTCATCCTTTTCTCTAGCCAGCCTGGGATGTCTGTCACCTGCCGTGAGTGTCCTTCCCTCTGTGGTTAGTCTCTGTCCTTTGCAGATGAGGTTCCTCTCTGTGCTGCCCTGCAAGAACTCACAATTCCTCTTGGTCAGTGAGGGTGTAAACCACCCCCATCACACTACAGCAAAACCTGCCCCACCCCAGCACTCTCCTGTGAGTCTCTGCCGCCTGTGCTGTGGGGCTGGGTGAGGTGGTGAGAGAGATCCATGCTTGTGGTGCCTGGGTCTAAGAGCATCTCATGTTTCAGTGACGGTTATGTTGTGAGAACAATGCAATGCATTGCTCAGGTGTGTCTCACCACGTGTTGTCTTTCCTAGGGCTGCTACACTGTGATCCTGAACTCCTTCGAGACCTACGTGTACCTTGCAGGAGCCCTTGCCATCGGAGTGTTGGCTATTGAGGTACTTTCTGTTGTCTGACTATAAGGAAAGCAGTGCCAGTAGATGTCCAGGAGCGAAGCAGACAGGCAGGTGCCCCCCCTTGCCAGGGGAAAGTGCTATGGCAAAGTGCGAGAAGGTCATCAGCTTGTGGTTTTAATTGCCTGGAAAGAGATGGGTGCTTGATCCTTTGACATGAAAAGG
Organism: Pseudotriccus pelzelni; assembly: GCA_035584735.1. Taxonomy (NCBI): domain Eukaryota; kingdom Metazoa; phylum Chordata; class Aves; order Passeriformes; family Tyrannidae; genus Pseudotriccus; species Pseudotriccus pelzelni. The sequence continues at coordinate 22,754,340 of JAWMRA010000161.1, forward strand.
CAAGGAAATAACTGGTGCCAGAGGCCTGCAGTGCCACCTTGTGCTAGGCCAGCCACAGAGCTCGTGCCCTGCCATGCTGGCCACAGGGGCTTTGGGAACACAGTGCTTGCCCCGGGCTCCACACTGTCACTGCCCTCATTGCATCAGCACCCCAAAGCTGACTGATCTGCCACTTGGTTAACATGTTCAAACTCTGCCTTTGCTTTAAAAGCTTCTATTTAGAGCTTGAAACTGTATTGGCTACAGAGCACCTTCACTGCCCTGCATTACTACCTGGCGCTTTAGTGACATTTCTGAGCAACAGGCTTCCACCAGACATGGTATTAGCCCAGAAGTGATGTCCCTGTGGCATTGCAGGGGCAAGGCTGGGTGCTTTTGAAGTCCCTGTCTTGTGCAAAGGAGAGGGACCTAGGCAGAGAGCCCCAGCAGCCTCTGGCAAAGTCTGGGCTGTGCCCATCCCAGGCAGTGGCAAGGATGTACAGAGCAGGGATTGTGGAGCCTGCTCTGCTGTGACACCAAGGGCAGTCTGGGAATAGAACAAGGCCACTGCTGTAGCTACTAACAGTTTGGACAGGGCTGGGGGGAAGATGGGGGCATGCCATGGGGAGGTGTGGGGAGCAGGGGAAAGAAGGGAAGGATGCCTTTCAGAAAAAAAGTTTTGCCACAGCCTCCCCTGGGTAGTGAGAAGGGTGCCGCTCACTGCATCACTGACTGCTGGTCAAGAGGGAGCAATGGGGGTGGTTCCAGGGCCAGGGGGGGCTTTGCTGATCTTATGGAAAATGCAGCTGACTCTTATGGTTCTCTATTTTGTTTTTGCCCTCTTCTTCCCCTACCTCTTCCCAGCTGTTCGCCATGATCTTTGCTATGTGTCTCTTTCGAGGGATCCAGTAAGAAGTGGCCCATGGACCACCGTGTTCCCCACATGCTCATTTCTCAGAAAGAAGGAAAATCAGAAGAAACAAAATCTGAAAACACCCAAAAAACTTTATTTTTTTCTAAAATGGGATAGGGAGGGGGGGGAAAAAAAGGAAATGAAAAAAAAAAAGAGGGTTGTAATATATGAATGACCAAAAGGATTGTACTTCAGGGGCTGGAACTTTGAGGTGATGTGCACTACACTGTACACCGGACCCTTGCCCAGAGCCACCCGCAGCAGCCGTGGAGCAGGAGCCCAGCGCAGCCAATTGCACTAGAGACTGATGGAACCACTGGAGGGGGCGTGGGAGGATGAGCACAGCTGCCTCTTCCACAAGGCTGAGGCCTATCGTGCACAACTTCATCGTGCTTTATAGACAGCAAAGGACTGAAGAATAGACACACAAGGGACGACTGGATGAGGCAACAGGTTGGCCTTGATTGTCCAGGTGGGTTTGAAACAAGTGGTGGTGGCTCATCTAAGTAGGCAGTCATTGTTTGCGTGATTCTGGCTTTAATTTCCAGCCACAGAATGAAAACACAGATTCTTCAGTGGAAGCTTTGCCCTTGTCACGTGAAAATTGTCTGAGAACTCAAGCAGTTCAGTGAGGCTTGCTTTTCTCCAGAGCCCCAAGCAGGGGCAGCATGATCTAACTTGGCAATGGGACTCAGCTAAGGCTGGCTGACGGTCAAGAGTTTGGTGCCTACCTTTCTGTTTTTACTAAGATTTATTGTTCATTGTTGTGAAAGAGACCAAATGGTTCCCTGCTGTGTTCCCATCCCCTGGGAAAAATAATGGTCTCGTCAAGAATTGACCTGCTGCCTTCCTGAGAAGGGAAGGATAGAATCTTTAAATCTTGTCAGCCTTTGCCTTTCCCTTGATACTTGCAAAAAAATGGTTTGTGGTGCTCTGTTAGCATAAATATTTGCAGTGGTTCCTATATCCTTTCCAGCCCTAAGGGAGGTCCAGTCATGGTGCTGGATGGAAGAGGCTTAGGTTTGTCAACCACTCCCATGCCATTTGCCTGGAACAGTGTGTTGGCATTATTTCTGCTCAGAGAATTTCCCTTGAGATTCTCTCATGGGCTCATGATGAAAGTAATCATCAAGTCAGAATTGTTTTAGTTGAAGAGTGTTTCCTCCCTTGAGACAGTTTGTTATTTAACTAACATGTCATCTACTCAATCATTTGGAAGTGAACTTGAGAAAGATGCCTGGGACTAGACCTTAGTCAGAGATTAAGCTGGAGCTTCTGAGGCCCCAGGCAGGCTCTAAGAGCCCAGTGTGCAGCCAAACTGCTCAAGCTGCTGCTCCAGTGATCATGGGTATCAACTCAGGCACGTTGCTGGTTTCTCTTCTCTGGAATCATCAACCTCTGTTGCCTTAATTGTTCATCTATTCACTTGGACCCCAAATTCATTTTACCTGGGGGAAAACAGAAAGGGCTGTGGTTTCTCATTTAGCTTAGGTCTTTTTACAGATTTTATAGGCTCAGATTATGTGAGCACTTTTATATAGGCTCAAATCAGCTCTTCTGAAAGCTGTAACCTCTGGCAAGGAAGGAGCCGAGCAGTAACCTCATGCCCCGGCTTTGCAGCAGCAGGAGGTACGTCCTCTGGCTGTTCCCTTACATCCCTTGTGCTCTCCCAGTGCACAGACTACCGGCAAGGAAGAAAAGCAGCAGAAAGCCTGGGCCATAATTGACAAAGATCCTGGCTAAATATCCAGGTTGGGGAATCAAGATACTAAGGAACAGAAAGGAGGCATTAGAAGCTTTTCCAAGCTTCATTTGAGAACAACAATTTATTCATCAGCAGGATAGGGCTGGGCAGGTAGAGCTGCAGCCCCCCCTGCTGCAGTCAGCATATTTCAGCAATGAAAGAGGCAGCCAGGGCTGCTGAGCAGCCCCAGATGTTGCATTAAACCTTGTGAAAAGCTGTTCTGAACTATTTCCCTCTGGACCTTTTTGTAATGAGGCATTTTAGCATTAAATTCTGGTCTGTTATTTAGTAAAGGAAAACAGTTTGGTTAGCCAAAACCCAGCAGTATTTGTACTGGACAGCAGGTGCTGCACTTAAGATAAGAAATATCTGCTGCATCTACTGGTCTTGTAGGAAATGGGCCAAGCAGAAGGTGAGCTTATCAGTTCTCCTTCTGCCTCAGGAGTTGGTATCAGTTACTGTTCTGGGAGATCAAATCCCAGGGAAAGAACAAAACTGTCAGAAGAGACAGTAATTTGGCTGGAGGTTATTGAGAGACG